>CM039674.1:267270698-268470698 GCA_022496015.1 Hordeum marinum | reverse complement strand
CCTAGAGCTGATAAGCGAGCGGATCTGGGGGACGGATCACCTCGACAAGGGTTTCCGTTGCATGAAGGACTCCATTATACACAACCAAAAAGATAGCAAGGGTTTGTTAAGGGCACAAACGACATCGAGCTTGGGGTATGTGATTTAGAATTATCTTTTCAAGCAGTATCCCTTTTTGGAGTACGACAAGCCGCCATCCTTGTTCCTTTGCCCTCCTTCCTTGTTTTCCAGATGGTCAAACACATGGGGCAAGGGGCCTCTATCCTCTGAAGAGAGAATGTGGAAACAAGGATTATAGGATCATCAAGTACTTTAGCAAATTTTTGGAACTCAAAAGCAATAACATTGCAACATAAAAATGCATAGTAAACATGTAATGCGATGGTATAATGCAATGCTGGCTTTATTATTGCTTGCACAGGGTCTGCGTCTGGTTTTGGACAAAGGGTTACATGCAACTGCGTCAAGGCTTGTAGAAAAGGTGACTGTCAGGGACTGAGCCCAGCGGCTGCGCCTTACAGGTAGAACTTATGAAGATGCTCAACATTCCACGAGTTAAGCATTTTGATGCCATCTTCCGTCTCCAGACGGACTGCGCCAGGTCTGGTGACTTGTGCTACCCAATAAGGGCCTTCCCACTTTGGCATCAACTTGTTGGTACCCTTGGTGAACTGAACGCGCCTAAGGACAAGGTCGCCTTCCTCAAGGCTCTGGGTGTGGACCATGCAGCTATGATAGCGGTGCATGGCTTGCTGGTTGCGTGCATCACACATAGCGGCCCAGAGACGAACTTCCTCGAGGAGCATGGCATCGTCATGTCATAGCATCTCTTGCTCTACTTCATCTAGGCAAGTACCCGTATATGAGTTCCATGGGGAGAACTGCTTCTGCCCTAAGCACTAGGGAGAAGGGCGTCCAGCCGGTAGCTCAATTTGGTGTTGTTCTGAGGGATCAAAGAACCACCACCAGCTCATCTATCTAGTGCTTGCCGCTTCTTCGCAGTCTATCGAAATTTCTTGTCTTGAGTCCTTGCATCACTTCAGCATTCATCCTCTCGACTTGCCCGTTGCTTCTTGGGTTGGCAACAGAGGCGAAGGAGACCTCACTTCTAGGGCTTTGGATGTATTGCATGAAGGCAGGACTCGTGAGCTGGGTGCCGTTGTCGGTGATCACTCTCTTGGGCACTCCAAAAGGCACACCAGTCCTTTCATGAACTTGATAGCTGACTGCACACTCACCTTTCTCACTGGTTCCACCTCAGGACACTTTGTAAACTTGTCGATTGCTACGAACAAGAACTCAAAGCCCTCGATAACGTGGGGAAAGGGACCCAAAATATCGAGCCCCTAGACCGGGAATGGCCAGGATAAAGGGATCATCTGGAGAGCTTGCGCTGGTTGATGGATGTTCTTTGAATGGAATTGGCAGGCTTCACACTTGGTGACTAGCTCAGTTGCATCCTGGAGGGCAGTGGGACAATAGAAACCCTGCCGGAAGGCTTTTTCGGCAAGGGCCCTTGATTCAATGTGAGACCCACACATGCCTCCGTGAATCTCTGCCAATATCTTCAGTCCATCTTCCCGGCAAATGCACCTCAATTTCACACAGTTTGGTCTTTATCTGTATAGGGTGTCATCGACAAAACGGTACATACTTAACTGACGGGCTACTTTTTTGGCTTCTTCTTGCTCTTCGGGAAGTTCTCCTATTTGAAGGAAGTGGACTATATGATGTGCCCAAGATGGAGCCTATGGCTCGACAACGAGGAATAAAGTCTCCTCGTTTCGTTTGTGGGAGTGTTTACCTCGGTTTGTAGGTTCTACAGGAGGAGCTGCTCACCAACCGAAACGGGACTGCCCCTGTCAGCCTCTCTACCAGCGACTTTGGGAAGCTGTGTTGGGAAATTCTTGCCGTAGTTCATCTTTCTCCTTTTCCCGGTCATTGTTGACGGGGACACTAATGGCCGAGTGAGGCGGAGGACAAAAGTTCCTAGTTCCACACGAAACTTCTGCGTGGTGCACTTCGATAGATGATCAACAGTGATGTTTTGTGCATGCAACACATGCTCTGCTTGCAATCCATCAATGTACTCCTCCAGCTTGCTCGCCTCTTCCACGTATGCTTCCATCAATGGGCTCTGATAATCTCTGTTGACATGTCTCGCCACGAGTTGAGAATCTCCTCGGATGATCAGTTTCTTGATTCCCAACTCCACCGCGATTTTGAGTCCGGCAAGGATTCCCTCATACTCAGCGGTGTTTTTGGTGGCCTCCTCCCGGGGAGAGTGCATTTAAACCACATATTTGAGGTGCTCTCCGGTGGGGGCGATGAGGAGCACGTCTGCTCTGGCGCCCTGGAGCGAGAAAGCACCGTCAAAATACATGATCCATTCCTTAGGCGCTTCTTTGCCGAGGAGAATTGTTTCTGGAACCTCTTCGTCTGGGTGGGTGTCCATTCCGCAATGAACTCAGCTAATGCCCTGCCCTAAATATTGAAAGTGCTCTCATACTCCAATCCAAAACTCGATGGCTCTAGTGCCCACTCAACTATCCTGCTAGTGGCTTCGGGGTTCCTCAATATACATTGTAGCGGGAAGCGGGTGACAACTGTTATCTCGTGGCCTTGGAAGTAGTGGCATCATTTCCTCGAGGCCATGATGAGGCCAAAGATCGGCTTTTGCACTCCAAAGCACCTTGACCTAGCCCCTTGTAACAAGGAGCTGACAAAGTACACTAGTCGGTGCACCACTTTCTTCTTAGCCACTTCCTTGAAACTGCCTTTGCTTGCTTGCTAAGGTTCTCCTTGGTTTGTATTAGGTCCTCCCGCAAATGTTTTGGTTTTGCCCCCGGCAGAATCAGTCGCAGCAGCTACATCCTCATGCACTTCTCGCTACGCCACCAGTGCTGCACTAACCACTTGATTCGTTTCTGCAAAGTGTAGTAGCAACAGTTCTTGTGGTTTAGGAGCGACCAAGGTGGGAGCGGAAGAAAGGTAAGCTTTCAGATCTTGCAGCGCTGCTTCTGCTTCCGGGGTCCACTTCATCGGGCCGGCCTTTTTCAGAATCTTGAAAAAATGCAGGGCGCGTTCAGCGGATTTGGAGATGAACCTACTCAACGCGGGAATGCATCCAGCCAAGCATCTTACGTCCTTGACGGACTTGGGTGCTTGTATCTGCTCGATTGCTTTGATCTTGTCGGGATTGGCTTCTATTCCTTGCTAAGATACAAAGAATCCAAGCAGCTTGCTGGATGGGACACCAAATACACAAATCTTAGGGTTGAGCTTCAAGTTGATCTTGCGCAAGTTCATAAAAGTCTCTTCCAAGTCTTGTATGAGAGTTTCTTCATCTTTGGTTTTGACTACTATGTCATCGATTTAAGCTTCCACGTTTCTGTGCAACTAAGGTTCGGATCCAATTTGCACAACCCTTGCAAAGGTGGAACATGTTCTCTTTAACCCGAAGATCATACGTACAAAGCAGTACGTGCCACATGGAGTTATGAACGCGGTCTTTTCCTCATCTTCCTTGGCCATAAAATCTGGCGGTATCCGGAGTACGTGTCCAAGAAGGAAAGCAAGTCATGCCCGAAAGTGGAATCAACAATCTAATCGATGAGCGGCAAGGGAAAAGGGTCCTTCGGGCATGCTTTGTTCAAGTAAGTGAAATCTATGCAAAGCCTCCATTTCCCATTCGCCTTGCGCACGACTACCGGGTTGGATAACCAAGTTGGATGCAACACTCCTCTGACCAGCTTAGCTACTTCAATCTTCTTGATTTCCTCGGCGATGCTCAATTACCTCCCTGGGAACACCAGGGATGTCACATGGTTGCCAAGCAAACACATTGACATTCACCCACAGGAAGGCAACGAGTGTGCTTTCCTATTTGTCATTAAGGGTGACACTGATGGTGAACATACCACAAGTGTCATCCTTCCCTGCCGGGTTCTTCTTTGTCATAGGATAAGTGACCTTGGATGTTTTTCTAGTGGAACTCTCTGGTAGGTCATCGACAGGTGCAGCACACTCCAGAGAGGCACGCTTCTTGAAGTCCTTGCCGGTGTCTCTGCTAGACTTCTTCCCTTTCTTTGATTCCTTCATGGGATCTAAGGTTTCTGTGACCTTAGCTGCTACCACGTCTCGATACATCTTGTCCACACATATAACTGTCGGATTGCAGGCTCTGCAAACCCCAAGAAGATAGAACACAGAAGCGTGTGCGAAGATCCCCTGCAGCCTTGCCCTACCTAGCTCGCTACTCGATGATTTATACAATGAACTCACACGATGACGAGGAATCAGAAGCACACGATGATTTACCCAGGTCTGGGCCGCTGCGAAGCATAATACCCTACTCCTGCTTTTGTGGATTGCCTCACGAGGAGGTTTGCGGATGAACTAGTACAAAGGTGCCTTGCCTCGCGAGGGGGATCTGGTGGTGTTAGCTCTCTTCTGTTGCCTCCCAGTTCTGTTGTCCCTCTCTATGATGCAGCCTATCCTCTATTTATAGTGCCCCAGGTCCTATTCCCTTATCGCTATGGCAGGAAGGGATCCCACAACAGCCAAATTTGAAGGGGGACAGGAGTACATCTTTTTCCTGACGAAAGGTGGTCTTCGCCAGCAAAGTAGCTGTTGATGATGTAGAGGTGGGCTCGACGATGACATCCTTCCTGCTGGTCTCGTGGTCGTGATTTCGTTGCACCGGAATGGAAACCTTTGGGGGACGCCTTGGGAACCCGCGTCCGTCCTTGCCCCTCTTTAAACCAAAGGGGAAACTGTCCGCCTGGCATGCTGGCGCATGACTGTCCTACCTTGCGTCATGCTTGGCCTCCCAAGGCCAGGCACTGCATAGAGATCTCCCCCACTCCGGAGGGGCCCTAAGGAGACCCGTCCTTGTTGGTCTTGATGGTGTTTCCCTCATGAGTTCAGGTCGTCACGAGGGCCTTGTCTTGAGTGTGGTCTTGCTAGCCCGTGCTTGGCTGATGAGGTGGGCCACGCCCTGGGCTGCAGGCAGGCAGGTCTGGGTACCCCCATTCCCAGAACACCGACGGTAGCCCCGGACCAAGGCGCGCACAAGCTAGATTCCGGGCAAAGCCGTTGAGGATGGCCCGAAGCTCCATGGGCCAACACGCCTGCGGGCCAGGCTCAACACGCGTTGCGCGCATGGGCACTACCACCTCCGTTCCGCGAGGGCGTCAGGAACCGCCCCAAGTCAAACTGATGCGATGGCCGTGCACTGCACCGGCCATCATTACCCTTGCTTGAATGATGTTACTCCCTTGGGCCTCCACCCCTCGGGCCACGTGGATGTGACCTGACGGTGGCAGGTGAGGTGACATGAAGCAGGGTTGCGCGTCGATTGAGCCGGTCTTTCAATGCTCGAGGGGCGCATGTCGCCTGCTCTCCCATGACACCTGACCGCCACGACCATGCCTATAAGTCCGCCCTCCCTCGAGCGGCCTTGCCATCTCAAAGTGCCCGTATGCTCCCGTAGCTCCAGAGAAAACCCTCTTCCTCTTCTCAGCTTCTCCCTCTCCATATGGCGTCCGGAGGAAGCATCGCCGGGGTGGGGAAGCGCACGGGCCCGTTAGCTCCTTCGACCCCATCCGGAGGCAGCGGTGGGGGGCCCTCGGGGTCGGTACAAGTTCTCCGATGCTGGGCCATGGTTGATGAGTGAGTGCTCCATTGTCTCCCTTTTGTTAGTTGTCATGTCTAGTGCTTCGGACCCGTCGCTCTCCTTCTTCCAAGGCCCCTGCGGCCAAGAAACGAAGGCTTGACGAATTCCACGAGGAGGTGGCCGTGCTACGGGCCCAACTTACGACTGTCGAGGCCGCCTTACAAGCCGCCCTTAGGGGCGAAGCGGAGGCCAGGGCGGAGCTGGCGTCCCTCAAGGCCCAGGTTTAGGAGGCAACCGACGCTATGCAGGGTGCCCAGGATGATGCGGCGCATGCCAAGATGCTGGAGTCCCAGCGGGCCAAGCGGTATCTTGACATCGCCCACTGCACGCCTGGCGCGGTGTGCTAGTTCGTCGGGGAAGCCCCATGCTACCCTGCGTGCAAGGTGACAGGGCCACCTCGACTTCTTCTGCTGGGTGGTGGAGACGCTAGAGAACGCCGTCTCCCGCATGAACGCGGACAGCGAGGCCGACGTGTGTGACCTCCTGGAGCTTGCCTTGACGCGCGTCTTCTCCAACTTGCACTGCCTCGCCCCGGAGCTCGACCTCCAGCGCGTCGGGGAATGGGTGCTTGAGGGGCTCTAGAGGCCCCTCCAGAATGAGGTGCGCCCGCACGTGGAGTCCCTGGTCGAGCCGTTCATCCAGGTGCCCACCTCCGGCAGGGAGGGCGGCTCCGGCGCCGAGGCAGCCGGCGACTCGAACATCGACTCCTCCACCTAGGCCTCCCATGTCTTCTTTTCCTGCTACCTGTAATGCTTTAAGAAAAACTCGGCCCCTGTGGGCGTTAGTATTTTACGTATTACCTTTGTCTCTGTCCTTCCTTTTCTTAAATCGCTAGTTGCCTGCTTGCCGTGACTTAGTTTGTTTGCTCTGGGCCTAGCGCCGTTGCTGATGCTGCCCGGTGATGGCGGTCGTCAAGGCCCTCGCGAGGCGCTGTCTCTTGAGGAGCGGCTCACAGCCGCCACTCCCGGGTTCATGGCCTTGCTGCTTGTCGTGGCAGTGCCCCTCCCCTCACATTCTCCTGGCGCCTCAGGCCTCAGGGGTCTTGGTAGCCACGTGTAGTGGCTCGCAGTACCTGCATCCTCACATTAGTGCGCTTAATCGTTATCTCGTCCTCGGGCCGCCATTAGATCAGGAGGCTCTTGCTTGGAACATTAGTGTACTTAGATTGTAGGGTGGTGACAATCTCGCGTGTCGCGAGGTGCATCCAGGTTGTCCAGGTAATCCGTGATTCCTCCTAGGGTGCTTCTTCCTTGTTTGTGGAATGGTTCGGGGGCCCTTTCGGTACTCTGTGTCTGCGGGGCACAACCACGAGCAGACCTCGCCCACCGTTGGGGCATCTGGATCACCTGGACGAGACCAAAAGGGGGCAAGGCCTCGGCCACCGCTAGAGTGACCGGATCGCAAGGACGAGTCCAGGGGGCACGGAGCCAGGAGATTGATGAGGTTTCTAGGGTGCAGTGCCCATCTTGACACTCAAGCAGTGCTCTACGTCAACAGGACCCAGTCCTGCACATTCCCCGACCACCATTGGTGCGTCCGGATCACCAGGACGACACTAATGGGGCGGAGGCCTCGACACCCCTGACACCGACCGGATCGCCAGGACGACATCAAGGGGCGAGGAGATATATGATAGGTAAGGCTTTTGAGGCGCGTTGCTCAAGATCCCCCTTTGACACTCGAGCGACCTCCATACTGTTCGGCCGACCGCTGCCTTAGGAGGCACTAGAGCCTCCCGAGGCTCCATGTTGTGGTGCTGCGCTGTGGTCAAAGCCCCGAGTGGGGGTCGACCGCCAAGAGATGCAAGTCCCTAAGGCGACAGGGCCTTGCTATACTGCCCCGAGGCGCCTCGGGGAGGGCCAGAGCACACGGGTCCTTGCGAAACACCAATTCAGAGAAATAGACTCCAAGACTAGACAAAAACGAGAGAATGATGAGAGAAAAGTCCCCGCCCCTTTTTCTTTAAAAAAATAGAGTTCCGAAATTCTCAAACTTCATTCCAAAAAGTGGCAACTCAAACACCAAAAAGAAGCAAGCAACTGTCGTGTCTGGCACCTAGGCTAGTCTTCGTCTTCGTCTTCCCCCAGCGTGGAGCATAGGGCATCGATGTTGCGTGGGCATAGCCATTGGTGGGCAGTGTTGTCCGCCAGCATAGAGCATGAGGCTTCCACTTGGGGGTGGGATGAAACCCCTTCGCGTCCTCGGGGGGCTCTAGGCGTATACAGCCCACTCATTATTATGTGAGAGTGTCACGGCCGTGGATAGCTGGGCAAGCCCCCAGGCGCACGGCCCGGTTGCTCCCAACTCCGTCAAGAGCCACCCCGTGTATTTATACTCGGTTGCACGCCTCTATGACCCAAATTCGAATGCATTGTTCCCCGCGTAGGCGCAGGATTCTACTCCTACGGCCCAAACATGAGCACAATGCACCCGGTGCAACCATAGACGTGTTTTGTCGATGAAGCCTCCTCATAAGTGTCGGGGCACCGCCTGATAGGGTCTTGAGGACCTCGTGAGGCCCAGCCTCCCGAGGTTTCGCCGGCGCTCCGATCGCCGTGGGTGGCCCGCGCTTCTTGTTGTAGGATCGAAAGTTGGTCTAGAGGGGGGTGATTAGACTACTTGACCAAATAAAAGTTTTGCCTTTTCCCAATTTTAATTCTTGGCAAGTTTTAGCATTCATAGCATATCAAGTAACATCCTACACATGCATGTCTAAGAGTGTAGCAGCGGAAAGTAAAGACATTGCACATGTAAGTAAAGAGAGGGTTTGGAATGCAAACACAAGTGATGACATGATGATTTTTCTCGTGGTTCCAATAGGTGGTGCTATCGTACGTCCACGTTCATGGAGTCCTCAACCACGGAGGGTAACGGTCGCGAGAGTCCATAGAGGGCTCTACCCACAGAGGTCCACGAAGAAGCAACCTTGACTATTCCATGCGGCTTCCGTCCACGAAGGACTAGCCTCACTATGGGTAGATATCCACGAAGTAGGCGATCTCCTTGCCCTTACAAACTTCTTGGTTCACTCCACAACACGAAGTAGGAGGCTCCCAAGTGACACCTAACCAATCTAGGAGGCACCATCCTCCAAAAGGTAATAGGCTCGGTAATGACGATGAACTCCTTGCTCTTGTGCTTCAAGATGATAGACTCCTCAACACACAATCTCTCTCTCACAGATTTGGCTTGGTAGAAGAGATGGGATTGGTGGAAAGCAACTTGAGGAGGCTAGAAATCAAGATCCATATGGTTGGAGTGGAAGATCTTGACCTCAACACAAGGGTAGGTGGTTCTCTCTCAAAAAACTGAGTAGGATAGGTATGGAATAGTTCTGAATGTTTCTCTTTCAAGTGGGTGGTGGTGAAGGGGTATATATAGGCATCCCCAAAAATCCAACCATTACACACAATAAGTCAGACTCGGTGACACCTATGTGTAAATCTCTATGGTACCGAAGTGACAAAAAGTGGCAACTTTTGAATCTCGGAGGGACCAATATACAATTCTCGGTTGCACCGATAAGGTGACCAACGGTCAGATTTACCAAACTTGGTGACGCCAATTCACCATTCTCGGTCGAACCAAAAATGAGAACTTGTGTAACAGAAAGTTGGCAACCCAACTCGATGGCACCGAGTGCAGTGTCGGCTACACCGAAGAGTTAGGGTTTGGCTGAGTCTGTCTAGGGTTTGGAACTCGGTGGCACCGAGATAGGAATGTTGGTTAAACCGATTTGCATGTTTGGCTTAGGACAGACTTTTGTGGGAGAGTATGTGGATGTTTTGGTGACTGTCACTTGTGCACGTTTGAGCATACTGTTCACCGTCAAAACTTTACCCCCTTTTAATAGTATTGGCTTTCCTATAGACTCAAAGTGATTTCTCAAAAATATAAAATGTAGAGTCCTCTTGCTTGAAGCTTGGCCAACCTATTTCCTTGAATCTTCGGGTAATTCCACAATCCTTTAGCCATTCCCATCATTGAACTTTTCCTGAAATATACTTGGTGAAGACATTAGTTCAATGACTTATATGTTGTTATTAATTACCAAAACTACCAAGGGAGCAAATCTGCTTTCACTTGTGTCTTGCTGCTCTCCCCAGGCCGTTACTCATGAGGCCTCGAGGCTTGGCTTGGCATTGCTTGCTCACGAGGGTGACGACTTGCGCTGTGCCCCGCAAGCCCAGGGGCGTCCTACCTCTTTCTCCCACTCGCGTTGTCCCAGCTAGGTGCTCCATAAGCGGAAGCCCCCAAGCCCGGCTCGGGGGGACGCCCATGGTACCCCTACTCTTGGGGGTGTTGGCGCATGCGGCAGGCGCCTGGTCCGTTTCGCCATCCGAAGGTACGACGTAGCTTGGTACATAGGGCTCTTCATAAGGTCCCGGTTCTCCACCTGAGCCGAGCGGCAGGGCACCGAGGATGGCCCTTGTGGGCGGCGGCGGGGCGCCGTCCTGTGCGTGCAGCCCGCAGCCCGTCCTGCGGCGAGCCTCAGCCCGAAGTTCCTTACCTCAGCCGCCGCCGTTGGGTGGGACACGCATTTCCTGACGTGGGTTGTTTCCTTGGCGATCCAACGCGCCTTCGCTATGGTTGCTTGCTTGCCTGGATGCCTAAGCTGCCTACTCCCTGTGTAGGATGGCGCGCTCCTGCCTGGTCAGCCCAGGTTGTTGATGGTCCACATGGGTACGAGAGTGCGGGTCGGTGCGCGTGCGGGGCGCCCTGTTGTTTCCTTTGTGCACCACATCGTCGGGGCCGGGCAACGCCCCAAAACCGGTCACCGGGATTCATAGGAGAAGGAGCACGGCATGCGGCGGGCCCCATTCGGGCTCGTTCGGGGCCTGAGGGGGCACGCCACTGGCAAGCCGGGTGACAGGAGTGGCGAACAAAGGACGAAAGGTGGTCTTCGCCTACAAAGTAGTTGTTGATGATGCAGAGGTCGGCTCGGCGATGAGATCCTTGTTCTAGAATGTTGCATGGGAAACAAAAAAATTCCTACGCTTCACCAAGATCAATCTAGGAGATGAGCATTTATGAGAGTAGATATTGGATCCACATACCCTTGTAGATCGCTAAGCAGAAGCGTTAAACATTGCGGTTGATGTAGTCATACGTATCCGCGATCCAAATCGCAAGCCGTCCCACGAACTCCCGATCAAGTGCCGAACGGACGACACCTCCGCGTTCAGCACACGTGCAGCTCGATGACGATCTCCACCTTCTTGATCCATCAAGAGGGAGTGGAGAGGTAGATGGGTTCTCCAGCAGAACGAAGGCATGGCGGTTGTGGTGGTGGAGCTGATCCGACAGAGCTTCGCTAAGAGGCACTGAATCAATCTACTAGAGGAGAAGCAATCGGGGAGGGAGGAAGGGTTGCTCCATGACTTTTGTGTTGCAGTCCTCCCTCCCCTCACACATATATAGGGGAAGAGGAGGGGCTGTCCGCCCTATGGTTCCCCCTAGGGTTTGGTGCAGCGGCCAAGGAGGTGGGCCGACAGCCAGGGTGGCTTGGCCACCAAGTTTGGTGGCTAGCCCACCCTTTCTGCCCAACCCTAGCCTCTAGCCGCATGGGCCTTGAGGTGGGAGGTGTGGCCAGCCCACCAGGGGCTGGTCCGCACCCTCTGACAACCCATGTGGCTCTTCGGAGTAGATGAGCCCACCCAGTGGACCCCCCGAAACACTTCCGACAGTCTATCACACCACTCGCAGGTCACAGAACTTTTCCGGAACTCAAACACCATCTTCCCATATATCAGTCTTCACCTCAAGACCTTTCCAGAGCTCCTCGTGACGTCCAGGATCTTATCTGGGACTCTGAACAACTTTCGGTCACCAACACACATAACTCATCTATACCAAAACGTCACCGAACCTTAAGTGTGCAGACCCTGCGGGTTCCAGAACCATGTAGACATGACCGAGACACCTCTACGGTCAATAACCAATAGCGGGACCTGGATGCACATATTGGTTCCTACATGTTCTATGAAGATATTTATCGGTCGAACCTCTATGTCAAGGATTCAGACAATCCCGTATGTTGTTCCTTTGTTCTATGGTATGTTACTTGCCCGAGACTCGATCGTTGGTATCTTCATACCTAGTTTAGTCTCGTTACCGGCAAGTCTCTTTTACTTGTTCCGTAATACAAGATCCCATGCCTAACACTTAGTTACATTACTTGCAAGGCTCATTGTGATGTAGCATTACCGAGTGGGCCCTGAGATACCTCTCCGTCACACGGAGCAACAAATCCCAGTGTTGATCCATCCCAACTCAGCAGAGCAAAGATACCTGTAGAGTATCTTTATAGTCACCCAGTTACGTTCTGACGTTTGATACACATAAGGTAATCCTTCAGTGTCAGTGAGTTGCATGATCTCATGGTCATAGGAACAGATACTTGACATGCAGAAAACCATAGCAATAAACTGACACGATCATATGCTATGTTTTTAGTTTGGGTCGTGTCAATCACATCATTCTCCCAATGATGTGATCCCATTATCAAATGACATCTCATGTCTATGGCTCGGAAACCTTAACCATCTTTGATCAACGAGCTAGCCTACTAGAGGCATACTAGGGACACAATGTTTGTCTATATGCCCACACATGTATTTAGTTTCCAATAAAGACAATTATAGCATGGACGATAAACGATTATCATGAACAAGGAAATATAATAATAAACACTTTATTTATTACCTCTAGGTCATATTTCCAATAGTCTCCCACTTGCACTAGAGTCAATAATCTAGTTCACATCACTATGTGATTTACATTGTAATGAATCGAATACCCATGCAGTTCTGGTGTTGATCATGTTTAGCCCTTGGAAAAGGTTTAGTCAACGGGCCTGAAACATTCATATCCGTGTGCACTTTGCAAATATTTATGTCATCCTCCTTGATGTGATCGCGGATGGAATTGAAGCATCGCTTTATGTGTCTAGTCATTTTGTGAAACCATGGTTCCTTGGCCAGAGCAATGGCACCAGTGTTGTCATAGAACAAAGCCATTGGATTCAGTGCACTGGGCACCAATCCAAGATCTGTCATGCCTTCATCTAGACACCTTCCTTTGCTGCCTCCGAGGCTGCGATGTACTCCGCTTCGCATGTACAATCGGCTACCAAGCTTTGCTTGGAACTACACTAGCTTACAGCTCCCCCATTGAGAATAAATATGCATCCAGTTTGTGATTTGGAGTCATCCGGATCAGTGTCAAAGCTTGCATCAACGTAACCCTTTATGACGAGCTCTTGATCACCTCCATAAACGAGAAACATTTCCTTAGTCCTTTTCAGATACTTAAGGATATTCTTGACCACCGTCCAGTGCTCCATTCCTGGATCACTTTGAAACCTTCCGGCCATACTTATGGCAAGGATGACATCTGGTCTTGTGCACAACATTGTATACATGATAGAGCCTATGGCTGAAGCATAAGGGATGAAACTCATCTTTTATCTATCTTCTGCAGTCATTGGGCATTGAGTCTTACTCAACTTTACACCCTGTAACACAAGCAAGAACCCCTTCTTGGACTGATCCATTTTGAACTTCTTCAAAACTTCATCAAGGTATGTGTTGTGTGGAAGTCCTATTAAGCGTCTCGATCTATCCCTATAGATCTTAATGCCTAATATGAAAGCAGCTTCTCCTAGGTCTTTCATTGAAAAACTCTTGTTCAAAAATTCCTTCACGCTTTCTAGCATTTCTATATTGTTTCCAATCAACAATATGTCATCCGCATATAATATTTGAAATGCTACAGAGCTCCCACTCACTTTCTGGTAAATACAGGCTTCCCCATAAACTTGTATAAACCCGAACGCTTTGATCACCTCATCAAAGCGCAGATTCCAACTCCGAGATGCTTGCACCAGTCCATAAATGGATCGCTTGAGTTTGCAAACTTTGTCAGCATTCTCTGGATCGACAAAACCTTCCGGCTGTATCATATACAACTCTTCCTTAAGAAAACCGTTAAGGAACAGTGTTTAGACATCCATCTGCCAAATTTCATAGTCAAAATATGCAGCTATTGCTAACACGATTCTGACGGACTTAAGCATCGCTACAGGTGAGAAGGTCTCATCGTAGTCAACTCCTTGAACTTGTGAAAAACCCTTTGCCACAAGTCAAGCTTTATAGATGGTGACATTATCGTCCGCGTCTGTCTTCCTCTTAAAGATCCATTTGTTCTGAATGGCCTTTCGCCCTTCAGGTAATACTTCCAAAGTCCACACTTTGTTTTCATACATGGATCCCATCTCGGATTTCATGGCCTCTAACCATTTCTCGGAATCCGGGCCCATCATCGCTTCTCCATAGCTCGTAGGTTCATTGTTATCTAACAACATGAACTCTAAGACAGGGTTGCCGTACCACTCAGGAGAAGCACGTACCCTTGTCGACCTACGATGTTCTATAGAAACTTGATCAGAAGCTTCATGATCATCATCATTAACTTCCTCTTCAACTGTCGTAGGCTACATAGAGACATCTTTCTATGCTACGCTACTCGCTGGTTGAATCAAAGGTTCAACAACCTCATCAAGTTCTATCTTCGTCCCACTCAATTCTTTCGAGAGAAACTCTTCCTCAAGAAATGTTCCATTTTTAGTGACAAACACTTTTCCTTCAGATTTGAGATAGAAGGTATACCCAACTGTCTCTTTTGGGTATCCAATGAAGACACATTTTTTCCACTTTGGGTTCCATCTTTTCAGGCTGAAGCTTTTTGACATAAGCATCACATCCCCAAACTTTCAGAAACAACAAGTTTGGTTTCTTGCCAAACCACAGTTCATATGGCATCGTCCCAACGAATTTCAATGGTGCCCTATTTAAAGTGAATGCATCTGTTGATAATGCATAGCCCCAAAACGATAGCGGCAAATCAGCAAGAGTCATCATAGAACGCACCATATCTGATAAGGTTCGCGACGTTCGGACAGACCATTACGCTATGGTGTCCCAGGCGGTGTCAATTGTGAAACAGTTCCACATTGTCTTAGAACTCATAACTCAGATATTCTCCTCCTCGATCAGATCATAGGAATTTAATCTTCTTGTTACGATGATTATCAACTTCACTCTGAAATTTCTTGAACTTTTCAAATGTTTTAGACTTGTGTTTCATTAAGTAAATATACCCATACCTACTTAAGTCGTTAGTGAAGGTGAGAAAATAACAATACCCACCGCGCGCCTCAATGCTCATCGGACCGCACACATCAGTATGTATGATTTCCAATAAGTCACTTGCCCCTTCGATTGTTCCAAAGAATGGCGTTTTAGTCATCTTGCCCATGAGGCATGGTTCACATGTGTCAAGCGATTCAAAATCAAGTGACTCCAAAAGCCCATCAACATGGAGCTTCTTCATGCGTTTTACACCAATATGACCTAAACGGCAGTGCCACAAGACAGTGGTACTATCATTATCAACTCTACATCTTTTGGCATCAATGTTATGAACATGTGTATCATCACTATCAAGATTCAATATGAATAAACCCCTCACATTGGGTGCATGACCATAAAGATATTACTCATATAAATAGAACAACCATTATTCTATGATTTAAATGAGTAACCGTCTTGCAATAAACAAGATCCAGATATAATGTCCATGCTTAACACAGACACTAATTGACAATTATTCAGGTTCATCACTAATCCCGATGGTAATCGAAGAGTGAGCGTGCCGATGGCGATCACATCAACCTTGGAACCATTTCCCACGTGGGTCGTCACTTCGTCCTTTGCCAGCCTTCGTTTGTTCCGTAGTTCCTGTTTTGAGTTGCAAATGTGAGCAACCGAACCGACCATGCACTACAACGAGAGTTGGTAAGTTACACATCAATAACATGTATATCATATATACCTTGTTTGTTGCTGGCCGCCTTCTTGTTAGCCAGATACTTGGGGAAGTTCCACTTCCAGTGACTAGTTCCCTTGCAATGAATTCACTCAGTTTCTGGCTTGGGTCTAGCCTTAGGTTTCCTCACGAGAGGGGTAACTGCTTTGCCACTCTTATTGGAGTTACCCTTCTTGCCCTTGCCATTTTTCTTGAAACTAGTGGTTTTATTGACCATCAACACTTGATGTTCTTTCCGGATTTCAGACTCAACGACTTTCAGCATCGCAAACAGCTCGATGATTGACTTGTTCATCCTGTGCATGTTATAGTTCAACACGAAGCTCTTGTAGCTTGGTGGCAATGATTGAAGAGCTCTGTCAGTGATCACCTCTGGCAGAAGGGGCATCCCTAACTCCGCCAGACGGGTCAAATACCCAGACATTCTGAGTATGTGTTCACTGTTAGACCCGTTCTCCTCCATCTTGCAAGCATATAACTTATCGGAGGTCTCACACCTCTCGATCCGGGCATTCTTCTTAAAGATAAACTCCAACTCCTAGAACATCTCATATGCTCCATGGTGTTCAAAACGTCTTTGAAGTCTCAGTTCTAAGCCATACAACATTGCACACAGAATTATTGAGTAATCTCTACAATGTGTCTCCCAAGTGTTCTTAATGTCTTCGGATGACACGAGAGCGGGTGGATCACGAAGCGGTGCATCAAGGACATAAGCCTTCTGGGAAGCCATGAGGATAATCCTCATATTACGGGCCCAGTCCACAAAGTTACGTCCATCATCTTTCAGCTTAGCTTTCTCTAGGAACGCATTAAAATTCAGTGGTGCTACTGCGCGAGCCATTGATTACAACATAAATAAGCAAAGGTTACTAAGACTATTATTCAAGATAATGACTTTAGCTAATAAAATTACTAAAGCTCCCACTCAAATTGACATCCCTCAGGTCATCTGAGTGATACATGATCCAAATTCACCAGCTCAAGTCTGATCATCACGTGAGTTAAGGTGGTTTCAATGGTGAACATCATCATGTTGATCATATCTACTATATGACTCATGTTCGACCTTTCAGTCTCTTGTGTTCCAAGGCCATGTGTGTACATGCTAGGCTCGCCAAGCTAACCCGAGTGTTTCGCATGTGCAACACTGGCTTGCACCCATTGTATGCGAACGTAGAGTCTATCACACCCGATCATCACGTGGTGTCTCGACACGACGAACTTTCACAACAGTGCACACTCGGGGAGAACACAATTTATCTTGAAATTTAAGTGAGGGATCACCTTATAATGATACCGCCGTTCTAAGCAAAAGAAGGGGAATAAAAGGATTAACATCACATGCAAATCATAAGTGACATGATATGGCCATGAACTTGTGCTTTTGATCTCCATCTCCAATGCACCGGCATGATCTCCATCGTCATTGGCACAACACCATGATCTCCATCATTGTGTCGCCATCAGGGTTGTCGCGCCCACCATGCTCATACTACTATTGCTACCGCTCAATGATAAAGTAAAGCATTACATAGCGCTTAATGATTGATACACGGGTCATACAATAATTAAAGGCAACCCTATGGCTCCCGCCGGTTGCTGTACTCATCGACATGCAAGTCGTGATATTCTATACAAAACATGATCATCTCATACATCACATATATCTTATCATGTGTTTGTCCATATCATATCACAACATACCCTGCAAAAACAAGTTAGGCGTCCTCTAATTGTTGTTGCATGTTTTACGTGGCTGCTATGGGTATCTAGCAAGAACAATTCTCACCTACACACAAAACAGAACGGTGGTACTCAAATTGCTTTTCAACCTTCTCAAGGTCCTTCTTTGTCGAATCCGATCCAACTAAAGTGGGAGAGACAAAAACCCGCCAGCCATCTTTGTGCAATGAAGTTACACGTCAGTCGATGGAACCGGTCTCTCGTAAGCGTACGAGTAAGGTTGGTCCGGGCCGCTTCATCCCACAATACCGCTGAACCAAAACATGACCAAGGGAGGGAAGCAATCTAACCATCAACGCCCACAAACTCTTTTGTGTTCTACTCGGGATCTCATCTACACATAGACCTAGCTCATGATGCCACTGTTGGGGAACATTGCATGGGAAACAAAAAATTTCCTACGCTTCACCAAGATCAATCTAGGAGATGAGCATTTACGAGAGGAGATATTAGATCCACATAGCCTTGTAGATCTCTAAGCGGAAGCGTTAAAGAACGCGGTTGACGTAGTCGTATGTCTCCACGATCCAAATCGCAAGTCGTCCCATGAACTCCCGATCAAGTGCGGAATGGACGGCACCTCCGCGTTTAGCACACATGCAACTCGATGACGATCTCCGCCTTCTTGATCCAGCAAGAGGGAGCGGAGAGGTAGATGGGTTCTCTGGCAGCACGACGACATGGCAGTAGTGATGGTGGAGCTGATCCGGCAGAGCTTAGCTAAGCGGCGCCGAATCAATCTACAAGAGGAGAAGCAATCGAGGACGAAGGAAGGGCTGTGCCATGACTTGTGTGTTGCAACCCTCCCTCCCCTCACACATATATATATATAGGGGAAGAGGAGGGGATGTCCGCCCTAGGGTTTCCTCTAGTGTTTGGTGCGGCTGCCAAGAAGGTGGGGCGGCGGCCAGGGTGGCTTGGCCATCAAGTTTGGTGGCTAGCCCACCCTTTCGGCCCAACCCTATCCTCTAACCGCATGGGCCTTGAGGTGGGAGGTGCGGCCAGCCCACCAGGGGATGGTCCGTACACTCGTACAACCCATGTGACCCTTCGGAGTAGATGGGCCCATCCAGTGGACCCCTTGAAACATTTCGGGCACTCCGTCACACCACTCGTAGGTCACGAAACTTTTCCGAAACTCAAACACCAACTTCCCATATATCAATCTTCACCTCTGGACCATTCTAGAACTCCTCGTGATGTCCAGGATCTCATCTAGGACTCCGAACAACCTTCGGTCACCAACACACATAACTCATCTATACAGAAATGTCACCGAACCTTAAGTGTGCAGACCCTGCGGGTTCAAGAACCTTGTAGACATGACCGAGACACGTCTACAGTCAATAACCAATAGCGGGACCTAGATGCCCATATTAGTTCCTACATGTTATACAAAGATCTTTATCGTTCGAACCTTTATGTCAAGGATTCAGACAATCCCGTATGTTGTTCCCTTTGTTCTTCGGTATGTTACTTGCCCGAGACTCGATCGTCGGTATCTTCATACCTAGTTCAGTCTCGTTACCGGCAATTCTCTTTTGCTCGTTCTGTAATACAAGATTCTTTGTCTAACACTTAGCCACATTTCTTGCAAGGCTCATTGTGATGTTGCATTACCGAGTGGGCCCTAAGATACCTCTCCATCACGCGGAGCAACAAATCCCAGTGTTCATCCATGCCAACTCAACAGACACCCTCGGAGATACCTGTAGAGTATCTTTATAGTCACCTAGTTACGTTGCGACGTTTGATACACACAAGGTACTCCTCCGGTGTCAATGAGTAGCATGATCTCATGGTCATAGGAACAGATACATGACATGCTAAAAACCATAGCAATAAACTGACACAATCATATGCTATGTTTGTAGTTTGGGCCTTGTCCATCACATCATTATACCAATGATGTGCTCCCATTATCATATGACATCTCATGTCCATGGCTAGGAAACCTTAACCATCTTCGATCAACGAGCTAGCCTGTTAGAGGCATACTAGGGACACACTGTTTGTCTATATGCCCACACATGAATTTAGTTTACAATCAACACAATTATAGCATGAACAATAAAGGATTATCATGAACAAGGAAATATAATCATAAACACTTTATTTATTGCCTCTAGGGTATATTTCCAACAATCCTTCCTGCTGGCCTCGTGGTCGTGGTCTCGTTGCACCGGAATGGAAACCTTTGGGGGACGCCTTGGGAACCCGCGTCTGTCCTTGTCCCCCTTTACTCCAAAGGGGAAACTATCCGCTTGGCATGCTGCCGCCTGCCTGTCTTGACTTTCGTCATCCTTGGCCTCCCGAGGTCAAGCGTTGTATAGAGATATCCGCCACTCCGGAGGGTCCCTGAGGAGGCTCGTCCTTGCTGGTCTTGATGGTGCTTCCCTCACAAGTTCAGGTCCTCACGAGGGCCTTGTCTTGAGTGTGGTCTCGCTAGGCCGTGCTTGGCTGACGAGGTGGGCCACGCCCTAGGCCGCAGGGAGGCAGGTCTGGGTACCCCCGTTCCCAGAACACCGATAATAACTGCAGCCTTCTTATCAGATGGGATGGAGATAATTCCCATAGGCCCTGGCATCTTCAAAGTGTTGTAGGCATAGTGGGATGCCGCCATAAAATTTGCTAGAGCTGGGCGACCAAGAATTCCATTGTAAGGCAGAGGGAGTCTAACCACATCAAACCCAACTAGTCAGTCTGGTAGTTCAACTCCCCGCCAAACTTCACATGCAAAGTGATCTTTTATTTGGGCCGACTCCTCCTGGGGTTAACTCCTTGGAACGTACCTATAGCTTTGAGCTCTTTGTCAGGGATCTGCATCCCTTGAACCACCTTAGGGGAGGTCAAGTTACACCCCGCCCCGCCCTCAACTAACATGTTTGTGACTTTGAGGTTGTGGATAGTTGGGGAGACCAACAACAGCAAACATCCGACCGCATTGGTGCGATCAGGATGATCCTCTTTGTCAAAGATGATAGGCATGCAGGACCATTTGAGTGGTCTTCTAGACTCTGCAGCTAGCTCCATGGCGTTGAGCTCACACGAGCACTGCTTGTGCTGGCGATGAGAGGAATGCAAGCATGCATCCCCTTCAACACACACGGCTTTAGCTACCTTCTGGAATTATTGATCACTAGAATCTTCTCCATAATCCTCATCATCACTCATATTGTCTCCTTCTTTCTTCTCATGGCCTGTGGCTGGTTTTTCCTTCTGCTGCGGGGCCTTGCCGCGATGTCCTCCTCTACCACCACAACCCTTCCTGACATCACCATATTGGCCTTTCTCCTTGTCACACTTCTCGTATTCAGCCATTTGCTTCTCAGCAAGATTCTCAACTTGGCGGCATTCTTGGAGATCAAGACCTTTGGTGCGGTGGATTATGCGATATGGTCCATCGGACTTTCTGGATTTCTCTGCCGCACAGGTTTCCCGACAATCAGCACATGCAGCAGCTCCCTTGCTGGGGTCCTCGGCCTTGGCCTTCTTGCCGGCACTAAGGTCAGCCGAGCTCTCGACGACCAACACTACCTTTCCTTTACGCTTCTTATTGCGCCTTCAAATTTTCCCCTCCGGGCCAGGGGCATCATCGTCGTCATCCGAGTCGACTTCAACGCCAGCCTCCTCTCCGGGGAGTCACCTTCCTTCCTTAGCACGAGCACATTTGTTCGCCAATGTGTACAGTTCATTGACGACCTTGGGGAGTACAACATTCAGCTTGGCCCGCATCCTCCTGTTGCGCATGTTCAAATGGAACACGGCGATCATGGTTGTGGGGTGTATCTCTGGAATCTTACGGTGTACTCGACTAAATCTCTAGATGTACTTTCACAATGTTTCTCCCTCCTTCTGCAGAAGGACTTGCAGGTCGCTATCCTGGCTCCTGTTGGCCACCTGTGAAGGCGTCGACAAACTCGTTGCACAAGTCAGCCCATGATGAAATAGAGTTATCTGGCAGGAGCATCAGCCACGACCTCACATTTGGCTTGAGTGCCAAAGGGAAATAGTTAGTGAGCACCTTCTCACCTCTTCCCCCGATGGCTTGAACGGCTATCGTATAGATGCCTAGGAATTCCGCCAGGTTTAGCTTTCTGTCACATTTTTCCGTCAGTTCAGGCTTGAAAGCTCAAGCCAATGGCCAGCGGACCTGTCCCAGCTCACGAGTGAAGGCAGGGCACCCAACCTCATAAGGCAGGTACCCGTCAGCATTGGGCACGGGGTCGCCAGCATCTGGGCCGTTGCGCCTATCAGATTGACGGTGTGCTTATCGAGTTGCTCTATGGTGATGCACGCGTCTTCCTTCTACTGGTCTTCCAGGACATGTCGCTGGTCCCGACGATCGTGCAGGCCGGACGAGGCCATAGATGTCTCGTCAAGATCGTTGGCACGTGAAGCTCGTAGTGGATGCCTCTAGGTCTGCTGTCAGAGAGGGGACTACACTGTTGGCATGGCCCCCTCGACATGACCGTCATCCTAGGACGGCATTGCCGTTCGAGTGCATCGCGATGGCTCTACATGCTGCGATTTTTTGGCTTCGACGAAGGTGATCAAACTCTGGATGGTGGCTCTCCACTCGACCATCTTGTCATCCGCCGGCGGAAAGTTCAACAACAGTTGGGCCCATGCCATCGCTTCCTCTGCCATGTCCGGCATGGCTAGAGAGGCGGACCGCGACGTCGCTCGACTCCTGGTGGAACCAGGAGGGGCGCCACCACATTCTTGTCGTCGTACACTGCTCGCTAGGGCGGCCTGACATGGAGGAGGCTGAGCTTGTGGGTCTATGGCCTCGCTCGACGCTCGGTCTTGCTCTGGGCAAGGCATGCGCCCAGTAGCCGCGCTGGTGACGGGAAAAACCGGGATATCACAGCTTGCTCCAAATTGGGCACCGTGTTGCGCCCGTGGCCACCAGTGCAGTGGGGAGGTAGAGACTGATCATTTCCTCCGCCTATGGCACTGGGATCGAGCTTGCCAGGATCTTGCTATTGTTGCTCCTCACCGGTGCTCCTTGCTCCTACTTCAGCTGCGAGGGACACAATGGTGGGGCCGCCTGTGCTAGCCATATCTCCCATGATGCCCACCTCATTCGCCAGCGTGGTACCAATGGCGTCCGCAACTGCGTGCGAGGGGGGCTTCGAAGTGGAGGGATGCGCGTTCACGCTGGGCTTCTTCTTGGGATCCATGGATGAAGATGACAGCGATGAAGATCGGCATGCTGCTCATGATCTCGGTTTCACACAAATGATGCTCCCCCTACTTGGCATGCCAAAGATGTCGGGGCTCGATGCACTCGATCACCTATGGGGCCATGTTCCCCTTTGTGGTTCGGCATGGGTGAGGTCACATGCACAAAGAGCGGAGGTAGTGAGACATCACATCAATGAGACGCTGGAGTTTTACCCAGGTTCGGGCTGTTGAGAAGCGTAAAACCCTACTCCTGCTTTGGTGGATTGATTAGAGGAGCATGAAGCACATGAAGGATCAAACCCGACAAGGGTTTCCTTTGGGGGAGCTTCTACGTGAGTACAAGTGTCGAAATGTATGATCTTTAGCTAGGTTGCCTTGGGCCTCCTTTTATAGCTCAAGGGCAACCCCAGTGGCAAAATAGACATTACATGGTGATTAGATAGCCAATAGTGCTATCATACCTAACTATGGCACTTAGGACAGAATGCCATAAATGCTAGTCGAGGTGGCGTGTGGGGATGCATTCCCGGCAGGCTTCTACCACCGCTTTAGCTAACTATTGCACCATATCTTGACACGCCTATGGACGGGTGTCAAGGGGCATAATCTGTCTTCCAATGAGCCACTTAGCGACCTGGGGGCTCGAAACCGCATCGACAAGTGACTAGCGTGGCGATACGATGGAGCGGTGGCCGATTGGCTCGCGCCTGCCGGGGGGTGGCTTGCCGGGTCTTCCTGAAGATGTGTGCGCCTTGGTCCTTGACAGGCACCGTGGACGTGGTTGGCACGGTCCGGGCCTGTCCTGGGCTATTGCATTGACCTTGCCGGCATTGCTTAGCCAACGCAGGTTGCTTCTGTTGGAGTCTTGGTCTTGGATGTTGGTTTTGTCTTCTTATGTTGATGGGTTCTGCTACTACTAGCTGTGCAGAAGTCAGGGGCACTGGTACCCCAGTCCTAGTGCACTGACACTTGTCATGACACCGGGGTAAGTTTCAAGAATTTCAGACGAGTTTTGGATTTATGGGGATTTAAAAGCCAAGTTTCTCAATGTTTGTGGCCTCGTAACGACTCCGAGATGTTTGTAATCCATTCACGTTCATTGCAAGGGACCTAAACAAGGAACCCAATGACACAAATATGTTTTTTCAACCCATTTTGGTGACATGGACCATGTGATTTTAGTTCAAATTTGAATTATGCACATTAAATGCCTAGAAACTTAATTAGTGTAGTATACAAAAGGCCAGATGGACCATGAATTATTTAAAGCAGTTCCATACACCCGCTTGGATCCCGTGGGTGTGTAAGCACAATGTGCGCACATGTATTGTTAGCTCGAGCTTCCTTCTTTTAGAAGTTATCAAATTTGTATTAAAATGGTATTCTATCCAAACACACTTCTCCCGCCACTCCCCCAATCGGTTTCTCGCCAAAGCGTCGGCCCTGCCATCAACCTCCTCGACGAGGAGGATGAGACAGAGCAGGATGGAGTGTAGGCAAAAGCGGCATCGCTCCATCAAGCATGAGCGAGACATCAACATCTGCCCATGCAGGCGTCGGCAAGCGGTGACATGCCACCATCGCACACGGTTTCTAATACTAACAGAAACGTCTGCGATATGTAGCCGGTCCCATGAGATGCCCATCGGAGCATGCCTTGTGAATGATAGGCAACCCTTATTAGTAAGTTGCAACTTCCTAGCCCCTAACCCAGTCGAATGGAACTCGGAAGTTAAGCATGCTTTGGGGGGGGGGGAGTAATCCAAGGATGGGTGACCGGTTGGGAAGTAGCTAGATCTGAAGGTTCATTGAGGTGGTGTGATATGATCACTCTAGGCATTTATTCATGTGTCATTCCGGATAAATAAATCTTAGGATCCTTGTTTTCAAATTATCCATGATTTTCTTTTGTTGTTTTCAAAATGTGTGTGTGCGTGGGCATGCCTGTGTGTGTGTGCACGCGCGCGTGAACTGATACATCTCTGTCGTATCTATAATTTATGATTGCGTCATGCCAATATTCTACAACTTTCATATACTTTTGGCAACACTTTATATTATTTTCTAGGACTAACTTACTTACCAAGTGCCCAGTGTCATTTCCTGGTTTTTGTGTGTTTTTTGTTTCGTAGAAATTCCATATCAAACGAAGTCCAAACGCGATAAAAATTTAGGGAGATTTTTTGGAATATATGTGAATTTTGGGAGTCGGTATCAACGCAAGACGATGTCCGAGGACCCCAACACACAATGGGCGTGGCCATGGGGGCACCCTGATGGCTGGTGGCCATACCTTAAGTTGGTTGAGGCTCACCTTCTGTCGCAAGAAAGATATTTTCACGTTAGAAATCCCCTCAAAGTTACACCCTGATTGGATTTATGGATCTAAGGATATTTAAGAAACGTTGAAGGGGTCAGAAACCAGTCATGAGAACACGGAGAGAGATAGATCCAATCTTGGAGGGGCTCTTGCCCTCCGGGATCCATGGTGGCCATGGCCACGGGGAAACCCTTATCCCACCTAGGGAGGATGCCAAGGAATAAGAAGGATGGGGGATCTACCCCCCTCTCTCTCGGTGGCACCGGAGCGCCACTGGGGCAACCATCGTGACGACGATCTACAACACCAACTTCTCCGCCGTCACCACAAACTCTCTCTCCCTCTATGCAGCGATGTAAAACCTCTTCTCCCAACTAAGTATTTTTTATTTTTTATTTTTAGTTATTTTATTTTCTTTTATTAGTTCTTTTATATCTTTAGTTATGTATATGGAACAGGAAACACCAAAAAAATAGTGGCACTTGCTACTCATGGAGACAGGGAACCTCCTAAAACCCTCAATGCTAGTTATGTGAAATACATTAATTACTCCTTTGATAATCCTGAGAAATCCTCATTGAATTTGATAATGGCATACACGTTGGATCAACATGAGTACTTTAGGGATTATCGCTTGTCTCGAAAAGGGAAACACTTATGGGATCAAATTAAAATGTTGTGTTGGTATGCTTGGGATTTATGCGTGAGATGTGATTATACTTGTTGCTCTAAGATTAAGGGTCTACATCTTCCATTTCAATGTGAATTTAATTACAATGGAACCTTGGCTTCTTATTCTAAGGGTATATATGATTACTATGATGTGGAACAAATAGAAGAATTTGTTGCTTTTAAGGGTGCTTATGAAACTGAATCGTTCTTTGAAAAGTATGATAACGATGATGATGTTTTTACAGACCTGAAATTTTTGCCATACTTAAATATTTCTATGAGAATTATGAATACAATGACGATATTATTGAATTTATTGAGAGAATGGGGTCGCTGTCTTGGAAGATACTAATATTTCGTAGGAATATATGGAAGAAGAAATTGCTGAAACTGTGAGCTCATTAGATGAAAAAGATGAGGAGGAGAGCGAAGAACAAAAGGAGGAAGAGTGGATTAGATACTCGTTCCCACCTTATAATGAGAGTAACTCTACAACTGATACATTGTTTAATTTCCCTTCGCACATACCGAAGGATGAATTCTATGATGATTGCTACGATCCCTTGGATTCATTTGAAATATCCCTTTTTGATGAACTTGATGCTTACTATGCTGGTGGCCATGATGCCAATATGAATTATTCTTATGGACATGAACTTTCTATAGTTCCTTATGTTAAGCATGAAATTGTTGCTATTTCACCCAACACACGATAGTCCTACTATCTTTTTGAATTCTCCCAACTACACTATATCGAAGAAGTTTGCACTTATTAAGGATTATATTGATGGGTTGTGTCTTACTATCACACATGATGATTTTGATGAATATAATATGGATGTGCTTGTTGCTTCTACTTGCAATTATTACGAGATAGGAACCAAATCTTCACCTCTCTATGTTTCCAATACTATAAAATTGCAAGAAACTACTTATGCTATGTATTGGCCTTTACTTGATGTGCATGAATTGTTGTTGTATGACATGCCAATGCATAGGAAGAGAGTTAGACTTTGTTCGCACATGATATATGTCACTTTGTGTTCACTAGTTAATTACAAACCATTGTTAATTAAAATTGGCTTTGATATACCTTGGGATCCGGGTGGATCAATTACTTGAGCACTATATGCCTAGCTTAATGGCTTTAAAGAAAGCGTTGCCAGGGAGACAACCCGGAAGTTTTAGAGAGTCATTTATTTCTGTTGTGTTCTTTTAAAATAATTAAAAACAAAAATAATTAAAGTGGGTAACTTAAAACTTTTTCGAAAAGAAAAGTGAAAGTGAGAAGGACGAGCACTGTTGAAGTGGGGGCTAGCCTTGAACTTTGTTCATGCCCATGGAAACTTAGTGAGTCTTGATTACAGAATATTCTCAAGAAAACTAATTACACCATTGTACAAATTCATTGTATTTTAAAAATAATATGCCAAGAATTACCTTTAGGATGTTTAAATTGCTTGTTTGACATGTGTTGTGCAAAAACAGAAACTTTGCCTGTAGTGTTTGATTTTAAATATTTTACTGGAACATGAAAATCCTATGAAAGTTTACACAATACTGTTATAAAAATTATTTACCATGCCTATTTTTTAGAATTTTCTAAGTTACATAAGTATGGTATTCATCTGCATCCTTATAGACTGTCCTGTTTTTCGCAGATTGCTGTTATAGTTGCTTTGCGTGCTTATGTTTGAATTCTTGTTGAGCCCCATTTACATGGGAGGCATAGAATTATGATAGCATATAGTGGGTAATCTTATATTATAATTATGCAATAATGCCACGGCTAGACATGACAGGATTTGATGTTATATGTACTAACCTTTCTAATGAAAGTTCTGTTAAGTTTTGCGTGGATGGAGTGTTCGAAGATCGAGGAGGTATTAATATAAGATGAATAAGGAGAGGCAAGATCTCAAGCTTGGGGATTCCCAAGGCACCCCAAGTAAATATTCAAGGAGATTCAAGCGTCTAAGCTTGGGGATGCCCTGGAAGGCATCACATCTTTCTTCTTTAGCAACTATCGGTATGTTTTGGTTTTTGTTTTGTTCATATGATATGCGTAAATTCTTGGAGCGTCGTGTACCTTTTATTTTCCTTTTAGCAATGCACCATTCTAGTATGGGGAATTCCATGGTTGATTTATAGAATGCTCTTTGCACTTCAGTTATATCTTTTGAGTATGGATTTATAGAATGCTTCATGTGCTTCACTTCTATCATTTGAAGTTGGATGTTTGTTTCTCTACATATTGAAAACCGCTCTTTGTACAGTGCTCTTTTGCCTCACTTATATTTATTAGAGCATGTCCATCTCTTTTTAGAAAGAATTAAACTCTCATGCTTCACTTATACCTATTTAGAGAGTCAACAGGAATTGGTCATTCACATGGCTAGTCATACAATCCTACATAATACTTGTAGATCACCGAGTATGATATGTTTGATTCCTTGCAATAGTTTTGCGACATTGAGATAGTAATATGTGGGTGCACTAGTAGATGATTGTGGATTATTAATAATATTAACGTTAATGTTCGTGATTCTTGAAGCATGCACGAATAGTCTCTAGTTATGCGATGAAGATTGGAGCATAATTTATCCTTGATTGAAATCCTTTGTGCTGTTGAATGGGGAGCACGATGGTTAACTCCTCCCAACCTCCTACCTAGGAGCATGCGATTAGGAATTTGATTTGTGATAAAATAATAAAACTTTGCAATAAGTATATGAGTTCTTTATGACTAATGTGAAACCATGGACATACGAAATCTCACCTATTCATATTTTGCTAGCTTCTTCGATACCATGCCTTGCCCATTCTCACCTCGAGGATCGGTGTACCTTTCGTTGGTGCATACAAACCCCATGACATGATACACTCTGTTGCACATAAGCCTCTTTATATCTTCCTCAAAACAGCCACCATACCTACCTATCATGGCATTTCCGTATCCATTCCGAGATATATTGTCATGCAACTTCCACTGTCACTTCATATGACTTGTATTTCCATTGTCATATTGCCTTGCATGATCGTAAGATAGATAACATGATATTTACATGGCTTGTCTATTTTTTGATATCTTTTGCTATGATAGATCATTGCACATCCTGGTATATTGCCAGATGCATTCATATAGAGTCATATCATCCTATCAGTTTTTCATATCGAGTTGTATGTAAATAAAAGTGTGATGATCATCATTATTAGAGCATTGTCCCAGTGAGGAAAGGATGATGGATACTAGGATTCCCCCATAAGTCGGGATGAGACTCCTGACGAAAAATTGAAAATGGGGGAGGCCAAATGAGCCCACCACAAAAAAAAATCAAAAATGAAAATAAAATAAAAATAAACAAGCAATGAGAGAAAAGGAGAGAAGGTACATTGCTACTATACTTTACCACACTTGTGCCTCAAAGTGGCACGATGTTGTTCATATAGAGAGTCTCTTGTTTTGTCACTTCCATATGCTAGTGGGAGTTTTTCATTATAGAACTTGGCATGTATATTCCCATGACGGGCGTCCTCAAATGCCCGAGGTCTTCATGAGCAAGCAAGTTGGATGCACACCCACTTAGATTCAGTCGATCTTTCATACACTTATAGCTCTAGTGCATTTGTTGCATGTCAATCCCAACTCCTCGCATTGATATCCATTGATGGGCATCTCTAGAGCCTGTTGATACATCGAGTTGATGCAAGACTTTCTTCTCCACTTTCAACCCTTGGATATCTACCACCATATTCTATTCCACCCTTATGCTATGTCCATGGTTTCACGCCCATGTATTGCGTGAAGAATAAAAAGTTCATACACATTGAAAAAGTACAATCCAATTTCTTGGTTTGACACCGGGGTACTCATGATTTATAATTTATGCTAGGAAGACCAAGCATGACATGATATATGATTTTCTATGGATAATATTCTTTGGCATCCTTATATTGAAAGGACATGATTGTTTGGTAGTAAAGTTGAGTATGGATGTATTTTTGTCACACTAGTGCCTTGAATCACTTTTATCTTAATATTCATGCCATGATTAGACATTTGTTCAAGATTATGTTAGGTATCATTCCACATCAAAAATTATTTTTTATCATTTACCTACTCGAGGACGAACAGGAATTAAGCTTGTGGATGTTGATACGTCTTCGCCGTATCAATAATTTTTGATTGCTTCATGCCAATATTCTACAACTTTCGTATACTTTTGGCAATATTTTATATTATTTTTTGGGACTAACTTACTTACCCACTACCTAGTGCCAGTTCATGTTATTTGTGTGTTTTTGTTTCGCATAAGTACCATATCAAGCAGAGTCCAAATGCGATAAAAATTAGGGATATTATTTTTGGAATATATGTGAATTTTGGGAGTCGGAATCAACGCAAGACGATGCCCGAGGGCCCCACCAAGAAATAGGGCGCGGCCAGGGGGACGCATCCTGATGGCTGGTGGTCAGCCCTTTAGTCGGTTGAGGCTCTCCTTCTACCGCAAGAAAGATATTTTCGCGATAAAAATCCACTCAAAATTTCAGCCCGATCATAGTTACATATCTTTGAATATTTAAGAAACGGTGAAGGGGTCAGAAACCAGTCGCAAAAATAGGAGAGAAATAAAGAGAGAGATCCAATCTCAGAGGGGAACTTGCCCTTCGGGAGCCATGGCGGCCATGGACTAGAGAGGAAACCCTTTTCCCACCTAAGGAGGAGCCCAAGGAAGAATAAAAATGAGGGGTGTCTATCCCCCTCTGTCCCGGTGGCGCCGGGGCGCCGTTGGGGCAATCATCATGATAGCGATCTACACCAACAACTTTGCTGTTGTCACCACCAACTCTCTCCCCCTCTATACGGCAATGTAAAACCTCTTCACCCCGCTGTAATATCTACTTGAACATGGTGCTTAATGATGTATATTATTATCCAATGACATGTGGCTATCCTATGATGTTTGAGTAGATTTGTTTTGTCCTACGGTTTAGTTGTGGTATGATGTTATTGATATGGGTTGTATGTTGATATGGTAATGTCCTAAGGTGCCTTCCGTGAGGCGCACATGTGAAGGAATCCCGCTGGAGGGTTTGCAATATGTTCTTGATTCACTTATAGTGGGTTGGTGAGTGACGGAAACAAAAACCTGAGTAAGGGGATTGTTTACGTATGGGAGTAAAGGGGACCTTTTGTTTAATGCTATGGTTGGGTTTTACCTTAATGATCTTTAGTAGTTGCGGATGCTTTCTAGAGGTCCAATCATAAGTGCACATGATCCAAGTTGAGAAAGTGTGTTAGCGTATGCCTCTCCCTCATTGCATATGACAAGTATCTATCATATTATATTCAATTGCCCGTGGACAATCTTTCTCTTGCATTACAAAAAAAGCTTTCTACTAAACAACTTACTTATTATTCTTTATTCAAAACATCACCTAACTTTTATTTCCACGTTCTTTATTATCTTGCAAAATTATCTTTACACCTACAAAGCACTTCTAGTTTTATTCCCACAAAGTAGTGCCATACTTGTTGTAGGTAAAGTAAGCGTTAGCGTGCGTAGAGTTGTATCAGTGGTCGATAGAACTTGAGGGAGTATTAGTTCTACCTTTAGCTCCTTGTTGGGTTCGACACTCTTACCCAAGGTTGTCAGAATTATGATTTTGAATCGAATCGGAGCTCCAATGAAAGGATCGCAAATCGTAGAATCTTCACTATCAAGATCGTAGAAACGTAGATTCTATGAACTAAAATCATAGAATCAGATTATCCAATTTGGATCGTAAAGTCAAAGAATCATATAACATAATCTTGATTCTGACAACCTTGCTCTTACTTATCTAAAAAGGCTACAAAGGATCCCCTACACTTGTGGGTTATCATGTGTGTGGACCATGCCTTCGTTGTGTGGTTTTCAATGACACACCTATCAATGGGTCCCTAGATTCTGTCATCCCTTTAACTGACCATGCGGGAATGCCAAGGATCGATGATGCGTTTGTTTGTGTGTGTGTGTGTGTCAACCCATGTAAGTGTGTGAACCATGCCTACATTGTGCAGTTTTCGACGACAAACCTTCGGTGAGCCCTTAGGGTCTGTCATGCCTTTTACTAGCAACGCTAGAATGACAAGGATGTGTGATGATGTGTGTCTCTCCCTCCCTCTCTATCTATGTGTGTGTGCGTGTGTGAACCTATGCATGCCTGTGCGTGTGGACCATGCCTCCGTTTTGCGGCTTTCAACGACACACCTATTAGTGGGCCCCTAGTGTAGGGTCTATGACGCGCGTGTGTGTGTGTGCGTGTGTGTGTGCCATGCCTACATTATGTGGTTTCTGACAAAAAACCTATTGGTGGACCCTTAGGGTGTGTCATGCCTTTACTGGCAACGCTGGAACACCAAGGATGGGTGACGATGTGTCTGTGTGTGTGTGTGCGAACCCATATGCATGCATGTGTGTGTACCATGTCTCCGTTGTGTGGTTTTCAATGACACAGTACCTATAGGTGGCCCCCTAGAGTTTGTCATCCCTTTAACTAACCATGCTGGAACGTCAAGGATCGATGACGCGTGTGTGTGTCTGTGTGGACCATGCATGGATGCCTCCATTGTGCGGTTTTTGATGACACACGTATCAATGGGCTGCTATATATAGGGTATATATCCATTTGATTGACAACACTGGAACGCCACCCGAACTACATGTCATGTGTGTGCATGGGTGGGGGTGGGGTGGGGGGAGGGGTACCATATATACGTCCATAACCTAGGCAGTAAACATGTATATATAGGACAGGGCTATTCTGTTACTAGTAACAAAATATTATTTTGTTATTATGGCCCCTGTAAGGGAGTGACATGTCCAACATGTACGAGGCTGGACTTTGCTGCGACCTGCCCCACCCCAACCCACCTCCTACCACCGGAGGCAGTCGTCGCGTCGCCCCAGCACACTGGCCCCGCACGCCGCCCCATCCTGCCGGCCCCGCGCGCCACCCTTGATCGACGATCAGTTCGACAAGATGGAAAGTGTCAGTATGAGGCTGGGCTCTACTGCGACCCGCCTCACCCTGACCTGCTCCCTATCGTCGGAGGCAATTGTTGCGCCGCCCATCCCACCGCCGCGCGCGCCGCCCCAGTTCGATGATCAGTTCGACGAGATGGAAAGCATCAGTACAACTGATCCAAGTCGTCAGTTCGGGAATACTATTAGAATAATATAATTTGCTGAACTCTGACAAATGGTTGAAAATTTCTAACGAAAATAGTACAAAAAACAGAGTAAAGTACAGTCAGTGAATAAAGCTCAGTACAAACACACATTTTTATCGGTACGAGTACTTTGTTTTCGGACGGGAAAACAACAAGATGGGTATCACCGTATTCAAAATTACTCTTAAAAGGTTGCGAATTTGAGAAAACGTTCGACATGACTATGTTTTGCATTTTTGATATCTTTCTATCGGTATATTATTTGCCTTATTTCGACAAACTTTTCAAAAAAATCACGTTCGAAACCAATTTCACTTAATTCGAGTTCGACTTCAAACCATAAAGAATTAGAAAAACTTTATATAAGCAAAAGTTATGCATTTTCCATAGCTATCCAACGCTATGTCATTTGCGTCAATCAACCAAGCCGTTTGCAAAAAATCGTGAAAATACGTTTCGCCCGGAATTTCACCATTTTCCAAATTACTTTTAAATCATACATAATTTCAAAAATCAATCTGCATAAGGAAGATGCGGATTTTTACCATCTTTCCAACACCATCTCATTTGCTCAATTCCGACAAACCGTTTGAAAATTAACTCCAAAATACGATTCACGTTTTCGGTTTTCAAAAAAGCGTTTTTTTCAGAACTGCTCTTAAACCATGATGATTTTACAAAAAACAAATTATATGACTATAATTTCGATGTCAAGGGCTTTCCAACGATATATTACACGCCCCGTTCCGACGATTTTTCTTGCAATGTTTTATTATTATGTTTTTGAACTAAACAAGATGACCAGTTCGGCGTAATGAAAGCATGAGTCCACCCGTTCGAATTCGTCAGTCCAATCTGTAAACTACGTTAGTTCAAGTAGGGTAACAGAATAATATTTTGTTACGCAAAACAAAATAGCCCAGATGTATACATATATAACTAGTCTTAAGGGGGGGTATGCCCAGTTTTCTCAGCTAGGTGCATGCACATCATAGTGTTGTGCATTGTGTATTTAGACACTAGACTACACCCTTTTCCTATATAAATTTGGACACATGCAGGGGGATGGTGTTCTTATACCCCCTCTCAACCGATCTTTGACGACGTGCCAACTCGTGGGACCACGCGGTCTATATATCCCTCTTGACCGACAACAATATGTGATGGTTTGAACAAATTAAGGTATAAATTCTCTTGGTTGTCTTACGGCAAGTCAAGCATGACTAAATGTGTGAATTTTTTGAGCCGGATCATGTGTTCGTAGGACCCCCTCCTTCGACACGTAGTGTAGGGGCAACAACCTACGTTTATGTCATGAACCCTTTTATGTTGCACTAGACACTTTTAGGCATGCACATATGCATCGTGTGCCACATCAAAGTTGTGCATTGGGAATTTAAACATGACAACACCATCTTCGTACATATATATTATTCATTCATTCCTATATACAAGTCTTTTTTGAGATTTCACTATGAACTACATATATATATACATACTTAAAAGTGTGGATTCACTTATTTTGCTCCGTACGTAGTCCGTAGTGGAATCTCTAAAAACACTTATATTTAGGAACATCAGGAGTATATATATGGGCCAAGTGCGGGCGTGATTATGTTTCGACCCTCTGTCGTGTTTCTTTTTGTCGTTAACCCCAAAAGATGCTATTACCTAAATAGCAAACAAATCTGATGAAACAACCGTATGCGATTGTATCCACAACAGAGACGAGTGTGCTACTCTAACCATGTGCGATGCCCATACATTGCAAAATCAGCTCCGTGTAGTGGTGGCAACTGCAAGCATCAGCCAGTGCAAAGGGGTAATGTGCACAGTAAAAACCAAAACCCGACAGCGACCTATAAAAGATCCCGCTGCCAGCGGCTAACGACTATATCTTTCACAAATAGCTCATCACCATGATACGTCTCCAATGTATCTATAATTTTTTATTGTTCCATGCAGACATATTAACATTCTAGGATACTTTTGGGGTATTTATTTACCAATTTATAATATTTTTGAGCACTAACCTTGACCCAGTGCCCAGTGCCAGTTCCTATTTTCAGCATGTTTTTACCTTTGCGGACTTACCATACCAAACGAAGACCAATTGCCATGAAAAATTTTGGTGATTTTTTCTGGACCAATACAAGACCTAGAATCTTCAGAGGAGGGCCAAAAGATGCACCAGAGGCCCACCACACATCCAGCCGCCACCCAGGGGGGCGCAGCCAGATATGTGGTGGCCCCCTAGAGCATCTCCTAACATCGTTCTCTTGCCTATAAATTCCCATCTACCCTAAAAACACCGGAAGCGCTCCCAAGACACTTTTTCCACTGCCTCAAGTCTTTGTTCCAACGGGAGGCCATCTACACCTCCGTTCTGGCACCCTGACTGAGGGGAGATCGATCACGGAGGGCTTCTTCACCACCTTGCTACCCTCACCATGATGTGTGAGTAGTTCACCATAGACCTACGGGTGCATCATAGACCTAGATGGCAATCTCTCTCTCTCTCTCGATCTTTAATACAATGTTTATCGCATATTTTCCTTGATCTATCCAATGTAATCCCTTTTTATGGTGTGTTTGTTGGGATCCAATGAATTGTGATTTGATGTTCAGATTATTCATGAAAAGTATTTGAGTCAAACCTGATTACTATGATTCTTATTTGCATGATCATCATAGCTTTGTAATGCTGTCCGATCTTTTGGGACAGTTTGGCCAACTAGATTGATATTTCCGACGAGTTCCTATATCCTTGTGATAAAAGGTGACAAGTTGTGTCTTTGTGTTTTTGCTACTAGGATAAATTGATGGGATTTATTCATATTAGTTGAGTTTACTTTGTGTATATCATGTCATCGTTCTCCAAGCATTACTCCATTTGTCATGAACTTAATACGTAGAGAGGCAAGCATAGAAGCGCTCTTGAAGTGGAGTAATAGTAGTAGGTGCAGGTAGGATTCGGTCTATTTGCTTATGGACGTGATGCATATATACACATGATCATTGCCTTGAACATTGCATAATTATTCGCTTTTCTATCAATTGCCCAACAGTAATTTGTTTACCCGCCGTATGCTTTGCTTATGAGAGATTCCCCTAGAGAAGTCTACGCCCCCAGGGTCTATTCACTTATAATGTCACAAACACTATCATTACCTTGTTGTTATTTATTATCTTTTATTTTATTTTGCATTTTACTATTATCTAAAATTATCTACACAACTCACTTGCTTGCCAATAACGAGATCAAGGGGATTGATAGCCCTCTTGCCGGCGTTGGGTGCAAGTTGTTTGTTCTTTTGTGTACAACCACTGAAGACGGTTGAGGATTGGTATTATTATTGGTTCAATAAACCTTGGTTTCATAACTGAGGGAAATACTTACCGAATTTGTGCTGCGATTACCCGTTCCTCTTCATGGAAAACCCTACGCAGATCACGAGTATCAGGAAGGATTTCTGGCGCCGTTGCCGGGGAATACCATCACCAACTATCAAGAAACTTCACACAGAATTTCATTCACTTGTTCTTCTTTTTATTTGTTTTTATATTTAGTTTTTATTGTAAATATAAAAATACAAAATATTTACCTTTGCTTGTTACTAGTTCTTGCCTGAAGTCATGGCTAGTTCTTCTTTTGTACGTGTCACTCCCAATAATGATGTTATGAATTTTACACAAAGGGGAGGAGAAAGTTTGAAGGATGCATTTTATAGGATTTTCCATGCGCAAAATAAAGCAACTAATAAGCTATCCACCACCAATTCGCTTCATAATTTCTATGTTGGTCTGACAACTTGGTATAGGTTTGTCCTTGACACCATCACCGGTGGAAACTTCTTATTGTGTCGTACTTTGGATGCTTATGATGCAATTTAAAATCTTGTTAGAACACCACCCCTTATTGTTAATGAAACCAATTTTACATTGGAACATGTTATGCAAAGGCTTGATGCTATTTAAAAGAAATTGATCACTAGTGAGCCTATTGAGGAGTTAGATAAAAAACATCATAATCATATCACTCAATTTGGGTCACGGTAGGAATAAATTTGAAAACTTTAAAAGAAAAGGATGCTACTATTGATAAGAGAGTAGAACTAGGATTGAGTAGAATTTATAAAATGGAGGATATTATTGAGAAAGTGAGCTCCGCTTTCACACCATCCAAAACTAGTGCTATTATGTCACAAGACAAAAATCCAAAGTTCAAATTTATTCCTAAGAGCACTAGTACACCTCCTTCCAAAAGAAATAAAGATATCAAAATGATTAGTGTTCGCACCAACTTTTTAAACTTGATAAAGGAACCTATGGTCAAGCCTTCGATTGTTCTTATTAAACTTAGTTATGTTATCAAGGAGCTGAATGTCAAGATGACAACACTTGAAACTATGCATTATGCCTAACTAGGGCTATAAAACAATAGCGCTTGTTGGGAGGCAATCTATTTATCTTTATTTTTGTTTTTCTATGATAAAATTATTGTTACCACTGTAATGATTTTTTTCATGTAAAATTAGTGTTTGTGCCAAGTAAATCCTTTGGGATGACGCGCAAGATAAGTTGAAACGATGCTGAATCTGAAATAGAAACTTTGACTCCAGTGCAGGAATTATCATTTTTTACTGGAGCATGATAATTATCTGAAGTTTTAACACAGTATTTCCATACAAATTATTTATAGTTTCCTAAGTTTCCAGAATTTTTACAGTTACATAAATATGGGATCTTTACAGATTGCTACAGACTATTCTGTTTTAAACAGATTCTATTTTGATTTCATAGTTTGCTTGTTTTGATTATGCCATGGATTATATCAGGGGGGTGTAAGTCATGGAGAAGTTAGAATACAGTACCTATTATGAAAAAAATATCACAGTACCTCAAGTATGCAATATGTTTCTTATACTAACGAATCTCACGAAGTTTTGTTGAGTTTTGTGTGATTGAATATTTCATGATTTGGGTGTGACCACGATGGACTACAGAATAAGGAGCAGCAAGAGCACAAGCTTGGGGATGCCCAAGGCACCTCAAGTATAATTCTAAGGAGACTCAAGTATCTAAGCTTGGGGATGCCCCAGAAGTCATCCCCTCTTTCATCTCAATCCATCGGTATGTCACTTGGAGCTATATTTGTATTCATCACGTGATATGTGTTTTGCTTGGAGCGTCATTTGCTTTTGTTTTCTTTTACTTTTAGTTTACACAACCATCATTTTATGGACACACCTATTTGAGAGAGACACACCCTCATGATAATTTGCTAGAATACTATATGTGCTTCACTTATGTCTTTCGAGCTAGGGAGTTGCTCTAGTAATTCACTTATATCTTTTTGAGCATGGTGGCATATAGATTTTATAGAAATAATATGCTCTCGTTCTTCATTTATATTTGTTTGAGAGCTGAGTAATAGTGACGGTAATTTGCATGGGTCATAAGACTAGTTCAATAATATTAAGTATTCAATGAATGGTAATCAAAACCATCGTGTAGCACATTTAGAGAAGTTGTGGGTGAATGACATTGATGTCTAATATGAAAAAGGGTGTGAGTCTAAAATTGTTGATTAGTAGAAGTGTGGATATTATGAGGTGTTAACTTGTTATTCATCTAAAAATTAAATAGGCATGGTAATGATGTGTGAGCATTTATATTCCTCGTTGAAATCCTAGTGTTGTTTTGAGTCGGGGTCATGCGATGGTTAACTCCTATGAACCTCCTCCCCCGGGGCATGCGAGGAGTACTTTGATTTGTGATAAAACTAATAAAACTTTGCAATAAGTATGCGAGTTGTTTATGACTAATGTGGAACCATGGACATACACATCTTCACCTTCTCATATTTGCTAGCCTCTTCAGTATCGTGCATAGCTCATTCTCACGTCGAGGATCGGTGCAAATATTCGTTGGTGCATCCAAACCCCGTGACATGATATGCTCTGCTGCACTTAAGCCTCATTATATATTCCTCAAAACAGCCACCATACCTACCTATTATGGCATTTCCATAGACATTCTGAGATATATTGCCATGCAAATTCCATCATCACCTCTCATGACTAGTTCGTTCATCATCATAATGCTTTGTATGATCATATAGAGCTAACATAGTATTTGTGGCAAAGCCACCGTTCTTCATATTTTTGATACATGTCATGCTAGATCATTGCACATCCTGGCACACTGCCATAGGCATTCATACAGAGTCGTATTTTCCTATCAGTTCTTCACATTGAGTTGTAAGTAAATAAAAGTGTGATGATCCTCATTATTATAGCATTGTCCTAGTGCAGAAAGGATGATGGAGACTATGATTCCCCCGCAAGTCGAGATGAGACTCCGGACGAAAAATGAAATAAAAATGGGGGAGGCCAAATGAGCCCACCATATAAAAAAGAGAAAATGGGGGAGACAAAAAAAGAAGAGAAAAGCGCACCATAAAAAATGAGAGAAAAGAGATAAGGGACTTTGCTACTATCCTTTACCACACTTGTGCCTCAAAGTGGCACCATGTTCTTCATATCACTACAGGAATCAGGTAATTTGCCGTGTGCCATGGCTAACGACAAAGGGCAGGACACCGGCAGACTGTAAAAATTCCGGCAAAGAAAAACCCGGTAAAGCGGTCCTTTCCCGTCAGCCTCAGGACCACGGACGACAAAGAATCTTTGCCGTGGGGGAGCGAATGGCAGACTCAGGGGCTACGACCGTCAAGTGTTAATGGCAGTTCTTTGCCATCCGCCCCCTTTGTTGTCGGCCTTATGCCCCCCTTTGCCTCCGGTGGGCGCATGGCAAAGGGTAAGGCCCTTGCCCCTGGGGTCCCCCTTCGCCGTCAGCCTTGGGCCCCCACCATTGCCATCGGCCTTGGCCCCCCTTTGCCATTGGCCTTGCGCCCCCTTTGCCGTCGGTGGGCCGATGAAAAAGAGTAAGGCCGTTTGCCCCCTGTGATCCCCCCTTCGCCGTCTGCCCAGGGCCCCTCTTTGCCGTCAGCCCACCGACGACAAAGAGTAAGGCCATTTTCCTCTTTTTTATTTTTTATTAAAACAATTTTCACAACACTATGACATATATATATCATAGAAATAAATATGTTGCCATACTGATAACCATACTCAAATAAGTTTCATCCATATATATTATGAAAGTTTCATCTGTACCCAACCATATTACAATAGTTTCATCCATACATACATAGTTTCATATAAATATGTAGCAAGTGTCACATTGTTAATCGATACAAAAAAAAAATACAAGTAACCTAAGCACTCCATCAATGCAATCTTCTGTGAAGTGAATGTAATCTGCAAAATGGGAAGCTCCAAAATTAGAAGAAGACTAGATGAAGAAGAGAAGGTGAAAATAGGTCATTTAGGAGCTAACTATGGTTATTATGACATTTTGAAGGTAAGTAAGGTAATTATAGGTCATTTAATATCTAAATTTGGTAAAATAGGTAATTTTGGAGCTAGCTAAGCTTATTATGCCATTTTGGAGCTAACTAAGCGAAGTATACGTCTTTTTTGATAAAGTAGGCCAATTTGGAGCTAATTTAGCTTACTATGTCATTTAGGAGGAAACTAAGCTGACTATATGTCATTTTAGAGCTAACTTAGGTAAAAAAAGGTCACTTAGGAGCTAACTATGCTTATTATGCCATTTTGGAGCTAAGTACGCTAAGTATAGGTCATTTAATAGCTAAGCTAGGTAAAATAGGCCATTTTGGAGCTAGGTAAGCTTATTATGTCATTTTGGAGCTAACTAAGCGAAGTATAGGTCTTTTTTGATAAAAATAGGCCATCTTGGAGCTAATTTAGCTTACTACGTCATTTAGGAGGAAACTAAGCTAACTATATGTCATTTTAGAGCTAACTTAGGTAAAAATAGGTCACTTAGGAGCTAACTATGCTTATTATGCCATTTTGCAGCTAATTAAGCTATGTAAAATAGGCCATTTTGGAGCTAGGTAAAGTTATTATGTCATTGAGGACATAACTAAGCTAAATATAGGACATTTTCTGATAAAATAGGCCATTTTGGAGCTAATTTAGCTTACTACGTCATTTAGGAGGAAACTAAGCTAAATATATGTCATTTTAGAGCTAACTTAGGTAAAAATAGGTCATTTAGGAGCTAACTATGGTTATTATGCCATTTTGAAGTTAAGTAAGCTAATTATAGGTCATTTAATAGATAACTTTGGTAAAATAGGTAATTTTGGAGCTAGCTAAGCTTATTATGTCATTTTGGAGCTAACTAAGCGAAGTATAGGTCATTGTTTTATAAAATAGGCCATTTTGGAGCTAATTTAGCTTACTACGTCATTTAGGAGGAAACTAAGCTAACTATATGTCATTTTAGAGCTAACTTAGGTAAAATAGGTCACTTAGGAGCTAACTATGCTCATTATGCCATTTTGGAGCTAATTAAGCTAAGTATAGGTCATTTAATAGCTAAGCTAGGTAAAATAGGCCATTTTGGAGCTAAGTAAGTTTATTATGTTATTTAGGAGAGAACTAAGCTAAATATAGGACATTTTTGATAAAATATGCCATTTAGGAGCTAATTCAGCTTACTATGTCATTTAGGAGGAAACTAAGCTAATTATTTTAGAGCTAACTTAGGTAAAAATAGGTCACTTAGGAGCTAACTATGCTTATTATGCCATTTTGGAGCTAAGTAAGCTAAGTATAGGTCATTTAATAGCTAAGCTAGGTAAAATAGGCCATTTTGGAGCTAGGTAAGCTTATTATGTCATTTAGGAGAGAATTATGCTAAGTATAGGACATATTTGATAAAATAGGCCATTTAGGAGCTAATTCAGCTTACTATGCCATTTAGGAGGAAACTAAGCTAAATATATGTCATTTTAGAGCTAACTTAGGTGAAAATGGGTCATGTAGGAGCTATCTATGCTTATTATGCCATTTTGAAGCTAACTAAGCTGATTATAGATCATTTTATACCTAACTTGGGTAACATAGGTCATTTTGGAGCTAACTAAGCTTATTATGCAAGTTTGGAGCTACCTAAGCTTACTACGTCATTTAGGAGGAAACTAAGCTAAGTATAGGCCATTCTAGATCTAACTTTGGTAAAATATGTCATTTTGGAGCTAAGGTAAGGTAAGTAACCATCATTATGCGGTTGTTAGGCAAAACACTACAAAAACATACCACTCTCGTTAGGACGGAGGTGAAGCACGGTGGTTCTGGCTTGTTTCACCTAGAGAAGGCTCCCCTGTAGAAGGGTCATGCAATGCGTTTTGGGAGATATTCTACACCAAACATCATTTGCAATGTGTCGTTAGCATGATGACACTCAAAAGATCACTGCATTGAAATGAAACTCACCGTCCCCGCCATGTTAATGACTGGCATCGCCGGAGGGACATGGCCAGTCTTCTCGCACATAGACTATACATTTGGTTTTGACAAGTCAATTTTTTTATTAATGAAACGAACATTAAAATGCAAGATTTGACAAATATGAAGAAGAAACTTACCACGAAGTGCTCGTACATGGCCCTGTTAGACGCATCGTTTCATGCCCTCTCTGCCTCCATCAACGCAGTCGTCCTCTCCTCCAACTCCTTCATCTCCTTATCCTTCGCCGCCAAAATCGTCTGCGTTGCCTCTCTCTTTCAGAATAGCAACCTGCAAGACAACTCATTATTAGCATTGTAATCATATTGGTTCACACACACAACGTGATGCGGAAAGGTAGTTGGGTCCATTAAACTTAGCTCGATGGCGAGCTTGACTGGCCGTGGACGAGGTGTTATCTCAGGACAGGAGCTCGTCTGGCATGCCTTTATCTGCCAAAGAGTGCTAGGACAACGTATAAGGCTGTCTCCAATGGCGATTGAGCCATGGGGCCTACCATTGCCAGCTATCATCACCAGCTCTGGATCAATAGGCCCCTGGCTCGGGTAAAGTCCTCCCCTTTCCTTGCCTTCCCGTGATCTCTATACTTCACGAGCTTGTGGGAGGAGATGTTGGTGAAGTTTTCAGGATGATCGAGGTCAGACTCAGAGAATGCCTTGACCTTCTTGTACGAGGCAGTATGGGCCATCGCATAGAGGTCATACATCTCTGGCACCTCCGTCTTATTGTGACGCGCCTAAAAGAGAGAGACAGGAAAAAAGTATTAGTAATGGGCTAAAGCTAGCATTAAGAATGAATTGCATAGTCATGAAGCAAACCACATACCCAGTTCTCACCAAACTAATTTAAGTTGACGCTCCCTTGATGGTGTGGCACACCAACCATTTTGCCACGCCTATCCTTGGTAGTGTTGTGGCTGGCCTCCCACTTTTCGGAGCATCACTGATCCACCAATGCCTCCCAACAATCCATCTTATCCACACACCATCTTGGGGGCACCTAAGTTAATAAAGACAAATTTGAGCGCTATGCGTAAGAATCAAATGAAGGAAACTAACTACAAGGCCTTAAGAATAGGTAATTACCTTCATGTAATGCTCCTTCTCCATCTTAGAATCGCGACACTTCCCCTTTCCCTTCCCAATACGCCGCGAGGCTATTAGTGCATCTAGTGCCCCTTAGTGATTTTGGTGTATTGAAGACTTACAGGTTAAGGTACTAATGCGTTTGTGAGTGTACACAGGGTCTATAAGTCGATGAGGAGTTTGATATAATCATAGATTATTGACCCCTAAAAATATATGTCTTCAAGTGAAGACTTTGTTGAAGACTTTCTGAAGACTTTGGTGAAGACTTTGTGAAGACTTTGAAAATGAAGAAGTTGGTGTGACCTTGAAGATATGAACGAGGAATAGGAAGCGTGAAGACTTTTGTTTTCGTAGTTTCGTTTCGTTTATTTGAGTCATAGGAAACACCGTACTGTTAAAGGGGCCGAGGTAATACTAAGGAAAATTTCCAACTGATGCTCAACTCCAAAATCCTCAACCCATACAATCCTTCGAGTGAAGCCTTTGGAAATCTCTTACGGTTCAGACAAGTTATTCAGTGACAAAGACGAAGTTCTGTGGTCTCTGAGGAAATTGATCTGACTGAGGAGTTAGGATTTCGCCAGTGTGAATTGCCTACAAGTGAGGAACATGATAAGGTGAGGACTTTTATAGTTCAAAATTCCGACCGTTGCTGTGCTTAGTGCCAGTTGTCCCCAATCATTCTTATCCACATAATAGTCATATCATTGGGGGCATTTATGTCTTATCATGTCAGGTTGCATCCTGGCTATAAATAGCCACCCCCACAACCACTAGCTGGACGGCTGCTCCGAGAGAGAGAGAACTGACACTTGTCATTTGAGAGCAACCCATCCTCCGAGGACTTTTGAGAGAAAATCATTAGTGAGGAAAAACCTACAATAAAACCACAAAACCCAAAGTGATTGAGCATCACTGAAGAAATTCCTGTGTGGAACCGATGCTTGCTACCTTTGAGGACTGTGCATCCTCCACACGGTCAGGCGTCATGGTCTAGTGCTCCTGCAGTCAATTGGGGACCATGAAGTGACCTTGGTCTAGAGCATCCAGCAGTAAATTGGTGATCGCCGGGTGACTAGTTTGTGAGGGTTTTGGAAGTCTACCCTGAAGACTTACCATGAGTGTTGGGCGAGGACTGTGTGACCTTTGCTCAAGGAGAATACGGTAAGGACTGTGTGTCCTAGGACTGTGTGTCCTCTGGTTTAAATACCAGGCCGCTCCAAACCAGACGTACGACTGTCACAACAGTTGGAACTAGGCCATCAAACCATTGTCTTCATCGAGCTATCTGGTTCTATTTCCTCAACCCCTCTATTCCTCATATACCTGTTGATGAAATTGATTGTTATTGTTTGAAGAATTTGAGTGAAGACTTTCACAAATTCCTCACCTCAAATTCTTCAAGTTACCTTGTTCATCACTGCTTATCCTGTATCACGCTACTCTCTATTTGTGCATGTTTCATTTCATCATGAAGACTATGCTGTTACTATGTTCCTCATCCACTTGAGTACTTATTCTGCTGCTAGTTATTCATCACATTTCAAATTCCTCAAGTGATGAATTTGTAAAAATCGCCTATTCACCCCCTCTAGTCGATATAACACACTTTCAATTGGTATCAGAGCAGGTACTCCCTTGCTCTGTGTGATTTTGGTTTAACCACCTGGAGTCTAGTTATGTCGACTGCAGGTATGATCAAGGTTTCCGCAGGGTGTCCTACCTTCGATGGGACAGACTACCCCTACTGGAAGAACAAGATGCGTATGCACCTTGAAGCTATTGACAACGATCTCTGGTATGTTGCGGAAAATGGTGTGCCCTCTGTCACTCCCACTGTTAGTATTGCTGATGTGAAGAGATTCAAGAAACTTGATTCTCAAGCGAAGAATATCATCTGTGGCCATCTGAGCAAAGGTCAGTATGGCAGAGTGAGTGCTTTGGAATCTGCTAAGCTTATCTGGGACATGCTGTCCAAAGTCAATGAAGGTGTTTCCACTCAACGTGACTCTCGTGTTGATGTTATTTGCAATCTCTTCAACCTCTTCAAGAGACTTGACAATGAAAATGTTCAGCAAACATTTGATTGCCTCACTGATATATCCAATGAACTTCAAGTACTGGGTGCCACTGATATCACTGACCATGAAGTGGTGAAACAACTGCTACGATCTCTCGATTCCTCATTTGATACTCTGGCTTTGATGATCCAAGAACGTGGAGATTATAAAGCTCTTGATCCTGCTGATATTCTTGAGAGACTCAATACTCATGAATTCCAACAAGCTGAAAAGAGAGACCTCTACGGGCCAAGCTATGGAAGATCTCGTGCTCCGAAGGCAAAAGCAATTTCCTCATCTGAAGAAGAAGATTCTGACAACAGCCTTGGTGATCCTGAAGAACTAAGTCAGGAACTAGCAATGCTTGTGAGGAAATTCCAGAAGTTCTCAAGAAGAGGTGGATTTGGAAAGTCATCAAAAAGTGGCTTGAGGAAATAAGATTCCTCACAAGATTACAAGAAAAGAACCTGTCATCGTTGCAAGAAGCCTGGTCACTTTATCTCTGACTGTCCTCTCTGGGAAAAAGACTCAAAGAAGAAGAAGAAATACAAGGATGATAGTTCTGATGACTCGAAGAAAAAGAGGAAATCTTCAAAGTCCTCATCTGCAAAGTCCTCATCTTCAAAGTCCTCAAAGCACAACAAGAATGGTTCCAGAAAGGCTCGAGCATTCATCGGCAAGGAAATGGATTCCGAGGAAGATTCTGAAGAATATGAAGAAGAGGAAGAATCTGAGGAGGAATCAGAATCTGGTGTCGCTAGCCTTGCTCTCGCTACTACTTTCGTCAGCAAGTCCATCTTCAACGATGAAGAATATGACTACTCCAATGACTCTGACGTCAGCAATGATGATCATTCTCCCACCTATTGCTTCATGGCAAAAGGCTCAAAGGATGATACTCTAAAAGCTACTGAGTGGGTTCTCGATAGTGGATGCACAAACCACATGACGAGTGACAAGAATCTACTGATGAATTTGCCACTCACTCCATCTCCTCTGAAGCACATCACCTACACAGAAAAAGGAAAAAGCAAGGTATTGGGACTTGGTAAGGTTGCTATCTCAAAGGACCGAACCATGGATAAGGTGATGCTTGTTGAATCCCTCGGGTTCAACCTTATGTCTGTCTCAATGCTTTGTGATCTTGATATGGTTATCGTGTTTGGAAAATTTTGTTGTGTTGTCATCATGGAATCTGACAATTCGAAAGTCTTCAAAGGCTTCAGGAGAGGAGACTTGTATATTCTTGATTTATCTATAGGTCCTCAACCTGCCACTTGCTTACTTGCAAAGTCTTCAGAAGGCTGGCTGTGGCATCGATGACTTGGACATGCTGGTATGAAGAACCTACACATACTCGTGAAGAAAAAGCACGTCATTGGCATCGAGGGTGTCAAATTCCTCAAGGACCACCTCTGCGGTGCATGTGAATCTGGGAAGATGACCAGATCCAAGCATCCCTCGAAGACAATCATGACCACGACTCGACCCTTTGAATTGCTTCACATGGATCTATTTGGCCCCACTCATTACTCCGTACTAACAAATGCATCAAGTTTGTATGGATTTGTCATTGCTGATGATTACTCTCGTTACACATGGGTGCATATTATTATGTACAAAAGTGAAGTGCAGGACGTCTTCAGACGATTTGCTTCAAGGGCCTCCACCAACTTCGGCGTCAAGATCAAGCATATCAGGAGTGATAATGGGACTGAGTTCAAGAACACTAATCTTGATGAATATCTTGATGAACTTGGTATTACTCATGAGCTATCTGCCCCTTATACTCCTCAGCAGAATGGCATCATGGGGCGCAAAAACAGGACACTTGTTGAGATGGCTCGCACCATGCTTGACGAATACAAAACTCCTCGTCGCTTCTGGCCTGAAGCAATTGATACTGCATGCCACATCATCAACAGGGTATATCTTCACAAATTCTTCAAGAAGACTTCATATGAGCTCATGACAGGAAACAAACCCAATGTAAGTTATCTCAAAGTCTTCGGTGCAAAATGCTGGATCAGAGATCCTCACCACAATTCTAAGTTTGCATCGAAAGCACATGAAGGTTTTATGCTTGGTTATGGAAAGGACTCTCACACCTAAAAAGTCTTCAACACCTACTATCACAAGGTGGTTGAAACTGTAGATGTGTGGTTCGATGAAACTAATGGCTCGCAAAGAGAGCTCCTGCCTTCTGTGTTAGATGAACAGTCTCCTGAACAATCCATCAAGATTAAGGCAACTGAAGATGTCATACCCACTGAGGAAATCATTCCAACAAATGAAGACTCTCATACTGATATACCTAAAGAAACTGGTGCTGATGAAAATCCTCAGCCACGTCAACCTGCTCATGCAAGAGTAGCAAATGAAGTGTAGATTGACAAAATCATCAATGACATCAACGCACAAGGTCCTCTCACACGCTCAAAAGCTTCACATCTAACTAAATTTTGTGGGTACTTTACCTTTGTCTCTATAATAGAACCCACCAAAGTTGATGAAGCATTCATGGAGCCTGAGTGGATTCAAGCTATGCAAGAGGAATTGCATCAGTTCAAGCTCAACAACGTGTGGGAACTTGTCAAGCGACCAGATCCTCGCAAACATAACATCATAGGTACCAAGTGGATCTATCACAACAAGCAAGATGAAAATGGCCTCGTGGTGAGGAATAAGGCTCGTCTTGTAGCCCAAGGCTACACACAGGTTGAAGGAATTGACTTTGATGAAACGTTTGCACCTGTTGCTAGACATGAGGCTATTCGCATATTACTCTCTTACGCTAACCATCATAATATCATCTTATATCAAATGGATGTGAAAAGTGCATTCCTCAATGGTAAGCTTGAGGAAGAAGTATATGTTGCTCAACCCCCAGGTTTTGAAGACCCTAAGCATCCAGACAAAGTCTTTAGACTAAACAAGGCCCTCTATGGCCTCAAGCAGGCCCCTCGGGCGTGGTACGACACTTTGAAGGAATTCCTCATGAAGAAAGGCTTCAAACCCGGTTCACTCGAGCCAACCCTTTTCACAAAATCTTATGACAACAAACTGTTCATATGCCAGATATATGTAGACGATATTATCTTTGGTTGTACTGACAAACGTTACAGTGATGAATTTTCCTATATGATGAGTGAAGAATAACAAATGTCTATGATGGGAGAGTTGAAATTATTCCTAGGTCTTCAAATTTGTCAGCAAGACAATGGCATCTTCATCTCACAAGAGAAATACCTCAAAGATGTTCTAAGGAAATTTGACATGCAAGATTGTAAAGGCATCAAAACTCCAATGCCTTCAAAAGGCCACCTCTGCATTGATGAAAATGGTAATGATTTCGATCAGAAGGTATACCACTCCATGATTGGTTCATTATTGTATCTATGTGCATCTAGGCCTGATATTATCCTAAGTGTTTGCATGTGTGCCCGATTCCAAGCAACACTGAAGGAATCACACCATAAGGCTGTGAAACATATTCTTTGATACTTAGCTCACACACCAACACTTGGATTGTGGTATCCTAAGGGATCAAATATTCACCTCGTCGGATACACTGATGCTGACTATGCTGGAGATCGTGTGGATCGCAAGTCAACCTCAGGCACATGTCATTTCCTTAGACGATCCTTAGTCTGTTGGTCCTTAAAGAAGCAGAACTGCGTTTTACTCTCTACTACTGAAGCTGAGTACATTGCTGCCGGTTCATGTTGCGCTCAGCTACTATGGATGAAGCAAACCCTCAAGGACTACGACATCAAGCTGAAGAATGTGCCTCTTTACTGCGACAACGAGAGTGCCATCAAGATTGCTTATAACCCAGTTCAGCATTCCAAGACCAAGCACATCCAAATTCATCATCACTTTCTTCGAGATCATGTACTCAAGGGCGACATCTCCATCGACCACATCCCCACTAAAGAATAGCTAGCCATTATCTTCACTAAGCCTTTGGATGAAAAGAGATTTTTCAAGTTGTGATGTGAGCTAAATATCATAGAATCTTCGAATGTCCTTTGAAGAAAGACACACATCCTAACACTTATGCAAAATTGATGACCTTGATGTGCAACACACGAAGAAACGTTTTTCTTCAATCAATGAAGAATAACCCTCTAAGTGTGAAGAAATTAATGAAGAATTTGATTCTCAGAACCCTACGACAATTGTAAGCGGTGTCTGAAGTCATCATTCTTATACGGTGGGTCACGCCACCAACAATAGTTGAAATTCTTCTAAGTTGAGTTTTTCATCATTTGTGCAAATTCTTCAAACCATCAAATTCCTCAATTTTTTCAAATTTCTCAACTTTTCAAATTCTTCAAACTTTGAAACTCATGTTCTTCATTGACTATATATATTTGAGTTTTTAATGTCCTCAACAGCATTCACTTATTGCTAATTCTTCAAGTTGATTTTCATCTAAGTGAATGTGATCGGACCCATTACCCCTTTATGCTAAACTCAACCCAGTCTATTCACAAATTCTTCATATGCGTTCTACTTTGAAACTCGTTCAAAGTCTTCACTGTGTCCTTGACAGCTGAAGAATTTGCGAACAGAAGATTTGAAATTTAGACTATCAAAATATTCAGCGGTTCTCTCACAAACGGTTCCGGTTCCCACGCCTGGATAACCCACGATCACCACCGTTGAGTACGTGGGTGACACCTGTCGCGTGGAGACCAAGGGTCAAGGGCAATCCTGTCACGCCCAAGATGCGCGCCTATCCGTTTAAGGCACGAGGGCCTCGCAAGGGATAGAGGCGCATCTTGCTGTTAGCAAGAATAGTATCATCACAACATACATTACTGAATGAGAAGAGTATACAAGTTGGCTTACACTCGCCACATGCTAACTTACAATGACACTGAAATCATAGAATCAAGTTGAACACAGGGTCTGACTACGGACGAGATCAAACGATAAAAGAAGCTGCAATGATACTATCAAGCTATCCCAAAGATCACGACCAGGTCCTCTACTCATCCGGATATGTCACGTACATCCTGCCTCTCTCCTCATCATACTCCCACTGGAGCTGAGTAAGATCATCCTGCACGAACTCATCTGATCCTCCACCTGGATATTGTAATAATCTGTGAGCCATAGAGGACTCATCTATCATGTGCCCGGGTACCAAGACTATTTAAGCTTTAGGAAGGAAGGGTGATGTTTAGTTTGCAGCAGCACTAAGCATTATATGGTGGCTATCTTACGCAACAAGAAATAAATATGAGTGGCCTATGAAGAACGATCCAATCTGGTATGATCTCTAAGGGATCCTAAACACTTACTTACGCCAATCATAACCCCACCGTGTTCTCTCTCGGTTCATGTTCACGAGGAGAGACGATCACGGTTACTCACACAGTTGATGTGTTTTAATTAGAGTTTACTTCCAGTTTTCTATAACCGGGTGTTAAACAAGTATCCAAGTTGCCACATAACTGCGGGCACGACTTTTCAGAAGATTTAACCCTGCAGGGGTGCTCACCCTAGTCCATCACAAATAACCACACTCCGTGGGAATAGCCTCGAACGCAGTTCTCGCGATCATCATAGACAATTCCAAAGGAGGCCAACACCTTGAGTAAACCCGAAGACAGTCAGACTCCTCACGCAAGACATTCGATAAAGGTAAAACAAATCCAGCAAGACCTCCCGGCGTGTTGACGAACCCGATAAGAGTTGCGTATCTCAGTCTAAGGACACGACGGATAAGCTACGCATACGGAGGCCTGATAGAAATCTCCCAAGTTGCCCTGGGTTGGCCCCGCACAGTGCTCTAGTTTGGACCAACACTCATGAGGAGCACTGGCCCGGGGGTTGATTAAATTATCCACGGGGTTGCAAAGCCCTATGCTAGTTCATTAGTTATTATCAAATGTAGTACCAAAGTTGGGTCTTGCCAGACAAGTTTTAATCTCAACCGAATAATCAAGGGGGTCCCCATAACAACCCCAAGCGTGTTCGGAGCGCAAAATATGGAAAACATAACACCGGTAACAAGGAACTAATGACGGCACGAGTGGAACAAAACACTTAGCAAAAGGCCAAGCCTTCCACCAATACCAGATATATATGTGCATTAAATTAAATAACAGAATTTATTGTGATATCCAATCCATGTTAACACATGGAACAACCTGCACCTGCAACAAAAACGCTACAAGAGGGGCTGAGCAGCGATAACTTAGCCAATCCACGATTTGCTGGGATGTGGAGGTTAGGGCCTTCATGGCAATAAGGAGGATGATATCATGTGGTAGGTAGCACAATTTTTACGAGAAGAACGAGAGACTAGCAAGCAAAGATAGTATTAGGATCCGGGTTCCTCAAGTAGCGGGATCCTCGTAGTGGTACTCTCTAGGGTCCTCAAGCTCAGTATCGACACTCGCGTCTACCCAAGGAAAACAGCAACAATAAACATCCAACCAAGGTGCAATGCACAATCAAAATGATGCATGATCATTTATGAAGAATTATAACATGGCAATCCAAAACTAGTCATGTTTCCTATGCAAAGTTGTTTATTAATGGATCTGGACAGAACCTCATGTTAAGTTATTTAGACATGCATGAACATGGCAAATGTGGATGCAGCATGCAAAATCGATGAAAATGCATATAAGGATCGCAAGGAACGGAGCTACGGTTCTCGAGATACGGTCCCGACAAGGTACGGAGGCAAAACACAAGATCACCAAATACCTGGGCTAATTCTTGGCATTCCAAGGTGTCCACTGGATAGGAGATGAAAAATCAATCACAATAGACTCAATAATCACTCAATTCCATGGAGTATAACTCCCACAACTCGCAAAACAAAATAACACCAAATCTGTCACAAACAGCAACATAGCAATTTGAAAAGATCACAACAAGAGCTACAGGACTCCTACAGCCACAAACAAGATATGGACCGAATCTACTCAACACCCACATCAATTTATCCAACTATGCAATCAGAAAAAGAGGCACACATCAATATGCATGGAGCAATCAAGTAGGCATGATGAATCAGGTTTTTAGGGACTTAGTGAAAATTCCAGCTTTCTGGAATCTGGTTTAACAAAGTAGCAAGTTGACAACAATGGTTAAATATTCTATATATATCCAAATGAAATGAAAATTTATAGGATGGTATATGACAATATCTACTACAAATACCTAGCACTGAGTATGATCAAATTCCTACCACAGCACTTGCTACAATCCAGTCTTCATGGCAAAACAATAACAGCAGAATCTCCAGACCTAGCCATTTCTAAGCAGGATGAACAGTAACAGAAAGTAGCCAACTAAACAGCATGGTTACCACTGATCTGGGAACTTATCATAAATAACAAAAATACTGGGACATTACCAGCAACTTCGACTAACAAACTCATGTTGGCAAGAACTTAAAATCATGCATGGATTAATTCATAAGAAAAAGACAAAAGGGCATCACAGCTTAAAAATGCAGTTTTGACAAGTTGCCCCAAAGTGAAATCTGACTTCACAGGTGCATACATCGGTTGATTCTACCCCAACATCATTACGCATACCCCTATAGTTGTGTGGAGCAAGGGGGAGGAAGGCTAGGTCGAACTTTGACCCTTTCCCCCATGGATGACTTGTGGCACTTAAGTGACATGATGAAAATGCACAAAAATGGCATGGGCTCTATGCTTACAAGTTGTAAATGAATAAATATCAACCTAGGAACATGTAAACATGGCATAGCATCATTTGCAAGTATGAAACTAGCTAGAAGAGCTACTAAGCCCAAATGCTCAAGAGAGAAACCTACACATGGAGCTAAGCATGCACTTACATCCACACATTCATATATATAGGCACACATGCATTTACCAAGCAAGTGTATGAGCAAAAGCTCTCCACACACCACACACATGAACCAAACATGTGTATATGCCTTAGGCATATACACACACCACATACCTATGCATAAGTGCATGAACACATGCACCTACCCTACTCACACACAAGGGTGTATGCATAGCTTCCACACACTGCACACTACACACACTAACCAACTCATCCACATGTCAACATGCACATGCAAATACATAAACATGTACATACCACATACACAAGGGTGTGTATGAGGAACATACACACACACACATGCAAACATGGCAATACCATCACACACACACACACTTGTGCAAAACTGCACAACACATACATATATATACATATATACACTAGGTATATATATGGACACACACATATAACACATACACTCATGCACACACATCTGTGTATATGCAAGTAGCACATACACACACATACACCCACTAACACACACCACATATATATATATATGTCATACATACACATATGTATCACACATACACATATATATGGCTGAAAAAAAACAAAAAAAAACAACCTGAATAATGCTACACACCCATACATACATGCACCTAAGTGCACCACACACACAAACACACACACTCACACACATCGGCACACACACAGCCGCTTGGATCTGGCCACAGCCGCACCAGATCCAACCCAACACCCACACACGCGCACGGGATCCGGTCCACACACACCAGATCCGCACACACAACACCAACACGAGCCAAACACAAAAAGAAAAGCAAAAAGGGGAGGAAGCTGACCCGAACCCGCGACCTTGCGGTCTTTCCCCGAGCCGGCCACCACTGCGCTACGCGATCGGTTCGTACTAGTATAGGGACCTCGCTCCTCTTATACACACCAAACGACTACTGACTGACGAAACTGAAAAGAAAAGGCCACCGCGACAGAGAACAACGGCGATGACTCCGGCGGCTACGCGAGGAACTACGGCAGGACGAGAGGGGTGCGCGACTGAGCTCACCTAGGGGAATTGACGAAGGCTCAGCACACGAGGCGAGGAGGAAGGAGTTGGAGCCGAAGGGGAGGAAGAAGACGCCGCGAAGAGGAAGAATACGAGCTCGGGGCCGAAGCTTCCGCACCGGAGGAAGAAGACGAATATGGCGTCGATGGAGAGGGCCTTCCGCATCCCTAGCGCCAGGAACGGGACGCGGGCACACCCAGCTTGGCGTTGGACATGACGACGGGGCCCCGGCGACGAGGAGGAGGCGCCGGCGACGAGCCCCTCTGTTCTGCTCACACCCAGCGACTGTTGCACCTTACCTGAACCCCTTCTCTGCAGGGAAGAAGAAGGAGGAAGAAGATGGGGGAGGAGCGGCGGCGCGAGGGAGGAAGGAGGAGGAACGGGAAGAGGGATGCTGGGGCTAGGGCTACGCGCTCCTTATTGCCATGGGGACGCACTGGAGGCCATCAAATCGCGGCATCTTTTGACGTGGACAGCACCGATGTGCTGCCATACTGACAGAGAAGAAAGGAGGGGGAAAGGAGGAGATGGGCCATCGGGGAGACTTGGGCTACGCAGGGAGGAAAAGGCCCACTCGCTGGCTCTCTCTCTCACACAGATAGAAGGGGTTCTTTTTTTAATAAAACAGCCACACCAATTTTAAAAACCCAGGGCAATAAAAGGATTTTTAAAGTAAAACAAAAATAGTTTTGAGAAGGGAACTGAAATTATTTAGCAAGTTAAATTTAATATATTAATGAAACAACCCCTGTTTTGAATTGGTTTCAAAAACCAAACACATCCAAATAACCAAAGTTTCACTCCCAATATTAATAGCGACATTAGGGCCACCTCATGGACATTTTTAAAAGATTTTTAAAACAACTTAATTCTACCAAGAAATCATATTGGAATAAAAGGAAATGAGAGGGGGTTTTGAGAATGAAGTAAAAGAGAGGTAGAAGAGGGAGAGGTTGCACACACGGAGACCACCACTCTCAAGGCCAAAACCACACAAGGCACATCACATACATGATCCAATAGAAGACACACAACACAAGCAAGCATGATGAATGGCATGATGATGAAATGATGGATGACATGATGCATGAACGCAAAAAACACCATGAAGACAAAGGTGCAATCATCCCATAGCTCATGACACAAGGTTCATACATATGGTTACATGCCAAATAAGGTAGGGACATCACTTGGGATGTCACAACTCTCCCACACTACAAGAGGATCTCGACCCGAGATCTAGGAACGGAAGAAGTCTGGAAATTCGGAACGGAGCAGGTCCTGACGTTCCCAAGTAGCTTCTTTATCAGAATGATGAGACCACTTCACCTTGAGTAACTTGATAGACTTGTTGCGAGTCTTACGCTCAGTTTCTTCAAGAATTGCAACTGGATGCTCACGATAAGAAAGATCAGCTTGAAGATCTATGTCTTGGAGGTCAATGTTTCGCTCAAGAGTCTTGAAGAATTTCCGGAGCTGAGAAACATGGAAGACAGCGTGCACGTTCGCGAAGTTTGGAGGAAGCTCAAGTTGATATGCAAGACCACCTCTCTTGTCCACAACTTTGAAAGGACCAACAAAACGAGGAGCCAACTTCCCTTTGATTCCAAATCGCTGCGTGCTTCTCATGGGAGAAACCTTGAGATAGACTAGATCATCCACTTGGAAGGAAACATCCCGATGTTTGCTATCGTAATAGCTCTTCTGACGGGACTGAGCTGCTTTGAGGTTCTCACGAATGACATGGCACATTTCTTCTGCTTCAGTGATCATGTCATTGCCGAAAATCTGACGCTCACCGGTTTCAGACCAGTTAAGCGGGGTACGACACTTTCTGCCATAGAGGATCTCGAACGGGGCTTGCCTGAACTAGCTTGAAGGCTGTTGTTGTATGAGAATTCAGCATATGGAAGACAGTCTTCCCACTTCATGCCGAACGATATCACACAGGCTTTGAGAATATCTTCAAGAATCTGATTGCCCCTCTCAACTTGACCACTTGTCTGCGGATGGAACGCCGTGCTGAAATGGATCTTAGTACCATAGCAGTCTGGAAGGACTCCCAAAACTTGGAAGTGAAGAGACTTCCACGGTCAGAAGAGATGAGTTGAGGAATGCCATGCAGAGATACTATTCTTGACGTATACAACTCTGCAAGCTGCGCTGCCGAAATAGATTCTTTGATTGGCAGGAAATGAGCAACTTTTGACAGCTTGTCGATAACCACAAAGATGGCATCGTTGCCTCTCTTGGACTTGGGAAACCTAGTTACGAAATCCATCTCCACATGATCGAATTTCCATTCTGGGATAGGCAAAGGCTGAAGAAGACCTGCTAGACGTTGATGCTCCGCTTTCACCCTGTGACAAACATCACACTCATTCACGAACTGAGCAATTTCATGTTTCATGCGAGTCCACCAGAAGGTTTGCTTGAGATCCTGATACATCTTGGAACTGCCAGGATGAATGGATAGCAGAGAATTGTGTGCTTCGTCCATGATAACCTTTCTGAGATCACCTTTTGGAACCACAAACGGTCCTCAAAGAACAAGGTATCTTTGTCATCGACACGAAAGCACTTATACTTCGGAATGCTCTTGGCCACACCTTTCTTCACCTTCTTCACCATAGCGTCTAGCAGGTACGCTTGGCGAACCTGATCTTCCAGAGTTGGAGAGACTTGAAGATTGGCAAGAAATCCTTGCGGAATCATCTGAAGGTTGAGCTTGCGGAAGGCTTCACAAAGCTCGCGCTGAAGAGGCTTCAAGATCAGACTATTGCAGTACGCCTTACGACTGAGCGCGTCTGCAATGACATTTGCTTTCCCAGGAGTATACTCAATGCTTGGATTGAAGTCTTCAAGCATTTCCACCCAACGAGACTGCCGAAGATTGAGATTGGGTTGAGTGAAAATGTACTTCAAGATCTTGTGATCGGTGTACACCTCAACTGGTCTACCCAACAACAAATGCCTCCAAGTCATTAGAGCATGCACAACTACCGCCAACTCAAGATCATGAGTGGGGTAGTTCTTCTCGGCAGGCTTCAACTGGCGCGAGGTATAAGCAACAATCTTCTTGTCTTGCATGAGAACACCACCAAGACCTTGGAGAGAAGCATCATAGAAAACTTGGAAAGGCTTAGACTGCTCAGGAGGAACAAGAACTGGGGCTGAAGTCAGTCTCTGCTTGAGCATATTGAATGCCACATCACACTCAGGAGACCAAACATACTTGATGCTCTTCTGGAGGAGATTGGACAGAGGCTTAGCAATTTGAGAGAAGTTCTCCACGAATCTTCTGCAATAGCTAGCAAGCCCGAGGAAGCTCCGAAGCTGCTTCACATTCCGAGGAGGTTCCCACTTCAAGATTGCCTCGACTTTCTCAGGGTGCCCTTTAATTCCCTCAGGAGAGATGACATGCCCGAGGTACAACACTTCATTGAGCCAGAACTCACACTTGGAAAACTTGGCATAGAACCGATGTTCCCTTAACTTGTCAAGCACAAGGCGGAGATGCTCTGCATGATCTTATTCTGTCTCTGAGAACACAAGGATATCATCCAGATAGACCAAGATGAACTCATTCTTGAAAGGAGAGAAGATGAAATTCATCATTCTGGAGAAGGTTGGAGGAGCATTTGCAAGACCAAACGACATAACGGTGTACTCATAAGAGCCAAAACTCGTCCTGAAAGCGGTCCTGGGAATGTCTTCTTCGCAAATGCGAATTTGATGATAACCCATGCGAAGATCAAGCTTCAAGAAAACCTTGGCACCTTTCAGTTGCTCAAACAACTCATTGATGTTGGGAAGTGGGTACTTGTTTCTGATTGTCTTCTTGTTCAATGTCCGATAGTCCACACAAAGACAATCCGTGCCATCCTTCTTCTTGACAAACAAAACTCCACAACCCCACGGAGAAGAGCTTGGTCTGATCAGACCCAGACGTTCTTGCTCATCTAGCTGCTTCTTCAACTCTTTCAGCTCTTCGGGGCCAAGTTTATACGGGCGCTTGCAGACCGGTTCAGTTCCGGGCTCGAGATCAATCACGAACTCAACTGGCTGGTGCGGAGTCATTCCTGGCAACTCTTCTGGAAAGACATCTTCATACTCACAAACCACCGGAATTTGAGAAATCGCCGAGATTTCACCCTTCTCATTAAGAGCAAAGAGACGGATTGTGTCATCGCGAGCTGCGAAAATAATCATGTCTTCTAAAGGATGAGTCAGCTTGACTTCTTTTGCTTTGCAATCAATATGAGCCTTATTCATAGCCAGGAAGTCCATGCCCAGAATGAGATCAATATCCGAATTCCCGTGAACAATTGGAGCAGCCAGAAAAGAATAATTGCCCATCTTGATAGAAACATCTAGAACCACTACATTGGAACTCATCAACTGGCCTGGGGACACCACCCGAAAAGGACTAGGAAGAACTACTGAATAGAAATCATGCTTCCAGGCAAAAGGTTTAGAAATGAATGAATGCGATGCACCAGAATCAAACAATACTTTAGCAGGAAAATCATTAACTGAGAGATTACCCATAATCACATCATTGGCCTGCTCTGCTTCAGCTGCATTCACCATATTCACTCTAACTGACTTGGGATTATGCTTCACCATAGCATTGCCTGGAGGCTTGACAGGAGGAGGAGGCGGAAGACGCCGCTGGTTGCACTTGTTTGCATAGTGACCCTTCTGACCACACTTGTGACAAGTCACCTCAGAAAGCGGACGAACATTGCCTGGAGGAGGAACAAGAATAGCCTTGGACGGCTGGTTCTTCTGCTAGAAACCTGGGTTGGGTGGGTGGGAAGAAGCACGACCACCAAAGTGCTTCTACTGCTGAGGAGGATGAAACGGAAGAGGATTTGGCGCCCAATACTTCTGCTGCTTAGGAACCATCTGAGAGCTGGAAGAAGAATATGAATGCCTTGAACGCTTCTTGGAGTTCTCCAACTTGAGCCAAGCTGCTTCAATCTTTAAATCCATGTTGTAGAACTGATCAAACTCACGAGGCTCTTGAAGAACAAGGCCTGGCAGAAGCTCATACTTGAGACCACCTCTGAACTGATAGATCATAGCCTTATCATCTGGAACATCTTGGTTGGCATAACGAGCTAGATTCTGGAACTCGATGTTGTACTGGTAGACAGACTTGGTTCCCTGCTTCAGGTGCCTAAACTTCTCACGCATCTCCTCGACAAAGCTTGTCGGAATGTAATGAGCCCTGAAGTCACGACGGAAATCGTCCCAAGTAACAACACGATCGCCCCTGGAATCCTTGTACTGTTGCCACCAATCAGCTGCTTGACCCTTTAGCTCGAACGATGCAAACCTGACGAAGTCCTCTGGCCCGACATTGTTGCACTCAAAATGTTTGCTCATATCACGAAGCCAATCATCAGCATCTAGAGGCTGCTCACAACAGGTGAAAGACTTGGGCTGGTTGGCAAGGAACTGATTGAGTGTCGCAAACTGAAGCTGATTCTGAAACTTGCCTTGAAAACCTTGCTGACCCTGCTCCCTTTCTTGCAACAGCCTGACGAACATCTGGGTGTTTGCATTGGTCACGGCCATCACAGCTTGCCATGCTTCTAGAGGAGGAGGTGGAGGAGGCGCTGGCGGGGGTAGTGGTGGAACATCAGTCTACTCCTCACCACGACCCGGATTGCTGCGAGTTGGTGGAGCCATCCTGAAGATGGACAAAACACATCAGCACCTCATTGACAAGATGAAACATAAGCCGAATCAAATGCTTGAAAGAAGTGAACAAAAACAACATGGCCTTGCTACTGAAAAATTAGTAAGAATGCTTCTTTGGATCATGATCACATCATTAGACATAATAAGCCACTTGAAATAACACAACAAGTATTGAGCTAAGCGCTCAGAACAAATATACATACCCAATACATCTGGGGAAGATGATCCCAGATGACTACAAGATTCCCACCTATGAACTTCCGAAAACTTTCTTGTTTATGCAATTCGGGTTGCGGAATCAGGAACCTGCCCTAGGCAATCAGCTGCAACTGCATCCGCAACCTTCCAGACCATAATTCAAGACATTTCGCAAACTCGTCTAGTCTCGAATCCTCGAACTCACATCGATACTAAACCATGGTGGTACCCCGGATGCCTCCCCAGTACTGGGTGACTCCGACCTTATCTCACCACGATAAGTATTGAAGTAATTTCGACCATTCTCCATCCTGAGATATCAAGGAAGCTGAATGATAATGATGTGCCAACATTCCCTGGAGCTCGACTCCCCGGAAGAAATCAAGTCAGATAGGAGGCACCAAGACAGAACCCTGTCACATCGCCATCATATAGACTCCAAAATACCCGCGTGATCCTAAAAAATTTTGAGCGGGAAGAGGAGTAGAATCAAAAATTCCTAGGTCGGAAGCCTCGCCAGAGCATAGAAGAGGAGTAAAAAGAATCCAACTCTCCGATATAACTAGACTCAAAATAGTTTTCTCTAGACACGACTCGGCCAAGTTCAAACAAGCAAAGGCTCCTATGGTCGTATGGCTCTGATACCAACTTGTCACGCCCAAGATGCGCGCCTATCCATTTAAGGCACGAGGGCCTCGCAAGGGATAGAGGCGCATCTTGCCGTTAGCAAGAATAGTATCATCACAACATACATTACTAAATGAGAAGAGTATACAAGTTGGCTTACACTCGCCACATGCTAACTTATAATGAAACTCAAATCATAGCATCAAGTTGAACACAGGGTCCGAGTACGGACGAAATCAAACGATAAAAGAAGCTGCAATGATACTATCAAGCTATCCCAAAGATCACGACCAAGTCCTCTACTCATTCGGATACATCACGTACATCCTGCCTCTCTCCTCATCATACTCCCACTGGAGCTGAGTAAGATCATCCTGCACGAACTCATCTGATCCTGCACCTGGATATTGTAGTAAACTGTGAGCCACAGAGGACTCAGCTATCATGTGCCCGGGTACCAAGACTATTTAAGCTTTAGGAAGGAAGGGTAATGTTTAGTTTGCAGCAGCACTAAGCATTATATGGTGGCTAGCTTACGCAACAAGAAATAAATATGAGTGGCCTACGAAGAACGATCGAATCTGGTATGATCTCTAAGGGATCCTGAACACTTACTTACGCCAATCATAACCCCACCGTGTTCTCTCTCGGTTCATATTCACGATCAGAGACGATCACGGTTACTCACACAGTTGATGTGTTTTAATTAGAGTTTACTTCTAGTTTTCTATAACCGGGTGTTAAACAAGTATCCAAGTTGCCACATAACCGTGGGCACGGCTTTCCAAAAGATTTAACCCTGCAGGGGTGCTCCAACTAGTCCATCACAAATAACCACACTCCATGGGAATAGCCTCGAACGCAGTTCTTGCGATCATCCTAGACAATTCCAAAGGAGGCCAACACCTCGAGTAAACCCGAAGACAGTCAGACTCCTCACGCAAGACATTCGATAAAGGTAAAACAAATCCAGCAAGACCTCCCGACATGTTAATGAACCCGATAAGAGCCGCGTATCTCAGTCTAAGGACACGACGGATAAGCTACGCGTACGGAGGCCTAATAGAAATCTCCCAAGTTGCCCTGGGTTGGCCCCGCACAGTTCTCTAGTTTGGACCAACACTCATGAGGAGCACTGGCCCGGGGGTTGATTAAATTATCCACGGGGTTGCAAAGCCCTATGCAAGTTCATTAGTTATTAGCAAATGTAGTACCAAAGTTGGGTCTTACCAGACAAGTTTTAATCTCAACCGAATAATCAAGGGGGTCCCCATAACAACCCCAAGCGTGTTAGGAGGAAAACATAACACCGGTAACAAGGAACTAATGACGGCACGAGTGGAACAAAACACTTAGCAAAAGGCCAAGCCTTCCACCAATACCAGATATATATGTTCATTAAATTAAATGACAGAATTTATTGTGATATCCAATCCATGTTAACACATGGAACAACCTGCACCTGCAACAAAAACGCTATAAGAGGGGCTGAGCAGCGATAACTTAGCCAATCAATGGTTTGCTGGATGTGAAGGTTAGGGGCTTCATGGCAACAAGGGGGCTGATATCATGTGGTAGGTAGCACAATTGTTAAGATAAGAACGAGAGACTAGCAAGCAAAGATAGCATTGGGATCCGGGTACGATCATCTTGCATGTTGGTTCTTCAGCGGAACAAGTAGCGGGATCCTCGTAGTGGTACTCTCCAGGGTCCTCGAACTCAGTATCGACACTCGCATCTACCCAAGGAAAACAGCAAAAATAAACATCCAACCAAGGTTCAATGCACAATCAAAATGATGCATGATCATTTATGAAGAATTATAACATGGCAATCCAAAACTAGTCATGTTTCCCATGCAAAGTTGTTTATTAATGGATCTGGACAGAACCTCATGTTAAGTTATTTATACATGCATGAACATGGCAAATACGGATGCAGCATGCAAAATCGATGAAAATGCATATAAGGATCGCAAGAAACGGAGCTACGGTTCTCAAGATACGGTCACGACTAGGTATGGAGGCAAAACACTAGATCACCAAATACCTGGGCTAATTCTTGGAATTCCAAGGTGTCCACTGGATAGGTGATGAAAAATAAATCACAATAGACTCAAGAATCACTCAATTCCATGGAGTATAACTCACACAACTCGCAGAACAAAATAACACCAAATCTGTCACAAACAGCAACATAGCAATTTGAAAAGATCACAACAAGAGCTACAGGACTCCTACAGCCACAAACAAGATATGGACCGAATCTACTCAACACCCACATCAAGTTATCCAACTATGAAATCAGCAAAAGAGGCACACATCAATATGCATGGAGCAATCAAGTAGGCTTGATGAATCAGGTTTTTAGGGACTTAGTGAAAATTCCAGCTTTCTGGAATCTGGGTTAACAAAGTAGCAAGTTGACAACAATGGTTAAATATGCTAGGGATCTCCAAATGGAATGAAAATTTACGGGATGGTAGATGACAATATCTACTACAAACACCTAGCACTGAGCATGATCAGAATCCCATCACAGCACTTGCTACAATCCACTCTTCATGGCAAAACAATAACAGCAAAATCTCCAGACAGCCATTTCTAAGCAGGATGAACAGTAACAGAAAGTAGCCAAGTAAACAGCATGTTTCCCACTGATCTGGGAACTTATCATAAATAAAAAAAATAGTGGGACATTACCAGCAACTTTTACTAACAAACTCATGTTGGCAAGAGCTGAAAATCATGCATGGATTAATTCATAAGAAAAAGACAAAAGGGCATGACAGCTTAAAAATGCAGTTTTGACAAGTTGCCCCAAAGTCAAATCTGATTTCACAGGTGCATACATGGGTTTATTCTACCACAAATTCATTACTCATACCCCTATACTTGTGTGGAGCAAGGGGGAGGAAGGCTAGGTCGAAATTTGACCCTATCCCCCATGGATGACTTATGACACTTAAGTGACATGATGAAAATGCACAAAAATGGCATGGGCTCTATGATTACAAGTTGGAGATGAATAAATATCAACCTAGGAACATGTTAACATGGCATAGCATCATTTGCAAGTATGAAACTAGCTAGAAGAGCTACTAAGCCCAAATGCTCAAGAGAGAAACCTACACATGGAGCTAAGCATGCACTTACATCCACACATTCATATATATAGGCACACATGCATTTACCAAGCAAGTGTATGAGCAAAAGCTCTCCACACACCACACACATGAACCAAACATGTGTATATGCCTTAGGCATATACACACACCACATACCTATGCATAAGTGCATGAACACATGCACCTACCCTACACACACACAAGGGTGTATGCATAGCTTCCACACACTACATACTACACACACTAACCAACTCATCCACATGTTAACATGCACATGCAAATACATACACATGTACATACCACATACACAAGGGTGTGTATGAGGAACATACACACACACATGCAAACATTGCACTACCACCACACACACAAACTTGTGCAAAACACATGCACAACACATACATATATATGCATATATACACTAGGTATATATATGCACACACACATATAACACATACACTCATGCACACACATGTGTGTATATGCAAGTAGCACATACACACACATACACCCACTAAAACACACACCACATATATATATATGTCATACATACACTTATGTATCACACATACACATATATATGGCTGAAAAGAAACAAAAAACAACAACAATCTGAATAATGCTACACACCCATACATACATGCACCTAAGTGCACCACACACACAAACACACACACTCACACCCATTGGCACACACACAGCCGCTTGGATCCGGCCATAGCCGCACCAGATCCAACCCAACACCCACACACGCGCACGGGATCCGGTCCACACACACCGGATCCGCACACACAACACCTACACGAGCCAACCACAAAAAGAAAAGCAAAAAGGGGGGAAGCAGGCTCGAACCCACGACCTTGCGGTCTTTCCCCGAGCCGGCCACCACTGCGCTACGCGATCGGTTCGTACTAGTATAGGGACCTTGCTCCTCTTATACACACCACACAACTACTGACTGACGAAACTGAAAACAAAAGGCCACCGCGACAGAGAACAGCGACGATGACTCTAGTTGCTATGCGAGGAACTACAGCAGGACGAGAGGGGTGCGTGACTGAGCTCACCTAGGGGAAATGACGAAGGCTCGGCACACGAGACGAGGAGGAAGGTGTCGGAGCCAAAGCGGAGGAAGAAGACGCCGCGAAGAGGAAAAAGACGAGCTCGGGGCCGAAGCTTCCGCACCGGAGGAAGAAGACGAAGATGGCGTCGATGCAGAGGGCCTTCCGCATCCCTAGCACTGGGAACGGGATGCATGCACACCCAGCTTGGCCTTGGACATGACGACGGGGCCCCAGCGACGACGAGGAGGAGCCGGCGACGAGCCCCTCTGTTCTGATCACACCCAGCGATTGCTGCACCTTACCTGAACCCCTTCTGTGCAAGGAAGAAGAAGGAGGAAGAAGATGGGGGAGGAGAGGCGGCGCGAGGGAGGAAGGAGGAGGAACGGGAAGAGGGATGCTGGGGCTAGGGCTAGGCGCTCCTTATTGCCATGGGGACGCGTTGGAGGCCGTCAAATCGCGGCACCTTTTGATGTGGACAGCACCGATGTGATGTCGTACTGACAGAGAAGAAAGGAGGGGGAAAGGAGGAGATGGGCCATCGGGGAGACTTGGGCTGCGCAGGGAGGAAAAGGCCCACTCGCTGGCTCTCTCTCTCACACAGACAGAAGGGGTTCTTTTTTTTTAATAAAACAGCCACACCAATTTTAGAAACCCAGGGCAATAAAAGGATTTTTAAAGTAAAACAAAAATAGTTTTGAGAAGGGAAAATTAAGCCCTGTTTTACAAAAATGCCAACTGAAATTATTTAGCAAGTTAAATTTAATATAATAATGAAACAACCCCAGTTTTGAATAGGTTTCAAAAACCAAACATATCCAAATAACCAAAGTTTCACTCCCAATATTAATAGCAACATTAGGGCCACCTCATGGACATTTTTAAAAGATTTTTAAAACAACTTAATTCTGCCAAGAAATCATATTGGAATAAAAGGCAATGAGAGGGTTTTTTGAGAATGAAGTAAAAGAGTGGTAGAAGAGGGAGAGGTTGCACACATGGATACCACCACTCTCAAGTCCAAAACCACACAAGGCACGTCACATACATGATCCAATACAAGATACACAACACAAGCAAGCATGATGAATGGCATGATGATGAAATGATGGATGACATGATGCATGAATGCAAAAACACCATCAAGACAAAGGTGCAATCATCTCATAGCTCATGACACAAGGTTCATACATATGGTTACATGCCAAATAGGGTAGGGACATCACTTGGGATGTCACAAATCCTTTCCAAAATCTTCCGGTGGATTGGTTTTCACTTCCTCTATAAATACCCCCTTCCCATAAACTATACTCGGTTACCCCGCATCTCATCCCTCTCCTGAGCTCCAACCTAGCGCCGCTGCTAAAGTCATCGTCACCGGTGAGGAAGAACTTCACTGCCTCAACCTCATCGTCGGCGTACTCGCACCGGCCGCGGAAATCCTCATCCCGCCGCTACTGTAGCTGCCTCCCTCTACCAAGCTAGGGCGTGGGAGATCTGAACGCACGAACTTCCCAATCTCATCTCTGAGTTCGTTGTGTTCTTCACGAGGGTAAATAAAATTTATTTTTACTGCCCTTGTTTGATCCTCAAATGCTCTTCATATTTCTCAAAAGGTGTTTGTTCTTCATGAACCTTATTTTAAAGCACCTTACATCTCCTCATACTTGATGATTTTCTCTAAGTAATGATTTTCTTCAAGATTCCTCAATTGTGCAAATCCTCAAAATTTGTACAACTCAGGAACCTGAGACAAAGAACACTTAGTGAAATTCCTCAAGACATCCATGGTCAAATTCCTCACACCTAATTTTTCTTCAAAATTTTTGAGAATGCATATGACCTCTTCAAATTCCTCGCACCTATACTCTGTTCATAGGTACAACATGTCTGCCGATGAATCACTAGTTTCTCATCAACTTAACTCATTTGCAGCGCTTCTTGAAGAAAAATTGTGTACCTCTTTAGAATCTTCAAGAGTTCATATTCCTCAAGTGTAGAAAATGGCTGATGGAAAGAAACCTCAGAAAGGAGGAAAGAAGCCTGATGTGCACACTGCCTTTGAGATTCCAGAGGATGTGTATGATGAATATTGCACACTTGATGAAGAAACACATGGAAAAGAGACGACCAAGCAGAGAAAGATCTGCCTGCAAAAGATTGAGAGGAGATGGGCAAAGGAATGGAAATAATATCGTTATGTAACCCCAAAGTACATGATGAAATTTGCAGTGAAACCACCTTGCAGCAGGCCTCCTCTAGCTCAGAACCAAATCGCTGATCCCACAAGCCTAAAGACTGGTGAGGACTTTCCTCATCTATGGGAGAAGCAACAAACCAAGTTGGCTAGGAAAGCCAAAGAAGCAGTGAAGAAATTCAATGAAGATTCTGCTGTTGCTGCCTTTGCCGGAGCTTCTGCAAGTGCTCCAAAGAAAATCATGAAGAAATCTGCTTTGAAGATAGGTTCTTCAACATCAAGACCTTCACAGCAGATTCCTCAAGGTCAAAGGCCTCGGCCTACAAAGTCCTCAACACCTGGAACTGTCGCTGCTCAGTCTTCTGCAGTAGTTACAAAGTCCTCAACACTAGTGCATCTGGCTACATGCAAGAGGACTTAGGGTTTCACCAGAGTCCCAAAGATCACTGCTAGCTCCTCCAACACAACAAAGTCTTCAACCAGCGCCTCTGCGTTGAAGCTGAAGAAAACTGTTGGACGAGGTCAAAGACCAAGTCATCACACAAGCAAGGCTCTGATGACCATACCCTCACGTTCTGAGGATAATGATGGTGATGATGATGAGGAATTGGAAGAAATCATCAGACAAAGTCAGCACAGGGCTGCTAGAGCAAAGGGTAGCTCTGTTCCTCTCATGCTGGATCCCATGATGATCCTCAACTTCATTGATATATGGCATGAAGACCCAAGCACCCCACTTTCTTCACTAAATCTGCCTCCTGAAGTGGATCATGTCCTCACCCACTTCATCTCTGAAGAACAATGGAAGAGAGAGCAAGCTCTGAGAGCTAAGAAGAACAGGACTCGAAAAGAAAAGTTTCTGCGCGAAAATGTGATGAATTTGACCCCAAAACAACTCGTCACAGTTTAGTCCGAAATTCGCACACTCTCTGTGGATCAAAAGAGATATGATGCTGAATGGAAGGGCACCATGGTCAGACTCGTCAGGGCTGCTCAGGCAGCTATAAAGGATCACAACACCAGGGTTGCAGCTCGATCGCAACCACAAAAGCCTCAGTCTGAAGAAATTGCTCAGACTGCAGATGAAACTCCTCAGGCAGCTGATGAAAATGCTCAGCCTGATGAAACTGCTGAAGGAAATGCTTCTGCATCAGAACCAATTGCGAGTGTTGTTGAGGAAACTCAGACCACTGATGAACATGCCAGGGCAACCTCCAATGTTGTGCCCGAGGAAACTGCTATGCCAACAACTACTTTTGTTGTACCTAAAGAATCTGATAGGCTAGCTGAAGAATCTGTTGTGCCTGAAGAAACTGAACCACCCAGGGCGGCGACATCAGTCGTTCCTGAAGAAACGGCTACTGCTGAGGAAAATCCACTCAAGTGAAAAGCGTCAACTTCTGATGCCCCTGTGTTGAAGAAGTTGAAAACTTCATCAAGTTCCTCACCAACTCCAATTGATGCAACTCCAATTTCCTCAGCACCAGCCTATGCTATTGTGCCATTTTGGGAGGAGTATGTCATCTCTAAAGAAGAAGAAAATCATTCGGCTGCTTCCACAGAGCCTCTTGATGAGGAAATTGTCATTGATGACACTGCATCAACCCCCAAGGTATCATCACCCCAGCTTCTGGTAATTGCTAAGGAAGCTGGCGTAGAAGAAATTGATGAAGAAGTTGACATTGGTGACACTACTCCAGTCGTCAATGATGAATATTGGGAATCTGCACATCCCAATTCACCAATGGCAACTCCTCTGATGTTGATTCCTCAGTCACCTGCATAGACTGAAGAAATCCCAGAAGACTCTACACATCTGTACCTTCCAGACAGTGAAGAAATTCCAGCTGCAACAGCTGAGGAAAATGATGCTCCGACCATTGCAGAGGAACAATTTCTTCAAATCACTCAGTCTGCTGTTCCTCCAATGCCAACAGAGATCAAGGGGCGCACACGAAAAAATCTTCAACCCAAGCCAAGACTGCCCTTCAAAGGCATTGTTCGTCCCAAATTCCTCAAGAATAATTTCTTCGATGAACACTCATTCTTCTCTAGACCAAACCCCTATGACTATGCAAGGGCTGGTCGCAACAGATTCTGGACTGGCTCTCAACTCAACTACTATGCGTCAGTCCTATATGAGAAGAAGAAAGTCTTCGAGCACCATCAGATTCCTCATGCTTATATGGAAAGTCTTCCATCATTCACTCCAGTGCTCCAAGTTCTCTATGATGCAAGCCTTCTTCCATTCCGTGTCGACATCTGTGACTGGAATGAAGAAATCATCATTCAATTTTATGCCACGTTGCATATTAGCGGAAATTCCTCAGATATCAACTCATGGATATTGGATTGGATGACTGGCACGACCCACTTCACTGCTCAAGCCTCTGAATTGCTTCACTGTGTCCCTGTTCCAATTCCCTCAGATGAAGCCCGCAAACTATTTAATGAGCCTGCACTTCCAAATCAGCTGATGCAAGTGTTGATGAAGCCTTTGCCTCCTGGAATGCCTCAACCAAACACCTTTCTTGTGAAGAATCTGCTATATGTGCCCATGACTGCTTATCGTATCCTCACAAATACACTATGTCCTTAGAAAGGCCACGATTCTGAAGAAGAAGAAGTGGAAGGAGTCATGAAGAATATGCTCTTCAACATCATTCATGGGATTCCCAACAACTTGTATGATCTCTTCATGAGGACATTGGCCAGTGTTGCCTTAGCTCCATTTGAACAGAAGCCCTATGCGCCATGGATCATGAAATTCATCAGGGCAAAGTCCTCAGTTCCCTTCAAGGCTGATTTTCAGAATCACTTTGGCTTTCTGCCTCCAATAGAAGTCATCAAGAGCTCAATTGCCTCAGTTGAAGGAAAAGGAAAATCTGACATTGATGAAGGCACTCGTCCTTTGGATGGACAGTTCCACAAAGCCGCTTCCTTCTCCACCAATGATGACACTGCCACTCAAGACTCTGGTGCAAAAGCCTCAGCTCAACAACCTCAAGCGTCTGCCCCTCGTGTGATGACTAATCGCGAGCTTCTAATAAGTCTTCATCAGAAGGTCGATCGCAATCACAAGTGGGTGAAGCGTCAACTTGGTTACATTGTGGAGAACATGACTATGACGCAGAACATAGTGAAGAGAAATCACTACTATGCGCATGAAACCCTCAACCGCACTTGGTCCATACTGTCTCACATCATGCCATCTGAAGAACTGGATGAACTGGATATTGAGGAACATCCCGATTGGGCTCGGTGACCTCGGAAGAAATTGAAGAAATTTCAAGTTCCTCTGATGGTAGCAAGTTCATATTCTTCATATCGCGAGCGTGATGATGATGAAGACATTTATGACACTGTTGCGGGCCTTGCATCGATAAACGACCCCGAAAACGCTGGTGCTCCTTCCTCACCAACACGATGAAATTCTTCAAAGGGGCGTTAGTCATCACTTTTTCTTACCTTTTGGTCTTCGATGACAAAGGGGGAGAAATTTGAGTTGGTCTTCAAACGGGTCTCTATAAATGGGCTATTTTTGTTTAGGTTACAACTCTCGCTCTTCCGAAACTTTTGTTGATTGAGTTGTACACTTAAGTCCGATGGTGGCCTGACACTTTTGAACTATTTCCTCGCATGTTTATTTCCTCAAATACCTTAATGCATGCATGCTGAATTTCGTAAGACACCATTTTCCTCACGCATTTCAAATTCTTCATATCATATATTATAATGCATGTATGAATTACAAGATATAGGGGGAGTTCTCCTTGTTTGAACCTGCCATGTGCATTTGCAGTACAAAGCAAATTCCTCAAATATGCACATCTTCAGGGGGAGTTCTTCTATATCTTGCAATCAAATTCCTCAAAATCTGTACTTTCACTTCATATGTTTATCCCCGTTGAAAACTTAACCTATTTGTCATCAATCACCAAAAAGGGGGAGATTGTTAGTGCATCTAGTGCCCCTTAGTGATTTTGGTGTATTGAAGACTTACAGGTTAAGGTACTAATGCATTTGTGAGTGTACATAGGCTCTATAAGTTGATGAGGAGTTTGATATAATCGGAGATTATCGACCCCTAAAAATATATGTCTTCAAGTGAAGACTTTGCTGAAGACTTTCTGAAGACTTTGAAAATGAAAAAGTTGGTGTGACCTTGAAGATATGAACGAGGAATATGAAGCGTGAAGACTTTTGTTTTCATAGTTTCTTTCCTTTATTTGAGTCATAGGAAACACCGTACTGTTAAAGGGGGCCAAGGTAATACTAAGGAAAATTTCCAACTGATGCTCAACTCCAAAATCCTCAACCCATACAATCCTTCGAGTGAAGCCTTTGGAAATCTCTTACAGTTCAGACAAGTTCTTCAGTGATAGAGACGAAGTTCTTCTGGTCTCTGAGGAAATTGATCTGACTGAGGAGTTAGGATTTTGCCAGTGTGAATTGCCTACAAGTGAGGAACATGATAAGCTGAGGACTTTCATAGTTCGAAATTCCGACCATTGTTGTGCTTAGAGCCAGCTATCCCCAATCGTTCTTATCCACATAACGGTCATATCATTGGGGCATTTATGTCTTATCATGTCAGGTTGCATCCTGGCTATAAATAGCCACCCCCCACAAACCACTAGCTGGTCGGCTGCTCCAAGAGAGAGAACTGACACTTGTCATTTGAGAGCAACCCATCCTTCGAGGACTTTTGAGAGAAAATCATCAGTGAGGAAAAACCTACAATCAAACCACAAAACCCAAAGTGATTGAGCATCACTGAAGAAATTCCTGTGTGGAACCAATGCTTGTTACCTTTGAGGACTGTGCATCCTCCATACGGTTAGGCGTCATGGTCTAGTGCTCCTGCAGTCAATTGGGGACCATGAAGTGACCTTGGTGTAGAGCATCCAACAGTAAATTGTGGATCACCGGGTGACCAGTTTGTGAGGGTTTCGGAAGTCTACCCTGAAGACTTACCATGAGTGTTGGGTGAGGACTATGTGACCTTAGCTCAAGGAGAATACGGTAAGGACTGTGTGTCTTGGGACTGTGTGTCCTCTGGTTTAAATATCAGGCCGCTCCAAACCAGACGTACGACTGTCACAGCAGTTGGAACTGGGTCATCAAACCATTGTCTTCATCGAGCTATATGGTTCCATTTCCTCAACCCCTCTATTCCTCATATACCTGTTGATGAAATTGATTGTTACTGTTTGAAGAATTTGAGTGAAGACTTTCACAAATTCCTCACCTCAAATTCTTCAAGTTACCTTGTTCATCAGTGCTTATCCTGTATCACGCTACTCTCTATTTGTGCATGGCCACTTGTTCTTCAAGTTACCTTGTTCTTCAAATTACTGTTTGAAGAATATGAAGTGTGAAGACTTTTGTTTTCGTAGTTTCTTCAAGTTACCAAGGACGATGTTGGGCTTGCGGACACCCTTGGCAACAATCCAACCCCTGCAATATGACAAATTAAAGCCAACACATTAGATATTTGAGAAAACATGAAGGAAAAAGGTTAAATAAGAGTAAATGAACTTACTTGTCCTCACTTGGCTGAATTGACCACCTCTGCTCGCGGGTCACCGGCACGAGCAAGAGGCCCATACTACAACACTGGTATAGGGTGGCCCCCTCACCCAGCTCCTCGTCGCTATCAGCATGGCCACTTGGCTCCGGCTGACCCAAATGAGGCCAGGTATCCCACTGGGTCTCTTGGGACGTACCCTCATCCATGCTTTGCTCTAGAGTCTCCTAGAATGAAGCCTCTAGGACACGAGTCTCATCGACCTGAGGCTCGTGAACCGGAGTCCGTGTAGCCTCCACCTCATACGGGTCCACCCTAGCAGTCTTGTGCTCAGGTGAATCAGCTGGGGTGGCGGCGAGGAAGGCATGGCAGCCACCCTACCTCTCCCGTGGCCACATGTACCTTTAGTAGCTCTCTTCTTCGCGGGGGGTCGACCTCCTCTCATGGGGGCCGCGGCCATCGAATAAGCGGACACTCCATGCAGAGTAGAGAGCAATGCCCTCCGGAGAGATAGGGAAGGAATGGGAGTAACCATCCCACCACCCGCTGACGAAGAAGGAGCCTTGGAGTGCTCTTGACCCTTTCCCACCATCTTTCAACACCCGCCATGACAAAAAGTAAATGAAATTGGTACAACATAAATACCAACATGAGCAATAAAATGTATATAATTTAAGTGTATCATCATCATAAATACCAATATGAGTAATAATTTATATATATATATGTATATAATAATAGATGAATACCTGACGTGAACTAATAATAATCTTGATCGTCTATATATGCTTCTGGATCATTAAATGCATCATGATCATCACTATCATCAATAAATGCAGCATCATCATCACTATCAGGAAGAACATGTGGAAGGCCTCCATTATGTAATCGTTCAAGAAGTGACAGGTCATCCACTGCAGTAACCTCTTCTTGTTCCAGCTCTTCCTATGCTAGCTCAGGGGTTAAGACGGATTCACTGTCGCTGTCTACTTCAATGTTCTGGGGTGAAGTAGAGCAGTTCTTGAAACGTTTTTTTGGACATATGTGTTTCTTGGAAGAATTCTCCTTCATATGTGTTTGGGTAAATGTGAGGTTTGTAATCCTATTCATTAAGGGTAGGTGGTCTAAAACTTGGCGGCACTTCATAAAGGGCATCCCAACCTTTCAGATTTGGATCAGTTTGACAGGCCCAAGGTAGATAGAAAACTTGTGTCGCCCGTAGAGCCGTAATATAGACACCGGGAACATCTAAATGGGTGCCTTGGTTGATTTCGACTAGCCCTATATGTTCATGAGTCCTTCTAGTCTCCTTCGGCTGAAACCAATAACATTTGAAGACTATGATGGTCGATGGGTTTTCACCATAGAATAGAAGTTCATAAATTGCTTCAACTCTTCCACAATACTCGGTACCTCCTTCGCCGATAGCAGAGACACAACAATTTGTAGTCTTTACGTTGGGCATAGATAGCGCTTTGCCAAAGGTACGAAAGCGATACCCGTTGATGTTGTATTTGTCAAATGAATGGACCTTATAGTCAAAACCATTAGCAAATTGTCTCAACTCGACGTCCATAGACTCTGCATCAGCCTACAAGTTTAATACGGAAGAATGGATGCATTAACCGCAAATTAGACCAAGAAATCAAGTGGTCCAGTAATGGTAATTAATTACCCTTTGTTTGAACCAAGATATGAAACCGGGATAGTTGCCTCCATGCTTTGCCAGAAGCTCATACTCTTCGACGGAATCCTTTACGATGACCGCTCCATCTGAGAATTCGGCGACGTATTGACTATATCAGATATTTGGGAATAAGAGCAGTTCAAAGGAATTAGAAGTTGCGGAACAATAATTTACCGAGAACTTACTCGATGTATGGCCGGACTTATGTTAGGCTGTTGAAGATATACAATGAAATGGTCTGCCATTCTTTGACATCCGACGATTTCCCTTTCGAAGCACCGGCTAGTGCGAGCTTACCTTTGAATAGGCTAAGGTTAGATCGACCTTTTTTAGGCTCGCCATCATTGTACCGAGGCTTCAGGTTATGCAAATGATGATTTTTGGCTTCGTAGTGTGCTGTCATGAAGTTTGCTGTCTCCTCAGTAATGAATGCCTCGACCATCAATTCTTCAACTCTACGTTTATTTACATTTAGCTCGAAGCATCTTCTACATCCTCTCAGTTGAGAAGCACCATCGATTTTGAACTGGCCCCCCAATCTTGCCTCAGTTGGGAGATGCAAAATCAAATGTTCCATTGGATTAAAGAAGCCCGATGGAAAGATCCTTTCTAATTTGTAGATCAACTCTGGTACCAACTCTTCCATTTCATCTAGCATGCCAGGCGATAGTTCTTTCACACAAAGAGAATGGAAGAAATAGCTCAGCTCTGCCAGTACTAGCCATTCATCCTTAGGGATAAAGCCATGCAACATCACCAGCATTACCCACTCAAGCCATATGTGCCAATCATGACTCTTGAGACCAAATATTTTGAATTTTTCAAGACTCACTCCCCTCTTTAGATTTGCAGCATACCCATCGGGGAACATCAACCGCATTTTCACCCACAATAGCATTTCCCTCATAGCCGGCCTTCCAAGATTGAACCATGCCTTTGGCTTCGCCACGCTTTCCTTTCCTTTCAATTGTCGCAAGTTTCGTAACGGTCTATCACATAGAGCCTCCTGGTCGATTGTAGCCTTAGGATTATCCTTTGACTTACTCTCTATGCCGAACAATGTACCAAAAATGGCCTCTGCCATATTCTTTTCAGTGTGCATCATGTCAATGTTGTGTGGGCAAATGAGGTCTTTGAAGTAAGGTAGATCCCATAAGCATGACTTGTGAGTCCAGGCGTGTTCCGTATTATATCCTTTGAAATACCCTGGACGCAAAGGATCAGGCTTGAGAGCGTTTAACTGATCAAGGGTCTATTGGCCTGTCAACGCAGGTGGTGCAGTGTTTTTGACAACTCTACCTTTGATGAAATTCTTCTTGTCTTTTCTGAACTTATGGTCAGGATCCAGAAACTGTCTATGCATGTCGAAGCAAGAAAACTTGCGACCCGCCTGCAGCCAATGGAACTGAAGAGCTGCCTTGCATGTGGGGCACAAGAACCTTCCATGCACACACCAACCAACGAATAGCGCATACGCCGGATATTCATGCATCGAGTACATGTACAACACCTGCATTTTGAATTTCTTTTTGGTAGTGGCGTCATATGTCTTGATCCCATTATCCCAGGCTTCTTGCAATTCAGCCTTAAGCGGCTGCATGTACACATTCATATTCTTGCCCGGATATTTGGGCCCTGGAATTATCAATGTCAGGAAAATGTTCTTTCTTTTCATAATCTCTCTGGGGGGAGATTGAGTGGAATGACAAATACAGGTCAACAATTGTATTGTGCTACCGTCATACCATACACATTGAACCCATCCTTGCTGATGGCAACTCGAGGATGCCTTGGATCTACTGATTTATCTTATGTAATACATCAATGTGCTTCCACGCAAAAGCATCTAAAGTGTGTACCAACATCTTGTTCCCATACGCACCTAGTTCGGTTCTTTTGCCCAACTTGTGCCATGTCATCTATTTGTCCGTCTCTTCAACCATGAAAAGACGTTGAAGTCTTGGTACAATTGTCAGATACCGAAGAACATTAATGGGGATTTTGGTCTGAATCTTCTCACCCATACCATTGTCTACCACAATATATCTGGAAGAATTGCAAATGGGGCAATAGTTAAAGACCGCATACTCAAGCCTAAATAAGGCACATCCATTCTCACAGGCATGTATCTTCTCATAGGGCATCTTAAGTACACGGAGGATTTTGTCTGACTAGTACAGGTTTGCAGGCGATACATGGCCTTTGGGTAGAAAGCGTGCAAATATCGTCATCATCGCGTCGTAGCATTCTCTGCCTAGGTTGAATTGAGCCTTCAGAGCCATTACTTGCGCGATGGCATCCAGCTGACAAAGCTCAATGTGCTCGTGGAGAGGACGTTTTGAAGACTCCAACATTTCATAAAAGGCCTTTGCAGATTCCTCCATCTCATCGTCCAAATCCCGAGCATCATCAAAGTCTTGCACCATGTCTTCGATCCCGGTACCATGCTCGTTGGTGCGACGACGAACCACCTCAGCTCTGGCACGTTGGTCAGACTCACCATGAAAAGTCTGCACCGTATAATTAGGAGTAAAACCCCAATTATGCAGGTGTTTACCCATTTCAAACTCTGTCTGCCTTTTAATGTTGTCGCATTTGGGATAGGGGCGCCATGTTTTTTGCTGGCCATTTGCAAATGCGGCTCTCAAAAAACCCTTGGTTTTTGTTAACCATTCATTGGTTATCTCTTTTTGACTAGGGTGACCAGTGTACATCCAAGCACGATCACCCATCTTGCCTACCTACTAAACACACAAGAAATATATATTTAATTCATCATCTATATTCATCTGGTAATCAAGTTTGTCAGTTTTATTACGTCCATGCAACCTACATGCTAATAGGTGGAGATAGGTCCTAATCCCACCCGACTATATGTAGATTGGGTTTATTTTCCCATGCTCTACTCCGGATCCGACGCAGAATTTCGGCAGCACCTCCCCGCTGTTCTCCTGATACATGTCTCAGCAATAAGTAGAGAGGTTGTGTACCCGGAGAACAACGGGGAGGCACTAACGAAATTCCGCATCAGATCCAAAGCAGAGCATACGGGAAAACAAACCCAATCTACACGTACTCGGGCTGTCCATGGATAACATTGGACAATTTGAAAGGACGGCGGATATAAATATGCAAAGACATGCATATTTATAGATGCCACCCTTTCAAACGGGAGACACATACTGGTTACGCATACTGATGATTGAAGAGACATATAGCTAGCAAGTTTCATCGGCACGAAGACCAGAATAGAGCAAATTAAGGGGGTGAGGATATGTCATTTGTGCTCACCCACGAATGCAGGGGAGCTCGTCAAACACATGGGGCGGTCATCATACAGCAGACCATAGCAGCGACAAAACAAACTGCACATTGAAATCCACCCGATCAACACAAATATTATGTTTTTCATAACAAAATCCGAAAATATATGACCTAACTCATAATTTACAAAACTAAGACCCTGTCGGCATCTGGAAGGCCAGAGGGGCATCGCCTGGGGTGTCATGCTAGGGTGTCTTGCCGGGGGTGTCATGTAGGGGGCTCACCGGAGGGTCATCCCCGAGGTGTCATGTCGGCGTGTCGGGCCAGCGCGTCGGGGTGTCGGGGTGTTGGGGTGTCGGGGAGGGACTTCTTCTTCTTCTTCTTTTCTCCTAGTTTTTCTTTTCTTCTTTTGTTCTAAGTTTTTAATTTTCTATCCAAGTTTTTTTAATTAACCTAGTAAACTAACTAAAAAATAAACTAAATATCTAATTTAATACAAACTAAACTAAATATATAATTTATTCTAAGATTTTTCTAACCTAGTAAACTAACTAACTAACTAACTAAAAACAGGAAAAAACCAAAAAAGTGAGGGGGGCGGCCGAGCACTCACCGGAGTTGGGTGGGGATGACCGGGGCAGCGTGGGAGGGGGAGCCGCGAAGATGGGGTAGCTGTGGGGAGGGGGCGGCACCGAGAGCCGGCGAGGGGAGCGTGCGGTTCAGGGAGGGGCGGCGTGGGGAGCCGCCGAGGGGAGGGGCGGCACAGGGAGGGGCGCGACGGTGCGATGGTTATGGCAGCATAGGAAGGGCGGCGACACGGTGGTGGGGGCAGCATAGGGAGGGGACCGGTGAGGGGAGGGGGCGGCGCAGGGAGGGAGCCGCCGAGGGGAGGGGCGGCACAGGTAGGGGCGCAACGGCGTGGTGGTGACGGCAGCACAGGGAGGGCGGCGGTGCGATGGTGGGGGCAGCGCAGGAAGGGGGGCGACGAGGGGAGGGGTCGATGATGGTTGGGGGATGGCGGCGGCGGTCGCAGGGGGAGGGAGAGGGTGGAGTGGGGGAGGGAGAGAGTGAGAGATAGAGAGAGGAGTGGGGGCGGGGGACGACCGTTATAGGCACGTCCCTTTGCCGCCTGCCCCCAAACGACAAAGACATCCACGGCCGATGGCAAAGGTCTGGCGGACGGCAAAGAGCCCTTCCGTTGAACCTGGCCAGGCCCAAGGTCTAGTGGGACCCACCTTGCCTCTTTGTCGTCTGCCCTTGGTCTCTTTGTCGTCTGGGCGCAGACGGCAAAGGACTAGAACATGGCATACAAGGCCTTTGCCATGCGCTAATTCTTTGCCGTCTGCTTTGCGGCAGCTAACGGCAAAGAACATCTTTGAAATGTGCTAGCAGATGGCAAAGGCCTGGCACATGGAAAATGACTGGATTCCAGTAGTGTATAGAGAGTCTACTATGTTGACACTTCCATATGCTAGTGGGAATTAACTTTTCATATAATAAACTTGGCTTGTATATTCCTATGATTGGATTCCTCAAATGCTCGAGGTCTTCATGAGCAAACAAGTTTGATGCACACCCCACTTAGCTTTGGTTGAGCTTTCATACACTTATAGCTCTAGTGCATCATTTGCATTGCAATCCCTACTCCTTGCGTTGATATCTATCGATGAGCATCTCCATAGCTCATTGGTACGGCTAGTTGATGCGAGACTATCTTCTCCACTTTTTACTCCTTTGATACCTACCACCATATTTTATTCCGCCAATATGCTATGTTCAATGGTTCATGCTCATGTATTACATGAAGAATAAAAAGATGATGCATATTGAAAAGGTACAATCCAATTGCCTCACTTGCACATTGCGGTGCTTAACATTTGTATCTATGTGGTGAAGAGGGAGTCATGCCTTGCTAATGTAATAAGATGAATTGGGGTAAACATTCTTTTAGGATCGTATACTTTGAAAATTAGTGATTTTGTTTCTTATACTTATAAATATTACTATGTTGTTGTTTGTTAATTCATCATTTCTTAATGAGCATACATACCAAAGATTACATAATGGGTAGCACGTCAAATCAAAAAAAAATCTATTTTTATCATTTACCTACTCGAGGATGAGTAGGAATTAAGCTTGGCGATGCTGATACGTCTCCAATGTATCTATAATTTTAATTGTTCCATGATGACATCTTATCATTCTAGGATACTTTTTGGGTATTTATTTACCAATTTATAATATTTTTTAGCACTAACCTATTGACACAGTGCCCATTGCTAGTTCCTGTTTTCTGTGTGTTTTTCCTTCTCAAAGTTACCATACCAAACAGAGTCCAATTGACACGAAACTATTTGGTGATTTTTTCTGGACCAATACAAGACCTAGAAGCTTTGGAGGAGGGCAAGGAGGTGCACTAGAGGCCCACCACACATCCAGTTGCCGGCCCAGCTGGGCTGCGACCAGATATGTGGTGGCCCCCTAAAGCATCTCCCAGCATCGTTATCTAGCCTATAAACTCCCATCTATCCTAAAAACACCAGGAGCATTCTCGAAACACTTTTTTTGCCGCCGCAAGTCTCTGTTCTGACGGGAGGCCATCTACACCTCTGTTCCGGCACCCTACCAGATGACAGATCAATCACGGAGAGCTTCTTCATCAACCTTGCTACCCTCACCATAATGTGTGAGTAGTTCACAAAGACCTACGGGTCCGTAGGTAGTACCTACATGGCAATCTCTCTCTCTTGATCTTCAATACAATGTTCATCGCATCTTTGCCTTGGTCTATCCAATGTAATCCCTTTGTGTGGTGTCTTTGTTGGGATCCGATGAATTGTGAGTTTATGTTCAGATTATTCATGAAAAGTATTTGAGTCAAGCCTGATTACTATGATTCTTATTTTCATGATCATCATAGATTTGTAATGCTCTCCAATCTATTGGGATAGATTGGCCAATTAGATTGATATTTCTTCGGTGGGAGTGGTGCGTTGTAGTAGATTCAACTTGACGAGTTTCGATATCCATGTGACAGAAGGTGACAAGTTGTGTCTTTGTGTTGTTGCTACTAAGGATAAAATGATGGGGTTTAATCATATTAGTTGAGTTTACTTTGTGTATATCATGTCATCGTTCTCCCAACATTACTCAGTTTGTCATGAACTTAATACATAGAGAGGCAAGCATAGAAGCGCTCTTGAAGTGGAGTAATAGTAGTAGGTGCAGGCAGGAGTCGGCCTATTTTTTATGGATGTGATGCCTATATACACATGATCATTGCTATGAACATGGCATAATTATTCACTTTTCTATCAATTGCCCAATAGTAATTTGTTTACCCATCATATACTTTGCTTATGAGAGATGCCACTAGAGAACTCTACGCCCCTGGGTCTATTCACTTATAAAGTAACAAACACTATCATTACGTTGTTGTTATTTATTATCTTTTATTTTATTTTGCACTTTACTATTATCTACACAAATCACTTGCTTGCAAATAACAAGATCAAGGGGACTGACAACCCTCTTCCGACGTTGCGTGCAAGTTGTTTGTTCTTATGTGTGCAACCGCTGAAGACGATTGAGTATTAGTATTCCTATTGGTTCGATAAACCTCCGTTTCATAACTGAGGGAAATACTTACCCACTTTGTGTTGCAATTAGCCGTTCCTATTCTAGGAAAACCCAACGTAGATCATGGGTATCACACCACTACCACACACACCAAATGGAACCGGTGCTAAACCATGGGGATATGTATGGTGCCATCCTAATAATGTTGGACGACGACGTGATAGAGGATTTGGATGCATTGGCCTCCTTGGCAGGCAATGACAAACATCCAGTTGTTGCGGCCAATAGTGATAGGATACAAGATTCTGGCGCGTTGGCCTCCATGTCGGTTTACGGTCAACCGCCATCTGTCACGGCCGACTACAACTATGATGACCCCGAGTTTCAGCGTCGGATGTAGATGGTCATCGCTCTATCCGTCCAGGAATCAGGCCTCGATGCGTTCCTGCATGATGAGGACAAGCATCGTCTCGGTGTTGATGTGGAACAATCTATCGCGTCTGCGGATGCCATCCATAATGCGGGTAGGGATCTGAAGCGACAAAAACGGTGGGAGACTGCGAAGAGAAAGCAACTGATGAAGAACTCAGAAGCACCGAGCAAAAAGAGGAAGGAGCAGGCCGCTGCATGCCTCTCAATCGTGTTGGAGGCCGGTGTAGGCCTTGCAGTGTAGCGACCCGACTCAAAACGAGTCAAGCCTCTGTGTTGCCCACAATTAATGCCAACCGATGTCTAAATGCCCACAAGTATCATAAGTTTCCCACAATTAATTATAAGTCCAGTGTTGAGAGTTCAGAGATAGATCCAAGTCTATAAGCTCAAATTGTCCGTAACCGGGGACACGGCTAATCGATTAGGTTTAACTCTGCAGAGTGTTGTGTACTTTACCCACAAGATTCGTTCCCCCTGGTAAGTCCTCGCACTGCCGGGTGTTTAAGAGCAGGATGAACGAAACATGGTCTTTCAGAGTGTTTCCCTGACTACTGTCAGTGCCCATCCATTCCTAACGTCGGCTACATCTCGTAGCACTGCCCAGCCAGACTCACAACAAAGATCAACCAAGCCAGAGCCCATAATGACTTGTGGCTACACAGGTAAGCTTCCAGGCATGAATTATTCATCCGTCTCTTCGAGTCTGGGTGAAGCTTTCCGCAAGATGTCATGGCGCTTCTCCATGCATCCCGGCCATCCACTGGTTACTCCAGGGATGCCTAATCAACCATCCTTCACCCAGTAGTGTGTATTGAAAACTTGTTTCTCAAGTCTCGAAGTCTTGAGGTCTTGAAGATGCAGGACTTGAAGATGCCTTCATGGAGTTGTCGTCTTGACGTAGAGTCCTCCTTCTCACACCACTCACGAACACTCATACCAAACCCCGTCTACTTTAGCATAGCATAAAAAAAACTAACGTTCCCGGGGCTTTAGTAACAAGTGGTGGGTTCCTACCTCATGCATTCTACTCAACTACAAGAATTTCAATAACACTACTGGAGGGATTTGTTAAATTATGTCACTACATGCAATAAAACATAGGCATGAACAAAATGGTCAAAGTGAACTTGCCTGTAGTGTTGATGAAGAATAATATCGCTCTCAGAAATTTACTTGATAGAACTATTCGTCACTCTCCGAGGGAAATCTATATATTCAAACATTGCATTCATATAAGCAATCATACTAGCAATCAATTCTAATAATAATAAAAAGTAATCACAAAACCAAAAGCAACAAGGCTGTGATGAAGGAAATACTTAAGACAAAACTCAAAACAACAAAGTTTCATCAACACAACTAAGGTTGGTTTTCACTACAAATAAATCCTTTCTTCAAAAGTAAAAACACAAAACAAAGTAAAAGATAATAAAATTATTTTAGTAAATATTTTACTAGTAAAAAGAATTATTTTTGAATAACAAGTAAAAACTATGAAAACAACACACTAAACACTATAAGTTTTCTAACTAATAAACTTAACAACAAGTAAAACAATAAAATATTAAAATAACAGAAAACAAAGTATATCACAACTAAGTTAACATAAAGTAAAACTTTATAAAATATTGATAATATTTTTTCAAATAAAAAAGTCAAACTAGCAATGAAATCAATATGCAAGTTACTATGAAACTAGAATTGATTTCATGTTAAAATATAATAAATAATATAAAAATAAATTTGTTTGAAGTTCTATTGCTAACTAATAGAAAACAAAGTAAAACTTTCCAACTAATATAAAAGAAACTAAATTAAAAGATTTTGAAACAAAAGAAATAGAATTAATCCTAAAGGAACTATAAGCAGAATCTGTTTTGGTAAAAACACTAATTTAAAATATTCTAAAAATTCTAAAATTATATCTACTGTTAAATAAAGTCACTAGTGACAAGTATCAAAAATAATCAACTTAAAATCTATTTTTAAACTCAAGATATTCAGAAATTAATATTTGAAGCAAATCTGTTTGAAATCAATTTTAAATTGCTCAAATATGGTCAAACTCTATATCTACAGAAACTACATAAAATTTGCGACACAATGCAAAAATAATCAAATTAAAATAATTAAAAACATAAAATATATTATTAAAACAAAACAGAACTAAATCTATAAAAAAAACTAAAATAGAAAAAAGAAAAATTATCCTAACGGATAGGGGTACACGTAGCGGTTTCTTATTGGCTACGGGTGTGTGCGCGTGGGTGCTAACGAGCGGACGGCCGGGCCTTAGAAGAAAATGTTTTGCTGTTTAAGTCATCTAATAGGGATCGTTGGATCTAGATCCAACGTCTACTGAGGAGAGGGGGTGAACTCACAAGGTTAGGTCGCCAGCGATGGAGTATTTCGGCAAGGCAGGGGCTCGGCGGTGCATGGGGAGGTGGCTCCGATGTTTAGGGACGGCGTCCGAGAGGTCCTGTTGACGCAGGGAGACCTTCGGCGTCCGTTGGTGGTGACGGCGAGGCGAGGGGGCTTCGGAGTTGAGTGGCACGAGCTCTTAGAGCTTCAGGAGATGGCCCGCTCCGGCGAGGTCGTCGACGTGGGTGCTCTGGTGGGTCTGGGGTCCAGGCGAGGGGATGGGGAGGTGCGCACGAGAGTGGGGAAATGGTTGGTGGGCTCGGGAGGCGGGGAGGTGGTCAGGGCGAGCGACAGCTCAGTAATGGCACGGCGATAACCGAAACTCCGGCGAGCTATTACGGCAACGAGAGGGCACGGGGAATGGGGCTTAGGGTTGGAATGGGGTGCGTGGCCGTTGGGGCTTTTATAGGAGGGGTCAGGGATGCTCCATATGGCGAAGGGAGGGAGATCCGGCATGGTGGTCGTCGGCGAGTTAAGGGGAGCGAGAGGAGGGAGGTGACCGCGGGGTTAGCGGGATCGGGCGATGGGACCACGCGGTCAGTGAGAGAGAGAGAGAGGGCGTGGCATCGGTGGCTGGTTTGGAGGGGTTTCGGGGAGGGTTAAAGGCAGGTGGGCCGGTGGACTTTCCTAATAATAACATTTTTCCTTTTATTATTTTTCAGAGCATTGAAATCTCATTAAGGCATTCAAAAGCTTTCCAAAAATAAAGTTTTATATACCAAAATGATCAGGGAAATAAATGCCACTTAATGAACATTTTTCCAAGGCCAAATTAAATACTTTAAACAAATTATTTTCAAAAAATGCCTAAATTGGTTTTAATTCTTTTGCAATAAATTTTCAAATAACCCCCTGGGTTTTATGATTCAAAAACTTCACAAAATAAACCCTGGTTTGGAGTGTCACATTACTCCTCTCAAATTTTGTCAAGGGGTTTGAATTCTTTCAAACTTCAAATTGGAAATTCAAATATGAAAAGAACTCCATTTCAGGAATTTTCAAATAGTTTTCAAATTCACTTTCCAAATCTTTTTTATAGTGAAGAAGTCATGTCATCTTCTCTCACTGATTTGAAAAGTATTAAATTTGAAATCAAACACAAAGGGGAAAGTCATTTTATTCCCTCTCATTCAAAAGTTTTTTCAAAAGTTTCAAATTTCACTCAATTTCAATCACTGAAGCAAACTAACATTTCATTCTAATATTTATTATAACATTCCAAAATTTGGGATGTTACATGCAGCTGCGGTGGTAGACCTGGCAATAGTGCACATGGCGACCAGGTACGCGGTTCTTTCAAGAGCGGTGCCCGTCTCTATGTCGATGGCCCACACGGAGGCCATGACAGCTCCGTTCATGACGGAGGCTGCCCTAGGGAATGCCACCACGACAAAGGTAGCTTCGTCGATAGCGGCAGACCTGGTGAGAGGCGCCATGGTTGCTCTGACTTGGAACAAGAGGAGCTCATCAACTTGACAAGCTCCTCTAAAAACTCCTTCTGAGCGGAGGAATGGCACGACGACGGTGGAGGCACGTCGTTTGCATGCATCCATGGCGTAGTGAATATTTTGTGTAGTTCATCTTCATGTAAATTGACGAAATGTTTGTAAATTACCGAGCATATGAACTTATGTCAACTGATCTGCTACAAAATAAGGCATTTTGTGGTGAAACTTTGCCTAACGTTTGTGTCATATGTTTGTGCTCATGTGGAAATTTAGGATGAATTTCACGTCTGTGTTTGAAAATGAGGGTGAACAGTGTGAGATGAACCCGCCTTGAGAAATCTCAAAAAAAGCTACCCACCTCGAGCGATGCAAAAATTCGTGGATTCACGTCATGACATTTCGTTACATCGTACACACTTTGTTATGTTGTTTTGAGATCGTGTGCGATCTTGGTTGTTCCCGGCCCGCTTCAGTTGCTTCAACAAAATTTAAGTGGAATCGGTATTTTAACTGCAGCCCTCCCTCGTCCACCACTAACCCTATAGTAAAATTTCATCTATCGAGGCATTTGAACTGTTGCCATCCCTCGTCCACCACTATATCCACCCACACCATTACTACGAAAATTTTCAGTAGCAACGACACATCCTCACCCCCACCCCTCGTCCACAGCAAGCCCGCTCCCCTTCCTCCCCCGCTTGAACCCTAGCTCTCCCCCACCGCTGCCTTCCACCACCAACCTCAGCAAGTCTGCCCGTGCCTCATGGCTAAACAAGTTCAGGGTCCCCATCGATCCACATACAGCGTCGCCGCCCTAAGTTTTTAGATGAGGCCAGCGGTGTCCCTTTTCCCCAGATCTCCATCCAGTACTCCAGAGAGTCACAGACTAATCAGCCTGACCACATATCCCATGGAGCTCGAGGAGCGTACAAGCAAAAGGAAATCTATCATGACCTCTCCACCATCCGCTAGCAAGGTGGGAGCCATTCATGCTGACTATTCGATCCAAGAGGAACACTTTGCTGTGGAAGGCGGTGAGGACGTTGACTATGTTGCCATGCTGAAGGCTTCAAGTCTGCGGGCTCGCGTATTCCTATGTCTCAGGAGAGACGGCTACGACATAAAGCTCGTCAACATCACCGCCTTCACTCGGTCCATGTCACTAGTTAAGTGGTCCATCGGCAACGCCTCTGGTTCAACCATCGTCGATCTCTTGAGAGGTCCTGTCATTGATCTCCTCCGCCTCGCGGTCATGGATTTGTGATCCTTCTATGACATTAGGACCCTTTTGTCATTTATGAAGGAAACATTCTACGGTGGCGGCTTGGGATCCTTAGATCCAAATTAAAATCTCACCGACCAAGATAAGGGCACACACAATGGCTGTTACAAGGGGAAACATCCCATCTGCGACATCACGGAGTGCACCCCGGGCACCAAAAATTCCAAGTGGAAGGAGCCCATCCATGACAAGTGAGGCAACATCCTTTGTGCAAATCATAGTTTTTCTAGCCAGCCCTCTCATACCCATTGTCATAGTAGGTTTTGCCATGCGATAATCATGCATTGTTTAATTGAGCATTTGTCCAGTTTTCAAGCAGATGCCTTGCTTTTCTGTATCTGATTGTTAGATTGGTTGCATTGAGTATTTGTCCAGTTTTCAATGGCTATAGTTGGTTGTTACAATGAGCATATATGCCTTGAAGCTGCAACTGTATTTTAAAATCTAATATTGTCTTGTTGCTTGTAGGTACATATATGTCCTTGGTAAAGATCCATGTATGGACCCTTTTTGCATGTGGGGCAATGAAATATTCATGAGCTAGTATCAAGTGAGGAAGCTGATAATGATTGTTTGGGAAAAGATGCAAACAATGCCAATTAGACTATTTATTTACGATCTATCCAACACAATAGTGAGCTATAGGATGGTAACTACTAACTCCGTAGCCTTCTATTTGTACTTCCCATAATGAGTTGTCACACAACAATGTCTGGATCTTTTTCTTTTGCAGTGGTTTCCAAAGAAGTTTGCTCAAGATTAACTCGCAAGTGCATGATTGCTAGACATGCAATGAAGGTTAAAGTATATCATTGAGACTACAATGAGTATCGAGATGTCCTAATGAAGACAATGAAGGATGGGCGGGCGGCCATCACTAGGGGTTGGCCTAGAGTCATTCATGTGTTAGGCATGGATCAGGGCACAATATGGGCATTCCACTTCACCTTCTCCAGCAACTAGAATGTCTTTCAGCTCTCTCTTTACCATCTTTAATACAACGGTGGTTCCATCATTCTTTATTTGTCCCTTCTGTAGTTTTCCTCTTTTTGCAAATTGATGCTTATGTAGTTCTTGAGTATATGTACATTTGAATCGATATTGCATTCTTTCTTCAACCTATATTTAAACATGACTCGGTATGAAATGCATGATTACCTACTTTCAAATTTAAATTATGTGAATTATGGACGCATGTATTAAATTAGGGTAAATTATGCTTTGCAGGCCATTACAATGCACGGAGTTTGAGAAAGCAAAACTTCTATCATAAAATTTAAGATCACACACATTTTTTCACTCGCGGCATGTGCGATGAACCTCTATTGCGCACACGGCCAGCCGACAAATAGCGCGTGAGATTAACAACACTAGCACACACAGTTACTTATCAACAACTGTTTGTGATAGTCTCCTTATCACACATGATTTGGTATCATGAACTATTTATGATGTCGTGGCCATTGTAAACATTGGTCAAAGAAGAATGCGTGTGATAGGCCTTCATCCGACACAGGTAGTCTGGATGACATGTTGTGGAAGGTTGGATCACATGTTTGGGGCCTTTTGTAAATCACAAACATTTATCAAAAGTGTCGCGTGTGGGATAGATTCAACCTTCTCATACGGTTTTATAATTATAAAATTATGCACTCTTATGTCCTATCATAGACGGTCATAGTGGAACTAAATGTGTGTGATAGTCCCCCTACCATACATGCTTTATAATCGTGAACTTCTTGTGATTCGATGCACATCATAAACGGTGCGCCACAGAATAGCACGTGCAATGTTACTGTGATCTCACAAAGTTGCAAGGATGGCTCGTGTGGGAAGTCCACCATATCTCAAACAGTTGACCGGTAACTCTCGTTTGTGATAGATGCGGACATCCCATATGCTTAGTTTTGCCAAATGTTTGTGTTTGTTGGTCACCATCACCGGTGATTTTTCTGTGTCATGTGGGATGGACGCCCCTATCGCCTACACACACAAGGCAACAATTTAAAAGTATGTCGTGAAAAGGGGTTAAAAACCATTTGTATAGCACGTCGCCACACCAATGGGTCCTCGGGCCTCCGGTCTACCCCTTATGGGTCGGACAGGTAGGTTGCTCTGTGACTATTACTTGAAGGCCGAGCTATAAGGCGACTCCATGTTCAGGAAGGAAACCTCCGGTGGCTTGGTGTGTCCTCCAAGGCAAGATGGCATAATCAACATATTGATTCGCTGATGGCAACCGACCATGTGTAACCCTAGGTACTCCTGGTATCTATATAACCAAAGGGTTTAGTTCATAGAGTCCAGAACCATCATCATACTCATCAAGGATTTAGTTCAACTGATCTCGTGGTAGTGGATCTGTAATCGTCATACACACACTACTGCAGGATGGTCCAAAGAGTCAAATACGACAATCAATCGGAGACCCTTCGACGAAACTATGTGCGATGGATGAATCAAAAATGGTATTGTTCAAGCTTCATCGCCAATGAGACAAACTATGTGCGATGGCTGGTCCATCAAATACGATTCAGAAAACGGTTGTGTGTGCGATCTACGGTAGATAGTTTGTTTTTATGATTTGTTAGTGATTAGCAAAGATAACACAAACGGTTATAAATATCCAGATGTGTGTGATGGAGGGCACACAGTTCACTATGAAAAATTGTATGCAATGATAAAACAAAGCACACATGACTTAGCGTAACCGGGTGTGCATGATATGCGGAAAATAGGTCAACAATCAGAGTCGTGTAGCAAGACAGATAATAACACAGACGAGTCATCCTAACAAACATTGTGTTTTGTGAGGAGACGGTGGCTGGTAAGCGATTGTGAGCGATTTTTGAGATCATTGCTGACATGTTCCTTAATTTAATTGTATGAGATGTGATTTGCTTTATTTGCACAATATATATATGGTGTGTGTGGAAACGCTTGCTGGTATACAATTGTTAGCGATTGATGAAATCATCACCAACAATTTTCGTAGTTTAGAATGTGTGCGCTGTGATTTGCTCTGTCTACACAACATCTATGCTGCATACAAGTCACTCGGGTGAACTATTTGTGATGAGCCAAAATAACACAAACGGTTGCATAGATCAAGATGTGTGCGTCAGATGGCATACCGTGCGCTTGGATGAACTAAATTGTGTGGAAAGACTTAAAACAACACAAACAGATAATAACATAGACGATTGTTGGTAATAAGCACCTGGTTAAGAAAATGATAGCACAAATTCACATTCGTACACCTAAATAATCAACTAAATAACATAATAGCTTAATTACATATCAGCAAGGTTCAGAAAACAACAAAATGGAAACAGCTACTCGTCGGTGGTGTTGTGGGGCTGGCCTGTTGGTTCAATGATGTTGAAATATTGTCTACACTCACGCGACATACTCTCTGTGCAAGAAGGATTCACATCCATGTCGGGGACGACCATGTTCTTGAACTCTTCATAGCCCCGGCCATTCCTCTGCTCCTGCTCCATCACAGTAGCTAAGGTCTCGTGGGTAATCCCGTCCACGGCCAATAGCATGCATACGACCCTCTGATGAAGGAGATTTTCAAAGTGGTCGTAGATACATCTCCATCATATCTACTTTTCCTAATGATTTTTCTCTTGTTTTGGACTCTAATTTGCGTGATTTGAATGAAACTAACATGGACTAACGTTGTTTTTAGCAGAACTACCATGGTGTTGTTTTTCTGTAGAAATAAAAGTTCTTTTAATTGAACAAAACTTCTTGGAGATTTATTTCAGAATAAATAAAAAATACTGGAGCCAAAAACCACGAGAGGAGGGGACCTAGTTGGGCATGATACACCCGGGCATGCCAGCCCCCCAGGCGCGCCCTGGTGGGTTTTGCCCAGCTCGTGGCCCCGCTGACCCTGATTTCGACACTATAAATTCATATTTTCGGAGAGAAAAATTAGAGAGGATGTTTAACCGCGTTTCACGAGACGGAGCCACCGCCACCTCCTATTTTTCGTCGAGAGGCCAGATCTAGAGCCCGTTTGGGGCTCCAAAGATGGGAATCTTCGGTCCTCATCATCACCAACCCTCCTTCATCGCCAATTCCATGATGCTCCCCGCCAGGAGTGAGTAATTCCTTCATAGGCTTGATGGTCGGTGAGGAGTTGGATGAGATTCATCATGTAATCGAGTTAGTTTTGTTAGAGCTTGACCCCTAGTATCCACTATGTTCTGAGATTGATGTTTCTATGACTTTGCCATGCTTAATGCTTGTCACTATGACCCGAGTGCCATGATTTCAGATCTGAACCATTTATGTTATCACCATTATATCTATGTTCTTGATCCGATCTTGCTAGTCATATGCACCTATTACGTGTTATGATCCATAAACCCCAAGGTGACAATAGTTGGGATACTTTCCAGTGATGACCATAGCTTGAGGAGTTCATGTATTCACTATGTGTTAATGCTTTGTTCCAGTTCTCTATTAAAAGGAGGCCTTAATATCCCTTAGTTTCCTTATGGACCCCGCTGCCATGGGAGGGTAGGACAAAAGATGTCATGCAAGTTCTTTTCCATAAGAACGTATGACTATTTATGGAATACATGCCTACATTATATTTATGAACTGGAGCTAGTTATGTGTCGCCCTAGGTTATGACTGTTATATGATGAATATCATCCAACGAATTCACCGATCCTGTACCTACGAGTTTTCCACATATTGTTCTTGCTAAGTTACTATTGTTGTCGTCACTGTTGCACTTGCTACAAAACCATTGCTATCACTGTTACCGTTACTACTTTTGTTACTACTGCTACCAACTTATCATATTACTGTGCTACTGATCACTTTCCTGCAGATATTTAATCTCCATGCATGATTGAATTCACAACTCAACTACTAATACTCGCAAATATTCATTGGCTCCACTTGTGCAGAATTTATAAATTTGGGTTGAATACTCTACCGTCAAAAAATGTTGCGATCCCCTATACTGGTGGGTTATCAAGACCTTTTTCAGGCGCCGTTGCCGGGGAGCATAGCTACATTTGTTGAGTGATATGTCTCCATCGTATCTATAATATTTGATTGTTTTATGCCAATATTCTACAACTTTCATCTAATTTTGGCAACTTTTTATAGTACTTTTGGGACTAACATATTGATCCAGTGCCTAGTGTCAGTTCCCGTTTGTTGCATGTTTTTTGTTTCGCAGAATATCCATACCAAACGAAGTCCAAATGCGATAAAAACTTATGGAGATTTTTTTGTAATATATGTGATTTTTAGGAAAAATAATCAATGTGAGACAATGTCCGAGGAGGTGGCAAGCCTGCTAGGCGCAGCCCACCCCCTGGTCGCGCCTAGCAGGCTTGTGGACATCCCTTAGGTCGGTTGGATCTTTACTTTGGCCACAAGAAAGCTATATTTTGAATAAAGATCCCCCAAAATTTCAGCCCGATCGGATTTACGTATCTCCGGATATTTACGAAATGGTAAAAAGCCAGAATCTAGGAGCGCAGAAACATAAGGAAACACAAAGAGAGATCCAATCTCGGAGGAGCTCTCGCCCCTCCGCAGCCATGAAGGGCATGGACCATAGGGGAAATCCTTCTCCCATCTAGGTGGAAGGTCAAGGAAGAAGAAGAAGGAGGAGGGATCTCTCCCCCTCTCTCTCGGTGGCCCAGGAACGCCGTCGGGGCCATCATCATGACGGCGATCTACTCCAACAACTCAGTCATCTTCACCAACACCTCCATCACCTTCCCCCTTCTATCTAAAACGGTCAACTCTCCCGCAACCCACTGTACCCTCTACTTGAACATGGTGCTTTATGCTTCATATTATTATCCAACCATGTGTTGCCATCCTATGATGTCTGAGTAGATTTTTGTTGTCATATGTGTTGATTGATGATCATGATTGATTTGAGTTGCATGTTTTATTATTGGTGTTGTCCTATGGTGCTCTCTATGTCACGCAAGCATGAGGGATCCTCGATGTAGGGTGTAGCAATGTGTTCATGATTTGCCTACGGTGGGTTGCGTGAGTGACAGAAGCATAAACCCGAGTAGGTGGGTTGTTGCATATGGGAGTAAAGTGGACTTTATACTTAATGCTATGGTTGGGTTTTACCTTAATGATATTTAGTAGTTAGGATTCTTGCTAGAGTTCCAATCATAAGTGCATATGATCCAAGTAGATAAATTATGTTCGCTTATGCCTCTCCCTCGTATAAAATTGCAATAATGATGACCGGTCTAGTTATCGATTGCGTAGGGACAATTCCGCAACTCCTACCACCACTTTTCCACACTCATTAAACTAAATTAGTTGTTTCTTTATCTTAGCAGCCCCTAGTTTTTATTTACGTGTTCTTTCTTATCTTGCAAACCTATCCCATCACACGTAAAAAGTACTTGTAGTTTCAAACTTTTTCTAGTTAAAGCGAACGTTAAGCGTGTGTAGAGTTGTATCGGTGGTCGATAGAACTTGAGGGAACATTTGTTCTACCTTTAGCTCCTCGTTGGGTTCGACACTCTTACTTATCAAAAGAGGCTACAACTGATCCCCTATACTTGTGGGTTATCATGGAGTCACTTGGATATATCAATTTCTAACTATGAAGAATCTAAAGGATACAAGAACCAAGATCATTCCCTCTAAGACGAGGGGAGGTACTGATTTGCCATCACATTCTGCACTTGATTCACCTTCTATTATGAGTAGACTTGCAACACCGCCACATGCTATTAATACTGATATGTCACAAGTTATTGATGATGCTACTTCTGGTATGAATGATGATATTGATGATGCTAGTACCTTGGTTGATGATACTGTGCCACTAGGTGAACCTCTTGTTGAACAACTTGCTAGAGCTAAAGAGAATGAAATTATTGAAACTGATGAAACTACTAAAACTAATAAAGTCCCTAAAACTATAAATTATGAAACACCTATTAGACCTAGCTATCCTAAATTTGAATTGTCTAAGATACTTGAGGGTTATGTTATGGATGGAGAATTAGCTAGAGACATACTTGATTGTAAGGATAGAGATGATCTTAAGCAATTATTATGCAAGTATAAAGAAAATACTTTGAATGCATTAATGAAATATGATCCTAAGTTTGCTACTTCACCTATCTTTCTTACCGATAAGCATTATGAAGTCTCCGAAGACCCAGAGTTACTTACTTTGGTTGAATCTGATCCTTTTCAAGGCTATGAAACTAAAACTATACTGGCACATCTTACTAAGCTGAATGATGTAGCCACCATTTTTTCTCATGATGAGAAGATTCACTACTACTATATTATCAAATTATTTCCATTCTCAATAAATGGTGATGATAAGACATGGTATAATACTCTTGCTCCTGGTTGTGCGCGTAGTCCCCAAGATATGATTTACTACTTCTCTAAAAAATATTTTCCTGCTCATAAGACATAAGCTACCTTACAGGAAATATTTAACTTTGTGCAAATTGAAGAAGAGAGTCTCTGACAAGCTTGGGGGAGGGGCTTCTCCAATTGCTTAAAGCTTTGCCTGATCACCCTCGTAAGAAAAATGAAATACTTGATATCTTCTATAATGGACTAACGGATGCTTCTAGGGACTTCCTAGATAGTTGAGTTGCTTGTGTTTTTAGGGAACAAACTGTTGAACAAGCTGAGGAACTATTGAATAATATATTGAAGAATTATTATGATTGGACTTCCCTTGAACCACCACTTGAACCCACTCCAAAGAAGAGGGGTATCTTATTTCTCAGTCCTGAAGATATGCAAGAGGCAAAGAAATGTATGAAGGAAAAATGTATTAAAGTTTAGGATGTTAAGAATTTACCACCATTGAAGAAATACATGCTCTTGACACACCACCACCTCCACAGGTGGTAGAGGTAAATTCTTTATTAAAGTTTGATGAAGGTGACATTCCTTACAATAAACATCCTAATTAGTGCTTATATGAATTTGATAATTACATTAGGAAACAAGATCACTTCAATTCAAATGTTTTGAAACAATTGAAATATAATTCTAATATGACTGCTTGCTTGAGTGACTTGTTATTCAGAATCAGTAATGATGTTAGAGGTGTAGGAAAACATGCCTCTATGGTTGAAACCCAATCAGAACAAGTTGCTAAATCTCAAAGAGAATTGCTTAATGAAATTAATAATAATATGAATGATTTTGCTGTTAGAGTAGAAACTGGAGGAAGTAAAATGACTCAGGAACCACTCTGTCCCAAGGGACACCCTAAAAGAATTGAACAAGACTCTCAAAGAATTAATGCTGATGCACCTAGTCCTTCTAAAAAGAAAAAGAAAAAAATTGATAGGACTTTGCATGCCTCTACTGAACCTGAGATAGAAAATCCTCCTGAAGATAATGATGTTTCTATTTCTGATGTTGAAACTCAATCCGGTAATGAACATTCACCTAGTGATACTGAAAATGACAATAATGATGATCGCAAAGATACTAAACTGAACAATGATAAAGAACCAGATAATGATGTGGAAATAGAACCTGATATTGATCTTGATAACCCATAACCTAAAAATATACGGTATGATAAAAATACTTTGCGGCTAGAAAACATGGTAAGTAAAGAAAGCCATGGGTTTAGAAACCCATGCCTTTTGCACCTAAACCATCTAAGAAAAGGATTATGGAGAATTTGAACGCTTAGCTGAAATGATTAGGCTAGTCTTTTGCGTACCCGCTTAACTGATATCTTAAAGATGGCCCCTTATGCAAAATACGTGGAAGACATCATCACAAATAAAAGAAAGATACCTGAAGCTGAAATATTCACCATGGTTTCTAATTATTCTTTTAAGGATGGAGTACCTAAAACCTTGGAGATCCTGGAATACCAACTATACCTTGCTCCATTAAAATAAATTATGTCAAAACAGATTTGTGTGATTTCGGATCTGGTGTTAGTGTTATGCCTTTCTCTTTATATAAAATACGTGATTTGAATAAACTCACACCTACTGAAATATCTTTGCAAATGGATGACAAATCAACTGCCATACCTATCGGTATTTGTGAGGATGTGCCCGTTGTTGTCGCAAATGTTACTATCTTAACAGACTTTGTTATTCTTCATATGTCTGAGGATGAAAACATGTCGATTATCCTTGGTAGACCCTTTTTGAATACTGCATGGGTTGTTATTGATTGCAAAAAAAGATAAGTCACTTTTCATATCAATGGCAATGAGCATACGGTGCACTTTCTGAAGAAACAATTCCAAGTGAATGGTATAAATGTTACTGAAAATACTTCGACACTCACTATTGGAAGTTTTCAACTACCTCTACCTACTGCCAAAAAGAAATATGATATACTTATGGTTGGGGATATGCATGTCCGCATTGAGGTAACTTAGTGTTTTACGAAAGTTCCTCGGTTCCATGCTAATCGAAAGTGGTTGTTAATAAGACTTGATGAACCATATTAATGGATCATTTTTTAGTGGTATGAAGTTGATGAATCTAGTAGACACAACCTTCTGTATCCACTTTTTGTTTTCTGTTTTTCTTAGTTAAATAAAATAAAATGCCATGTTTATCATGATTTTTGATTTCTTCGTGCAATAAAAAATGACCAAAAAATAAAAGTTCTCAGAATGTCCTAAAAATTTAACATGATTTTTGTCTGAATATTTCCAAATTTCTAGTGCAAATAACATTAGATGGGGTGCACCTGGTGTCCATAAGACACCAGGGCGCGCGAGCAACCCCAAGCACGGCCTGGTGGGTTGTGGTCCCCACATGGGTCCCCTTACTTACCTCTTTAACCTATGTCATCTCCTACCTCGATAAAAAATCACCACAGCTCTCACTCTCATGTTCTTGCTCACATATCCGTGGATTTCGATATCTTTGCTTGAAGCCCCGTTTTCAAAACTGTTTCGGGGGATTGCTTCTGGGTATCTGACTCCCTCATTGATCCAATTAGTTTTTGCTTTAGTGGCCTATATTTTGAATAATTAGCTACTCTTGGTGCTATTGTAGATGGGCTTGCATGTTGAATTCTTAGAGTCCTAAGTAGTTTGAATGCTTGATATGGCCTCTAGGCATCCTTATGAGTAGTTGCTATCAATCTTGTGAAGTTTTGTTAACAAAACTTTGTGTCCAAAAAAAATTCAAAACTTTATTTATAGGAATAAGATGAGTTTCTTGAGGAAGTTTTCTTCTAAGAAGAATGCTAAAGGAGTCATTGGGGAATCATCATACACTAACCTCAACACTCCGAGAAAGGCGGTGGTGCGGCCGTGCGAATGGCCACATAATCCCTTCATGGAGGAGACCGGGTTCCATCAAGAGTTTGCCCAATTCGTTGCAAATGCTAGGCTAACCGATTTCCACGTAGATGAGTGTGACCAACATCACCTCCTTACCAATTCCTTTGTGCAAATGTTTCATTTTTTTGAGTAAGAATAATCCACCTGATGTGCGGTTTGATCTATATGCTGAAACCCGTCAAATACCGCTTACCGAATTTTGTGACATATGTCTGATCCCTTCTGATGGAGAATTAAGAGAGCCTAGACCATCTGAGATTGAGGACTTTCTCCTTAGATTATTAGTGGGTGATGAAAGAGGCATGTCAACTGCCACTACCGCTTGTTTGAAGTTTCCTTATGTGCATTACTTTGCTTTATTCATCGCGAAGTGTTTAACCGCTAGAGAGAAGGTCGGTGCACTCAGCACCCCAAACTTTTCTATTTTACACCATGTACTACACAATGATCACACCTTTAGGCTAGGGGCAATCGTTGCACGTCGCTTACACCTTAATAGGACTAAAGGCAAAATTCACGGTGGTATTTATGCTACTCGCTTAGCGAGTCATTTTAATGTTCAGATACACCCACATGACTATCCTTTTCCCCGGGTTTATCTATATCACAACTTATTGGAGGATCATCAATTTATCAATACGGCTGATTCTTTTCATAACATTCACTACAACTTAGTATTCAACGAGGTTACACGTGATATTATCCCGTTGCATGCACATGCTTTGTGTGATTCTATTGCCAGGAACGAATACAGGATCATGCCAGAGGACATTATTGCCTATTGGAACAACCACACAGCGATAGAGGAGGATCCCAAGGAGTGGGATGCTCAAGTGCCATCGTCGCAACATACTATTCTGAATGGCTATCAGGGATGGTGATTACCAAGCTTGGCCAAAAACCTAAGCTCGGGGGAGTACGTATTTCCACCGACATTATATTCATGTTCACACATTTAATTCAGTTGTCGGTGTTCACACTTTTTCATTGTATTATCCATGCTAGATATATTTTCTCGCTTTCCTTTAGTGTGTTTGAAAAAGTTTGAGAAAATCCAAAAATATTTCTTGCTACTTTTCGGTTTTTCTTCCTAGTGTAATTAGTTGTAATACTAAAAGAAAACCCAAAAATATTTCTTATTTCTTATTTTTCTTATTGGGAGTTCTCCTATATAAATAGTTTTCTCGTTTTTGTTTTCTTCTTCTTTTTTTTCCTTTCTTCAAGAAAACCTAAAAACTCCAAAAATATTTTAATGTGTTTCTTTGAAATTCTCTTCCTTTTATTGAGTCATACCAAGGAAAAGACCATGATGAAAATATTGAGTGCCTCTCGTATACACTACAATTGATCTAACAAAGGGCCTGTGTTACTTTGTCTTCATCTCTTGAATAAAATGCTTGCAGATTGCAGCTTAGTCCATGGCACTCTTGCACTATTATTATTTTCACATCATTCGGTCCTGCAAGTGAAAGGCAATAATGACAATATTTGATGAAGTGACTACGGCAGAGAGAAGAGGCACATGTTCGCGCATGTAGTTGAATCAAAACCAAAATAGCCTTCACGATATTTATATTCATGGTGTCCATATCCTACTCATGATAGCATTCAATGTTTATTATTAATAATGCATGTTCATGACCGTTTTTGCTCTCTAGCTGGCCGCTTCTCAACCTATTTGCTAGCCTTCACCTATACTAAGTGGGAATATTGGTTGTGCATCAAAATCCTTAAACCAAAGTTAGTCCAGATGAGTTCACTATATCTACCTATATGAGGTATTACCATGCCATTCCAAGTAAATTTGCATGTGCCACCTCTAAATTTGAAATGAACATCTATTTTGTGTGCCTGGACCGCTCATGGAGCGAAAGGGGGCGGTCGGTATCTTCCCTGTTAAAAGGGTTACTCACATGATGAGTGTTTATCCACTCGTCCTTGCACGAGAGGGGTGGTAATAGGGATTCCCAGTCCCGAAATCAAAAGAAATGCAAATAATTAAACAAAACTCCCCTGGGAATGTTGTTGGTATGGACGGTACCAGTGGATTCATCTAGCCGTGGAGTGTGTTTGTTGGTGGAGGGGGGGGTAAACCTTTATTTTTATAGATTGGAAACCATTGCTAATGTGTTTAACATGGAAGATATTGATAACTCATGGTCGTAACGTTGACAGGAAGCGTGCACCTCCCAAAAATATATTTCTTTGTGATTTAATCTTTGAGCTCTGGCACCTCTAAAAATCTCTGCTTCCCTCTGCAAACCGACTATATATTTACTTTTATGTTGAGTCACCACCTTCTCAAATATGCGCCAGATCTAAGAACACTATTGTCATCCTCATGCATCGTGCATAGCTAATGTTGGATGCACCATGACTAGATCTTTTCTACCATGAATTACAATGTTTATTCGTTGCTTGAACATTGGAGGTGCTCTGCATTTATATTTTGCAGTCTCGGAAAGTACTAGCAAGATACCATTATTTTCATATTATATCATGATTGTTTTGACAAAGTGTTTGAATTTGAGATATTTTATTATTGCTCACTGGTTGCTTATGTCATTGATTTAAGTTAATATAATTTTTAAGAGTTATTATTGACATTGTTAGTCATAATCTTTGTTGAAAACCTGGGTGCTAGTTAAGCATATGTAGGTGAACAAGAACAAAAGAGTTTGTAAAAGTTTTTCTTTATCACTTTCAATTTGTCAACTAAATTGCTTGAGGACAAGAAATGGTTTAAGATTGGGGGAGTTGATACGTCTCCGTCGTACATACTTTTCCTAATGCTTTTGCACTTGTTTTGGACTCTAATTTGCATGATTTGAATGAAACTAACCCGGACTGACGCTGTTTTCAGCAGAACTACCATGGTGTTGTTTTTGTGCAGAAATAAAAGTCCTCAGAATTGAACAGAACTTTTTGGAGATTTATTTCAGAATAAAAAAAATACTAGAACCAAAAACCACCGGAGGAGGGGCCTTGCTGGGCATGATACACCAGGGCACACTAGCCCCCGAGGCGCGCCCTCATAACCCACAAGTATAGGGGATCACACCGTTTTCGAGGGTAGAGTATTCAACCCAAATTTATAGATTCGACACAAGGGGAGTGAAAGAATATTTGAGAGTATTAGCAGTTGGGTTGTCAATTCAACCACACCTGGAGATAAATATCTGCAGCAAAGTGATCAGTAGCATAGTAATATGGTAGTTTGATAGCAGTGGTAACAGTAACAATAGCGGTAACAATCGCAGTTATGGAATTGTAGCAAGGGCAATAGTAAAAACAACAGTAGTAACATAGCAAGAACAATAAGTGGAAAACTCGTAGGCATCGGATCGGTGTATTCATTGGATGATATTCATCATATAATAGCCATAACCTAGGGCGACATAGAACTAGCTCTAGCTCATCAATGTAATGTAGGCATGTATTACGTAAATAGTCATACGTGCTGATGGAAAAGAACTTGCATGCCATCTTTTGTCCTACCCTCCCATGGAAGCGGGATCCATAAGGAAACTAAGGGATATTAAGGCCTCCTTTTCATAGAGAATCGGAACAAAGCGTTAACACATAATGAATAAATGAACTCCTCAAACTACGGTCATCACCGAAAAGTATCCCGAATTCTGTCACCCCGAGGTTTACGAATCATAACACGTAATAGGTGCATATGACTAGGCAAGATTGGATCAAGAAATTAGATATAATTATGATAACATGAATGGTTAGATCTGAAATCATGGCACTCGGGTCCTAGTGACAAGCATTAAGCATGGAAAAATCATAGCAACATCACTCTTATAACATAATGGATACTAGGTATCAAGCCTTATCAAAACTAACTCGATTACATGATGAATCTCATCCAACTCCTCACCGACCAGCAAGCCTACGAAGGAATTACGCACCCCCGGTGGGGAGCATCACAGAATTGGCGATGAAGGAGGGTTGATGATGACGAAGAACGAAGATTCCCCTCTTCGGAGCCCCAAACAAACTCCAGATCTAGCCTCCTAGTGAAGAACATGAGGTGGTGGCGGCTCCGTCTCATGAAACGCGATAAAACTTCCTCTCTTATTTTTTCTCCAAAAATAGGATTTTATAGCACTGGAATAAGGGTTAGGGGAGCACAAGGTGAGCACAACCCACCAGGGCACGCCAGCCACCCTAGGCGCGCCCTGGCGTATTGTGCCCAACTAGGGCACCCCCTCCGGTGGTTTTTGGCTCTAGTATTTTTTATTTATACTGAAATAAATCTCCAAAAAGTTTCATTCCATTCCGAGAACTTTTATTTCTGCACAAAAACAACACCATGGTAGTTCTGCTGAAAACAACATTAGTCCGGGTTAGTTTCATTCAAATCATGCAAATTAGAGTCCAAAACAAGAGCAAAAGGGTTAGGAAAAGTAGATGTGATGGATATGTATCAACTCCCCCAAGCTTAAACCCTTGCTTGTCCTTAAGAAATCCAGTTGACAAACTGAAAGTGATAAAGGAAAACTTTTACCAACTCTTTTGTATTGTTTACATACATATGCTTAAGTATCACCCAGGTTTTTAGCAAAGATTATGACTAACCATGTCGACAATAACTCTTAAAGATTATTAACTCATATCAATAATGTAAGAAACTAGCGAGCAATAATAAAATACCTCAAATGCAAACACTTTGTCAAAACAATCATGTATAATATGACAATAGTGGTATCTCGCTAGCCCTTTCTGAGACCGCAAAACATAGATGCGGAGCACCTCCAAAGTTCGAGCAGCGACTAAACATTGCAATTCATGGTGGGAAATATCCGGTCATGGTGCATCCAATATTCACTACACACAATGCATGAGGATGCAATAGTGCTCTCGGATCTGGCGCTTATTTGAGAAAGTGATGTCTCAACATAAAAGTAAATAGATAGTCCCTTCGCAGAGGGAAGCAGGGATTTGTATAGGTGCTAGAGCTCAAGGCTTAAATATGATATAAGTATATTTTTTGGGAGGTGCACCCTTCCTATCAATGTTACGACCAAAAGCTATCAATATCTTCCATGTTAAACAAATTAGCGGAGGTTCCCAAGCGGTAAAAGTAAAGGTTTACTCCCCCTCCACCGACAAACACACTCCAGGACTAGCCGAATCCATGGGTACCGTCCATACCAACAACATTCCCCGGGGAGTTTTTTTAATTATTTGCATACCAATAAATACTCATCATGAGAATAAACCGCTTAACATGGTAAATACTAAGCACCCCCTATCACTCCATGAGTGGTCCAAGCACACAAAATAGATGTTCATTTGAAATTTAGAGGTAGCACATGCAAATTTACTTGGAACGGCAGCGTAATACCGCATATAGGTAGATATAGTGGACTCATCTAGAATAACTTTCATTTAAGGATTTTGATGCACAACTAGTATTCCAGCTTAGTATAGGTGAAGGCTAGAAAATAGGTTGAGAAGCAGCCAGCTAGAGAGCGAAGATGGTCATAAACATGCATTATGAATAATAAACATTGAATCCTATCATGAGTAGTATATGGATACCATGAACGTAAAAATAGTGAAGGCTATGTTGGCTTTGATTCAACTAAATGCGTGAACATGTGCCAAGCCAAGCCACTTGAAACATTCAGAGAAGGATACCATATCATCATACTATATCACCACCATTTTAATGCATGTTGACATCCAAGATAAATCATTATCCACTCCTAGCTACTTAAGCATGGCATGAACAACTATAATCTTTAATTGTCATTGTGAACATGTTCAATCATAATATGCGGAATCATGGATAATAGGTTAAATATATTTACAAAAACAAAAACAACTTGAGTTCATACCCGCTTCTCTCTGCCACAGTCACTTCATCAAATATTGTCATTATTGCCTTTCACTTGCACGGCCAAATGATATGAAAATAATAATAGTACAATAGTGTCGTGGACTAATCTAGAATGTGTGAACATTTTATTCTAGAGGAGTAGACAAAGTAATATAAGCTCTTTGTTAGATCAATAGTAGTGCATATGAGAGTCCCTCAACATTTTCATCATGGTCTTCTCCTTGGTATGATTCAATAAAAGGGAAGAGAATTTTAGAAAAACACACTAAAATATTTTTGGAGTTTTTAGTTTTTCTTGAAGAAATCAAATAAAAGAAGGGAAAACAAGAATGATAAAAACTATTTACACGGGAGAACTCCCAACAAGCAAAAGAAGAAATGAGAAATCTTGTTGGGTTTTCTTTTAATACTACAACTAAGTAAACTAAAAGGAAAAACCGAAAAGAAGCAAAAAATATTTTTGGATTTTCTCAAAGTTTTTCAAACACACAAGAACAAAGCTAGAAAATAAATCTAGCATGGATAATACAATGAAAAGGTGTGAGCACCGACAACTGGAATGAAATGTGTGAACATGAATATAATGTCAGTGGAAATACGTACTCCCCCAAGATTAGGCTTTAGGCCTAGCTTGGTGATCACCATCCGTAGCCTGGATAATAGTCTGAGTGATAGCCAACTGAGGTTATTGGTGCAACCTCATCAGCACTTCTGGCAGCTTCAACCTCCGCATTGTATGTGCGGTCCTCACTCTCAAGGACGTAGTATATTCCCTTCCTGTGATAATCAAAGAGAGCATGAGCAGGCAATACGATAGGCACAATGGGACCGCTATCAAACCTCAAGTTGTAAGTATAATTATTGACTGTGCCCTTAAGGAATTTATGGTGTTACATGGCATCAAAGTCTAAGTACTGGTTAGGCAGGATAGGATCATTAAGCCAAGGGGACACTCCCAACCTTGTAGCTAGACGGGAGGCATAAATCCCACCATAGAAATAACTGTTAGCAGCGTTGAGATTCAATCTCCATGCAATAATTGCTCCTAGATTGTAGTTTTAAATTCCCAATATAGCAGTGTGTATAAGAGTCAAATCAGGCGCACACAGTGTGCTGCAATATTACTTGCCTACAATGCATTTGCCATTAAAGAGTGCAAAGTACTATATAGATGGGAAATAGATGCTTTTTATTCTACCTTGTGTCACTCCCCTATCTTCACCGTAGCACAGATTACTCAAAAATGCGTCATACTCAAATTTTGGTGGTTCGTCTAATGAACCTGTCACAACCCTAGCAAGTTGTCCTAGGATAGCATTTGTGTTTGCATCATCATCATCATCATTGCATTAATGTGAAAGGGGGAGAAAGAAAAGAAACCCCAAGCACTTAATGAAATAAAGAAATTCAAGTTTAGTGAAATTTCAACAAATCCAAAATGCCCATAAAAAATGTTCCCTATGTCTGATAAATTTGGACAAAGTTATAACAGGGAACATTTAAAATATTTGAGCATCAGAAGCAATTTAAAAATAATGATTTAAGTCTCTGAAATTGATAACTAAATCATTATCATGACTATTGTTTTCATAATAATCTGAAACTTTTATTACAAGTTTGAAATATTCAAACTTTATTTTAGAAAATGGTTGGGATATTTTGAGAAATCAATTGGACCTGCAAATAAAATAAAGAAAAGTCAGAAAACAAAAACAAAAAAAAGAAAAAGCCTACCTGTGCTAGGGGAGAGAAGCCGGCCCAGCCCACAGGGGCGAACCGGTCATCCCCCACCTCTGGCCAGGAGGACGCCGGGCGTGTGGTCGCCGCGCGCCAGCCACCTCCTCCCTGCCTGGCTCCTTGCTGGAGGGCTGGGGGTGCGCCAGCGCGAAGCTCCTTGCCGCCATGCCCCTTCTCCTCTCTCTCTCCCGCGAGTGCTCTCTCTCTCTCTCGCGCGCGCATTCCCCTCTCTGCTACCGCCATGGCCGACCTGCGCTTCTCCGTCGTGCCGCCGTTCTAGCCACCCCCGAACCTATCTGAGCCTGCCAGAAGCTCCGCCCGAACCTCCTCTTCCTCCTAGCCAAGCTACGCATCGCTGGAAGCCCCTGTCGACGACGCACCATCGTCTTCCTCCTCGGGTCGCCGGAAAGGGAATCGAAGCTCGCCACCGTTTCAGACCATCCCCGAGCCCGCTTCCGACGCCCCTGCGACCGCTGTGAGCTCCTGCTCCTTCTCCCCTCTTTCCCCCTTCGATAGAGCTCGGTAGCGCCGGATTCCTCCGAACCCGAAAGCTTCCCACCGCCGGCGAGGTCGTGGTCGCCGTTGTGGCGACCCAAGCTTGCATCTGAGCACGCGGTCGTGCTCAGAAGGCTTCCTGGTAGCTTCCGGAGGCCTCAACTGCCCCGTTTGAGCTCCGGCTCGACGAGCCCGTGCTCGCCCAAGTTCTGGCAGCCGCCGTGCTCGTCGCCGGCATCAATTCCGACCACCCCAGCCCCTGGGAGGTATCGGGTTCGACGCGCGCGAGCAATGCGAGCCGTCTAGTGCCCTCCGCCGTCTGTTTGGTCGCCGGTGACGCAGTTCCGGCGAGTCGCCGCCATGCGGATGGTCGCCGCCGGCCTCACTCCGGTGGGCGCCGACGTGGCAATCATTAGGGGGCTAATCCCCCTAATTAGTTCGGCCCCAGTCACTGACAGTGGGACTCCAGACGTGGATCAAACCTCAGTCAGCGCGGGATTAATACCCCTAACACTGACAGGGAGGTCCCACCTTGTCAGGTTTGACCTGGAGCTGGTCAGCCGACCAGCTGACGTCAGATTGACGTCAGGCTGGCGCCATTAATCCATTTTTCAGTTTAAAAATAATTCTAGAAAATGTTTAAATTTTTTGAAAAATCATATAAAATAATTTGTAAGTCAAATGAAAATAATTTATATATGAAAATTGATCAGAAAAATCCAATGAATCCAATGATGCTATTCTCATGCATGTTAGAGCAACCTAAATAGGTGAACATTGATATTTATCAATAGGTTGATATACGGAATATGAAATGAAGAACGATTTTGAACCCTTATTCAAATTCTTTTCAAATCAACATGAACACTAGTTGCATTAACTCATCCATACCTGCCATCATGCCATGATCATGCATCATATTGTTGCACTTGCGTGTATTGATTGCTTTTTTTATCTGCGTTGCGGTAGGCCCTAATCCGGAAGATACCACCCCATATCCCGACGAAGGAGAGAACTCCTCCGCAACTCAGCAAGGCAAGCAACCCCATTGATCATTCCGATAACATCCCACTCTCTCGCTCCTGCTCTTGTTCATTGCATTAGGACGTTGTTCACATGTCAGTCATACACGATAGATGATCCTATTCCTATGCATGACCTGATCTTGTCACAGTAAATAGCTAAACCTTGCAACCTAGCATTCCTGGTAGATGCTTGTGCCATGATGTGCTTAGCTTACTTTCCTTGCTATGCTTGCTATGCTTAGAGTTGAGTCAGGTCTGATTCATCTAGGTGATGAACTGAGTGAAACAGTGTTGTCCGATGTGATGAGCTCATATTGAATACGATTTGGTAAAGGTAGCGATGAGAGGCTATGTCGGAGTACATAGTGGGTTGTCTCATTGGGACCGTTCTTAGGAACTGGGTTCCATGTTTGTGATCCAAGATTAGATACTACCACATGCTGGGCCCCGAAATATGACCCCGCTCGACTCATCAGTCGCTTAGTCCTAGGTCAAGGTATTGCAAGTAGTTTCTGGTGTTTATAGTATGTTGGAGGCCGTGCGTAGCGTTGACCCTCGGGGTGGGTTACGACGCGGTAGGCAGTGGCATGGTGTACCAAGGGTCACCGGAATGGTGGGCTTGGGAACCCTGCGCACATCATTGGAGGCCATTGCGGAAACTTTGGCCGGACTTCCGTGTGGGTTCAGTCTCAAATAGGCGATAGCCTGTACTAGAGGTCTTATGTGATTGACAGTCGTGGCTGACTCCCTCGCTGGGCATCCGCTTGAAGGTTGCCGAGGTGCATGGTTTTATGAGCACACAGCGATAAGTGGCGAGAGCGTGTGTGAAGAGGTACACCCCTGCAGGGTTATGAAACTATTCGAATAGCCGCGTCCTCAGATATGGACTACTTGGAGAACTTATGATGTTCATAGATAATCAAATGGATACTTCTAAAAATATCAAGACAAGTGTGAGTACCGTGGATGGCACTCTTCCGGAAGGGGAAGGTGAATCCATGGTAGTGTATTGTGATGGAGATAGTGGACTCGTGTGCGATAACTAAAATTGTAACAAAGAGTTTAAAACTGAGTAGTGTAGGTTAGCCTTGAGTCAACGCTGGCATTGCTGCTTAAACTCCACCACTCCCCCTTGTTGATACATGAGCATAAATAGACTAGGTCTGATTTAAACACTTGCTGAGTACGTTTGTACTCATCCTTGCTTAATTAATGTTGCAGAAGGGAGCCAGGAACCATCAGGTGGGTTCTATATAGACGTTGACGATGCCGAATAGTTGGTGTCCCAGCTACGATCTTGCCCGTGTGGTTGGCTATAGATAGTCAGGCCGTGTGCCTCTTTCCTATTTTCGCCGTCTGTACTCAGACAGCTTAAGTTTCCGCTGGCTTGTATGACTTTGTTTGTATGACTTGAGTGTCGGGTCATGTGACCCCTATCTGTAAGAACATATTATGCAAGGCTCGTCTGAGCCTCTTAAATAAAAGTCATGTTGTTGTATGGTTATGTTGTGATGCCATAGTTGTATCTATGCATATCGGGCATGTCGTGCGTATGTGTGACGTGCAACGGTATGTATGGGATCCGACACCTAGTCGTGTGCCTTTAGTAGTACTCTTTACAGGAAACTGCCTCTTTGTGCTTCCACCGAGCCATGGTAGCTTGCTACTGCTCCGAACACATTGATTGACCGACATGTATCCTTCTTGCTGCTATGCGTGTCCCTTCGGGGAAATGTCTCGCAGTGTAATGGAGTCCCTGTAGCCTGCTATGACTCGTCTACGTGCAGTGATGACATTCGTGTCTCATGATGTAATGGAGTCCTTGTAGCTTGCTATGACTCGTCTACACATGCTTGAAGCCGACACCTGCATTTCTTGGTTATGTATGCCTGTTTCCGTACGGATGTGCCACTTGGGTTCTATGACTAGTTATGTCGGCCTGGGTTCTTTGTCTTTGTGATTGCCGGCGACATGTTCACATACGTGAGCCAAAAGACGCAAACGGTCCCGGCCAAGGTAAGGTTGCAGCCGTGGAGTACCGTGCGTGAGGCTGCAAAGTGATGTGACTTGTTACAGTGTGGAATCAGATGACTTAGGATCGGGGTCCCGGCAGAACCCCAATATGGAATTTTGCATGCTTCACAGAACACGTCTTAAGGCATGGTGAAAGCATTATTATAAACGCTAAATGAAACTCTAGACTCACGAGGGAAATATTTAAATTTCTTAGTAAATGTCTCTATGAGTTTGAGGTGTTGGGTACATTTATCTTTGATGAAGGGAGCGAGATCGGCTTTGTGAACATACTGCTCAAATTTTTCTTTAAAACCTGCACTTTCCATGAATGTATTACACGACCAAAAGCACGATTTGGTTTTGACGTCCTGCATCGAGCTTGCACTTGGTTCAACATAAGATGGTCAGACAGATCTTTCACTTGAAGGTGCCCCCGAGGATCTTCTCCTTGAAGAACTCCTAACGAATTGCATTTTTATTTGCGAACAATTTCTGGAAATTTGTGTGACATCAAATTTTTTTAGCAAAACTTCACAAGATTGATATCAACTACTCATAAGGATGCCGAGAGGCCATATCAAGCATTCAAACTAGTTAGAACTCTAAGAATTGAACATGCAAGCTCATCTACAATAGCACCAAGAGTAGCTAATTATTCTGAAAGTAAACCACCAAATCAAAAACTAATTGGAACAATGGGGGAGTCACATACCAAGAAGCAATCCCCCAAAATAGTTTTGGAAATGGGGCTTTGAGCAAACAGATCGGAATCCATTTGTTTGTGATCAAGAACACGAGAGAGAGAGAGAGTTATCGTAGTTTTTTCTGGAGGTAGGGGGTGACATGGGCTAAAGAGGTAAGTGAGGGGACCCACGTGGGGGGCCACAACCCACCAGGGCGCGTCTGGGGTTGCTGGCGCGCCCTGGTGTCTTATGGGCACCAGGTGCACCCCCTCTGATGTTATTTGCACCAGAAACTTGGAAAAATTTAGAAAACAATCGTGTTAAATTTTCAGGTCTAAGAACTTTTATCTTTGGGTCATTTTCTATTGCATGGGAAATTCAGAAAATAGGATAAACATGGCATTTTATTTTATTTAACTAAGAAAAACAGAAAACAAACAGTGGATACAGAGAGTTGTGTCTACTAAATTCATCAACTTCATACCTCTCAAAAATGATCCATTAATAAGGTTGATCAAGTCTTATTAACAACCACTTTCAATTAGAATGAAACCTAAGAACTTTCGTAAAACACTAAGTTACCACAACCGGGATATGTATCTCCTCAACTATAATTATATCATGTTTCTTTTTGGTGGTAAGGAGAGGTAATTGAAAGCTTCCAATAATGAGTGTCGGAGAATTTCAATAAAATTTACACCGTTCACTTGGAATTGTTCCTTCGAAAAGTGCATCATATGCTCATTACCATTGATATGAAAAGTGACCTTGCTTCTATTGCAATCAATAATAGCCCATGTAGTATTCAAAAAGGCTCTGCCAAGGATAATCGACATGTTGTCGTCCTCGGGCATTTCAAGAATAACAAAGTCTCTTAAGATGGTAACATTTGCAACAACAACGGGCACATCCTCCAAAATACCGATAGGTATAGCAGTTGATTTGTCAGCCATTTGCAAAGATATTTCAGTAGGTGTGAGTTTATTCAAATAGAGTCTTTTATATAAAGAGAAAGACATAACACTAACACCAGCTCCCAAATCACACAAAGCAGTTTTGACATAATTTGTTTTAATGGAGAAAGGTATAGTTCGTATTTCAGGATCTCCAAGTTTTTTAGGCACTCCATCTTTAAAAGAATAAATAGCAAGCATTGTGGATATTTCAAATTCAGGTATCTTTCTTTTATTAGTGATGATGTCTTTCATGTATTTAGCATAAGTATGCATCTTTAAGATATCAGTTAAGTGGGTACGCAAAAAGACTCGCCTAATCATTTCAGCAAAGCGTTCAAATTCCTCATCATCATTTTTCTTAGATGGTTTAGGTGGAAAAGGCACGGGTTTCTAAACCAATGGCTCTCTTTCTTTACCATGTTTTCTAGCCACAAAGTCTTTTTTATCATAACGTTTATTTTTAGGATGTGGGTTATCAAGATCAACACTAGGTTCTATTTTTACATCTTTATCTGGTTCTTTATCATTACTTGGTTGGGTATCCTCATGAACATCACTATCATTATCAATAGATGGATGTTCATTACCGGATTGAGTTTTAGCATCAAAACTAGAGACATCATTATTATCATCAGGAGATTTTTCTATCTCGGGTTCACTAGAGGCATGCAAAGTCCTATCATTTTTCTTTTTCTTTTTCTTCTTAGAAGAACTAGGTGTACCATCATTAATTCCTTGAGAGTCTTGTTCAATTCTTTTAGGGTGTCCCTCGGGATAGAGTGGTTCCTGAGTCATTTTACCTCCTCTAGTTTTTACTCTAACAGCAAAATCATTCATATTATTATTAATTTCATTAAGCAATTCTCTTTTAGATTTAACAACTTGTTCTGACAGGGTTTGAACCATAGAGGCATGTTTTCCTACACCTCTAACATCATTACTAATTCTGGATAACAAGTCACTTAAGTGAGAAATCATATCATAATTATATTTCAATTGCTTAAAAACATTTGAATTGAAGTGATCTTGTTTCCTAATGTAGTTATCAAATTCATATAAGCACTGGCTAGGATGTTTATTGTAAGGAATGTCACCTTCATCATAAATAATTTACCTACCACCTGTGGAGGTGGTGGTGTGCCAAAACCATGTATTTCTTCATTGGTGGTAAATTCTTAACATCCTCACCTTTAATACCTTTTTCCTTCATACATTTCTTTACCTCTTGCATATCTTCAGGACTGAGAAATAAGATACCCCTTTTCTTTGGAGTGGGTTCAAGGGATGGTTTAGGGATGGTACAATCATCATAATTCCTCAATATATTATGCAATAGTTCCCCAGGTTGTTCAACAGTTCGTTCCCTGAAAATACAACCAGCACAACTATCTAGGAAGTCCCTAGAAGCATCAGTTTGTCCATTATAGAAGATATCAAGTATTTCCATTTTTAAAGGGTGGCCAGGCAAAGCATTAAGCAATTGGAGAAGACTCCCCCAAGCTTGTGGGAGACTCTCTTCTTCAATTTGCACAAAGTTAAATATTTCCTGTAAGGTAGCTTGTTTCTTTTGAGCAGGAAAATATTTTTTAGAGAAGTAGTAAATCATATCCTAGAGGCTGCACACACAACCAGGAGCAAGAGTATAGTACCATATCTTAGCATCAACTATTAATGAGAACAGAAATAATTTGAGAATATAGTAGTAGCAAATCTTCTCATCATGAGCAAAAAGGGTGGCTATATCATTCAACTTAGGAAGATGTGTCGCTATAGTTTTAGTTTCATAACCATGGAAAGGATCAGATTCAACCAAAGTAATTAACTTTGGGTTGAGAGAGAATTCATAATCCTTATCAGTAACAAAGATAGGTGAAGTAGCAAACTTAGGATCACATTTCATTCTAGCATTCAAAGTCTTTTCTTTAAGTTTGCATAGTAATTTCTTAAGATCATCTCTATCCTTAGAAGCAAGGATGTCTCTAGCTACTTCTCCATCCATAATATAACCTTCTGGTATCTTAGGCATTTCAAATCTAGGAGATCTAGGTCTAATAGGTGTTTTGTAATCATCAATTTCAAAGACTTCATCAGTTTCAGTAGTGTCATCAATTTTAGTAGTTTCATTAGTTTCAATAATTTCATTATCTTTAGCTGTAGCAATTTGTTCGTCAAGAAATTCACCTAGTGGAACAGTATCATCAAGAAAGTTACTAGCATCGTCATAAGCATCATTCGTAGCAGAAGTAGCATCGTCAATATCAGGATTAAGAATAGGTGGTGGTGTTGCAAGTTTACTCATAACAGAAGTTGAATCACGTGCAGAGTGTGATGGAAAATCCGTACCTCCCCTCGTCTTAGAGGGAACGATCTTGGTTCTTATATCCTTCAGATTCTTCGTAGTGATAGATTGATATAAATCCCATGTGACTTAGCAAATATAGCTATGCTCGTCGGCAACAGCGCCAGAAAAAGGTCTTGATAACCCACAAGTATAGGGGATCACAACAGTTTTCGAGGGTAGAGTATTCGACCCAAATTTATAGATTCTACACAAGGGGAGCCAAAGAATATTTGAGAGTATTAGCATTTGATTTGTCAATTGAACCACGCCTAGAGATAACTGAACCACGCCAACAGATAAATATCTGCAGCAACGTGATCAGTGGCAAAGTAATATGGTAGTTTGATACTAGTGGTAACAGTAAAAGTAGCGGTAACAATAGCAGTAATAGTTTTGTAGCAACGGCAACAGTAACAGCAGTAGTAGTAACTGATGTGTCTCCAACATATCTATAATTTTTTCTTGTTTCATGCTATTATATTATCAATCTTGGATGTTTCACAATCATTTTATAGCAAATTTATATCAGTTTTTTGGACTAATCTATTGACATGGTGCCAAAGTGCAAGTTGCTATTTTTGCTTATTTTTTACTTCATAGAATATCAGTACCAAATGGAGGCCAAACGCTATGGGAATTTTTGGATTTTTTATGGACAAGAAGAGCCAGGATGGGCCAAAAAGCAACAAGAGAGGGGTCCAGGGTGGCCACCCTCGACGAGGGCGCGCTAGAGGCCCCTAGCGTGGCTTGGTGGAGGGTGCCCACGTCGGGAACCCTCTCAACCGACTCTTTGTCCTATAAATTCCCAAATATTTGGAAAACCCTAGAGGAGTCGATGAAACACAATTATAGCCGCCGCAAGTTCTAGAACCTCTAGATCCAATCTAACACCATCACGGAGGGGTTTATCTTCATCATAGGAGCTTCTCCGATGATGTGTGAGTATTCCACCATAGACCTATGAGTCAGTAGATAGTACCTAGATGGGTTCCTCTGTGTCTCTATGATTCTCAATACAATGGTCTCTTGGAGATCAATTTGATGTAAAGACTTTTGCGGTGTGTTTGTTGGGATCCGGTGAATTTTTAGTTCATGATCAGTTTCTATCCATAAATATGATCTGAGTCTTCTTTGATCTCTTATTTGCATGATTACTTATAGCCTCGTAATTCTTCTTGGAATCTTTGGTTTAGTTAGGCAACTAGATCGATTTTTCTTGCCATAACAAGAGGTGCTTTGTGATGGGTTCGATCTTGCGGTGTTCTTTCCTAGTGACAGACAGGGCATCAAGACATGCATGTATCGTTGTCATTAAGGATAACAAGATGTGGTGTATTCCTACATGAATAGATCTTGTCTACATCATCTCACTATTCTTATTGCATTACTCCATTTTCCCATGAACTTAATACAATATATGCATGCTGGATAGCGGTTGATGTGTGGAGTAATAGAAGTAGATGCAGAATCTTTTCGATCTACTTATGTTGGACGTGATGCCTATATAATGATAATTGATTGGATGTCATCATGATTATTTGATCTTCTATCAATTGCCCAACCGTAATTTGTTCACCCACCGTGTGCTATACTCATGAGAGAAGCCACTAGTGAATCCTACGGCCCCCGGGTCTACTTTTCCAACATATTTCTTTCCGATCTACTATTTTGACCTTTTGTTTTTAGATATATTAATCCAATAAACCCAAAAATACCTTTCTGCACTTTTTGTTTACTTATATTATTTCGTGTTCTTGTGATATCTATTTGCCAAAACTATCATTACCTAATCTATCTTATTACCGTAGAGAGCTTGACAACCGCTCTTTCGCGTCGGGTTGCAAGTATTTGTTATTTGTGTGTAGGTGTTGTTTACATGGGTGCATGATCTTCCTCTACGGATTGATACCTTGGTTTCATAACTGAGGGAAATACTTACCGTCGCTGAGCTGCATCATCCCTTCCTCTTTGGGGAAATATCAATGCAGTCTCAAGCCATGTCAGTTACTTTGCAAGAACAATAAGTGGAAAACTCGTAGACACTGGATCGGTGTATTCTTCGGATGATATTCATCATATAACAGACATAACCTAGGGAGACATAGAACTAGCTCCAGTTCATAAATGTAATGTAGGCATGTATTCCGTAAATAGTCATACATGCTTATGGAAAAGAACTTGCATGACATCTTTTGTCCTACCCTCCTGTGGCAGTGGGTTACATAAGTAAAGTAAGTGATATTAAGGCCTCCTTTTAATAGAGATCCAAAAAAAATCATTAACACATAGTGAATACATGAACTCCTCAAACTACAGTCATCACCAGAAAGTATCCCGAATTCTGTCACCCCGGAGTTTACGAATCATAACACGTAATACGTGCATATGACTAGGCAAGATCGGATCAAGAAAATAGATATAATGATGATAACATGAATGGTTACATCTGAAATCATGGCACTCGGGCCCTAGTGACAAGCATTAAGCATGGAAAAATCATAGCAACATCAATCTTAGAACATAATGGATACTAGGGATCAAGCCCTAACAAAACTAACTCGATTACATGATGAATATCATCCAATTCCTCACCGACTAGCAAGCCTCTGAAGGAATTACTCACTCCCGGTGGGGAGCATCATGGAACTGTTGATGAAGGAAGGTTGATGATGATGAAGACCAAAGATTCCCCTCTCCGTAGCCCGAAACAGACTCCAAAACTGGCCTCCGGATGAAGAACAGGAGGTGGCGGCATCTTTCTCTCCTGAAACGCAATAAAACTTCCTCTCTGGGTTTTTTCCTCCAAAATAGGATTTTATAGCATTGGAATTAGGGTCAGGGGGCCCACGAGGTGAGCGCAACCCACCAGGGCGCGTTTGGGGGGCTGGCGCACCCCGGTGTATTGTGCCCAACCAGGGCACTCCCTCCGATGGTTTTTGGCTCCAATATTTTTATTTATTCTGAAATAAATCTCCAAAAAGTTTCATTCCATTTCGGCAACTTTTATTTTTGCACAAAAACAACACCATGGTAATTCTGCTAAGAACAGCGTTAGTCCGGGTTAGTTTCATTCAAATCATGCAAATTAGAGTCCAAAAGAAGAGCAAAAGGGTTAGGAAAATTATATACGATGGAGACGTATCACGCCCTAGTGGGTTGTGCCCACCTCATCGCCCCGCTGGCCCTAATTCCGGCACTATAAATTCCTGTTTTTGGAGTAAAAAATCATAGAGGAAGTTTTATCGCGTTTCACAAGACAGGCCCCGCCACCTCCTGTTCTTCATCGGGAGGTCAGATTTGGAGCCCATTTGGGGCTCCAAAGAGGGGAATCTTCGGTATTCGTCATCACCAACCCTCCTTCATCGCCAATTCCATGATGCTCCCCACCGGGAGTGAGTAATTCCTTCGTAGGCATATTGCTCGAGGAGGAGTTGGATGAAATTCATCATGTAGTCGAGTTAGTTTTGTTAGGGCTTGATCCCTAGTATCTACTATGTTCTGAGATTGATGTTGCTAGGACTTTTCCATGCTTAATTCTTGTCACTAGGGACCTATTTGCGTCCAAGGAACTGGGGTACCCAGACTTGCCTGCCTACAGCTCACGGCGTGGCCTGCTTCGGAGCTCCGTATGACCCAGCATGGTTTCACTCAAGACAAGGCCCTCACGAGAGCCTTTCCCTCACGAGGAGCACAACACCAAGGCTCCCGGAAGGAGGAGGCCTCATCAGCTCCCCTCCTGAGCGGTGGAGATCTCTATGCGATACTCGGCCTTGGGAGGTCAAGGATGACGCAAGATGGGCCAGGCAGGCACCAGCGCGCGTAGAGGACACAGTTTCCTCTTTTGTGCAAAGGAGGCAAGGACGTAGGCAGGTTCCCAAAGCACCCCCAAAGGTTTCCATTTAGGTGCAACAATACCAAGACCATGAAGCCGAAAGGACGGATGTCATCACCGAGCCTACCTTTGCATCACCACCGGCTATTTTGCATGCGAAGACCAACTTTTGTCAAGATAAGGGTGTACTCCATGTCCCCCTTAGAATTTGGCCGTTGTGGGATCCCTACCCGCCACTGCGATAAGGGAAGAGGACCCGAGCCACTATAAATAGAGGCTAGGCAGCTCTATAGGGGGACGGCCACAAACAAATACCTAACACCACTCGAGCGCCCTTGCGAGGCAAACCACCACTATACTAGTTCAACCACAAACCTCCTCCTGAGGCAATCCACCAAAGTCAGGAGTAGGGTTTTATGTTTCGTAGTGGCCTGAACCTGCGTAAATCCTCATGTGCTAGTCTTCTCCCTGTGATTGAGTGAGTTCGTCGGTCTAGGTTGACGTGCTATGAGCATGAGGCCGGAGCTGGTGGGGATCTTCGCACATGCCCCTGAGTTCGAATCTCTTTGGGTTTTGCGGAGCCCGAAATCTAACATTTGGCGTGCTAGATAGGTGTAGGATCGAAATTAGTGCCAGGGGCGTGATTAGACTATTTGACCAAATAAAAATCTACTTTTTCCCAATTTTATTTCTTGGCAGATTTTAGCATTCATAGCATGTCAAGTACACCCTACACATGCATGCCTAAGAGTATAGCAGCAGAAAGTAAACACAAGCATGTAAATAAAGAGAGTGTAGGAAGACCAAACGCAATTGGTGACATGATAATTTTTGCCGTGGTTCCTATAGGTGGTGCTATCGTATGTCCATGTTCATGGAGTCTTCCACCCACGGAGGGTAACGGGCGTGAGAGTCCACGGAGGGCTCTACCCATGGAAGGTTCCACAAAGAAGCAACCTTGACTATACCATGACGGCCTACGTCCACGGAGGACTAGCCCAACTCGGGATAGATCTTCATGAAGTAGGCGATCTCCTTGCCCTTACAAACTTCTTGGTTCACTCCACAACATGAAGTAGGAGGCTCCCAAGAGATACCTAACAAATCTAGGAGGCACCACCCTCCAAAAGGTAAAAGGCTCGATTGTCTCGATGAACTCCTTGCTCTTGTGCTTCAAGATGATAGACTCCTCAACAAGCAATCACTCTCTCATAGATTTGACTTGGTGGAAGAGGTTAATTGGGTGGAAAGCAAGTTGGGGAGGCTAGAGATCAAGATTCATATGGTATGAATGGAATGGCATGATCTCAACACATGAGTAGGTGACTCTCATTCAGAAAATCAGTAGGTATGAGTGGGGAAATGTTCTGAGTGCTTCTCCTGCGAGTGAGTGGTGATGGAGGGGTATATATAGGCATCTCCAAAAATCCAATGTTACACACAAAATGACCAACTCGGTGACACTGATGTGTTAATCTCAGTGGTACCGAAGTGACCAAAATGTGGCAACTTTTTAATCTCGGTGAGACTGATATAGGAAACTCGATTGCACCGATAAGGTGACCAATGGTCAGATTGCCCAATCTCGGTGACGCCAATCCAATAATCTCGATGGGACCGATATTGTGAATTTGCGTAACAGAAAGTTGGCAACCCAAAATCAGAAGCACCGATGCAGAATTGGTTGCACCGAAATGGCTAGGGTTTGACTGAGTCTGTCTAATGTTTGGAATCGGTGGCACTGAGTGGAATGTGTTGGTTGCACCAATTTTGGATATTTGGCTTTGGACAGAGTTTTGTGGAATAGCTTGTGGGTGTATGTGGTGACTATCACTTGTGCACGTATGAGAATTTTGTTCACCAACAAAACCTTACCCCCTTTTAATAGTATTCGATTTCCTATGGACTCAAAGTGATTTCTCACAAATATAAAATGTAGAGTCCTTTGCTTCAGGCTTTGCCAATCTATTTCCTTGCATCTTGGGGTATTCCACAATCCTTTTGCGAACCCATCATTGAACTTTTCCTGAAACATACTTAGTGAAAACATTATTTCAGTGACATATATGTTGTTATTAATTACCAAAACCACCAAGGGTGCACGTTGTGCTTTCAATGTCCTCCTTTTTGGTAACTGATGACAACATATAGATCAAAGCTTTGACATATGATATAATCAATGAATATAATCATCGCTTTGAGAGGTATGTGATAAGTAAGAGCTTCCCCTAATTTGTGCATTATTTTTAAATTTGCGTTTGAATGCAAATGCACAATCGATTAGGTACATGGGGCACTTCTTCCATGTCACATACAAATTGGTGGTGTGCGAGAGTAATAAGAGTTAACAACATAGCACAACACATAGAGCAAAGTGAATGATCATCACATAATCATCAAAAGATAGGAAATAGTAGCAACACACATCACATCTTATGATCAGACACACACACAAAAGTATATCACATCAAGACCAAAGTTTTGTAAAACCAGCAAATAAAAACAAACGCTCTCACACTCGAAGCCTAGATCTATATACAACTTCTCCCCCTCTGGCAACAAGTTACCAAAAAGCTCGAAGAGATATAGCTAATTGTTCTTCAGCTGATCTCCTCCGGTCGTCGATGGCGGAGCCGAGAGAACTGCGTCGGGAAAGACTTACGCTGAAGTCTTGGATGGAGTTGGATTAGATATGGGAGGTACTAGAGCTGATGGAGCTGATGGCATTGTGGCTAGAGCAGAAGATGAAGGCATCGTGTCCGGAGCTGGCACTGTACGTGTTCTGGACTTAGTCGTGAACTGGGCTGTCATCCGGACAGGTGCACTATCCTCATCATCAGAAGAGGACTCAGACTCTGAAGAGGTGCAACGGATATGAGCTTCATCTACCTCCTTCTTAAGCTCATTGACCGTCTTAGTCAGCCCATCTACCTTGTCGTTAAGAGTTTTCACTCTATCATCAATAATTTTTGCAAGGCTCTCCTGAGTGTCCATGATGGTTTTGATGTCCTTCTGCATATCCATGACAGTGGAGATTAAGAGATCCATCTGCTCGTTCCTGGATCTGGGGACCTGAGCACTAGTGGCTCTAGCTGCCTTTGCTTGTGCCTCTGCCTGCGCCAGAGCTGCAGCTGATGTGGGATGATCTGGTCCCATCACCACAACATTGTCCTCAAAATCTGGCTGAAGTGGCAAGTGGGGTCTATCCAGAGCAAAGATGTGCTTCTCAAGCTTGGAGTAGATAAGCATCTGAATATAGGGTGCATAGCAACATGAGCGCTTCTGATCACAGTAACCCTCTTCATAGTCTCGACTATCAAATCCATCACTCGAATCCTAGTGTGACTATCAAGATGGATAAGTGTGTTGATGGAGTATCCAGGAATCATCTTCTCATCTCCAGACTTGGGCATCAAAGTATGCCTCAGGATGGTGTTCATGGTATGGAGGCCTGGCTGGAGGAAGTAAATTGATCCCAACTTGTGAGATTGCACATTAGTAGCAGGGATAGTATTATACATATCCTTCATAGCATTGTAGCCCTCCTTGGATTCTGAGTAGACATCCAAACCTCCATCCTCAACCTCAAGGACTCCTAAGATGGTAGCCCACTCATCAATGGTAGATTCATATCTTGCTCCTTCAATCATCCAAACAATCCTGCCATCTCCATAAAAATGAGCAGTGGAGTAGAACTGTATGATCATCTTATGATTGTAAGCAGTGAACTCCTTGCCAACAAACTTGTCAAGTCCAATGCAGTGGAAATTGTCTTTCACACATGGAAAGTAGTCCTCATTATCCTTGATATACTTCCAGTCCACAAATCTCATGTCACTGACTGCAGGACTCTTGTCAAGCAAAACTGTCTCATAGAAGTCATGCTGCTATTTGGTATAGAACATGTAGTCCATAGCAGTCTTCCTCCTCTTGGCATATGGATCAATGGCTCTCCATGCCCTCAACCCTGAATCCTTCCTCTTCTTCATATCCTCAGCAACTGGGTGGCTAGCATCACGTACAGGAAGGTGAGGTCTGAGTTTCATCAGAACTAACATAGCATCATCATCATCTACTTTTCTGAAAGTTGATCTCTTATTCTTCTCAGCAATAGGGATATCTCTGGTAGTCCTCTTGGACTTTTGTGCAGTAGCTTTCTTGGATGCAGCCTTGGTGCTCTTGGAGGGGCCAGGCTTAGGCATAGCATCTGCCATAAGTTTCTTGGCCTTCTTATTCGGAGGGCCCTGAGCAGCAGGTTCGTCCTCTTCCTCCTCCTCAGCAGCAGCACCAGCAGCCTCCTCTAGATCCTCAAAGATAGAGGTAGGTCTACCTATCACATGGATGATCCTCTTCCTGGCTGTCTTCTCCTCCCCTGCCTTCTTAGGCAATGATTTCTTGGGGACCTAAACAGACATAATTGCCCTAGCACTCTCATGTGCTTTGATGGTCTCTGCAGGTGCATAAACTTTGGTGACCACCCTCCTAGATGAGGTGGCCTCATTGGCAGATTTCCTTGCAGCCTTCTCTTGCTTCTTAGTAATAACATCTTCTGAAACAAAATCAGAATCTTCTTCATCTGAGTTGAGCCTATTCCTTGTCCTTGTAGCAGCCTTAGGCAACCCATGAGAACTGGGAGATCCTGGATCTGAGAATGAACTGGACTCAGGACTAGTGCCTGAACTCATATCAACATTCTGGTCCTGCAGATTCTGGCTATGTTCAGCATCTGACATGTCTGACACTGTGAATAGAGTATAGAAGAGTGGAATAGGATAAGTCATCACAAACTGCAGAGATTGTTGAAAGTTTGAACTAATAATTGGTCATCACAAATGCACCGAAAATGAGCACTCGGTTCCACCAAGATGTTCTCAGTGTGGCAGAAAAGAAAATCGGTGATACCGATTATTTCACCTCAGTTCTACCGAGATACATGAGGCGGAGGACAAAACCCTAAAAATTCGTCATACGCTATCTAATGGAATTTTCTATTGGACGGAAGAATCTCAAACAGTGGATAGACTAGGAATAAACCCTAATGCGCATGAATCGGATAGTGGAGCGCGAGAGGGAGCCGAATCCATACCCTAATTTTGCGATGGATCCGCTACGGCAGCGATGTTGGAGAAGAATACGTCGACGGTGGCGATACCCAACGAAGGATTCGCTCGGGGAAGCAAGGCGATTACCAAGGGCCTTCGGAACGGGAGTTAGGCTTGTGGAGGCGTGATGTTTGGAAATGGATTTCAAAATGTCGAGGTCTATAGATTATATACCCATCACTGCTAGTGACACCGATTTGATATTTTCGGTGTCACCGAGTTTCACAACTGTTAGCTGATAGAGAAACTCGGTGTAACCAAGAATATGGAATCAGCAATACCGAGATTGAAAAACCAAATCAACCCTAGGCATTCGGTGAGACCGAGAATTTGGAGTTGGTTCCACCAAGATGCACTTGGGAGGTTTTAATGGTCAGTCCTTGACAATACGGAACTCTGAGTGCTCCTCACACAGAGAGATCGAAAGTACTTGTCCAAATTTTTTCATGCAACATGAATAGAATATGAGGTGAGAACGCATAGATACCTAAATAAGTGTTCCTAGGCATTCTTATATATGCAATTGGCATGTGAAAATAAAAAGGCAAATAGCAACAATTGGATATCCTCGAATGAGAAAATAAATGCAGACCAACATGCTCACACAATAAGATGTCAAATGAGATCATGGCAAACATGCACAACCACAATAGCATCTAACAAGCACTTTGGCGATGATGGAGTCATCTATATATGAGTATATTGACTTAGGAGCCACGTAAGAATACTTGATCATAGGTCATACTCATAGTTTAATCACGAGTGGGGTTACCACTTTTACATAAAGCATTTAATGTTGTCACATTCTATGAGATGCTTTGACTCAAGTCTTAGAGTAAAGATCCCCCTTGATGTGACATCCCCCCCATAGGAGGGATAAACTAACCTTGGGTTTTGTCGATCAAGACTTCATGTAGGTGAAGTAGTGTTGGATGCTCAAAGTTGATGATAATCACCAAGAGTTGGGAGCATCCTCGTTGTTTCATTACTATTCTCACCTACATGGGTTAGTCCCAACACACAAGAGACAAATACAAGGATACCTATGGACATGGAGTGCAAAGCATATGTGATGATATCCATTCATTTGTTGATTACCTTGTCCCTTGCTTACCTTTGAGGTAATGTGTGACTCATTGAACTATTGCATGATGTTGATGTTGATTGCAACTTGTTCTTGCCAATAATGAATATGAGTGAATTTCATTGGCGTAGTCACCCCTCAAGAACTTCTATAGTTCCTCTTGACACACATCAAGTTGATGGGGATCCTTGGTGTTGAAGTAGCACTTGTAGAAGTTGAGCTTGTATTAGCCTTGGGAACCTACTTCACCAAAGCTTGGGATTCATCTTCAAATGAGTCAATGTCCTCTTGAAGCTTTTTCTTGTCCTTGGGCTTGGGGTCTTGTGGTGGAAGGTCATCTTGAGATTTTGTTCCCTTGGGGAGAGTATTTTCATACTTCTCCTTTTGAGGAACAAACTTGGGATTGGGATTGGGATATTCAACTCCATTAGTGTTGAAGTAACCAACACCACGATTCTTCCGGTATCCTCCGTGCTTGCGTACAATGTCCCCAAATTGTTTGCAACATTCAACACTCTTTTATATACCTTTCTCTATAATACCTTTCAAGAGTTCATTTTCTTTCTCAAGTGTTACTTGTCTAAGAGAAGAGTTTGTGGGATCAAGAGAACTACTAGAATAAATATCATTGGATTTATCATTTTTATTGCTACTAGTTGAAGAACCTTTTTTTCCTTTGTTACTTGCTTGCTTAGACTTAACTTGTGGCATGAATGTAGATAAGAGAAGTCGTTTGGCTAGATAAGAGGAAGACTTTTTTCGAAGATCGTCATTGATAGCTTTAAGGAACTCATGCTCTTGCTCCAAATTGAGCTTCTCGAAGCGTAGCTTCTCATGTGTCCTTACAAGCTCTCTATGATCTTGTAGAGTTGACTCGTGAGCTAACTTAAGAGTTTTTAGTTCTTGAGTTAGTCGTTCTATTTCTATCTTATCATCATCGCACAACTTATCTAGACTAGAGTGAGTACTAGCAAGTTCATTTTGACTAACATTACTAGATTTTTTTCAAATAGCAAGTCATCTTCAATTAACAAGTCATCTTCATCACTATTGAAATCAAGATACTTGGGGTGTGATATCTTGGAGACTTTAGCCATGAAGAAACATCCACTCCCCTCATCTGGTGAGTCAAATATGTCATAGGAGTCGGTTGTCACAAGTGTAATTCCGGCAACAACTTCATCTTGACTATAGTCGGAGTTGGAGTGATAGCTTCTCTCGGAGTTGTTTTCGGATTCAAAGCCGGAAACCCATTCACCAATATGATCTTGATGTCTTCTTCTTGAGTAGCTCTTGATGTACTTGTCCTTGTTCTTCAAGACCCTACTTATCCTTAAGGGTCTTCGTTCATAATGATCATCTCTACTCCTTCTCTCTCTTCAAGGTATCTCGTCTCTTGAGCTTCGTCTTCTTGGTGGCTCTTCTTTCCTCTTGTAAGGAGTCGGGCACTCATTGGAGTAGTGTCCGGGCTTCCCACAATTGTAGCAGTTTCGGTCACGACTTGACGAATGCTTTTCTTCATATCTTGAGTTGGATCTTCGATCTTTCCTTCTATTTTTGTAGAACTTGTTGAATTTCTTGACCATGAGGCCTATCTCTCAATTTGTGACAAGGTTTTTGCTTGAAGTTGCGGGAGCATCACTTGTGGCTTTGTAAGCACCGCTAGACTTGTGGTGAAGCTCTTCCTTGTCTTTGTGTCTTTGAGTGTCATCTCATGAGCAACAATTCTACCAATCACTTATGTTGGCTTGAGATCTTTGTAGTTGGGCATCGTTTGGATCAATGTGCATACGGTGTCATATTGATCATCCAAAGATCAAAGTATCTTCTTGATGATGAACTTGTCGATCATTTCTTCGCTTCCTAAGCCGACAATCTCATTGGTGATGAGAGCTAGCCTAGAGTACATCTTAGCAACTCCTTCACCATCCTTCATCTTGAACTTGTCAAGCTGATTTTGAAGAACATCCAACTTGGATTCTCTCACAGATTTTGTACCTTCATGCATATCAATCAAAGTGTCCCAAATCTCTTTGCATTCTTCGGAGCATAGGCAGTTGAAGAGAATGTACGTGCTTGATCATTGAGTTGCAACATCTTCAATTAATCTGCAGTCGCTTCGCGATCGGGTTCCCTTCCTTCCGCAAATAATTCACCTTGCATTCCAACACGAACAACAGCCCAAACGGAGGGGTTATGACCAAGAAAATGCATTTTCATTTTGTGCTTCCAACTAGCAAAATTTGTGCCATCAAAGTACACACCTCTATGGTGATAATTTCCCTCACTAGACGCCATACTCTCCTAGGTTGTGAGACCAATGCAATGGAGACCAATGCTTTGATACCACTTGTATGATCGAAAGTAGTTCTAGAGGGGGGTGATTAGACTACTTGACCAAATAAAAATCTACTTTTTACCAATTCTATTTCTTGGCAGATTTTAGCATTCATAGCATGTCAAGTAACCCTACACATGCATGTCTAAGAGTATAGCAGCGGAAAGTAAAGACAATCATGTAAGTAAAGAGAGGGTATGAAGATCAAACGCAATTAGTGACATGATGATTTTTCCCGTGGTTCCGATAGGTGGTGCTATCATACGTCCACGTTCATGCAGTGTTCAACCCATGGAGGGTAACAGTCGCGAGAGTCCACGGAGGGTTCCATGAAGAAGCAACCTTGACTAGACCATGACGGCCTACGTCCACGGAGGACTAGCCTAACTCGGGGTAAGGTTCCCGGAGTCTACGACGACTGGGAGGAGTGTCGGAGACAGGTTCACCGTTTTAGCGGTAATAATTACAAAGGGTACACCACTAGGGCGAAGGCGGAAGCTAGATACGCATGCTATCTAGCGGGAGAGAGGAGGGAGCGTTGGAGGAACCGGATGAAGACCAGTTTCATCGCGATGATGCTCATCGTGACGACCGCAACTCTCTTCTATGTGATGGTAGTTTAGATGATCGATATCGACTTGTAATGTGAAGACAAACTCGCTACTCGCAGTCTCAAGACTTGTAATGTTCTAACATTGTTCTGTATTTTAAATTCGGAGACTAATATGATGAATTGTATTCGGAGACTAATCTTCTTTTGTATTCGATAAATCTGCTGTTTATATATTGTGCTCTCTATATTCTGTGTAGTAATATGTTTTGTAACCTGTGCAAATATCAGAAAAGAAAAAAAAAACATAATATTCATACTAGTGGCGCACCACTCAGCACATTAGTGGCGCACTGCAAAAATCACACTAGTGGCACATCCTCCATCAGTGCGCCATTAGTAAGCCAGAGCACATGGGTAAATATGGCCCCTGGGAGGAATACTAATGGCGCACCGTGATCTATACTAATGGCGCACTGCATGGTGCGCCATTAGTATACCACATACTAATGGCGCACTTGTGGTGCGCCATTAGTAAAAAATTCTAATGGCGTGATGCTAGTGGCGCACCTATAGTGCGCCATTAGTAGCCAAAACAGGTGCGCCACTAGCAGGCCTTTTTCTAGTAGTGTGAAGTAGGCGATCTCCTTGCTCTTACAAACTTCTTGGTTCACTCACAACATGAAGTAGGTGGCTCCCAAGCGACACCTAATCAATCTAGGAGGCACCACCCTCCAAAAGGTAAAAGGCTCGATTGTGTTGATGAACTACTTGCTCTTGTGCTTCAAGATGATAGACTCCTCAACACACAATCACTCTCTCATAGATTTAAATTGGTGGAAGAGGTTGATTGGGTAGAAAGCAAGCTCGGGAGGCTAGAGATCAAGATTCATATGGTAGGAATGGAATGGCATGATGTCATCACATGAGTAGGTGGCTCTCTCTCAGAAAATCAGTAGGTATGAGTGGGGAAATATTTTGAGTGCTTCTCCTGCGAGTGAGCGGTGATGGAGGCATATATATAAGCATCTCCAAAAATCCAACCGTTGCACACAAAATGACCAACTCGGTGACACCCATGTGTTAAGCTCGGTGGTACCAAAGTGACCAAAAGGTGGCAACTTTTGAATCTCGGTGAGACCGATATAGGTAACTCGGTTGCATAGATGCATAATTGGCTGCACCAAAATGGCTAGGGTTTGACTGAGTCTGTCTAAGGTTTGGAATCGGTGGCATCGAGTGGAATGTGTTAGTTGCACCGATTTTGAATATTTGGCTTTGGACAAACTTTTGTGGAAGAGCTTGTGGGTGTATGTGGTGACTATCACTTGTGCACGTATTAGTATTTTATTCACCAACAAAAACGTACCCCCTTTTAATAGTATTGGCTTTCCTATGGACTCAAAGTGATTTCTCACAAAAGATAAATGTAGAGTCCTTTGCTTGAGGCTGTTCCAATCTATTTCCTTGCATCTTGGGGTATTCCACAATCCTTTTGCCAACCCATCATTGAACTTTTTCTGAAACATACTGAGTGAAAACATTAGTTCAATGACATATATGTTGTTATTAATTACCAAAACCACCAAGGGAGAAAATGTGCTTTCATTTGGGGGGGGTGTCGAGGTCTTCCTCAAGCTTCGCTCCTTCTCCGCTCCACCGCTCTGATGGCTAACACTCGTCGAGCCCGCGTCGAGTGTTGTGCTCCCCATGTTGCCTAGAGGATGCTGGTGGGCTGCACCACCACATGCCTATCTTCCTCTCAAGTGGCCGACATTGTCGCGGGCCCAAATGCCCACAAGCAGCAAGAATCATCATAGTCGATCACCGCGCGGTGCGACGGCCGCACCGCCACTCCATCGATCATTCTAGCTACGAGGTCGTCGTCCCACGCTCGTCCCAGGCCAACGCGCGGGGCGGGCGCACCCGCCATGGCGTGCGAGATGCTGCATTACCGCCATGCTCCCAACCGCTATGACGACAAGCTTGGGCATATCAATGAGCTCGTCAGCGCCGCCGGCGATGCCTGGCACTCTCCTACTTGCTCTGGCCCCAACCCTCTCTGGCAGGCAACGTGGCCCATGATGCGCCGCCCCATCCTCCCCAACACGACATCGACCCCGAGCCCAGGCGTGAAGCATGCCCGCATGATCAGCCGCGCGGGCCCCCAGCAAGGGTGAGAGATGAAGTAAGCTGTCGGGTGGTGCCCCGACCATGCGTAGACGCGCACGTGCTTCCTGCACCACTGCACCAGCGTCGTGATGAAAGTACATTTGCTCCCTTGGTGGTTTTGGTAATTACCAACAACATATAAGTCATTTAACTAATGTTTCCACCAAGTATATTTCAGGACAACTTCAATGATAGGGATGGCCAAAGGATTGTGGAATTACCTCAAGAAGGAGGACTCTACATTTTACATTTGTGAGAAATCACTTTGAGTCCATAGGAAAGCCAATACTATTAAAAGGGGTAAAGTTTTGATGGTGAACAATATGCTCAAACATGCACAAGTGACAGTCACGAAAACATCCACAAACTCTCCCACCAAAGTCTGTCCTAAGCCAAATATGCAAAATCAGTGCAACCAACATTCCTATCCCGGTGCCACCTATTCTAAACCCTAGACAGACTCAGCCAAACCTAACACTTCGGTGCAGCCGACACTGCACTCGGTGCCACCGAGTTAGGTTGCCAAGATTTTGTTATGCAAGTTCTCATTTTTGGTCCGACCGAGAATGTTGAATCACCGTCATCGAGATTGGTAAATATGGCCGTTGATCACCTTGTCGGTGCAACCGAGAATTGTATATCGGTCTCTCCAAGATTTACACATCGGTGTCATCAAATCTGACTTATTGGGTGTAATAGTTGGATTTTTGGGGATGCCTATATATACCCCTTCACCACCACCCACTCGAAAGAAGCACTCAGAACTATTCCATACCCATCCTACTTAGTTTTCTGAGAGAGAACCACCTACCCTTGTGTTGAGGTCAAGATCTTCCACTCCAACCATATGGATCTTGATTTCTAGCCTCCCCAAGTTGCTTTCCACCAATCCCATCTCTTCTACCAAGCCAAATCTGTGAGAGAGTGATTGTGTGTTGAGAAGTCTGTCATCTTGAATCACAAGAGCAAGGAGTTCATCGTCACTACCGAGCCAATTACCTTTTGGAGGGTGGTGCCTCCTAGATTGGTTAGGTGTCGCTTGGGAGCCTCCTACTTCGTGTTGTGGAGTGAACCAAGAAGTTTGTAAGGGCAAGGAGATCGCCTAGTTCATTAAGATCTACCCATAGTGAGGTTAGTCCTTCGTGGACGGAAGCTGCATGGAATAGTCAAGGTTGCTTCTTTGTGGAACCCTTCGTGGGTAGAGCCCTCCGTGGACTCTCGCGACCGTTACCCTCCGTGGGTTGAAGACTCCATGAACGTGGACGTACGATAGCAGCACTATCGGAACCATGGGGGAAAATCATCGTGTCATCAATTGTGTTTGGGAAGCATCCCTAACCCTCTCTTTACTTACATGTGCAATGTCTTTACTTTTCGCTGGTACACTCTTAGACATGCATGTCTAGGGTGTTACTTGATATGCTATGAATGCTAAAGCTTGCCAAGAATTAAAATTGGGAAAAGGAAAAACTTTTATTTGGTTAACTAGTCTAATCACGCCCCCCCTCTAGACCTACTTTCGATCCTACATGCGACCGGGCTCCCCTAGGGACAACTACGCAGGAGCACCGAGACCAGGCCCCTCCCAAGCACGTGGTGCCCGTGGGTCTAGTGGGTTACCGTGCCATCGCCTCGGAGCTACATCCGGCCGTGTGGACCTGCAAGTTCAAGCCCGACCTGCCTCCTTACTACGACGGCACCCCGGATCCCGCCGACTTCTTGCAGCACTACTCGCTGAGCATCCAGGTAGCCAGTGGAGACGACAAGGTCATGGCTAGCGGGTTCCCTATGGTAGTCAAGGGTGGCGCGCTCTCCTGGCTTCTCAACCTCTCGGAGGGGTCAATCACCTCCCGGGACGGCCTACGCAAGCGTCTCGTTGCCCACTTCCAAGGCACCCGCGACCGCGCCCTTGTTGTGTCTGACCTGCGTCGCGTGAAGCAACAGTCGAGTGAGACCCTGCACAAGTACATATAGCACTTCACAACTGTCTACCTCAAGATTCCGAGGGCGTCGGACAAGGCCATCATCTCCGCATTCACCGATGGCATTAGGGACCTCGAGATGAGGGAGGAGCTCGCTATCAACGACGAACTGTGCTTAGCTCTGGAGATGTTCAACCTGGCGAACAAGTGTCCAAAGGCCGAGGAGGTGCGCCTCTCACTCCTTGAGCTTCCGAAGGCGGACCCCGAAGATAAGAAGACCAAGACCAAGGGGATGAAGCACAAGGGCCCCACGGTGCTAGCGGCAGAACCTGAGGCAAAGCGCAGTCGAGATGAGGAACCCCCCGTGGGAGGGCAGCCATTCTGCATCTTCCATGGCACCAATAGCCACAACACCATCGACTGTCAAGAGCTTAGGTCGGTCCGTGATGAGCACTTTGGTTGCTGCACTGGGTGTGGCGATCATGGCTATGGTCGCCGTGGAGGCCGCATTAGAGGCCACTAGGACAATCAAGACCCATGTCAGGTGTGGTGTGACCGGCCTCGAGAGGACCATTGGCTCTATCAGGCTCGGGAGGACCGCTGGCGCGACGAACCTCGGGAGAGGTCACGTCGCGATCAGCCTCGCGAGGCCCGCCCTCATGAGGCCAACCTTCCCCCGCTACCGTCGCCACCCAGGAGGAAAGAAGAAGACAGGCAGTACGATGGGGCTGGGGGCTTCCAGGAGGTCAGGGCAATAGCTTGCATCATGGGCGGCACTCAAGCCCCAGCCTCGAACTGCATCTTCAAGCAGTTCTCGTGGGAGGTGAATGCATCTCTCTCGGAGCTTGGGGTCGCGCGCCCCCTCAAATGGTCCCAGAGCACCATCACCTTTGGCTCCAAGGATCAACTCAGGTGTTCAGCCATGGCAGGCCACTCCCCATGATGTGCACGCCAACCATCAGGAATTTCCTCATCACCAAGACCCTCATCGACGGTGGCACAGGCTCAACGTCCTCTCCATTGAGACATTCAAGACACTCCAAGTGCCATACGACCAGCTCATGCCAACCAAGCCATTCTAAGGGGTCAATGACGGGTCCACTATCCCCATTGGACAGGTGCGACTGCGTGCCACCTTGTGCGGGCGCAAGAACTACCACACCGAGCACATCGTATTCAATGTCACCCACATCCACCTCCCGTACAATGCGATACTCGGGTACCTCACCCTTGCCAAGTTCATGGCAGTGACTCACCATGGCTACAACCTCCTCAAGATGCCGGGGAGTGGTGGCGTCATCACCATCGCCTGCGATGAGAAGGACGTCGTTTGCTCCCTCGAGCGCGCCTACCATGCCGTAGCGGCCGAGCATTCAAACGACAAAGGGGGCGTCCTATCTCGCGAGGATGTCCCCAGGAAGAAGAAACGGCTCCTCTCCAAGGGGTGCCAGGGGGCTGGAACCTCTGAGGATAGCACCTCAGGCTTCACGCCCGTGAAAGCACAATGTGCTCCCTTGGTGGTTTTGATAATTCATGACAACATACATTGTCTCTTGGACTAATACTTTCACCTAGTGTATTTCAGATAAAGTCCATAGAGAGATGGGTTGGCAAAAGGAATGTGGAGAGTATCCCCATGAAGAAGAAGGAGAAGGAATAGAATTGGCCAAGCTTCAAGCAAAGGACTCTACATTTTACATGTGTGAGAAATCACTTTGAGTCCATAGGAAAGCCAATACTATTAAAAGGGGGTAAGCTTTTCTTGGTGAACAAAATGGTCATATGTGCACAAGTGATAGTCACCACATACATGCACAAGCTCTTCCACAAAAGTCTGCCCAAAGACAAATACTCATAGTCGGTACAACCACCACTCTACACTCGGTATCATCAATTCCAAACCCTAGACAGACCCAGCCAAACCCTAGCTCTTCGGTGCAACCAATTCTACATTCGGTGCCACCGAGTTAGCCTGCCAACTTTCTATTAAGTTCACAAAATCGGTCCCTCCGAGTTTTGTGAATCGATGTCACCGAGATTGGGCAATCTGACCATTGGTCACCTTATTGGTGCAACTAAAATTCCTATATTGGTCTCACCGAGATTCAAAAGTTGTCACCTTTTGGTCAATTCGGTACCAGCGAGATTAACACATCGATGTCACCGAGTTGGTTATTTTGTGTGTAATGGTTGGATTTTTGGAGATGCCTATATATACCCCTCCACCACCACTCACTTGCAAGAGAAGCTCTCAGAACAGTTCCCCACTCATACCTACTGATTTTTTGAGAGAGATCCACCTACTCATGTGTTGAAATCATGTCATTCCATTCGTACCATATGAATCTTGATCTCTAGCCTCCCCAAGTTGCTTTCCACCAAATCAATCTCTTCTACCAAGCCAAATTTGTGAGAGAGTGATTGTGTGTTAAGGAGTCTATCAGCTTGAATCACAAGAGCAAGGAAATCATCGACACAAATCGAGCCTTTTACCTTTTGGAGGGTGGTGCCTCCTAGATTGGTTAGGTGTCGCTTGGGAGCCTCCTACTTCGTGTTGTGGAGTGAACGAAGAAGTTTTTATGGGCAAGGAGATCGCCTACTTCGTGAATATATACCCCGAGTTAGGCTAGTCCTCCGTGGACGTAGGCCGTCATGGTATAGTCAAGGTTGCTTCTTCATGGAACCCTCCATGCACTCTCGCGACTGTTACCCTCCGTGGGTTGAACACTCCATGAATGTGGATGTACGATAGCACCACCTATCGGAACCACGGGAAAAAATCTTGTGTCCCTCATGCGATTGATCTCTCTATCTCTACTCCTTACTTCCATGTGCAATGTCTTTACTTTCCGCTACTATACTTGATGACTTGCATGTGTAGGGTGTTCTAGATTTGCTATGTATGCTAAAAACTGCTAATGATTGATTTGTGCTTGAGGTAGTTTTAAATTCCAAGAGATAGTCTATTAACCCCCCCCCCCTAGACATACACTTCTAGTGATCCCCCAATTAGTATCAAGGCATTGTTCTCCAATGCTTCGGTTTCAACACCATGGAGGAAGATGCGTGTGTCTAGTGTGGAGAGTTTGTATTGTAGAGTGCCCATTATTGATGGAGAGTACTATATTCGATGGAAGAATTCCATGCTTGATGTATTTGATAAATTCCATTTGAGAAAACATATTGAAAATCCCTATGTGCTCCCCGTTGATGAATTGCATCCCACACATGAAGAAGAAATTAACATGCTTGGTAACCTAAGAACTGTCAATCTTATTGCTAGAGGTTTACCAAGATTCGTGCTTTCTCAATTGAAGAAATTTGCATGTGCTTATACTTTGGGGACTGATTTGGAGAAATGATTTCCAAATCTTTCATTGGGAAATCTTGATGAAATTCTTCAGAAAACTGTTGCTTTTCACAAAATGAAGCCTAGTGATCCAAACTTTGATAAATGCCTATTTGAGCTCCGTGATCTTATGTGTGCTAAAGGAGATGTCACTATTTTCAACAACATTGTTAATGAATCCATTCACATTCATAAACTTGAACATTGTCATGGTTACGATTCTAATGAGTCTCTTGGTTTCTATGACGAGGAGATTCCACTGAATGATGACAATGAAGAACATGGGTACTATAATGAAGATGAGTTGTTTGACATTGAGCATGAAAAGAACATGAGGAATCTAAGTCTAATGGCGAACTTCAAGGATTACATGCCTGGCGGAAAAGAGTGGTTTCTCGATACTGGATGCACGGATCACATGACTAGTGATAAAGACATGTTTCAAGAGATCACGCCTAATCAAGGACCTCGAAGGTACGTGACCTTTGGAGACAACTCTAAGGGTAAGGTACTTGGCCTTGGTAAGGTGGCTATATCTCATGATAGCTCAATTCAAAATGTGATGCTTGTCGAGTCCCTTGGTTACAATCTTCTTTCCGTATCTAGACTAGCAGACTTCGGTTACAATGTGCTATTTACTAAAGTAGATTGCCAAGTGTTTCGATTTGATAATCATAAAATTGTCTTTACCGGTATTCATAGAGGTGATCTATACATTGTTGATTTCACTAAAAAGGCCCAACCTCGTACTTGTCTAATTGCAAAGTCATCTATAGGTTGGCTATGGCATATAAGGCTAGGACATGTAGGCATGCGCAATCTAGATAAGCTTATCAAGGGCGGTCACATTCTAGGTGTTAAGGCTGTCATGTTTGATAAAGATAGACTTTGTAGTGCTTATCAAGCAGGAAAGCAAGTAGGTGGAGGTCATCCGGTCAAAGATATCATGACTACTAGGAGACCACTCGAATTACTTCATATGGATCTCTTTGGTCCCAATGCTTACAAGAGTCTCGGTGGAAACTCCTATGGTCTAGTTATAGTTAATGATTTTTCCAGATTTATGTGGGCACTCTTTCTTGATGATAAGTCACAGGTACAAAAGATCTTCAAGAACTTCGCTCGCAAAGCACAAAGTCAGTTTGAAGTGAAGATCAACAAGGTTCGAAGCGATAATGGATCAGAGTTCAAGAACACCCATGTGGATACCTTTCTTGACGATGAGGGTATTTCACATGAGTTCTCAGCTACGTACACGCCTCAACAAAATGGAGTTGTTGAAAGGAAGAACCGGACACTCATTGAGATGGCAAGAATGATGCTTGACGAATACAAGACTCCAAAACACTTTTGGGCAGAAGCCGTGGAAACAACATGTTATGCCACAAACTGACTCTACTTGCACAAGCTTCTCGATAAAATGGCATACGAGCTTCTCACTGGTAACAAACCCCAAGTTGGATAATTTCAAGTATTCGGCTCAAAGCGCTACATTCTTGATAAGCATCGTCGTACTAAATTTGCCCCTAAATCCCATGAAGGATTCCTACTTGGTTATGGATCGAACTCTCACACTTACCATGCATACAACAACTTCACTCAAAAAGTTGAAGAGACGGTAGATGTGAAGTTTGATGAATCTAATGGTTCTCAAGTCGAACAATTGCCAAATAATGTAGGTGACCCTTCGAAAGCTACCCAAGACTTGTCTATTGGAAAAATTTGTCCCATGGAGATGAAGGAAAGCACTTCATCAACCCAAGTGGAAGCTCCTACTTCGGATCAAGGCAACCGACAATACGACAAGGAAGCATCCACAAGTAGTACACGACAAGATGAAGAGGAGGAGGAAGTGCATCATGAAGATCCACCACAACCTCCTTCACCACCACCGCAAGGAGATGATCACGTTGACAACAACGAAGACGAAGGATATGATGATGAAGAAGAAGCTCCACCATCCAACAACCAGAAGATGACCCGAGTTCAAGCACAAGTGACCAAGAACCATCCCCTAAACGAAATTTTGGGTGACATACAAACCGGGATAATCACTCACTCTAAAACTCATCTAGCTAACTTTTTTGAGAATTATTCTTTCATCTCGACCATTGAACCCTTGAAGGTAGAACAAGCTCTTGAAGACGCGGATTGGGTGAACGCTATGCATGAAGAGATTCACAACTTTGAGAGGAACAAAGTGTGGACATTCGTGGAGAAGCCCGAGGATGAGCAAAACATCATCGGAACCAAATGGGTGTTTCAGAACAAGCAAGATGAAGACGGTCAAGTCGTACGCAACAAGGATCGTCTCGTAGCCCAAGGATATACGCAAGTCGAAGGTATGGACTATGGTGAGACCTATGCCCCCGTTTCTATACTAGAAACTATTCGAATTCTTCTTGCCTATGCTAATCACCATGATATCATGCTTTATCAAATGGACATTAAAAGTGCATTTTTAAATGGTGATATTGAAGAAGAAGTCTATGTTAAGCAACCATCTGGTTTCGTAAATCCTAAGAAACCTGACCACGTTTACAAACTTCGCAAAGCTTTATATAGTCTTAAGCAAGCTCCTCGTGCTTGGTATAAATGCCTAATGAAGTTTCTTATTGAAAAAGGATTTGAAATTGGTAAAATTGATGCAACCTTATTCACAAAGAGAGTTAATGGTGAACTATTTGTGTGCCAAATTTATGTGGATGATATTATCTTTGGGTCTACTAACCCACAATTTAGCGAGAAGTTTGGAAGGTTGATGTCAGAGAAGTATTAGATGTCTATGATGTGTGATCTAAAATTCTTCCTTAGCTTGCAAATTAAGTAATCAAGTGAAGGAACTTTCATCTCTCAAACTAAGTACACCAAGGACTTAATCAAGAAGTTCAACATGCAAGAGTGCAAAGGTATGAAAACTCCCATGCGCACTAGCGGACACGATGATCTCACTAAGGAGGGTAAACTGGTTGATCAAAAGGTTTATCGATCAATGGTTGGTTCATTGCTTTATCTATGTGCCTCACATACCGATATTATGCTTAGTGTTTGCATGTGTGCTAGATATCAAGCTGCACCTAAAGAATGCCATCTACGGATGGAAAGGAACCGGATCGTGAAGCATCTGTGGATGAATTGAAGATGTTACAACTCAATGCTCAAGCATGTGACATAATCTTCAACTGCCTATGTCCTGAAAATTCAACAAAATCAGCCGTCTTGAACATGCAAAAGAGATATGGGATACTTTGGTTGATATGCACGAAGGAATTGAGTCCGTGAGAGAATCCAAGTTAGATGTTCTTCAAGGTCAACTTGACAAGTTCAAGATGAAGGATGGTTAAGGAGTCACTGAAATGTACTCTAGGCTAGCTCTCGTCACCAATGAGATTGCCGGCTTAGGAAGCGAAGAAATGACTGACAAGTTCATCATCAAGAAGATACTTCGAGCTTTGGATGAGAGATATGACCCCGTGTGCACATTGATCCAAATGATGCCCAACTACAAAGATCTCAAACCAACGGAAGTGATTGGTAGAATTATTGTTCATGAGATGACACTCAAAGACAAGGAAGACCTTCATCACGAGTCTAGTGGTGCTTACAAAGCCACAAGTGATGCTCCCGCTACCTCAAGTGACAACCTTGTCACAAATTAAGAGATAAGCCTCATGGTCAAGAAATTCAACAAGTTCTACATGAATAGAAGCAAAGATTGCAGCTCCAACTCTAGATATGAAGAGAAGCGTTCATCAAGTCGTGATCGAAACTACTACAATTGTGGGAAGCACGGAAACTATTCCAATGAGTGCTCGGCTCCCTACAAACGAAGAGAAGAGTCACCAAGAAGACAAAGCTCAAGAGATGAATCACCTCGAAGAGAGAGAAGGAGTAGAGATGATCGTTACGAACGAAGAACCTCAAGGAGAAGTAGGGACTCGAAGAAGAAGGACAAGCACACCAAGAGCTACTCAAGAAGGAAGCACCAAGCTCATGTTGGTGAATGGGTTTCTGGCTCCGACTCCGACAACCACTCCGAGAGAAGCTATCACTCCAACTCCGACTATAGTCAAGATGATGGTGTTGCCGGAATTGCACTGGTGACAAGCAACTCCTATGATATATTTGATTCACCAAATGAAGGAGGTGGAAGTTGCTTCATGGCTAAAGGTCCCAAGGTATCACACCCCGAATATCTTGATTTTGATAGTGATGAAGATGATTTGCTTTAAGATGAGGACTTAATATGTGCTAAAACCAGTGATGTTAATCATAATGAATTTGATATTACTCATGCTAGTCAAGATAAGTCTATTGATGATGATAAGATGAAAATAGAAGAACTACCTAAAGAACTCAACACTCTTAAGTTAGCTCATCAATCTAATCTTGAAGATCATAGAGAGCTTGTAAGAACTCATGAGAAGCTACGCTTTTGAGAAGCTCAACTTGGAGCAAGAACATGAATTTCTTAAACCTATCAACGACGATCTCCGAAAGAAGACTTCATCTTATATTTCCAAAAGACTACTCTTGTCTACATTCATGCCACAAGTCAAATCTAAGCAAACTAGTACCAAAGGAAATAAAGGTTCTTCATCTAGCAGCAACAATAAAATTGCTAAACCAAATGATGTTGCTCCTAGTAGTTCTATTGATTCCACTAATGATGATTCTCTTAGCCAAGTTACACTTGATCAAGAAAATGCTTTATTGAAAGGAATTATAGAGAAAGGTATCTACTAGAGTCTTGAAGGGTACAAACAATTTGATGAGATTGTACGCAAGCATGGAGGATACCGGAAGAATCATGGTGTTGGCTACTTCAACGCTAAAGGAGTTGAATGGGAAGAAGGTCAATATACCAATCCCAAGTTTGTTCCTCAAAAGGAGAAGTATGAAAATACTCTTCCCCAGGGTACAAACACTCAAGATGACCTTCCACCACAAGACACCAAGATCAAGGGCAAGAACAAGCTTCAACAGGACTTTGACTCTTATGAAGATGAATCCCAAGCTTTGGTGAACTGGGTTCCCAAGGCTACTTCTACAACTGCTACTTCAACACCAAGAATCCCAATCAACTTGATGTGGGTTCCCAAGAAGAAGAACTTGAGAGTTCTTGAGGGGTGACTCCGCCAATGAAATTCAGTCACATTCATTATTGGCAAGATCTATTTGCAAACAACATCTACCCTATGCAATAGATCAAGGAGTCACACATTCCCTCAAAGGTAAGCAAGGGACAAGGTAATCAACAAATCAATGGACATCATTACACATGCTTTGCACTCCATGTCCATAGGTATCCTTGTATTTGTCACTTGTGTGTTGGGACTAACCCATGTAGGTGAGAAGAGTAAGGAAACAATAAGGATGCTCCCAACTCTTGGTGATCTTCATCAATCTTGAGCATCCACCACTACCTCACCAACATGAAGTATTCATCAGAAAAAACCAAGGTTAGTTTATCCCTCTTATGAGGGGTGTTACATCAAGGGGGAGCTTTACTCTAAGATTTGAATCAAAGCATCTCTTAGTAATTTAAAAACATTAAATGCTTTATGTAAAAGTGGTAACCCCACTTGTGCTTAAAGGATGAGTATGACCTATGATCAAGTACTCTTACTTGGCTCCTAAGTCAAATACTCATATATAGATGACTTCGTCATCACGCAAGTGCTTGTTAGATGCTAGAGTATTTGTGCATGTTTTTCATGATTTCATTTGACATCTTATTGTGTGAACATGCTGTTCTGCATTTATTTTCTCATTCGAGGATATCCAATTGTTGCTATTTGTCTTTTGATTTATCTTTGGCAATTGGATATACAAGAATGCCTAGGACCACTTCTTTAGCTATCTATGCTTTCTCACCTCATACTCTATTCATGTTGCATCACAAAATTTGAATCCTCTGTGTGTGGAGCACTCGGAGTTTCGTATCGACAAGGACTGACCATTAAAACCTCACAAGTGCATTTCGGTGGAACCAACGCCAAAATCTTGGTCTCAACGAATGCCTAGGATTGATCTGGTTTTTTAATCTCGGTACCACCGATTCCATTTTCTCGGTTACACCGAGTGTCCTTGTCATCTGACAGATGAGGCACTCGGTGACACCGAAAACTTAGAATCGGTGTCACCGACAGTGGTGGGTATATAAGTCTGGACCTTGACGCTTTGAAATTTACACCTTCAAACGTCGCGCTGCAAAACCCTAAGCTGCCGCTCCAAGGACCCCTGGTCGTCGCCCTTGTCTCCCTGTGCTCCTCCGCCACTGGGAATCGTCGTTGCCGACGAAATCCACTCCCTCGTCGCTGCCGTAGAGGAACCGTGCCAAGTTAGGGTACAGATTTGATCTCTAGTGCGCTCTCCATCAGATTCTTGCACATTAGATACTTGTTAATCATCATTGCACCCTTTGCACATGTTCCTATCCTCTCAAATCCCCAAAATCTCGCGTTAGATGGATTTTCTAGGGTTTTGTCGTCCGCCCGATAAATCTCGGTGGAACCAAAACGAAAATATCTGTCTCATTGATATGCTTTTCAGTGAGGTTGAGAACTGACTCGGTGGAACCGAGTAGTTATTTTCGGTCCGACCGAAAAGGATGCAAAGTTCCCGTTAAAGAGTGGGTATGTCTCGGCCCCACCAAAAATTTCTTTTTGGCTGCACCGATATCTATTTGAAAGATTGCAAAACTTTTGAAAATTCATTGCTCAAATTTCAAAAACCAGCCTCATTTTGTGATGACTCATCTTCTTCTTCTCTCCTATACTCTATTCGCAGGGTCAGTATGTCAGGCTCAGAAGACAGTCAGAATTTGCTAGAGCAGGGAGCTGATATGAGTTCTAGAACAAGCTCAGAAGCCAATTCTTTCTCAGATCCAAGCACCCCCAGCTCTCATGGGTTGCCCAAGGCTGCCACCAAAACCAGGAAGAAGCTCAACTCAGATGAAGAAGACTCAGATTTCATTCCTGACAAGATTCTTGCTAAGAAGCAAGAAAAGGCTGCCAAGAAGTCAGCAACTGAAGCTACTTCATCTCGTAGAGTTGTCAGCAAAGTCTATGCTCCTGCTGGTACTATCAAGGCACATGAGAGTGCAAGAGCCACTGTGTCAGTTGAGGTCCCCAAGAAAGCTATGCCTAAGAAGACAGGGGAGAAGAAGTCCGGGAAGAGGATTGCTTGTTTTATGGGCAGGCCTACCTCCATGTTTGAGGATCCAGAGGAGGCTAGTGGTGTTGTTGCTGAGGAGGAGGAGGAGGAAGAGCGTGCTGAGATTGTGCCTACAAAGAAGAAAGCCAAGAAGCTCATGGCTGATGCTATGCCAAAGACTGGCACCTCCAAGAGCACCAAGCCTCAATCTAAGAAGACTGTAGTGCAAAAGACCAAGAGGACCACCAGAGACATTCCTGCTTCAGAGAAGAACAAGGGGACTACCTCTAGAACTGAAGATGATGATGACATAACCACATTGATGAAGCTCAGACCACATCTTCCAGTGCATGATGCCAGCCATTTGGTAGCTGAGGACATGAAGAAGCGGAAAGACTCGGTCTTGAGAGCCTGGAGAGCCATAGACCCATATGCTTGTTGGAGGAAGACCGTTGTTGACTACAGGTTCTATACCAGAGAGCCACAGGATTTCTATGAGACCGTTCTGCTTGACAAGAGCCCTGCTGTTAGCGACATGAGATATGTCGATTGGAAGTGTATTAAGGACAATGTGGACTACTTCCCAACTGTCCAAGATAACTTTCATTGCATTGGTCTGGATAAGTTCATTGGTAGAGAACTTACAGTGTCGAACAATGAGATGATCATGCAATTCTACTCCATCGCTCATTTCTACGGAGAGGGTAGAATTTGTATGGATGACTGAAGGTGCTAGGTACGAATCCACTGTTGAGGAATGGGATGCTCTACTGAAAGTTCCTGAAGCTCGGGAAGGAGATTTGGGTGTATACTCTGAACCCAAGGCTAGTCACAATGCCATGAAAGACATGTATACTCCTATCTCTGCTGACAAGGTGCAATCACACAAGCTAGGATCTATCTACTATCTACAAGCTGGCCTCCGGACTATGAACACTATACTTAGGCATACCTTGATGCTCAAGTCTGGAGATGACAAGATGATCCGAGGCTACTCCATTAATACGTTGATCCACCTTGACAGGAACACCTGGATCAAAGTCATGGATCTGATTGTTGAGACAATCAAGAGGGTTGCTGCTGACCAAAAGCGCTCATGCTGCTATGCACCCTACATCCAATTGCTTATCAACTCACAGTTCGAGAAGCGCATTTTTGCTCTTGATCGCCCAACCTGCCCCTACAGCTAGAGTTCGAGGATAACATTGTGGTGATGAACCTAGATCATCCCACATCTGCTACAGCACAAGCAGAGGCAGAAGCTGTTCGAGGCGCTAGTGCTCAAGTCCCTAGATCCAGGAACGAGCAAATAGATCTTCTGATCACAGCTGTCCAAGGCATGCAGAAGGATATCAAAGGGATTCTGGATAACCAGAATAGCCTTGTGAGGATCTTCAAGTCGAGGATCAAAGTGCTTGGAGATAAGGTGGACAAGGTTTCCAAGACAATGATTGTGCTCCACAAGGAAGTTGACTCCGTGCACATTCCCCGGGTCTCCACTACCTCTTCTAATGATGATGATGATGATGAGGAGGAGGAGGAGGAGGAAGAAGAATCACCTCTTGGGCCAGGCACCTAGTTCACCACTCACAAGAGATCAGCCTCAGTGCCTGCTCCAGAATCGAGGCCCTCGTCATCAGCTCCAGCTACTGTCAGCACAGCTCCTGCTCCATCAGCTCCTGTTCCACTAGTGTCCACTCCAGCTCCTTCGACGACATCTGTAGAGATCTTCGCCGATGCCATGCTCTTGACTCCTTCATCGACAACCGGAGGAGATCAGTCCAAGAACGCTTAGATAGATACCTTTGAACTTTTTGGTAACTTGTTGCCAAAGGGGGAGAAGTGTATATAGATCATTAGGCTTCGAGAGAGAGAGGGGCATTTGGTGTTTTCTGTTTTTCAAAAACAATTGCTTTTGGTTGCCGTGATACTCTTTTGTCTTGCTTGTGATACACGTTCGATGATGTTTCATCATATGCTTTGATGTGTGATGCTACTATTTCCTATCATCTTAAATGCTTATGTGATGATCTTTCATCTTTCGGTTGATTGTGTTGTGATATGTTATTCACTCCAATTATTATCACACACCACCAAGTGGTATGTGACATGTGAGAAGTGACCCATGTACCTAATCGATTGTGCATTTGCATTCAAACGTAAATTTAAAATAATGCACAAATTTAGGGGGACCTCTTACTTATCACATACTTCTCAAAGCGACGACTATATTCTTTGATTATATCTTTGTCGAAGCTTTGATCTATATGTTGTCATCAATTACCAAAAAGGGGGAGATTGAAAGCACATTTGCTCCCTTGGTGGTTTTGGTAATTAATAACAACATATAAGTCATTGAACTAATGTCTTCACCAAGTACATTTCTGGAAAAGTTCAATGATGGGAATGGCACAAGGATTGTGGAATTACCCCAAGATGCAAGGAAATAGGTTGGCCAAGCTTCAAGCAAGAGGACTCTGCATTTCATATTCATGAGAAATCACTTTGAGTCTATAGGAAAGCCAATACTATTAAAAGGGGGTAAAGTTTTGATCGTGAACAATATGCTCAAACATGGACAAGTGACAGTCACCAAGACATCCACATTCTCTCCCACCAAAGTCTGTCCTAAGACAAATATACCAAATCGATGCAACCAACTTTACTATCCCGGTTCCACTGAGTTCCAAACCCTAGACAAACTCAGCCAAACCCTAACACTTCAGTGCAGCTGACACTTCACTCGGTGCCACCGAGTTAGGTTACCAACTTTCTGTTACGCAAATTCTTATTTTCGGTCCAATCGAGAATGGCGAATCGGCATCACCGAGTTTGGTAATTCTGACTGTTTGTCACCTTGTCGGTGCAATCGAGAGTTATATATCACTTCATCCGAGATTTAAAAGTTGACACTTTTTGTCACTTCGGTACCACTGAGTTTTACACATCGGTGTCATCGAGTCTGGCTTATTGTGTGGAACAGTTGGATTTTTAGAGATGCCTATATATACCCCTTCTCCACCACCCACTCAATAGAGAAGCACTCAGAACTATTCCATACCTATCCTACTATGTTTTGTGAGAGAGAGCCACCTACCCTTGTGTTGAGGTCAAGATCTTCCACTCCAACCATATGGATCTTGATTTCTAGCCTCTCAAAGTTGCTTTCCACCAATCCCATCTCTTCTACCAAGCCAAATATGTGAGAGGGAGATTGTGTGTTGAGGAGTCTATCATCTTGAAGCACAAGAGCAAGGAGTTCATCATCATTATCGAGCCTATTACCTTTTGGAGGGTGGTGCCTCCTAGATTGGTTAGGTGTCGCTTGGGAGCCTCCTACTTCATGTTGTGGAGTGAACCAAGGAGTTTGTAAGGGCAAGGAGATCACCTACTTCATGAAGATCTACCCATAGTGAGGCTAGTCCTTCATGGATGGAAGCCGCATGGAATATTCAAGGTTGCTTCTTCGTAGAACCCTCCGTGGGTAGAGCCCTCCGTGGACTCTCACGACCGTTACCCTCCATGGGTTGAAGACTCCATGAAAGTGGACGTATGATAGCACCACCTATCGAAACCACGGAAAAAAAATCATCGTGTCATCACTTGTGTTTGCATTCCTAACCCTCTCTTTACTTATATGTGCAATGTCTTTATTTTCTGCTACAATACTCTTAGACATGCATGTGTAGGGTGTTACTTGATATGCTATGGATGTTAAAACCTGCCAAGAATTAAAATTGGGAAAAGGCAAAACTTTTATTTGGTCAAGTAGTCTAATCACCCCCCTCTAGACCTACTTTCGATCCTACAGAAGGAGAAGGAATAGCATTGGCCAAGCTTCAAGCAAAGGATTCTACATTTTACTTTTGTGAGAAATTACTTTGAGTCCATAGGAAAGCCAATACTATTAAAAGGGGGTAAGGTTTTGTTAGTGAACAAAATGCTCATACGTGCACAAGTGATAGTCACCACATACACCCACAATCTCTTCCACAAAAGTCTATCCAAAGCCAAAGACTCAAAATTGGTGCAAGCAACACTACACTTGGTGTCACCGATTCCAAACCCTAGACAGACCCAGCCAAACCCTAGCTCTTTGGTGCAATCGATTCTGCATTCGGTGCCACCGAGTTAGGCTGCCAACTTTTTGTTACGCAACCTTACAAAATCGGTCCCTCCGAATTTTGTGAATCGGCATCACCGAGATTGGGCAATCTGACCGTTGGTCACCTTATCGGTGCAACCGAGATTCCTATATTGGTCTCACCGAGATTCAAAAGTTGCCACCTTTTGGTCACTTCGGTACCACCGATATTAACACATCGGTGTCACCGAGTTGGTCATTTTGTGTGTAACAGTTGGATTTTTGGAGATGCCTATATATAGCCCTCCACCACCACTAACTCGCAAGAGAAGCACTCACACTAGTAGAAAACTGACCTTTCATCCACTTCATTAGTTCTGGTTCGATTTTGAACCGACACTAATGTGACCACTAGTCCCGGTTTGTGATGGGCATCATTAGTGTCGGTTCGTTCTAACCTTTAGTCCCAGTTCGTGCCACGAACCAGCACTAAAGGTGTGGTGGCAGGCTAGCGTCAGCCTGGGGCCCCACGGAAACCTTTAGTCCTGGTTGGTGGCTCCAACCACGACTATAGGCTAACCTTTAGTCGTGCTTGGAGCCACCAACCGAGACAAAAGGTCCCCTATATGAAACCCTTCGGCCAGCCCGACCTCTCTGTTCTTCCCCTTTCCTCTCCTCTCTTCCCGGAGCTCATCCTCCATTTTTGCCAAAATTTGTCAAGATTTGGAGGCACCCCATCCATCCAAGTGTTCACAAAGGTTAGCAACTTTGTCCTTTCATCTCTCATTGCTAGATTAGCTCTTGCAATGCTCTATAAGTATAGTGATTTGTGGGTTTTAGTTTGTATGTGGTAGTTTATTTGATTTAGGCAATTTCACCTCAAATTAATTTCTTACTTTGCATTTGTAGGTGTGGTTTACTTAGTGCCTTCCCGTCCCCGTACTAACCCCTGTCGATCGCCCGCACCGTCCCGTCGTCGACACCACCTTGGTGAGCCTCTTGTTCTTATCCTTTTTATAAGAAAAATCATGTTTGTAAGATTTAGTCAGTTACTTGTACAGTTTTCTTACATATATGGTTGTTTGTTATACATAGTGGCATGGTTTTGATATCCGTCCCCATCGGCCATCATCCGGTTGTGTAATGAAGATGAGCCGACAATGGATGTACAACGACCGATGCTCTCCCCAGTTCATTAATGGCATGCATACTTTTCTGGTTGCGGCTGAGGCAAACAAGCGGTCGGATGGTTTTATGTATTGTCCATGTGTTGGCTGTAAGAATGATCAAAATTACTCTAACTCAAGAACCATTCACGTCCACCTGTTTGAGTCAGGTTTCATGTCTGGCTATAACTATTGGACCAAGCACGAAGAAAGAGGGGTCCTAATGGAAGAGAATGAAGAAGAAGAGGATGACGACGGCTATCCTGGCCATGGGTTCCATGAATATGATGGTACAACAATGGGGGAAGAAGTTGAGCCAGCAATGCGGGAAGGAGCTGAAGAAGAGGCATCAGATGAGCCCACTGATGATCCTGGTCGGGCCATTGCCGATGCAAAGAGAAACTGCGCAAGTCAAAAGGACAAGCTGAAGTTGCAACGCATGTTAGAGGATCACAAAAAAGGATTGTACCCAAATTGCGAAGATGACAAGACAAAGCTGGGTACCACACTGGAATTGCTGCGATGGAAGGCAGAGAACGGTGTATCTGACAAGGCATTTCAAAAGTTGCTGATAATGTTAAAGAAGAAGCTACCGAAGGACAACGAATTTGCCAGAGAGTACATACGAATCAAAGAAGGTTGTATGCCCTCTAGGATTAGAGGTGGAGAGGATACATGCATTCCCTAATGACTGCATCCTCTACCGTGGTGAGTACGAGGATTTGAATGCATGCCCAGTATGCTATGCATTGCACTATAACATCGGCCACGATGAACCTGGTGATGTTGAGGGTGAGCTCCCCAGGAGCAAGATTCCTGTCAAGGTAAGGTGGTATGCTCCTATAATACCAAGGTTGAAACATTTGTTCCAAACCAAAGACCATGTCAAGTTGATACGATGGCACAATGAAGACCATAAGAAAGACGGAAGTTGAGAGTGCCCGCTGACGGATCGTAGTGGAGAAAATCGAGAGAAAGTGGAAGGACTTTGCAAAGGACGCAAGGACTAAGCAATCATAGCACATGGCATGTGACTCTATGTATCTATAACCTTCCTCCTTGGTTGTGCATGAAGCAGAAGTTCATTATGATGCCAGTGCTCATCCAAGGCCCCAAGCAACCCGGCAACGACATTGATGTGTACCTAAGGCCATTAGTTGAAGAACTATTACAGCTATGGAATGGAAAAGGTGTACGTGTGTGGGATGCAAAAGAATAGGAGGAATTTGACCTACATGCGTTGTTGCTTGTAACCATCAATGATTGGCCTGCTCTCAGTAACCATTCAGGAAAGACAAACAAGGGATACCACGCATGCACGCACTGTTTAGATGATACCAATAGTATATATTTGGATAAATGTAAGAAGAATGTGTATCTTGGGCATCGTCATTGTCTTCAGAGCAGGCATCCCGTAAGAAAGAAAGGCAAGCATTTCAATGGCGAGGCAAATCACCAGAAGAAGCCTCGCCACCGTACGGGTGATGATATACTTGATATGATCAAGGATTTAAAAAGACCTCGAGGTCCGCTCGACAATCGATGTGATGCACGTGACAAAGAATCTTTGCATGAACCTTCTAGGATTCTTGGGCATGTATGGGAAGACAAAAGATACGCTGGAGGCATGAGAGGACCAGCAACGTATCCACCAAGAAGACGACATGGATCCAAAGCAGTTTCAAGGTCATGCCAGCTACACTCTTACCAAAGAAGAGAAGGAAATCTTCTTCGAATGCCTGCTCAGTATGAAGGTCCCATCTGGCTTCTCGTCGAATATAAAGGGAATAATAAATATGGTAGAGAAAAAGTTCCAGAACCTAAAGTCTCATGACTGCCACGTGATTATGACGCAACTGCTGTCGGTTGCATTGAGGGGGCTTCTATCGGAAAACATTTGATTAGTCATTGTGAAGCTATGTGCATTCCTATCGTGGTTTTGTCACGGCAGATGTCCGGGTTACCAGACTTGAGTTCGGAGCCATCACCATGGTAGTGGACTCAAAGGGGTTGATTGAGACAAAGGACACGAGTTTACCCAGGTTCGGCCCGTCAAGCCGAGGAAAAAGCCTACGTCCTGCTTGTGTTGTTATTGCTTGTTGTATCGATTACAAGGGGCTAGACGCTTGACCTAGTTTTCGATCCCCCCTCCCTAAGCCGCCCCGGCTCTGCCTTTATATCAGAGGTCAGAGTTGTCGGGTCTTACTATTGTACAACCGGATCACGCTTTACATCTCTGAATCCATCTCTATCTTACCAACCAAGTTATCCTTTGGAAGGTCTTGCGCATCTGGGTCTATGCCGTCTGGCCCACCTCAAGAGCCGCCAAAGTTCTTGGGCCTCCAGCTGAAACATATCTTCGTGGGCAGGCTCATAACCAATGCTTATCAACCGGAACCTTCCAGCCGGGTCATATCACGGGGTTATATCCCCAACATTAGGCCCCAGGCTGAAGTGAGCCAGCTCATTTCATCCATCTGTTGCAATTGTCTGAGAGTCACCAGGAATGACCCGACGTGACGTCACAAACATGCTGACGTATCACCAAATCTCTCACATTTAACCGTTTACCGAAAATCGAGGCGTCCGTTTCGGCAAGATCGGTGCTGACGCCTGGGAACCCACACTGTTTCCCTGTTAAATAGGACCCGCACGAGTCAAACCAATGCATTCCCGCTCGTGCGCCTCTTCTTCTTCTTCCTGTCGCCCGTCCGTCGCTTGAGCTCGTCCGCTCTGCTACGGCGCCGCTGCTCATCCCTCACCAACCCAGGCCGCTGCATCAACTTGTTTGCCCTAGAATTTCGCCGCCGCCGTCTCCACCTCTGATAAGTACCTCTTCCCGCAGCTTTAGATCGGTAGTAAAATAGGGTTTCCGACGGCGGACCCCTGCCGGGCGTTTCGTTCTCCGGCACGGTCGCACGGACAAGTCTCGGGGCCCGCCACGCCTCCTTTTAGGCTGTATTGTCATCGCCGCCATCGTACATGGCCCGCCCGTGAACAATGTGCGGTCGGTTAAGGCTGTAGGTCGATTTTTCACTTTCGCTGTTCTTGGCTTAGGTTGACGTAGAACTTCCTTTTCCGCTTCGGTAGATCCAAAACTTTAGTATCGATTTGTGAAACTTGTTTGTCCGGGACTTGATGACTTCCGGCTCATCCACCCATAGTGAGCCGCTAGACCCCCTCCGGCTCTTTTGTTTGATTAGTCGCCATTTTCTTTTTGCACAGTACTTTTAAGCCGCCAAGATGACACGTGCCACTAATTCTTGCAATTGGGTCGGCTCCTGTGTGACCAAAGAGTATTTATCTGATTTAGTAGGCGCTGGCACCCTTCCTCCAAAGGAAGTGATCAACTGGCGTGTTCCGACTGGTGAGACCCGCCCCGCCCCAAAGAAAGGGCAGGTTATAGTCTTTACAGATCATATCGAACGAGGATTCGTGCCACCCGGTTCAAAATTCTTTCGCGACATTCTGCACCTGTATAAGCTGCATCCCCAGGATCTGGCGCCGAATTCTGTATCAAACATTTGCCACTTTCAAGTCCTCTGCGAGGCATACCTTCAATCAAGGCCGTCAGTCGGATTCTTTAGAGAGTTCTTCTATGACAACCGCCAGACTGAATATAAGAGCGGGCCAAGCTTGGAACTCGGAGGAATCACCATCCAGCGCCGGAGGGGTATCACCTTTCCGGCTATTCACATGCCCAGCCACCCAAAAGATTGGAACAAGACGTGGTTCTATTGCAGAGACACATCTCTGGACTCGGAACATTGTCTGCCGGGTTATCGTCCTTCGCGTCTCTCAACCGACACTTCACTGCCCGACCGGCTCTCCGCTGCCGACCGTGCTAGATATGAGAAGCCCCACGCCAGAGTGAAGGCTCTCCTAGCCAACAGCCTTATTGGAACGGACCTTATCCGCTGCTGGGTACAATGGCGGATCATGCCTCTAAGCCGCTGTAACCGGCTCATGTATGAATATCCAGGATTTTACGACAGCAAACTGTGCTTTAGTGCCACCACTTTGACTGAGGATGACATCTGTATGACCGTCCGGAGTCTTGTGCACGAGACCTCCGGTTCATGCAGCACCATCGGCCTAGCGCCCTTCTACGCAACCAACCCGGCGCCTGTTGTAAGTATTTTAACCTTTCTTCCGCCTGTTGTATGTTTATATACTCCTTTTCAAAGCTTGATATTTTTCCTCCGGCTCAATTTGCACGGGCTGATTCCGACTTCTGGAAGAAGGAATACATTCCTCTTCCGAAGACAACCAAGAAGAAAGTCGCCGCCAAGAAACAAAATAAGGTAGCTCCTCAAGAGAACTGGTTCGAACACCCGACTTCTTCAGAGTCGGAGGTAAGATCCTTGAACTTTACTTACTTGACTTTTTGTCTTGCCGGCTCTTTAATAATATATTTCCGTGTCTCACAGGATGAAGTAGAAACCAGTCACGCCAACGCTCCTGAGGTAACTTGAATGTACTCCGACTTAGAATATTTCTTCCGAAAGCCGCGGCGGGTTGTTAGAAAATTTCCTCTATCTCACCCTCTCGCTCATCCGGCTCCTGATTTCCTTTCAAAAAAGCAACAGCAAGCTGAACGACGTCAGACCCGGAGCGCCGGCTCTACAGAGCTTGCATCGGGACTACCAAATTCGCCAGCTCCTACGAAGCGGCTTGCAGAGGTTAGTATCCGTACTTCCCTTTTTCGTTTCTCTTCATGTCCGAATGTCTTATCATTTCCGTGTCTTGATTTTTCAGAAAACACCCTCATCGGGCGACTCTTCAGCCTCAGTCATACCTCCACCAAAGATTAATCCTCTGTAAGTGTTAAAATATCTGGATGTCTTTGATGAGATACCAATCTCCTTTAAATGCTAACCCTTTACTTTGAAGTGCTCAGGCGAAACGCCGCAAGACCCATCAACCTTCCTCCAGCCCTGTCGTTGACGATCAAGAGCCTGAACAGCCGGCCCCGGCTCAACCGGATATTGAACAGCCAGAGGAAACTCCAGCGGAAGAAGAAACTCCACCGGCGGCTCCTTCAAGGCCGGTTACACCCACCAGGACCCCGACGACTCCGGATGTTATCATCACCGGGTCTGCTCAAAAACCTCCTTCACCAGCGCATGCCTTAACCCGGCATACGGAGCTGTCTAAAGCTTCGCGGAAACTTGAGTTTGACCCATCGTACAACAAAATGACAGCCGAAGAACTCCACTCCGGCTACATGAACTGGGTCAACACCAACCGAGACTTGGAACTCCGGCTGGTCAGCATGATGAAGGAAAAATATGAGGTATGTTACCTTTCTTCCGCCATAACCTTCCCCAACCCCCAAGGGTCGGGTTTAATCTAACATAGAGTTGAATTCGGGTCTTCTTTCGAAGGTTATGTAGAAAACACTTTGCTTTAAATACTGTCAACACTTGCATACTGCCAACTATAGCCCCCAAGGGCCGGCTCAAATTTATTTGAACCGGAACTTTTGAGATTAGAAGAGAGCCAATGTGTAGCCCCCAAGTTCCGGGTCAATTTTCAGGAAGATGAGCCGGAACTGTAAATGTGAACAGATCAAATATACATTAGCCCCCAAGTGTCAAATATATTGCTTGGAATCTGTTTGAGACTTGTAGAACTTGAACTGTGAACCTTTATGCATATGAATACTCTTGTTGTTGCAATAGCTTATACTTTGCCTTTGATATGCACAGGACGCTCTGAACACCGCCGGCTCTCAGCTGGTGGATCTCAAAACCAACTTGTCAGCTCAACAGGAAGCACGAAGCCTTGCTAACGAGAGATGCCGGCTCTTAGCCGAAGAAGTAGCCAAGATCACCTCCAAGCTAACAATATTGAAAGAAACAGCTGGGTCTCAAAAAGCCGCACTGATCAAACAGGCAGATGATGCCGATCAGCGGCTCATCGCCGTCGCTGAGGAGCTCCAAGGGCTCAAACGGCACATCGCTAAGATGTCTGCCGCCTTATTTGGTAAGTCCATCATTCCTGTACTCCTTTACTTAATATCTTTTATGAAACAACTAACGACGAACCTGTCTCTTCCGGCTCATGTAGGACCTTTGAGCCGGCAGCTTGCAGACGACAGCATCCTGTTGCTGAAGACCATATACACCTTATAGAGCAGCTGTATTGCGGAGCAATGTTCACCATCAAAAGCATACAATATAAGGAGAAGATTCCCAAGGCCCTGAAAGGGGTGTTAGAACTATTCTCCACCGTGCCCAAGCAAATACAAGAGCTAAAGAAGTCGGCTTTCTGCTCTGGAGCCGTTGCGGGTTTGAGCTGGGCCATGGCCTTCGTGCCGGATCTCACACCAGATGAGATGATGGGTGGATATCCTTCGAAGAAGGTGGATGGCTCAGAATTTTCTGACGAAGACTACTTCAAAGTCGTCAAGGATTCTCGCTATCTGGCGTCTGTAATGGCTAATGAGGCGGAGGATGACTTGAAGAACTACCAAGCAGCATACGACCAGGAAGATAAACGGATCCGCGGGCCTCTTTACGAGTGTAAAGACCTAACACCCGCCCGAAGCAAAGATCTCTTCCCTGGTGAGCTTAACGTCACGCCTTTCTTTGAAGGGTCATTTGCTGCTGTCTCTAACTGCAACTAGGAACTCGGCAATCTTCAGATCCAAACCGCAGAAGATCCGGAGCAGGATGAGCCGGTCGAGTGACCGAACCTTGTAATACTCAGAGCAAGTATTGGCTCTTGTAATCATCCGCCCATGGTGTTTTGAAACTTTGTCAGAAACATCATTTGTTCCCTCTAAGAACATCTTTTGTAACAGCCTTTTAACATCTGAATGCACTTGCCGGCGGTTTACTTTATAGTACTGTCAATCATCTTTCTCAGCTCTTTGCTACCATCTTTGATAAATCTGCCAATGATTCATGAGAGGCACTTGGAAGTCTTCGAAACTCTTTTTAGAACCGGATTATACCTTTGTTGGCAGATAGCCTCCATGAACAAACGCAGTTGTTGATAAACCAATGCGTAATTTTTCCGAGACGTGTGTCCTTCACCCGGAGTCATTAGACCCGGGAAATTTACTCCATCAACCGGAGCAGCATGACTTCCCTTTCGTTATAATGAGACGCCATGGAAGAACCAGCTGCCATAAGATAAAGTAGGCTATACCTGACGATAGGAAGCCTCTATGTGACAACGATGACTGTTGAGAACTTTAAAGCGGCCTATACCCGGCTGTGTGAAGCGTGATATTTAAGCTATACCTGCTGTTGGAAGGTGATGTAAGCTATACCCGAAGGCAAGAAGCCTCCTCCAATCAGCCAATGTTGAATAGGGCCGGCTGCCGATGGTATTATGTAAGCTATACCTTATGTTAAGAAGCATCCATTCGACAGCCGCGACTAGTAATTGTACTAGCCGACTGCGTGAAGGGATTATGTAAGCTATACCCAAGGGCAAGAAGCCTCCTTCCGCAACTATTTTTGGCGTAAACGCCGGTTGTTAGGATGAGATAACCGAACCCGTCGGTAAGAAGCCCCCTTCGACAACCGCGGTTAATAAGTAACCGGAAGTGGCATAAAGCCGACCATTAGGGTGAGATAAGTGATACCCTCGGTAAGAAGCCCCCTTCGATGGCCGCAGTTGATAAGCAACTGGAATTTGATGTACACGTTGTTGCCTTAGGGGAATTTTTTAAGCTGTACCAAAGGTAGGAAGCCTCCATCAACAACAGCGCTTAATGTACTCAAACTAGGCATAAAGCCAATTGCGCATCATACCAGTTCAGGGTCTCTAAAGCGAGATTGGCTGTCAACTCTATGAGCCGGCTCAGGGTCTCTAAGGCGAGATTGACTGATAAGAGCTTAACTTTTAACATACAACAGTTTAGGGTCTCTAAAGCGATATTGGCCGTCCACTTTGTGAACCGGCTCAGGGTCTCTAAAGCGAGATTGACTGGTAAGAGTAACATCGGTTCAGGATCTCTAAGGCGAGATTGGCCGTCAACTTTGTGAACCGGCTCAGGGTCTCTAAAGCGAGATTGACTGAGAAGAACTTATTGTATTGACATCAGTTCAGGGTCTCTAAAGCGAGATTGGCCGTCCACTTTGTGAACCGGCTCAGGGTCTCTAAAGTGAGATTGACTGGAATACTTTTAACAGGTCACTTTTAACTGGTTCAGGTTCTCCAAAGGAGATTAACCGGCAAGACCTTGGCGGGTCAAAGAACCACAGGAACTGCAAATTTGCTGGTATTGAAGAATTTCATCCTGAGATCATAAAGATACCCATAAGAGCCGGGGCTCCAATCTTTGGTAGTAGTACTACTCTATATAAATATGATATGTATAATGATAATGGATCTGCATCATCTCTTAAGTATAATATGGCCGCAAGTGTGCCACGTTCCATGGCCGCAAAGTCTCCTGACCCGCCGTGTCCGACTCATCACGAATATCAATGCGATAGTATGACCCGTTGTTGGGGTTTCTGCTAACCACAAAGGGCCCTTCCCACGGCGGAGAGAGTTTATGCATCCCAGTTTGGTCTTGAATAAGCCGGAGCACCAGGTCACCTTCCTGGAACGTCCGGGTCTTCACCGTGCGGCTATGATAGCGTCGCAGGTCTTGCTGGTAAATTGCTGATCTGGTTGCTGCTAACTCTCGTGCTTCGTCCAAGGCATCCAACGCATCTTGACATGCCAGCTCATTGTTCGTCTCAACATAAGCCGCCACCCTTGGTGAATCATGTCGGATGTCACTGGGTAGAACCGCCTCAGCCCCGTAGACCATGAAAAAAGGTGTAAAACCTGTAGACCTGTTAGGTGTAGTCCGGATGCTCCATAAGACGGAAGGCAACTCATCAACCCAACACCCGGCCGTCCGTTTCAAAGGGACCATGAGCCAGGGTTTAACCCCTCGCAGGATTTCCTGATTAGCCCGCTCAGCCTGGCCATTGGACTATGGATGTGCCACGGCTCAAACATCAAGCCGGATATGCTCCTTCTGACAGAACACCTTCATAGCCCCCTTGGACAAATTTGTACCATTATGAGTGATAATACTGTGTGGATAGCCAAAACGATAGATCAATTTCCTGACAAACTCAACCGTTGTAGCTGCATCACACTTGCTTACTGACTCAGCCTCAACCCACTTGGTAAACTTATCAACTGCCACCAAGAGGTGCGTTTTCTTATCTTTGGACCTCTTGAAGGGCCCTACCATATCAAGCCCCCAGACCGCAAACGGCCAAGTGATAGGTATCATCCTCAACTCTTGAGCCGGAACATGAGCACGTCGGCCAATTTTCTGACAAGCGTCACACTTACGAACCAGATCCTCTGCATCCTTGTGAGCCGTCAACCAGAAAAATCCATGCCGAAAAGCTTAGGCCACTAAAGATCTTGACCCGGCATGATGTCCACAGTCGCCAGCATGAATTTCATTTAAGATCTGCTGGCCCTCTTCTGGTAACACACAGCGTTGGAAAACACATGTCACACTGCATTTGTGTAACTCACCGTTGATAATTGTCATGGACTTAGAACAGCGGACGATCTCCCGAGCCCGGCTCTCATCATCCAGCAACTCGCTGTGCGTCAAGTACGCTAAATAAGGAGTAGTCCAATCCGGAATAACATGTAGAGCCGCCACTAGAGCCGCCTCCGGGTCAGGAATTGCCAGATCCTCCTCAGAAGGCGTCTTGACAGTCGGATGATATAACACGTCAAGAAAGACATTAGGCGGCACCGGCTTACGCTGAGATCCGAGTCGTGATAATGCATCAGCCGCCTTGTTCCGCCGACGATCAATATGATCCACCTGATACCCTTTGAAATAACCTACAACAACATCAACCGCTTGTCGATAAGCCACCATCCGTGGGTCCTTAGAATCCCAAGTACCTGAAACTTGCTGAGCCACAAGGTCTGAGTCGCCCAGGCATCTAACCCAGCTTAAATTCATCTCTTTAGCGACTCTCAAACCATGGAGCAAGGCTTCATACTCAGCAGCATTAGTAGTACAGGAGAACATCAACCGGAGCACATAACAAAACTTATCACCTTTCGGGGAGGTGAGAACCACACCAGCACCAGACCCTTCAAGCTGTTTAGACCTGTCAAAATATATAGTCCAGTATGTGTTGTCCAGCTTTTCTTCAGGCGCCTGGCACTCTGTCCAATCATTTATGAAATCCACCAAAGCCTGAGACTTAATTGCTGTATGAGGGGTCTAACTGATGTTAAGAGGCCCCAACTCTAAAGCCCACTTGGCAATCCTTCCCGTAGCCTCTCTGTTCTGAATAATATCCCCCAATGGGGCAAAGCTTACTATAGTTATTGGATGGCCCAAAAAGTAGTGCTTCAGCTTACGATTAGCCATAAAGACCCCGTATACAAGCTTCTGCCAATGCAGATACCGCTGCTTGGACTCGGCCAAGACCTCACTGATGTAGTAAACAGGCCTTTGAATGGGATACTCTTTCCCTGCTTCCTTACATTCAACAACAATCGCCACATTGACCGCCCGGCTGTTAGCTGCTACATATAGGAGTAGCGGCTCTTTCTCAGCCGGAGTGGCTAATACTAGCGGCTCAGTCAATTGCTTCTTAAGAGATTCCAGCGCCTCTGCGGCTGCCTTGCTCCACTTAAACTTGTCCGTCTTCTTCATCATCTGATACAAGGGGATGGTCTTCTCCCCAAGCCGGCTTATGAACCGGCTCAGCGCCGCAATTCGGCCTGCAATACGCTGAACATCATTGATGCATGTCGGCTCTCGCAAAGAGGTGATAGCCTTGATTTTATCCGAGTTAGCCTCGATGCCACGCTCAGAAACCAAGAACCCCAAAAGCTTTCCTGCGGGGACACAAAAGACACATTTTGTCGGGTTAAGCATCATTTTGTACACCCGGAGATTGTCAAAAGTTTCCTTCAGGTCCTCCAAGAGGATTTCCTTCTTCCTAGACTTCACCACTATGTCATCCACATAAGCATGAACATTACGACCAATCTAGCTGTGGAGACAGTTCTGCACACACCGCTGGTAAGTCGCCTGGGCACTCTTGAGCCCAAAAGGCATGGAGACGTAGCAGAACGCCCCAAAAGGTGTGATAAACGATGTCTTCTCCTGGTCCTTGACTGGCATTTTAATCTGATGATACCCTGAATAAGCATCCAAAAAACACAAATTCTCACAACCGGCTGTTGCATCAATGATCTGATCAATGCGAGGGAGTGCGAAGGGATCAGCCAGACAAGCCTTGTTAAGGTCCGTGTAATCTATGCACATACGCCAAGTACCATTCTTTTTAAGCACCAATACTGGATTAGCCAACCATTCGGGGTGAAAAACTTCAAGTATGAACCCAGCGGCTAAGAGCCGGGCAACCTCTTCCCCAATAGCCTTGCGCCTCTCCTCATTGAACCGCCGCAGAAACTGCTTGATCGCCTTAAACTTCGGATTCACATTAAGATTGTGCTCAGCGAACTCTCTCGGTACATCCGACATGTCAGAAGGTTTCCATGCAAAGATGTCCCGATTCTCACGGATGAATTCGATGAGCGTGCTTCCCTATTTGGGATCCATGTGAGCCCCGATGATGAACTGCTTGGATGAGTCGCCTGGAGTAAAGTCCATTGTTTCAGTATCATCCGCTGAAAACTTAAGTGGCGGCTCTGCCTATGTATTTGGTTTCTTCAACGGGATCATGTCCTCCGGGTCAACGTTCTCCTTATAGAACTTCAGCTCCTCTTGTGCACAGCTAGCCTCAACATAAGCCGCATCACCTTCCTCGCACTCAAGAGCCGTTTTTCGATTGCCATGAACCATAATCGTGCCATTTAAGCCGGGCATCTTAAGCTGCAAATAAACATAACAAGGCCTAGCCATGAACTTGGCGTAAGCCGGCCGCCCGAACAACGCATTATAAGGGCTCTTGATCTTGACCACCTCGAACCATAAGGTCTCCACCCTGTAATTATACTCATCGCCGAAAGCCACCTCCAAAGATATTTTATCTACTGGGTATGCCGACTTACAAGGCACCACGCCATGAAACACAGTAGAAGAAGTTTTGAGATCTTTGTCTAGCAACTTCATCCGCCGGAAGGTGTCATAATACAAGATGTTGATACTGCTACCTCCGTCCATGAGCACTTTATTTACTCCATAACCATGTATCTGAGGGGCCACCACCAGAGCAAGCCAGCCCGGGTCATCCACCCGTGGCGGGTGATCTTGCCTGCTCCATGTTATGTCATACTCTGACCACGGCAGGTATCGTGGGAGAGTCGGCGCGATCGTATTAACCGCTCGCCTCCGTAGTTTCTCATCTCGCTTGCTGTTACCAGTCGTAAACACATGATACTGCCCCGAACTGAGCTACTTCGGGTTACTCTGGAATCCAGACTGATTGCGCTGTTGCTGCTGTTGCTGCTGCTGGTGGTGGTTATTATGATTGTTGTTGCCAGGATGCTGTTGATGCTGCTGATTATTGTGACCCGGATGACTTGTTCCTGAGCCGCCAGCACCAAAGCCGGCACCTGACCCGCCGTGGCCTGAACCGCCAGGCCCTGATCCGCCAGGCGGCCCACCACCCTGATTATGAGGCGGTTGAAAGTGTTGATTCTTAAATCTATGCATGATAAAACAATGGCCCCACGCATGCTTTGCTGGTTTATCAGGTGTGCTGTGCTCTGGGCAGGGTTTCCTAAGCACCGCTTCCAAATTGAAAGGGGGCCTGTTATCCCGCTGGTACGGCTTGTAACGCCCGTTCCCCTTAGGAACATTCGGCCCTGTGTTAGCATTTGCCACCAGCTCTGACCCGCCGCCAGCGTTCCTCTGTCTGCTTTGATTCCCATTGTTCCCAAAACTCTTGCCTTGGTTCTTCTTCTTTCCCTGATTCTACTTCTCCTCATCCGAACCCGGATCTTTGGTGTTGTCTGAGTCGGCATACTTCGTTAGAGCCGTCATGAGCTCTCCCATGTTTCGACACGTACGTTTAATACGGCCAAGCTTCTGCTTTAGTGGAACGAAATGACAATTCTTCTCCAAAATGAGCACCGCTTGAGCCGCCATGATTTGTTCCGACGAGTGAATGACGGTCGACACCCGCCGAACCCAATGATGAGCCGACTCATTCTCCTGCTGAACGCAATGATCCAAATCCACAATGGTCATAGGCTGCTTGCAAGTCCCTTGGAAATTTTTGATGAACCTTGCCCTCAATTCGGCCCAAGAACTTATAGTGTTGGGTGGTAAACCCTTTAACCATGTGCGAGCCGGACCCTCGAGCATCATGATAAAATATTTTGCAAAAACAGCCTCACTGACGTCTAGCATCTCCATAACTAGCTCATAGCTCTCGACCCAAGCCTCGGGAGGGAGATCCGCCGTGTAATTTGGAACCTTCCGAGGCCCCTTGAAATCCTTAGGCAACCTCTCGCTCCGTAGAGACGGAGTTAAGCATGGAACTCCCGCGGCTCTAGCGCTACCAACCGCTCTGGCCTCTGTCAACACTGAGGGCCCAAGACCCGGAGGAACTATTGCTGCCTCTTGTTCTCGCCTGTTTCTTGCCCGGTTCGCCAGGGCCTGCGCGTCTAGCGCCACGCATCCCCCTTGCCCATGATGCGGGCCACTGCTTGACACCGCCGGCGACTCATAGCGCCGGCTGAAACTTCGACTATGGAGAGGGGTGGAGTGGATCCGGCTCCGGCTGTGAGTATATTTCTCTTGTTGAGCCACGGCCGTCTGTAAATATCCGATAGCGTTCCTCACCTCCTCCGCAAAGGGTGCCTCGTCTGGGATAGGGATCGTTCCAAGCTGGGTAGCTGCTGCTACCATGTTCTCGACCGGGTTAGAATAATGACCCGCCGGTGTCGTAAACCCTCCGGGTGGGGATGTGAGCCACTGCTCGCCCTTCCCTAGGGGCAGCCGCCGCTCTCCCAGAGCTGGGGGTGTTGAAGAGGTTCCTCGCCTCATAACGCTCCGGCAGACGAGATTGATGCCTCCTGCGGTGCACAGCCGCCACTGAAAACTGTTCCAGCCCCAAACGGAAAGCGTCAGCCTTGAGCCGTGCTGCCTCTGCCTCCATCTAGGAGTTTAAATCAGTTATCCTCTGACGCTCCTCGGCCATCCGGCCCTTGATCCTTGCGATCTCTGCGTTACGGGCCACCTGATTATCTGGTGTGACCTTTGTAGCTAACAAAGCCTCAAGCTCATCCATCAACTCCACAAGGCCCTGAGCCGGCGGCTGGGGAGGGTTAGCTTCCGAACCGGACGCCCCTGGCCCTGCCATGAATACCGCCGCATGAGACGGCCTCTCCGGCTCATCTGATTCACCGTGCTCTGACCCGGGGCGAGTGTCACCGTACCCCCAAGGCCACCATTGCTGAGCTGGTACACAAATTCAGTTTCCCCACTTGACGACTCATCATCGAAGTGCACGAGAGTCCCTTGAGATCTAGATGCTTCCAAATCCATACCTTGAGTGAAGCCCATGAAGACATGCCCCTGAACCGGGTTAACACGGGCAGGGCCTACCTTACATGCAGGCTGGAGACGTCGAGCTGGCTCGACGATGTCGGTGCAAACGTCCGGCCCAGGTGTAGATCTGTCTATCTTTCCGATGAACACCTGGATCCCGCCGAACGGAACCCTGAAACCATACTCCACGGAAGCAGCATCAAGCCCCCTGCCGGCATCGTCGATGTAGAGCCGGCCGCGGCGACTCTTCCTCATCCTCCCAACTACGTATCCTTCGAGCTCTGGAAGGGAGCCCTTTGAGAACTCAACACCACCGAATGCGTGCCCCACGGTGGGCGCCAACTGTCGTGGTTTTGTCACGGAAGATGTCCAGGTTACCAGACTTGAGTTCAGAGCCATCGCCATGGTAGTGGACTCAAAGGGGTTGATTGAGACAAAGGACACGAGTTTACCCAGGTTCGGCCCCTCAAGCCGAGGAAAAAGCCTACGTCCTGCTTGTGTTGTTATTGCTTGTTGTATCAATTACAAGGGGCTAGACGCTTGACCTAGTTTTCGATCCCCCCTCTCTAAGCCGCCCCGTCTCGGCCTTTATATCAGAGGTCAGAGTCGTCGGGTCTTACAATTGTACAACCGGATCACGCTTTACATCTCCGAATCCATCTCTATCTTACCAACCAAGTTATCCTTTGGAAGGTCTTGCGCATCCGGGTCTATGCCGTCCGGCCCACCTCAAGAGCCGCCAAAGTTCTTGAGCCTCCAGCTGATACATATCTTCGTGGGTCGGCTCATAACCAATGCTTATCAACCGGAACCTTCCATCTGGGTCATATCACAGGGTTATATCCCCAACAGTTCCTGAATGCAATCTCTTAGAAGGTAATCGATCCAGAAATCCTACCAAGGTTAGAGAATGATTTGGTACAATGTCTTGTCAGTTTTGAGTTGGTGTTCCCACCATCCTTATTCAATATCATGACGCACGTCCTAGTTTACCTAGTCGAGGAGATTGCCATTCTGGGTCCTGTATTTCTACACAATATGTTCCCCTTTGAGAGGTTCATGGGAGTCTTAAATAAATATGTTCATAATCGTGCTAGGCCAGAAGGAAGCATCTCCAAGGGCCATGAAACAGAGGAGGTCATTGAGTTTTGTGTCTACTTTATTCCTGACACTAAGCCGATTAGTGTTCCTGAATCGCGGCATGAGGCCAGACTGGGTGGAAAAGGCACGCTAGGAAAGAATTCACTAATATGTCGGGATGGGCATTGTTTGGTGCAAGCACACTACACAGTTATACAAAGTTTTGCCTTGGTGGCTCCGTATATCGAGCAACACAAGAATATTCTATGCTCCAAACACCCGGAGAAGTCTAACGACTGGATTACACATGAACAAACGGTGACTTTTACCGGTTGGTTGCAAACACGTCTCATGCATGACGACACTGTTGAAGATGACCTGTACTTGTTGTCCAAGTTACCATCTTGGACTATATTGACTTTTAAAGGGTACGAGATAAATGGGAATACATTTTACACAATCGCCCAAGATAAAAAGAGTGCCAACCAAAACAGTGGTGTCTGCTTTGATGCATCAAACAGCAATGGGCCAAAGGACACATATTATGGTTACATAGAGGAGATATGGGAACTTGACTATGGACATGGTTTGAAGCTCCATTTGTTTAGGTGCAAATGGTTCAACCTGACAGGAGGCGGGGTAAAGGAAGACCCAGAATGCAGAATGACAACAGTGGATCTCAACAATCTTGGGTACGCAAAAGAACCATCCATCCTAGTCAATGATGTGGAGCATGTTTTCTATGTGAAGGACATGTCTACCAAGCCGAGAAAAAGAAAAGATAAGGAAGCAAATACATCATACGATGAGCCAAAGCGCCACATAGTTCTTTCAGGGAAAAGAAACATCGTGGGAGTAGAGGACAAGATAGACATGTCATAAGATAATGAAAAGTTTCATGAAATTGCTCTCTTCATAGTGAATGTTGACCCGAGCATCAAGTTAAACTATGAAGATTGTCCATGGTTACGACGCAAAGGAACACACGCGAAGAAAAAGTTTTATACCCAAAGATCCTACTCTGGGATGTGACCGACTTCTCTAGTTAGTTTTTAGACTTACATATCTGGAAAGTCCCACTTCGGCAAACCGAAGGGAATATTTGTAATAGTAGTGTACTTATGTGTTTTGTTCGTTCAGTATGCACCATTCGAAGCCAGGCCATCAATTTTCAACCCTTTCTGACTTCATTTGCTATTTTCATGCATTTACTGATTTTTTTAGCTAAATGACCCTGAAATTCATAAGCACTACAAATGAACTATGAAAAGGTTGATAGTTGGCATGGTATCATCATTTCACCCACATACCATGTGCTAAAAAGTTGACAGGGTTAGGGAAAAAACTTGACGCACTTCGTTTACAAAACAGGCAATCTCTTTCGAAGTATCACGGTTTACTCATGTGTTACAAAGGCATTTCATTTTTTTTTAACTTATTTCAACTCCAAACTTTTTGTGCGTTCAGTATGTACCATTCGAAGCCAAGCCATCAATTTTCAACCCTTTCTGAATTCATTTGCTATTTTTCATGCATTTACTGATTTTTTGAGGTCAATGACCCTGAAATTCATAAGCACTACAAATGAACTATAAAAAGGTTGAAAGTTGGCATGGTATCATCACTTCACCCACATAGCATGTGCTAAAAATTTGAGAGGGTCATGGCAAAAACTGGACGCACTTCGTGTACAAAATGGGTAATCTCTTTCGAAGTATCAGGGTTTCAAACGAAAACTCGTGTGTTACAAAGGCATTTCATTTTTTAGAACTTATTTCAACTCCAGACTTTTTGTGCGTTCAGTATGTACCATTCGAAGCCAAGCCATCAATTTTTAACCCTTTCTGATTTCATTTGCTATTTTTCATGCATTTACTGATTTTTTGAGCTCAATGACCCTGAAATTCATAAGCACTACAAATGAACTTTGAAAAGGTTGAAAGTTGGCTTGGTATCATCATTTCACCCACATAGCATGTGCTAAAAAATTGACAGGGTTACGGCAAAAACTGGACGCACTTCATTTACAAAATGGGCAATCTCTTTCGAAGTATCAATGTTTCAAACGAAAACTCGTGTGTTACAAAGGCATTTCATTTTTTTAACTTATTTCAACTCCAGACTTTTTGTGCGTTCAGTATGCACCATTAAAAGCCACACCATCAATTTTCAACCCTCTCTGATTTCATTTGCTATTTTCATGCATTTACTGATTTTTTTTGAGCTAAATGACCTTGAAATTGATAAGCACTACAAATGAACTCTGAAAAGGTTGAAATTTGACATGGTATCATCATTTCACCCACGTAGCATGTGCTAAAAAGTTGAGAGGGTTACGGCAAAATTGGACGCACTTTTTGTACAAAATGGATAATCTCTTTCGAAGTATCACGCTTTTGAACGAAAAAACATTTGTTACAAAGACATTTCATTTTTTAAATAACCTAATAATTAACCAATTGAATATAATGATAAAACACACTAATATTAAACATTAGAAAAAACAATCACGGAAAAATCTGTTTTTGAAGTAAAGTTATTCACAAATTAGTGATTCACACAAATTTTAAATAATTCAAATTTAAACTAATCCAATTTGAAAACTATTAGCACTAACAGAAAGTTTATAATTTTTTTACCTAAGGCAAAAAGATTCACAATGAAAATATTTAAATAAATAAAAAGATTCACTCGGAAACAAAAGAAAATAAATAGAGCAGAAAAATATATTTTAAAAAGCCCACCTACTGGGCCGCCACGACCTGCATACGACTAGAAACCCAACCTCTAGGTGGGCCAGGACGCATGCCCGCATGGCCTAGTAGGCCCACGGGACGGTAGAGGTGTGGTAGGCCCAGAAGGCCTGCAATTAGAGAGGAGCTCGACACGGTAGCCGCGAGAAGGCTTATAAACCGGTCTGAGCTCCTCTCGACTAGCGAGGTGGGACTAAACATCCACCCCGCCCCGGTGACTAAAGACCCCCCCCCTTTAGTCACGGTTGGAGCCACCAACCACGACTAAAGGTGAATTTCATCCAGCCCAAGCGGCGGGGAGCCAGACCTTTAGTCGTGGTTGGTGGCTCCAACCGCGACTAAAGTGGGTCTTTAGTCGCGGTTGGAGCCACCAAGCGCGACTAAAGGCTCTCATATATGTAACGCCACTTACAAAAAATTCACCATCCTCTCCATTCTCTCAACGCCACACACAGACAATGATGCCAGGCTACTGTGCTTCGCCGCCTGCCCTATTCGACATCGTCGCCGCCCCGACGCCGGTCGCACGTGCCTCCTCATCGATCCCCGACTCTAGACGCGCCCTCCTCGCCGATCCGCGATGCCGCTCATGCCCGCTCCTCCCCGAGCTCCTTGCTGTGCCGCCTGCCCCGGCACTGTCACCGCCCTGACTTGCCTCGCCTCGCCGTCGCCTCGCTGTGAGCTCCTTTCCTCCCTCTCCCCCTCTCCCTCGCCCCTACCACCATGGCCACCCCTCCTCGCCCCCCCCACATTTTCTTAAGTTAGATGATTTAATTTATATGTATTTTTGTATGTTTTAGTATATATGTATAGCAATTTGACATTTTTAGAAGAATTTTGACATTTTTGACATTTGAGGAATCAATTAGTATAATGTATGTATAGAAATATTAAGGAATTTTGACATTTCAATCCAATGTATAGAAATTAGTATGTATATATATGTATGTATACAATGTATGGAAAAAAGTTGAGAAATTTTGGCATTTGATGCAATATATGTATAGCAAATAGTATATGTATGTATAATGTATAGAAAACATTTGAGGAATTTTGACAAAGCATAGAAAAAATTGCATAGAAAAAAGTTTGTTCTGTATTTGCAAAATCAAGTTAAAAAGAATTACAAAAATCACAATCAAGCATTTATTTATTTTTAAATTTGCATAGAATTTGTTCACGACGTGAACGATGCCCGGCCCACATCATCGTCAACTCATTCGCAACGATGTCCTGCTTCAGAGGTGCCATGTCCGGGACTGGTCTCCGTCGGGCTAGCACTGGGAGGTGCTACCTTCAGGGGCGCGCATCTGGCTGAGGAACCCCGGTCCCGTCGTCGACCCGGAGCTTCTTTTGTGGCGTTCGCGTGGGCCACTTTCGGTGCGGAGGCAGCCGGACCCGTCGGAGGTGGTACGTCGCCATGTTAGGGAGCAGGACAAGCACGTCCATCGCTACATGGATGCATTGGATGTCAGGTTCTCCAATACCTGGCAGGTTCTTCAGGGATCTCACTCGAGTTATGATCATGTCATAGTTCCTTCTCTTTGGGTGTCCACCGCCTGCCGCGCGAGACGTCAACTGGATCTGTAGTAGTGATATTATATACTCCCTCCGTTTCTTGATATAAGATGTATAGATTTTTGAGAAAAATCCCAAAATATAAGGTGTATTGCGTTGCACCACTCGTTTGGATATATTTTTTAGGAATTTGATTACATTTCCTTATATCACACAAGCTCCTGTATTTTATGATCTCCATTAGTCAGGTGTAATCTTGTCCAAAACTTGTGAAATTTTCCCTCCATATGCATTCTTTAATATTCGTGCCAAAAACTATACACCATATATCTAGGAATGGAGGGAGTAATTAATAATATTCGAGATGTATTAGTGATAATATTCGAGATGTATTCGAGATTATATTCAATAATATTCGAGATGATTTATTCATTATTATATTCGATGATGCATATTATGTACTATGATTTAGTTTTCCTTATTGATTTGAATACTAAATTGTTTTATCTTTCTTCAGGGTTAGTTAAATAAAAGCTATGGACAATATCGGCAGAGAAGGAGAAGAGGCTCTGTTCGACATTATACGCTCCACGAGCCCAGAGCATGGACCTGAAGATGATGACAGCTCGCAATATCTGAACAATTCCGGTGAGGGTTGTATGTTTGATGAAGACGAACGAATAGATGAATTCGACAACGATGTTGACAAAGAAAATGTTCTTCAAATAACAAAGACCGGTGAGGTATATTTATTATATAAGCCATCCTATGATCATTACATGTCTTAATTGAGTTGTATATGTATTAACTATCGATCTTTCTTCTTTTAGGCCTCCGGATCGAGCAAATGTTCTACAAGCGACAGGGTAGTTCGAGGCCCGGCCAGAAAGTTGGACCCTGGCGTAAAGTTCAACATCGATTTCATCAATACATCAACTGGCGAACCGCTTGAACCTAAGAAAAATGCGACCAAGTTCAAGAATCAATGCGGAGTTATTGTCAGGGACCAAATCCCGATCTCCACACAAGAATGGAAAAAGCTAGCAAAGGGATATCGAGAAGGAGTTACTTTTGTCGATGAAAGAGCAAAAGATGTGCTTTGGACTGAGCTGATGTCACATTTCACACTACCAGATAACTTAACAGATGCAGATCCGAAGAAAGTCAAAAACTATGCTCTTAAAAAGATGGTGATCGCATTCAACACGTTCAAGAAAAATGCATAGGCTGCGTACGTTAGAGCAAACATGAAGACTCCAAAATTCGAGGGAGCACTTGTGAAAGCAAAAGATCACTGAGACGATTTCGTGAAGTTCAAGGAATCGGAACTAGCTAAGGAACGGATGAGAAAGAACAAGATTAATGCTGCGGAAAAGGAGTGACACCATACTCTGGGGCCAGGTGGCTACCAGACGGCCCTGCCTAAATGGGATCAATCCGAACAAGAGATGATTAGTGCAAGGCTCACTCTAGTTATAGTGACCTGGCCCCCAAGGTGCAGGACATGGTTTTATGCACATGGGGGGAAGTTGGACCCAAAGACAGGGGATATTATGGTGAAGGCAAGTCTTAAAGGTGTGACAGACGAAATACTGATGAAAATGGAAGAAGCTCGGACGAGGGTGTTCATGCCCAACAGAGAGGACGACGAGCTTATGCGCGGCCTAAAGAATCATGAACACTCGGGAAGAACATGAGGTAAAGGCGTTGTTCCGTGGTTTGAGGGGTTTGTGGGTTGGAGGAACGACTACAGAAGTCATGCGAGAAAGAAGATGCAGGAGGAGCGGAACAACAAGGAGGAAGCACTCTGCCTTGAAGGCCTAGAATCAAAGCGCTTGGAGTTGGAATCCAGAGTCACGCGGCAGCAGGAGTAGATCGACTCACTCACCTGGGAAAGGGCGACTCAACGGCAGCATGAGTAGATCGATCCACATTGGATACCATCGTCCCATCTATGGCGAGAAGCAGCATGGGTTCCGCCCCGGCCGATATCGATGTCGATTCACTGTTAGCTAGCTACCCTATGGATGATATCAAAGACAAGACTAACTGTGAGCTACACATGAAAGTGAAGAACTTATCCATGAAGGTGGCGGACGGCTATGCTTTAGCAAATCCCCCAGAAGCAACCTTCCATTGCAATCCCATTCCAACTGGATATGCTCGTGTCAGGGTCGATGAAGTGATGTCAGGGTATCACGAGCTACAACTTGACATTCTTGGACTGACGAGGAGAGAACACTGGGAGAGGCCATACATCGTATCATTCTATGGAAAAAGTACTGCATCGTCTTTCCAAGGCCACCGACTCCTCCTCCTCCAAGTCTGCCATCGCGTCAGTTGACTCCTACTTCTCCTCCAAGTCTGGCTCCGCATCAGTCGACTCCTCCTCCAAGTATAGCATGGCGTCAGCCAACTCCTCCTCCAAGTCCGGCATGACGTCATCCAACTCCTCCTCCTCCAAGTCCGACACCGCGTCAGTCGACTCCTCCTCCAACTCTGGCACCGCGTCAGCGTGCTCCGTCGACTCAGCTTGTTCTGTCGCCTAAGCAACAACGGAAGAGAGAGGCCGCAACTATGATGACTAGCGGTACAATAGGCAAGAAATTCAAATTGGTCCAAGCCTCAAGCCTCTTCCGAAGTTGCCTTACCACCTGACTGAGGAGGAACTCGAGAGTGTAGTGGACGCCAAAGTGAAGGCCCATTTTGGACCCAATCTGCCCAGCCGCCCAAGGAGAAAGTACCTGAGCATGTCTCAGAACACTTTATTGATATGGCTTGACCGGCTGTCAATCAGAAGGACTGCGACTATGTGCGGTCTATCAAGAAGTCATATCTTGCAGGACAAAAGGAGTTGAGCTCGAGCTTGAGCCAAGGAGTTGGCAAAAAAAGCGGGGAAACGGTTCCCCAGCTAGGAGAACAGGTAGTGCAATCGATCCCCCTACTCATTGTACAAACACCTATGAGTATTGCCGGTCGTCTATCAGTAACCGACGATCATATAAGGCAGGCTAAAGAGGCCGGTATCACTATTGAACAACTCCTAGGCCTTGAGGAAATCCCCGGGCTTAAAGAGGATGAAGTAAAATATCAATATGCCCGCGACAAACCTCTGGTCAAGCCTGAAGATATCAAGCTTCTACCAACGAGAATCTACAATTTGCATACGTGGTACATGCAAATAATAGCAAATACTAATATAGAGTCCCTCATGGTGAGAGTCAAGAAGAGGCATTACTTCCACAAAAAAGCTCTGTGGATTCATTTTCCAGAGTTGTTTCAATTATTCAATCAAGACGCACTCGACAAATCTTTAGTCGGTTGCTATTGTCTGTAAGTGAATTATTTCTATAATTTAAGTCTCTAGCTAGCTGTGCTCTTGTTCATTACCTATAATTATCCTCACTATATTCTTTTATGTTGTATTATGCAGAATGAAGATGTATGAAATGAAACAAGCTGGACGCTATGGCATTGGGTTCATTGACCCAAATACGATTAATAAAAAGATATGGAAACTCAATATTCGAGAAAAGACATAGAGAAAGCCCTACTAGTTTTTTTGAAGCATCTAAACACCCAACCAGAAATACTACTTCCTTACAACTTCAGGTGAGTGTTACTATATATATCTTGTACTATAAATTCTATTTTTTGCTTACTAGATGTTAATAAGTGTAGTTGATGAGTTATTCACACGCTCGCTTAATTATACAAAACGTGTGCGCATGCAGTTACCACTGGATCTTGTTAATCATTGAATTTGACAAGGGAAAAGTTGAAGTACAGGACTCGCTATATAAGGATCCATCCGAATACGCAATCATGAGGGGGTGGTTGACAGGTAATTTCAATCATTATCGCACTATGTCAACGTCTTTAATTACTTCATTTCCTGATATCAACTAGTTAATAACTCATCTATTCATTTTCTTTGCTGGCGGGCAAGGCTTGGGCCAAGTTCATCAAACAGGTCCCAGGCGACTGGGCACAATAGCTGACATGCATGCGACCCAAGGTAATTAAGTAGTACTATCTAGCTACGTCCATGCATCTCTTTAATTCTAGTTTCAATACCATTATCATGCTTGATTAATTATTACCTGATTAAATTTTATTCTTGTAAAGTGCATGAGGCAGGAGCCGGGGACTAGTTTATGCGCATACTACGTTTGCGAGAACATTCGCGTGATCACGTCTGAAAGGAGCAGAAACAAAAGAAATCTTTGGGTACGTTTGCTAGAACACTATCCATAATTTTTTTATCATGATCTAGCTAATATATATACACAAAACTAATACATTCATCTTGATCTCCATCTTGTAGCTCATGCAGATGCGGGGCCAGCTCCTACCAGAGGCTCGGGTACGAGAAATTCAAGAGGAAATAGCTGGATTTCTGGTCGACCAGGTCATAGATACCAAAGGAGAATACTATTAAACAATCAATAACAAGTAACGCCTGCATATATATGTAATGATCCTCAAATTGTAGGAGAAATTGTATATATATACGTATGTGAATGGTCGTTGTACGAGCAATTCGATGATATATATATATATATATGTGTGTGTGTGTGTGTGTGATTGGTTCTACGAGAAATTCTACTTATATGTATATGCACAACGTGTGTACAGTATGTAGTAGCGTAATATATGTTTCACATAAAAATTAATTGACTGGAAAACAAATAATTAAAAGGAAAATTAAACCATAATTAATTCATAAACCCCTAAAGGATTAAAAGGAAAATAAAACAAAATTAAAAAAGCTAAATACTTTTAGTCCCGGTTGGTGTTACCAACCGGGACTAAAGGTCCCCCAAGCCCACGGCGCCGGTAGATGCCACGTGGTGGGCCTTTGGTGCCGGGCCGTGTTGAACCGGGACAAAAGGGGGTGGGCTTTAGTCCCCACCCTTTAGTTTCAGTTCGAGAATCGGCACTAAAGGCCCTTACGAACCGCGACTATAGGCCGATTTTGCACTATCAGAATAGTTTCCCACTCATAGCTACTGATTTTCTGAGAGAGAGCCACCTACTCATGTGTTGAGATCATGCCATTCCATTCCTACCATATGAATCTTGATTTCTAGCCTCCCCAACTTGCTTTCCACCCAATCAATCTCTGCTACCAAGCTAAATCTATGAGAGAGTGATTGTGTGTTGAGGAGTCTATCATCTTGAAGCACAAGAGCAAGGAGTTCATTGAGGCAAATCAAGCCTTTTACCTTTTGGAGAGTGGTGCCTCCTAGATTGTTTAGGTGTCACTTGGGAGCCTCCTACTTCGTGTTGTGGAGTGAACCAAGAAGTTTGTAAGGGCAAGGAGATCACCTACTTTGTGAAGATCTACCCCAAGTTAGGCTAGTCCACCGTGGACGTAGGCCGTCATGGTATAGTCAAGGTTGCTTCTTCGTGGAACCCTTCATGGGTAGAGCCCTCCGTGGACTTTCGCGAGCATTACACTCCGTGGGTTGAAGACTCCATGAACGTGGATGTACGATAGCACCACCTATCGGAAGCACGGAAAAAAATCTTGTGTCCCTCATGCGTTTGATCTCTCTATCTCTACTCCTTACTTCCATGTGCAATGTCTTTACTTTCCGCTGCTATACTTGATGACTTGCATGTGTAGATTGTTCTAGATTTGCTATGTATGCTAAAAACTGCCAATAATTGATTTGTGCTTGAGGTAGTTTTAAATTCCTGCGGATAGTCTATTCACCCCCTCTAGACATACACTTCTAGTGATCCCTTAATTGGTATCATAGCATAGGTCTCCATTGCTTCGGTTTAAACATCGTGGAGGAAGATGGATGTGTCTAGTGTGGAGAGTTTGTATTGTAGAGTGCCCATTCTTGATGGAGAGTACTATAGTAGATGGAATAATGCCATGATTGATCTATTTGATAAGTTCCATTTGAGAAAACATATTAAAAATCCCTATGTGCCCCCCATTGATGAATTGCATCCCATACATGAAGAGGAAATTAACATGCTTGGTAACCTAAGAAATGTCTATCTTATTGTTAGAGGTTGACCAAGATTCGTTCTTTCTCAATTAAAGAACTTTGCATGTGCTTATACTTCATGGACTGATTTGGAGAAACGATATCCAAATCTTTCATTAGGAAATCTTGATGAAATTCTTCATAAAATTGTTGCTTTTAACAAAATGAAGCCTAGTGATCCAAACTTTTATAAATTCCTATTTGAGCTCCGTGATCTTATGCGTGCTAAACAGATATCACTACTGTCAACAACATTGTTATTGAAGCCATTCGCATTCATAAACTTGAACATTGTCATGGTTACGATTCTAATGAGTCTCTTGGTTTCTATGACGAGGAGATTCCACCGAATGATGACAATGAAGAACATGGGTACTATAATGAAGATGAGTTGTTTGACATCGAGCATCAAAAGATCATGAGGAATCTAAGTCTAATGGCGAACTTCAAGGATTACATGTCTGGCGGAAAAGAGTGGATTCTCGAAAGTGGATGCATGGATCACATGACTAGTGATAAAGACATGTTTCGAGAGATCATGCCTAATCAAGTACCTCGAAGGTACATGACCTTTGGAGACAACTCTAAGGGTACGGTACTTGGCCTTGTTAAGGTGGCCATATCTCATGATAGGTCAATTCAAAATGTGATGCTTGTTGAATCCCTTGGTTACAATCTTCTTTCTGTATCTAGACTAGCAGACTTCGGTTTCAATGTGCTATTTACTAAAATAGATGGCCAAGTGTTTCGATTTGATAATCCTAAAATTGTCTTTACTGGTATTCGTAGAGGTGATCTATACATTGTTGATTTTACTAAAAAGGCCCAACCTCGTACTTGTCTAATTGCAAAGTCATCTAAAGGTTGGCTATGGCATAGAAGGCTAGGACATGTAGGCATGCGCAATCTAGATAAGATTATCAAGGGAGATCACATTCTAGGTGTTAAGGATGTTATCTTTGACAAAGATATACTTTGTAGCGCTTGTCAAGCAGGAAAGCAAGTAGGTGGAAGTCATCCGATCAAAAATATCATGACTACTAGGAGACCACTCGAATTACTTCATATGGATCTCTTTGGTCCCAATGCTTACAAGAGTCTCGGTGGAAACTCTTATGGTCGAGTTATAGTTGATGATTTTTCCAGATTTATGTGGGTATTCTTTCTTGATGATAAGTCATAGGTACAAAAGATCTTCAAGAACTTCACTCGCAAAACGCAAAATCAGTTTGAAGTGAAGATCAAGAAGGTTCGAAGCTATAATGGATCGGAGTTCAGGAACACCCATGTGGATACCTTTCTTGATGAAGAGGGTACTTCACATGAGTACTTAGCTACGTCCATGCCTCAACAATACCAGTTCTACCGTGCAAGCCACGCATACGAACTTAATGGGTTGTACACGCCCGAGGGGGCTCAAGAGACGGGCCCCCACATTCTCATGCCTAAGTGGAAGCCCCTGCTCCGTGCTGGCGGACAACACTGTCGCTCAGCGGCTATGCCCATGCAACGTGGAAGCCCCATGCTCCGCCCTGGTGGATAAACAACTGAGCGCGCCCAAGCGGCTACGACGTTCGGACACACCGTCACACTATGGTGTTCCAGGTGGCGTGAGTTGTGAAACAACTTTCACATCGTGTAAAGTTGTATGCCAAACTCGTAACTCAGACATTCACCTCCACGATCACATCGCAGGCATTTTTATCTTCTTGTCACGATGATCTTAAACTTCACTCTGAATTTGCTTGAACTTTTCAAAAATTCAGACTTGTGTTTCATTAAGTAAATATACACTATATCTACTCAAATCATCAGTGAAGGTAAGAAAATGACAATATCCACCGCACACTACAAGACTCATTGGATTGCATACATCAACATGTATTATTTCCAATAAATCACTTGCCCGCTCCATTAAACCGAAAATGGGGTCCTTAGTCATCTTGCCCATGAGGCATGGTTCACATGTCTAAACCAATTCGAAATCGAATGAGTCCAAAGATCCACCAGCATGGAGTTTCTTCATGCGATTTATACCAATATGACATTTAGCGATAGTGAAACAAGTATGCGGTACTATCATTACTAACTTTGTATCTTTTGGCATCAATGTGATGAACATGTCTATTACTACGATCAAGATTCAACAAACCATTCTCACTGGGTGCATGACCATTGAAGGTATTATTCATGTAAACAGAATAACCATTATTCTCTAACTTAAATGAATAACCATGTTGCAATAAACACGATCTAATCACGTTCATGCTCAACGCAAAACACAAAATAACATTTATTTAGGTTTGTCACTAATCCCGATGGTAGAGAGAGCATGAGATGTTGATCACATCAACCTTGGAAACATTTCCAACACACATCGTCACCTCACCATTAGCTAGTGCTACGTTTATTCCGTAGCTTTTATTTCGAGTTACTAACATTTAGCAACCAAACCGGTATCCAATACCCAGGTGCTATTAGGAGTACTAGCAAGGTACACATCAATAACACGTATATCAAATACACTTGTGTCGATGTTGGTAGCCTTCTTATCTACCAAGTATCTAGGGTTGTTCCGCTTCAGCGACCGCTCACCTCATAATCGAAGCACTTAGTCTCAGGTTTGGGTTCAACTTTGGGTTGCTTCACTGGAGCAGCAACTGACTTGCCATCCATGAAGTTTCCCTCCTTGCCCTTTCCCTTCTCGAAACTAGTGGCTTTGCTAACCATCAACACTTGGTGCTCCTTCTTGATTTCTACCTTTGCGGTGTCAAACATCGCGAACAGCTCAGGGATCATTATTTCTATCCCTGGCATTTTATAGTTCATCACCAAGTTCTAGTAGTTTAGTGACGGTGACTTGGAGAACTATATGAATCACTATCTTATCTGGAAGATCAACTCCCACTCGATTCAAGCGATTGTAGCACCCAGACAATCTGAGCACATTCTCAACGATTGAGCTATTCTCTTTCATCTTGCAGGCAAAGAATCATGTTGGAGATCGCATATCTCGCAACACGGGCATGAGCCTGAGATCCTAATTTTAGCTCTTAGAACATCTCATATGTTCCTGTTGGAAATATGCCCTAGAGGCAATAATAAATTAGTTATTATCATATTTCCTTGTTCATGATAATCGCTTATTATCCATGCTATAATTGTATTGAATGGAAACACATTACATGTGTGGGTAAATAGACAACACTCTGTCCCTAGTATGCCTCTAGTGAACTAGCTTGTTGATCAAAGATGGTCAAGGTTTCCTAGCCATTGACATTTGATGTCATTTGATAATGGGATCACATCATTAGGAGAATGATGTGATGGACAAGACCCAAACTACAAACGTAGAATATGATCATGTCAGTTTATTGCTACTATTTTCTGCATGTCAAAGTATGTGTTCCTATGACCATGAGATCATGCAACTCACTGACATTGGAGGAGTAACTTGTGTGTATCAAACATCGCAACGTAACTGGGTGACTATAAAGGTGCTCTACAGGTATCTCCGAGGGTGTCTGTTGAGTTGGCATGGATCAAGACTGGGATTTGTTACTCCGTGTGACGGAGAGGTATCTCAGGGCCCACTCGGTAATACAACATCATAATAGGCCTTGCAAGCAATATGACTAAGTGTTAGTCATGGGATCTTGTATTACGGAACGAGTAAAGAGACTTTCCGGTAACGAGGTTGAACTAGGTATGGAAATACCGACGATCGAATCTCGAGCAAGTAACATACCGAAGAACAAAGGGAACGTTATACGGGATTGACTGAATCCTTAACATAGAGGTTCGACCGATAAAGATCTTCGTAGAATATGTAGGAACCAATATGGTCATCCAGGGCCCGCTATTGGTTATTGACCGTAGAGGTGTCTCGGTCGTGTCTACATAGTTCTCGAACCCGCAGGGTCTGCACACTTAAGGTTTGGTGACATTTTGGTAGTATAGAGTTATGTGTGGTGGTGACCTAAGGTTGTTCGGAGTCCCGGATGAGATCCCGGACGTCACGAGGAGCTCCGGAATGGTCCGGAGGTAAAGATTCATATATAGGAAGTCCTATTTTGGTCGCCGGAAAAGTTTTGGGCTCATTGGTAGTGTACCGGGAGTTCCGGTAGTGTACCGGGAGACCTCCGAGAGGGGTATTTCGACCCAAGAGGCTTCATGGGCTGTGGGAGAGTGAATATCAGCGCTTAGTGGGCTGGTGGAAACTCGCACACAAGGCCCCATGTGGCTGGAGAAGAAAACCCAAAAGGAAAAAGGTGGAAAAAGGCAAAAAAGGCAAATTAGGGAAGGAGTCCTAATCCTACTAGGAGTGGAGGAGGTGGACTCCTCCCGAGTTGATTCGGCTTACTCCTATGGGAGTCTTGGCCCTTGCGCCAGCCTCCTCACCTCTTCTCCTATATATACCGGTGGATTTTAGGGTTTTGCACTAGTTTTTATGGCCACGTGCTACCCGTTCCGCCGGTGCTCCTCTAGATCGGATTTCCGCGGTGCTTAGGCGAAGCCCTGCCGGAATTGCTCCACCACCATCGTCGGAGCGCCGTCACGCTGCCGGTGAACTCTTCTTCCTCTCCACTTCCTCTTGCTGGATCAAGACGGCGGAGATCGTCGTCAAGCTGCACGTGTGCTGAACGCGGAGGTGCCATTCGTTCGGCGCTAGATCGGAAGGACCGTCATCAAGATCGCGAGATGGTTCGTGATGAGATCGCGGGACGGATCATGATGAGATCGCGAGACAGATCATGATGAGATCGTGCGACGGATCGTGATGAGTTCGCGGGACAGATCGTGATTGGATTGTGGGACGGATCGTGATGTGATCGCGGGTCGCTCGGCGATTTGGATCGCGAAGATGTTCGACTACACCAACCGCGTTTCTTAACGCTTCCCACTTAGCGATCTACAAGGGTACGTAGATCCACTCTCCCTCTCGTAGATGCTCATCATCATGGATAGATCTTGCGTGTGCGTAGGAAATTTTTTGTTTCCCATGCAACGTTCCCCAACAGTTCCATGACGTTCAAAACATTTTGGAGCCTCAATTCTAAGCCGTAATGCATGACACACTAAACTATCAAGTAGTCATCGGAACGTGCCTGTCAGATGTTCACAACATCTACAGACGACGCTAGAGGAGGTGGCTCACCGAGCGGGGCATTAAGGACATAAGCCTTCTGTGCAGCAATGAGGACAATCCTCGGACCACGGACCTAGTCCGCAATATTGCTACCATCACCTTTCAACTCTATTTCACTAGGAATATATAAAAATTCAAGGGAGCTACAGCATGAGCAAGTAATCTACAACATAATTTGCAAAGACACTACTGACTATGTTCATGATAATGAGTTCAATTAATCATATTACTGAAGAACTCCCACTCGAATTGACATCCCTCCGGTCATTCGAGTGATACATGATCCAAATTCACCAACTCAAGTCCGATCATCACGTGAGTTGAGGTGGTTTCAATGGTGAACATCATCATGTTGATCATATCTACTATATGACTCATGTTCGACCTTTCGGTCTCTTGTGTTCCGAGGCCATGTCTGTACATGCTAGGCTCGTCAAGTTTAACCTGAGTGTTCTGCATGTGCAACACTGGCTTGCACCCGTTGTATGTGAACGTAGAGCCTATCACACCCGATCATCACGTGGTGTCTCGACATGACGAACTTTCACACTGGTGCACACTCGGGGAGAACACAATTGATCTTGAAATTTTAGTGAGGGATCACCTTATAATGCTACCATTGTCCTAAGAAAAACAAGGTGCATAAAAGGATTAACATCACATGCAAATCATAAGTGACATGATATGGCCATGAACTTGTGCTTTTGATCTCCATCTTGAAAGCACCGGCATGATCTCCATCGTCACCAGCATGACAACATGATCTTCATCATCTTGATCTCCGTCAACGTGTCGCCATCTGGGTTGTCACTCCCACCATGCTTCTACTACTATTGCTACCGTTTAGCAATAAAGTAAAGCATTACATAACGCTTAATGATTGACACGCATGTCATACAATAATTAAAGACAACCCTATGGCTCCTGCCGGTTGCCGTACTCATCGACATGCAAGTCGTGATATTCTATACAACACATGATCATCTCATACATCACATATATCTCATCATGTAATTGACCATATCACATCACAACATACCCTTCAAAAACAAGTTAGACGTCCTCTAATTGTTGTTGCATGTTTTACGTGGCTGCTATGGGTATCTAGCAAGAAGAATTCTCACCTACACAAAGCCACAACGGTGATACATAAGTTGCTTTTCAACCTTCTCAAGGACTTCCTTTGTCGAATCCGATCCAACTAAAGTAGGAGAAACAGACACCCGCGCGCCATCTTTGTGCGATGAAGTTACACGTCATTCGGTGGAACCGGTCTCTCATAAGCATACGAGTAAGGTTGGTCCGGGCCGCTTCATCCCACAATACCGCTGAACCAAAAAACGACCAAGGGAGGAAGCAATCTAAGCATCAACGCCCACAAACTCTTTGTGTTCTACTCGAGATCTCATCTACACATAGACCTAGCTCATGATGCCACTATTGGGGAACATTACATGGGAAACAAAAAATTTCCTATGCACATGCAAGATCTATCCATGAGATGAGCATCTACGCGAGGGACAGTGGATCTACATACCCTTGTAGATCGCTAAGCGGGAAGGGTTAAGAAACGCGGTTGGTGTAGTCGAACGTCTTCGCGATCCAAATCGCCGAGTGTCCCGCGATCTCATCACGATCCGTCCCATGATCCAATCATGATCCTTCCCACGAAATCATCACAATCTGTCCCGCGATCTCATCACGATGCGTCTTGCAATCTTGATCACGGTCCTTCCGATCTAGCGCCAAACGGACGACACCTCCGTGTTCAACACACATACAGCTCGATGACGATCTCCGCCTTCTTGATCCAGCAAGAGGGAGCGGAGAGGTAGACGAGTTATCTGGCAGCGTGATGGCACTGCGGCGATGGTGGTGGAGCAATTTCGGCAGGGCTTTGCCTAAGCACCGTAGAAAACCGATCTAGAGAAGAAACTATGCACTAGAGGAACGGGTAGCACGTGGCTGAAAATCAAGTGCAAAACCCCTAAAACCTCTAGTATATATAAGAGGAAGAGAGGAGGGGACTTGGTGCAAGGGTCAAGCCCTCTAGGCTTCGCCCGAAGTGGGAGGAGAGGAGGAATCCTCCTTCAATCCTAGTAGGACTAGGACTCCTCCTTATTTTGGCCTTTTTGCCTTTTTCCACCTTTTTCTCTTTGAGATTTTCTTCCCAGCCGCATGGGCCCTTAGAGGAGGCTTCGGCCAACCCACCAGGGGCTGGTTTATCTCCTCCCACAGCCCATGTAGCCTCTTGGGTCGAAATACCTCTCCCGATGGTCCCCCCCGGTACACTCCCGGCACTCCCGGTACACTACCGATGATCCCAAAACTTTTCCGGCGACCAAAATAGGACTTCGAATATATCAATCTTTACCTCCAGACCATTCCGAAGCTCCTCCTGACGTCCGAGATCTCATCCAGGAATCAGAACAACCTTCGGTCACCACCATACATAACTCTATACTACCGAAACGTCAACGAACCTTAAGTGTGCAAACCCTGCGGGTTCGAGAACTATGTAGACAAGACCGAGACACCTCTACGATCAATAACCAATAGCGGGACCTAGATGCCCATATTGGTTCCTACATATTCTATGAAGATCTTTATCTGTTGAATCTCTATGTCAAGGATTCAGTTAATCCCGTATGATGTTCCCTTTGTTCTTCGGTATGTTCCTTACCCGAGATTCGATCGTCGGTATCTCCATACCTAGTTCAACCTCGTTATCGGCAAGTCTCTTTACTGGTTCTGTAATACAAGATCCCGTGACTAAAACTTAGTCACATTGCTTGCAAGGCTTGTTGTGATGTTGTATTACTGAGTGGGCCCTGAGATACCTCTCCGTCACACGGAGTAACAAATCCCAGTCTTGATCCCTGTCAACCCAACAGACACCCTCGGAGATACCTGTAGAGTACCTTTATAGTCACCCAATTATGTTGCGACATTTGATACACACAAGGGACTCCTCCGGTGTCAGTGAGTTGCATGATCTCATGGTCATAGGAACAGATACTTGACATGCAGAAAACAGTAGCAATAAACTGACACGATCATATGCTACGTTTGTAGTTTGGGTCTTGTCCATCCCATCATTCTCCTAATGATGTGATCCCATTACCCAATGACATCTCATGTCCATGACCAGGAAACCATAGCCATCTTTGATCAACAAGCTAGTCTATTAGAGGCATACTAGGGACATGGTGTTGTCTATGTATCCACACATGTATCTGAGTTTCCGATCAACACAATTATAGCATGGATAATAAACGATTATCATGAACAAGGAAATATGATAATAACTAATTTAGTATTACCTCTAGGGCATATTTCCAACATTTCTCCACCCTAGCAACGGCACCCTCAAGCACCTCAACAACCTTTGAAGAGAGCCCCACGAAGCCGCTCTCAGGAGCCACCAGGGGTTCCACAAATCCTCCTCGACAGATGGAGTTCAGTGCTTGGCGGAGCCTGAGATCGACAAAGGGGAGGGAATTGAGCTCCGCAGCCTTTCCTCACCCATGACAAGGTCCTTCTCTCTGGAGTCGTGTCGAGCCTTCTCCACAGCTACTTCCTCCTTCAGCTTGTCCAGGTGCTTGCGCTTCGTGGCTTGGTCGGTCGCCGCCTTGGACAGCGCAGAGTCACGGTCGGCAAGATTGGCCTCGTAGGTCTTAAGGTCTTCCTCCCACTGGCAAAGCCATTTCGCGAGCGCAGTCTTCTCCTCTTGAAGAGTCGTCAGGCAGACCCTCACCTTGTCGCAGCACTACACACAGACACTTCATCGGCATGCGCCGCATCGCGGGCTACCTTGGCTAACGCGGCCTCCTTCCTCTCAGCCGTGATGGTCTCGTCTTGGCTCCAAACTGCCAGGCAGAGGCATCGCCCAGGAGCACCTAGAAAGCAGCCCTAGGCGCTCCTTCGCAAGGAGATCATTGATGCTCCTGAGGGCGTCCTGGACCTGACCCAGAGCGGCATAGGACCCATCTGGGGCGCCAAGGCCGCACGTCGGAAGCGCCAGGGCCTGGCCCGGAGGTGGCATCTACGTGACGATAGGAGCCGCCTCTAGGGGGCAGAAGCATGAAGAGCGGAGGGTGCCAGAGGATGCGGTACCACCACATGCAAGACAGGGATGGGTGGTCCCACAGCCAGTTGTCCCTCGGGGGTCTGTCTCTTAGGCAGCGGGGCGGATGCGCCCCCGAGGGCAGAATCAACCTCTCTAATGGGCGTCGGGGCTCCACGGCCGTGACAAGGAGAGTCGCCCCGCGAGCCTCCTCGCCTGCGACAGCCCGCGCTCCATCAGGCATCGGCAGGGCACCAGGAACGGACGTCATGTTGAAGGGCACCTTCGGCTTGACGCCCGCCTTCTTCTTCCTCGCCTTTGGCATGGCGGTGCTCTTGATTATCAAGCAAAGAAGGGACCATCATCGCACGGGCTACCGACAGCTGGCCAAAAACCAAGCAAGGCAACTTACTCTTCGACGTCGACTCACTTCTTCTTCTTCTCCACCTCGGCCAAGGCGGGAGTGCCCTCGCCCTTCTCTGGGAGGCCTCGCCGCGTGGGGGAGCATAGGAGCCTCCCGCAGGGGCCACGGCCGGGGAAGTCGAACCAGCCCCAACACGACCGCCTCACCCACTGGCTGTAGCTCGGGCAGGAGCGAGGCGGGTGCCTCAACCACCTTGCTAACACGGCCTGGGTGCTCCGAAGGAGGCCCAGCCTCGCTTTTCTTTGAGTCACCCGCCCGGCGGACTGTGCGGCCCAATGCGTGGGCCCCGGTACCCTGAGGACCCTGGCAAGACATGGAGGAATTACGGCAGGGGGGTTCATCGGCATCGTCATTGTCTTCGAAGCCGTGAAGAAGCGCACTCCATGACGGAGGGGACACTTCCTTCGGTTCGTCATCCACTGTCCCCTCCGAGTCTTCCTCATCCATAGTGTCATCGGAGGACACCGTTGTCGGATTCGGGCTCCGAAAAACGCTTGACATTCGAACACATGGGAGTGTGCGAAGGTTCCTTGTGGCCTCACCCAACCTATCTCTCTACTCGATGGTTACTACGGCGAACTTGCTTGATGACGAGGAAGAAGATGAACATGGCAGTTTACCCAGGTTCGGGCCGTTGTGAAGCGTAATACCCTACTCGTACTTTGGTGGATTGCCTCTCAGAGATTTGGGTGGATGAACTAGTTCAATGGGCTTGAGCCTCGCGAGGGCGCTCAAGAGGTATTCTTGGTTCTCTCGTTGCGGTGGTGCGTCGAGTGTCTAAGTGTTGGATCGGCCCCCTCCATGGTGCGGCCAAGATTCTATATATAGCTGTGTCATGGGTCCTCTTCCCTTATCACAATGGCGGGAAGGGATCCCACAACGGCCAATTTTGAAGGGGGACAGGATTACATCCGTGCCCTGTCCAAAGGTGGTCTTCGCCTGCAAAGTAGTTTTTGGTGATGCAGTGGTGGGCTCGGCGATGACATCCGTCCTGCGGGGCTCGTGGTCATGGTCATGTTTCATCGGTAGACAAAACTTTGGGCGGCACTTTAGGAACCCGCATACGTCTTTGCTCCCTTTGCACCAAAGAGGAAACTGCGCCGCCTGGCGCGCTAGCGCCCACCTGTCCTTCCTTGCGTCACCTTTGACTCCTGACGCTGGGCTCTGCATAGAGATTTCTGTCGCTCGGGAGGGGGATCAGGAGGCCCATCCATGCTAGTCCTGATGTTGTTCTTCCTCGCAAGCCCAGGGTCCTCGTGAGGTCCTTGCCTTGAGTAATGCTACGCCAGGCCACGCCTGGCTGACAAGTGGGCCATGCCCTGGGCCGCGGGCAGGCAGGACTGGGTACCCCCGTTCCCAGAACATCGATAGTAGCCACTGGGCACAAGGCACGCTCGAGCAGGCTTCGGAGTGAAGCTTTGAGGACGGCCCAAAGCGTCGCAGGCCCCAAACGCCTGCAGGCCAGGCTTTACACACGTCGGTCGCCCGTGCGGCGACGCCTCCGCTCCCCGAAGACATCAGGAACTACCCAAGTCAAACCGCCGCGATGCCTATGCCATCGCCGACCATCATGAACTTTCCTTGAATGTTGTCGATTCCTTGGGCTTCCAGCCCTCAGGCCACACAGATGTGACCGGACAGTGTCAGACGAGGCAACGGGAGGCAGGGTCGCGCGTCTATCAAGCTGGCCCTTTCGGCGCCCGAGGGGCGCACGTCGCCTGCTCTCCTATCACGCCTCGTGGTCTTGATCCCTCCTATAAATCCGCACCCTCATGACGGAGCCTAGCCATCTCGAAGCGACCGCCTACTCCTGCAACTCCAGAGAAAACCCTCTTCCTCTCCTTAGATTCTCCCTTCCCCCATGGCGTCTGGTGGAAGCGCCTCTGGCGCAAGGGAGCGCGCGGGGCCGTCAGCCCCCTCGCTCTCCTCCGGTGGCAGCGGCGGGGGACCGTCGGAGCCGGCGCATATTCACTGGCACTGGGCCATGGTGGAGGAGTGAGTGTTCCGTCGCCTCCCTCTGTGGATCAAAAGTAAGTCTAGAGGGGGTGATTAGACTACTTGGCCAAATAAAAGTTTTGCCTTTTTTCCAATTTTAATTCTTGGCAAGTTTTAGCATTCATAGCATATCAAGTAACACCCTACACATGCATGTCTAAGAATGTAGTAGCGGAAAATAAAGACATTGCACATGTAAGTAAAGAGAGGGTTAGGAAAGCAAACACAATTAATGACACGAAGATTTTTCCCGTGGTTCCGATAGGTGGTGCTATCATACGTCCACGTTCATGGAGTCTTCAACCCACGAAGCGTAATGGTCACGAGAGTCAACGGAGGGCTCTACCCACGGAGGGTTCCATGAAGAAGCAACCTTGACTATTACATGCGGCTTCCGTCCATGAAGGACTAGCCTCACTATGGGTAGATCTTCACGAAGTAGGCGATCTCCTTGCCCTTACAAACTTCTTGGTTCACTCCACAACATGAAGTAGGAGGCTCCCAAGTGACACCTAACCAATCTAGGAGGCACCACCCTCTAAAAGGTAATAGGCTCAGTAATGACGATGAACTCCTTGCTCTTATGCTTCAAGATGATAGACTCCTCAACACACAATCACTCTCTCACAGATTTGGCTTGGTAGAAGAGATGGGATTGGTGGAAAGCAACTTGGGGAGGCTAGAAATCAAGATCCATATGGTTGGAGTGGAAGATCTTGATCTCAACACAAGGGTAGGTGGTTCTCTCTCAAAAAAGTGAGTAGGATAGTATGGAATAGTTCTGAGTGCTTCGCTTTCGAGTGGGTGGTGGTGAAGGGGTATATATAGGCATCCCCAAAAATCCAACTGTTACACACAAAATGACCAACTCGATGACACCGATGTGTTATTCTCGGTGGTACCAAAGTGACCAAAAGGTGGCCACTTTTGAATCTCAGTGAGACTGATATAAGAATCTCGGTTGCACCGACAAGGTGACCAACGGTCAGAATTTCCAAACTCGGTGACGCCGATTCAACATTCTCGGACGGACCGAAAATGTGAACTTGCGTAACAAAAACTTGGCAGCCTAACTCGATGGCACCGAAAGCAGTGTCGGCTGCACTAAAGGGTTAGGGTTTGGCTGAGTGTGTCTAGGGTTTGGAATTAGTGACACCAGGATGGAAATGTTGGTTGCACAGATTTGACTGTTTGGCTTAGAACAGACTTTGGTGGGAGAGTTTGTGGGTGTCTTTGGTGAGTATCACTTTTGCACGTATGAGCTTTTTTGTTCACAAACAAAATTTTACACCCCTTTTAATAGTATTGACTTTCCTATGGACTCAAGGTGATTTCACACAAATATAAAATGTAGAGTCCTCTTGCTTGAATCTTAGCCAATCCATTTCCTTGCATCTTGGGGTGTTCCACAATCTCTTTGCCAACCCATCATTGAACTTTTCCTGAAATATACTTGATGGAAATATTATTTCAATGACATATATGTTGTTATAAATTACTAAAACCACCAAGGGAGCAAATGTGCTTTGAATCTTCCCCTTTTTGGTAATTGATGACAACATATAGATCAAAGTTTCGACACATGATATAATCAATGAATATAATCGTCGCTTTGAGAAGTATGTGATAAGCAAGAGCTCCCCCTAAATTTGTGCATTATTTTGAATTTGCGTTTGAATGCAAATGCACAATCGATTAGGTACATGGGGCACTTCTTCCATGTCACATACATCTTGGTGGTGTGCGATGATAATTAGAATGAACATCATAGCACAACACGACCAAGCAATGTACAAAGATCATCTCATAAGGCATACTTCCCCCACTTTGTAATAAGATGATAGGAAGTAGTAGCATCACACAAAAGTGTATCACAAGCAACCAAAAGACAATAGTTTGTTTTGAAAATCAATAAACACCAAAGCTCTATCTCACTCAAAGCCTAAAGATCTATATACACTTCTCCCCCTTTGTCAACAAGTTACCAAAAAGTTCAAAGCTATATGTCTAAGTGCTCTTGGACTGATCTCCTCGGGTTGTTGATGAAGGAGTCGAGAGTACAACATTGATGAAGATCTCTGCAGATGTCGTGGATGGAGCTGGAGTCGACATTGGAGGAACTGGAGCTGATGGAGCAGGAGCTGAGCTGATAGTAGTAGGAGCTGATGAAGAGGGCCTCAAGTCTGGAGCTGACACTGTGGCTGATCTGGCCTGAGTAGGAATCTATGTGCCAGTCCTGAGAGGTGATCCATCCTCATCAGAAGAATAAGAAGAAGCATGAGGTATGTGCACTGAGTCAACTTCCTTCTGAAGCTCTATGGCTGTCTTAGTCACCCTGTCCACCTTATCATTGAGAGTCTTGACCTTGTTTCAAAGATCCTCACAAGACTATTCTGGTTGTCCAGAATCCCCTTAATGTCCTTCTGCATGTTCTGAACTAATGAGATCAACAGATCCATTTGCTCACTTCTGGATCTAGGAACTTGAGCACTAGTGGCTCGAGCTGCCTCTACCTCTGCCTGAGTTGTAGCTGATGTGGGATGATCTAGGTCCATCACCACAACATTGTCCTTGAAATCTGGCTATAGGGGCAAATGGGGACGATCTAGAGCAAATATGAGCTTTTCTAACTTGGAATTGATGAGCATCTGGATGTAGGGTGCATAGCAGCAAGAATGCTTCTGATCATCAACAACCCTCTTAACTATCTCAACAATTATGTCCATGACTCTGATCCTGGTGTGTCTGTCAAGGTGGATCAACATGTTGATGGGATATCCTCGGATCATCTTGTCATCTCTTGACTTGGGCATCAAGGTATGCCTCAGAATGGTGTTCATGGTATGGAGGCCAGCCTGAACAAAGTAGGTGGATCCTAGCTTGTGAGACCTCACATTAGTAGCAGGGATCTCCTTGTACATTTTGGCCATAGCATGGTGGCTCTCCTTGGACTCTGAGTAGACGTCCAAATCACTATCATGTGCCTTTGGAACTCCTAGAATAGCATCCCATTCATCAACAATGGACTCATATCTTGCTCCTTATGTCATCCATACAATCCTCCCATCTCTATAGAAATGTGCAGTGGAGTAGAATTGCATGATCATTTCATCATTCCATGCAGTAAATTCTCTGCCAACAAAGTCATCCAGTCCAATGCAGTGGAAATCGTCTTGGACACTTGGAAAGTAGTCCCCATTCTCCTTAATGAATTTCCAGTCTACATATCTCATGTCACTAACTATTGGGCTCTTGTCTAGCAGGATTGTCTCATAGAAGTCTTGTTGCTCCTTGGTATAGAATTTGTAATCAATAGCAGTCGTCCTCCTCTGGGCATATGGATCAACAGCTCTACATGCCCTCAAACCTTAGTCTTTCCTCTTCTTCATATCTTCAGCAACTAGGTGGCTGACATCATGTATTGGAAGATGTGGTCTAAGCTTCATCAAGGTTGTAAATTCATCATCATCATCATGCTCAGCCCTAGTAGCAGTTCCCTTGTTCTTTTCACAAGCTGGAATCTGCCTAGATGTCCTCTTAGGCTTTTCAGTAGCAGCCTTCTTGGATGCAGATTTAGTGCTCTTGGATGTACCAGTCTTGGGCATAGCATCGGCTAGAAGTTTCTTAGCCTTCTTCTTGGGAGGAGCTTTTGCAGCTGGCTCAGCCTCCTCTTCAGTAGCAGCTGCTTCCTCTGGATCTTCATACATGGATGTATGCCTGCCAGTTACCTGGATAATCCTTTTCTGGCTCTTTTCTCCCCTGCCTTGTTAGGCATTGACTTCCTTGGGGGGTCAATAGTGATTGTTGCCCTAGCACTCCCATGTGCTTTGATAGTTTTAGCAGGTGCATAAATTTTGCTGACCGCCCTCCTGGAAGAGGTGGCCTCATTTGCTGACTTCTTGGCAGCTTTCTCTTTCTTATTGGCAATAGCCTCTTCTGGCATGAAGTCTGAATCTTCCTCATCTGAATTCAGCTTCTTTATGGCCCTAGTGGCAGCCTTGGGCAACCCATGAGAACTGGGGGTGCCCGGATCTGAAAATGAACTAGGCTCTGGACTTATGCCTGAACTCATGTCAACTCCCTGCTCTAGCAAATTCTGACTATCTAACTCAGACATGCTGACCAGTGAATAGAGTATAGAAGAGTGGAATAGGTTGACTCATCACAAAATACAACAGGTTTTTGAAAGTTTGAACAAAAGATTTTCAAAGTTTTGCATTCTTTCAAATGAACATCGGCACAGCCGAAGCAAAAATATCGGAGCTACCAAGACTGACTTTCTCCTTAGCCGAAACTTGGCACCCCTTTCGGTGAGACCAAAAGGTGTACTCGGTTTCACCGAGATGGTTCTCAGTAATACAGACATACAAATCGGTGACACCGATTTGCTTGCTTCGGTTCCACCGAGTTTCACTAGGCGGACGGCAAAACCCTAAAAATCCATGGTTCTCTACTCTACGGGATTTTCTTTGAGGATGGAAGGCTTTCAATCTGTGGCAAGATAATGTAGAAACCCTAATGCACAAGATTTGGAGATTGGAGCACAAGAGGGGGACAAATCCGTACCCTAGCTTGGCGATGGATCCGCTATGGCGGCGACGGCGGTGAAGATTCCGTCGACGGCGGTGATCATAGTGGCGGAGGAGCGCAGGAAGACAAGGGTGACGACCAGGGGGTCCTATTGTGGCAGCTTAGGGCTTGGGGCATGACGGTTTGAGGAGTCAAATTTTGAACCGTCAGGACCACCAAATATATACCCTTTACTATCAGTGATACAGATTCTAAATTTTCGGTGTCGCCGAGTGCCTCAACTGTCAGCTGACAGGGACACTCGGTGTAACCGAGAATATGGAATCGGTAGTACCGAGGCAAGAAATCCAGATCAACCCTAGGCATTCGGTGTGACCGAGATTTTGGTGTTGGTTCCACGGAGATGCACTTGGGAGGTTTTAATGGTCAGTCCTTATCGATACGGAACTCCGAGTGCTCCACACACGCAGGGATCAAAAAGCACTTGTTCAAATTTTGTGATGTGACATAAATAGAGTATGAGGTGAGAAAGCATAGATTTCTAAATAAGTGGTCCTCGGCATTCTTGTATATCCAATTGGCAAAAGATAAATCAAAAGCCAAGTAGCAACAATTGGATATCCTCGAGTGAGTAAATAAATGCGGACAAACATGCTCACACAATAAGATGTCAAAAGAAATCATGGCAAACATGCATAAACACTATAGCATCTAACAAGCACTTTGGCGATGACTAAGTCATCTATATATGAGTATATTGACTTAGGAGCCAAGTAAGAATACTTGATCATAGGTCATACTCATTGTTTAAGCACAAGTGGGGTTACCACTTTCACATAAAGCATTTAATGTTGTCACATTCTTTTGAGATGCTTTAACTCAAGTCTCAGAGTAAAGCTCACCCTAGATGTGACATCCCCCCATAAGAGGGATAAACTAACCTTACGGTTTTTCGAAGAAGACTTCATGTTGGTGAGGTAGTGGTGGATGTTCAAAGTTGATGAAGATCACTAAGAGTTGGGAGCATCCTTGTTGTTTCATTACTCCTCTCACCTACACGGGTTAGTCCCAACACACAAGAGACAAATACAAGGATACCTATGGACATGGAGTGCAATGCATATGTGGTGATGTCCATCGATTTGTTGATTACCTTGTCTCTTGCTTACCTTTGAGGGAATGTGTGACTCCTTGAACTATTGCATAGAGTTGATGTTGATTACCAATAGTCCTTGCCAATAATGAATATGAGTGAATTTCATTGGCAGAGTCACCCCTCAAGAACTCTCTAGTTCTTGTTCTTGGGGACCCACATCATGTTGATGGGGATCCTCGGTGTTGAAGTAGCACTTGTAGAAGTTGAGCTTGTAGTAGCCTTGGGAACCCACTTCACCAAAGCTCAGGAATCATCTTCATATGAGTCAATGTCATCTTGAAGCTTGTTCTTGCCCTTGAGCTTGGTGTCTTGTGGTCGAAGGTCATCTTGCAACTTTGTTCCCTTGGGGAGAGTATTTTCATACTTCTCCTTTTGAGGAACAAACTTGGGATTGGGGTATTAACCTTCTTCCCATTCAACTCCATTAGCGTTGAAGTGGCCAACACCACGATTCTTCTGGTATCCTCCATGCTTGCGTACAATCTCATCAAATTGTTTACACCCTTCAAGACTCTTGTAGATACCTTTCTCTATAATCCCTTTCAAGAGTTCATTTTCTTGCTCAAGTGTAACTTGGATAAGAGAAGAGTTAGTGGGATCGAGAGAACTACTAGAAGAAATATCATTGGATTTATCATTTTTATTGCTACTAGTTGAAGAACCTTTCTTTCCTTTGTTATTAGCTTGCTTAGACTTAACTTGAGGCATGATTGTAGATAAGAGAATTCATTTGGATAGATAAGAGGAAGTCTTCTTTCAAAGATCATCATTGATAGATTTAAGGAACTCATGCTCTTGCTCTAAATTGAGCTTCTCCAAGCGTAGCTTCTCATGTGTCCTTACAATCTCTCTATGATCTTCTAGAGTTGACTCATGAGATAACTTAAGAGTTTTTAGTTCTTGAGTTATTCATTATATTTCCAACTTATCATCATCACACAACTTATCTACACTAGAGTGGGTACTAGCAAGTTCATTTTGACTATCATTACTAGTTTTGTCAAATAGCAAGTCATCTTCATCACTATTGAAATCAACATACTCGGGGTGTGATACCTTGGGGCCTTTAGCCATGAAGTGACTTCCACTCCCTTCATTTGGTGAATCAAATAGATCATAGGAGTTGGTTGTCACTAGTGCAATTCCGGCAACACCTTCATCTTGACTATAGTCGGAGTTGGAGTGATAGCTTCTCTCAGAGTGGTTGTCGGAGTCGGAGCCGAAGCCTGAAACCCATTCACCAACCTGAGCTTGATGTTTCCTTCTTGAGTAGATCTAGGTGTACTTGTCCTTCTTCTCCGGGTCTCTACTTCTCCTTGAGGGTCTTCGTTCATAACGATCATCTCTAATCCTTCTATCTCTTCGAGGTGACTCGTCTCTTGAGCTTTGTCTTCTCGGTGACTCTTTTCTTTGTTTGTAAGTAGTCATGCACTCATTGGAGTAGTGTACGGGCTTCCCACAATTTTAGCAGTTTCGGTCACGACTTGACGAACGCTTCTCTTCATGTCTTGAGTTGGAGCTTTGATCTTTGCTTCTATTCTTGTAGAACTTGTTGGATTTCTTGACCATGAGGCTTATCTGTTCATTTGTGACAAGGTTGTAGCTTGAGGTAGCGGGATCATCGCTTGTGGCTTTGTAAGAACCGCTAGACTTGTGGTGAAGCTCTTCCTTGTCTTTGAGTGTCATCTCATGAGCAACAATTCTACCAATCACTTCCGTTGGTTTGAGATCTTTGTAGTTGGGCATCATTTGCATCAATGTGCAAACGGTGTCATATCGATCATCCAAAGCTCGAAGTATCTTCTTGATGATGAATTTTTCAGTCATTTCTTTGCTTCCTAAGCTGGCAATCTCATTGGTGATGAGAGCTAGCCTAGAGTACATCCCAAAAACTCCTTCACCGTCCTTCATCTTGAACTTGTCAAGCTGTCCTTGAAGAATATCTAACTTGGATTCTCTCACGGACTCAGTTCCTTCGTGCATATCAACCAAAGTATCCCAAATATCTTTTGCATGCTCAAGACGGCTGATTTTTTTGAATTCTTCAGGGCATAGGCAGTTGAAGAGAATGTCACGTGCTTGAGCATTGATTTGTAACATCTTCAATTCATTCACAGTCGCTTCACAATCGGGTTCCTTTCCTTCCGCAAAGAATTCACCTTGCAAGCCAACACGAACAACGGCCCAAACGGTAGGATTATGACCAAGCAAATGCATTTTCATTCGGTGCTTCCAACTAGCAAAATTTGTGCCATCAAAGTATGGACCTCTACGGTGATAGTTTCCCTCACTAGATGCCATACTTCTCCTAGGTTATGAAACCAATGCAATGGAGACCAAAGCTCTAATATCACTTGTAGGATCGGAAGTAGGTCTAGAGGGGGCTGATTAGACTACTTGACCAAATAAAACTATGCTTTTTCACAATTTTAATTCTTGGCAGGTTTTAGCATTCATAGTATGTTAACTACACCCTACACATGCATGTCTAAGAGTATAGCAGCGGAAAATAAAGACATTGCACATGTAAATAAAGAGAGGGTAAGGAAAGCAAACAAAATTGATGACACGAAGATTTTTCCTCTGGTTCCGAAAGGTGGTGCTATCATACATCCACGTTCATGGAGTCTTCAACCCATGGAGGATAACGATCGCGAGAGTCCATAGAGGGCTCTAACCATAGAGGGTTCCATGAAGAAGCAACCTTGACTATACCATTACGGCCTACGTCCATAGAGGACTAGCCTTACTCGGGGTAGATCTTCACGAAGTAGGTGATCTCCTTGCCCTTACAAACTTCTTGGTTCACTCCACAACACAAAGTAGGAGGCTCCCAAGAGAAACCTAACCAATCTAGGAGGCACCACCCTCCAAAAGGTAATAGGCTCAGTAATGTCGATGAACTCCTTGCTCTTGTGCCTCAAGATGATAGACTCCTCAACACACAATCACTCTCTCATAGATATGGCTTTGTAGAAGATATGGGGTTGGTGGAAAGCAACTTGGGGAGGATAGAAATCAAGATCCATATGGTTGGAGTGGAGGATCTTTACCTCAACACAAGGGTAGGCGGTTCTCTCTCAGAAAACTGATAGGATAGGTATGGAATGGTTCTAAGTGCTTCACCATCGAGTAGGTGGTGGTGGATGGGTATCTATAGGCATCCCCAAAAATCCAACAGTTACACACAATGACCAACTCAGTGACACCGATGTGTTAATCTCTGTGGTACCGAAGTGACCAAAAGGTGGCAACTTTTGAATATCGGTGAGACCGACATAAGAATCTCAGTTGCACCGACAAGATAACCAATGGTCCGAATTTCCAAACTAAGTGACGCCGATTCAAGATTCTCGGACAGACGGAAAATGTGAACTTGCATAATAGAAACTTGCAGCCCAACTCTGTGGCACCAAAAGCAGTGTCAGTTGCACTGAAGGGTTAGGGTTTGGCTGAGTTTGTCTAGGGTTTGGAATCGGTGACACCGGGATGGAAATGTTGGTTGCGTCGATTTGAGTGTTTGGCTTAGAATAGACTTTGGTGGGAGAGTTTGTGTGTGTCTTTGGTGAGTATCACTTGTGCACGTATGAGCTTTTTGTTCACCAACAAAACTTTACCCCCTTTTAATAGTATTGGCTTTCCTATGGACTCAAGGTGATTTCTCACAAATATAAAATGTAGAGTTCTCTTTCTTGAAGCTTAGCAAATCCATTTCCTTGCATATTGGGGTGTTCCACAATCTCTTTGCCAACCTATCGTTGAACTTTTCCTTAAATATACTTGATGGAACTATTAGTTCAATGACATATATGTTGTTATAAATTACCAAAACCACCAAGGGGGCAAATGTGCTTTCACCTGGCCCCTAGGGTCTTAGTATCATGCATAGTTGGCCCGTAGTACCTGAGTCCTCACATTAGCGCGTACAAACCTCGCCTCACCCTTGGGGAGCCGTTAGATCAGGAAGCTCATGCTTGATTCGATAGTGTACTTAGCTTGTGGGCTGTGGATGACCTTGTGGCGCGGTTAGGTTGTCCAGGTACTCCGCTGACCCACCTAGGGTGCTTCTTCCTTGCTTACGGATGGGGCACGTCGGGGGCCTTTTCTACGCTCTGTGTCTGCAGGTCCGAGTCCCACGCATTTCCCTACTGTCGTAGTTTACGACTGGCCATGGTCGCAACCACGAGGTGCCCCGATACCCTCGATGCTGACCGGATCACCAAGGATGGCATCGAGGGTGCCGAGTGGCTATATGACCGGTAAGGCTCCTGAGGCGTGATGCTCAGGAGCCCCCTTTGACACCCAAGCAGCTCTACGTCGACAAGTCCTAGTCCCGCACATTTCCCCACCACTTTGGTATATGGCCGGATCACCGAGGACGCAACCACGAGGCGAGGCCTCGCTACCCTCGATGCCGACTGGATCACCAAGGACGGCATTGAGGGTGACAAGTGGCTATATAACTAGTAAGGCTCCTGAGGCGTCAAGCTTAGGAGCCCCCTTTGACGCTCGAGCGGCCCTCACGCTCGGGAGGCCCAAGCACCGGGGGCCCTGAGACTCCATGTTGCGGCGTCGTGCCACGATTGGAGCCCCCGAGCAGGGCTCGGCTGCCAAAAGTTGTGACTCCCTAAGGCAATAGGGCCTCGCTATCCAAGTCTGGGGTGCCTCGGAGAGGGCCGCAACATGAGACCTCTTGCAAAACACCGATCTAGAAGAAAGAAAACTCAAGATTGGTAAAAGAGAATGCAATAATAGAAAAGTCATGCCCCTTTTCTTTTAAATTTAGAGTTATGATCCCTTCAAACTTTGTTTCAAAAGTTGGCAATTCGAACACAACAAGAAAGCAAGCAAATGTCACATCTGGCACCTAGGCTAGTCTTCGTCTTGCCCCAACGCTGAGCATAGGGCATCCATGTTGCATGGGCATAGCCATTGATGGGCAGTGTTCAATTCTCCGCTAGCGTGGAGCTTTGGCTGTCACATTGCATGGGTGGGAACCCCTTTGAGTCCTCGGGGGGCTTTGGGCGTGTACAACCCACTCATTATTACGTGAGAGTGGCACAGCCCTAGATTGCTAGGCAAGCCCGGGGGCGCCGGGCCCGGTAGCTCCCAACGTCATCAAGAGCCATCCCATGCATTTCTACTTGGTTGCGCGCCCCTACAACCCAAACCCGACATTTTTCCCCACGTAGCCACAGGATTGCGCTTCCGCGGCCCAAACATGAGTACAATGCATCCGGCGCAGCCGTAAGGGTGCTTTGTCGATGAAGCCGCCTCGTGCGGCGTTTGGGCGGTGACCATGCACTGCCTTGGGAGCCTCGTGAGGCCTGGCCTCCCGAGGCTGTGCTGATGTTCCAGTTGTCGTGGGTGGCCCGTGTTACTTGTGTCTTGTTGCCCTTCCCCATAGCATTATCCCTGACACCCCGGGGTTTGGCTCGGCGATACTTGCTTGCGGGGGCGACAGCTCGAGACGTGCCCCCATGGGTCCAATGGCATCCTCCCTCTTTCTCCGGCTTGCGTTGTCTGATCTTGGCGCTTCTTAGGGGGAAGCCCCCAAGCCTGGCTCAGGGAGGACGGTCGGGGCTTCCCCTACCCTTGGGGGTGCTGCACCTGTGGCAGGTGCCCGATCCGGGCCGTCTTCCCTGGGCACGACGTAGCATGGTACGTCGGGCTCCACATAAGGGCCCGGTCCTCCTCCTGAGCCATCCCCCGGGGCATCTGGAATGGTCCCTCCAATCGGCGGTGGGGCGCCGCCCTGCACACGCAGCCAATAGACTCTCCTGCGTCGAGCCTCAGAGCGAAGTTGCCTACCTTTGTTGCCGCCGCTAGGTGGGTCGCGCGCCTCTTGTCGTGGGTCGATTCCCCGATGATCCGACGCGCCTTCATCGTTGTTTCTTGTTTGCCCAGACGCCCGCGCCATTTGCTCCCTGTGTAGGTTGGCACGCTCTCGTCTGTTCAATCCGGGTTGTTGAAGATCCACTGGATCGCGGGGGCGCGCGCTGGTACATGCACGGGGTGCCCCGTTGTTTCCTCCGTGAGTTCGATCACTGTGGCTAGGCTGCACCCCGAAGTTAGTTACCTAAATTCACAGGAGGAGGAGCACGGCATGTGGTGGGCCCCGCTCGGGCTCGCCCGGGGCTAAGGGGGGCGTGTTGTTGGCGGGCTGGGGGGAAGACGCGATGAACGAGCCCCCAGCGCCTGGCGAAGGGTGAGGTATCGTGGCTCTCCGCGCGACAGTGACTGGCTCCACGACGTGGTCGGCCCACGCATCGAAGCCCCCGTGCGTTGGGCGGTGTCGGAGCATCTCGCTTGTCAGCAGCAGTGCATCGTCCGCGTCTAGGTCCCCCACGTAGGTGCGATGCGATGTAGGTGCTGAAGGTGTCGCCCACCCATCATGTGCTTGGGTGGCGCGAGGGGCAGCGACGGCGGAGGCGATGCTGGCGGCTTGATATTGCCCACCCAACACTATGTCGCTGAGGTGCGAGCCTCCAGCGGTGGTGGTGGAATCGATGGAAGCTGGTCTGCCATGGCTAGGAGAAGCTCGTTGGGTGTTGGCCATCGGAGTGGCGAGGTGGAAGAAGAGCTTGGCTTGAGGAAGACTTCGACACGCCCCCTACCTGGGACGCCAAATGTCGGACTTCGGGCTCCGCAAAACCCTTAAGGTTCGAACACAGGAGTGTGTGCGAAGGTTCCCTGTGGCATCATCCAACCTAGCTCGCTACTCGATGGTTACTAGGGCAAACTCGCTCGATGACGAGGAAGAAGATGAACGCGGCAGTTTACCTAGGTTCGGGCTGCTGTGAAGCGTAATACCCTACTCCTGCTTTGGTGGATTGCCTCTCATGGAGGTTTGGGTCGATGAACCAGTACAATGGGCTTGAGCCTCGCGAGGGCGCTCAAGAGGTGTTCTTGGTTCTCTCGTCGCGGTGTGCGTCGAGTGGCTAAGTGGTGGATCGGACCCCTCCATGGTGCGACCTAGATTTTATATATAGCGGTGGCTCGGGTCCTCTTCCCTTATCACAATGGCGGGAAGGGATCCCACAATGGCCAATTTTTAAGGGGGATAGGAGTACATCTGTGCCCTGTCCAAAGGTGGTCTTCGCCTACAAAGTAGCTGTTGGTGATGTAGTGGTGGGCTCGGCGATGACATCCGTCCTGCAGGGCTCGTGGTCGTGGTCTTGTTGCATCGGAAGGGAAACCTTTGGGCGGCGCTTTGGGAACCCACGTACGTCCTTGCTCCCTTTGCACCAAAGAGGAAACTGCACCACCTGGCGCACTAGCGCCCGCTAGTCCTTCCCTGCATCACCTTTGACTCCTATGGTCGGGCTCTGCATAGAGATCTCCGCCGCTCAGAAGGGGGCCTGAGGAGGCCCATCCTTGCTGGTCCTGATATTGTTCTTCCTCGCGAGCCCAGAGTCCTCACGAGGGCCTTGCCTTGAGTAATACGCCAGGCGATGCCTGGATGACAAGTGGGCCATGCCCTGGGCTGCAGGCAGGCAGGACTGGGTACCCCTGTTGCCAGAACATCGAAAACCGCAACCAGGGAACCATGGCACTCGGCCGGGGAGAGACCTAGTTCGTCAAAGGTGGGCATTGCGGCAACTAGATCGGCCTTGTCGTCATGGCAGTATGGCAGGACATAGGCCTCAGGAAGGTCCCCAGGGTCGCCGTTGAGCAGGGTCACCACAACCCTGTTCAGCTCCCCGGGGCTCAGGCGTGCGGACCGAAGCCCGATGTCATCACCACCACCCTGGTACTCCCACGTGGGCCTCAAGTGAGATTGGAGCGGCGCCAGGTGTTGTGCCAGAAACTCCTTCACTATCATCCCCCCGGTCAACTTCTTGGCGCTGATGTCTCGAAAGATCCGCTCCAGGACGGGCCTGGCCTGGGGGTTGGAGAGCTTCGCGGAGCTCCATGTAGCAGTCTTCTCCGGCAGCCCCTTTGGAAGCTCCAGGTGGGAGTTGACGCTCTTGAGATTCAAGAAGACCCAGCAGTGCCTAAAGTTCTCCACCTTCTTCTCGACCTTGGGGAGCATGTTCCCGCTCGGACCGCGACGAAGGAGATGCATGCTGACTGTTGAGCGTCATCATGAAGCCGCAAGCTGAAGAAATGGCGGAAGAGGGCCACCGAAGGCTTCACGCCCATGAAGGCCTCGCAGTAAAACGCAAAGAAGGACAAGAGCAGGATGGAGTTGGGTTGCAAATGGAGGGTCTGAATCCCATAGTGCTCAACGATGGTGGTGAAGAACTCAAAGAAGGGCGGAACAAGCCTAGAGAAGATGATGTGGAGGAAGAAAGGGTAGACTAACATGTCCAGGCGCTGCATCTCCATGGAGCCACACCATATCAAGGTCCGCCCCCACTCTTTGGACTCGTCCGCTGTCAACAGAAGCACCAGGGCAAGGTCCCTGTCCTTGGCTATGGTGCACTCCGAAAGCGCCGGCGAGATGGAAGCGGAGGTCGAGCCCGGAGCTTCGGGTTTCGACTTGCAAGCGGGAGCCATCGAGAAGTCCTTGAGGCGAAGAAAGCAAGAAGGGGGGTGGTGCGGTATTGACATCTGGAGAAGTTCTCACAAAGGATGGGGATCCGAGCGAAGGAGCAAGAGCACGGGGAAGGAAGGCAATAATGACTCTACACCGGACGTCAGGCTTCTGTCGGTCCGGGGAGTTGTCGAGGAGACACGGGAGCTGAGGCATCTGCGTCTAACTGCACACCGCACGCCAGGCCTGGCCCACAGGCGATAGGGGCCCGTGACGCTTCGGGCCTTCTTCTTCGGCTTCGCCCTGAAGCCAACTCAAGCGTGCCTTGGGCCCAGCGGCTACTGTCGGCATCCTTGGAATGGGGATACCCAGACTTGCCTGCCTGTGGCCCAGGGCGTGGCCCGCTTCGGAGCTCCGTACGGCCCAACACAATTTCACTCAAGACAAGGCCCTCGCGAGAGCCTTGCCCGCGCGCGGAGGACAAAGCCAAGGCTCATGGAAGGAGGAGGCCTCACCAGGTCCCCTCCTAAGCGACGGAGATCTTTATGAGATACTCGGCCTTGGGAGGTGAAGGATGACGCAAGACGGGCCAGGCAGGCACCAGCGCGCAGAGGAGGCAGTTTCCTCTTTGGTGCAAAGGAGGAAAGGACGTACACGGGTTCCCAAAGCACCCCCAAAGGTTTCCATTCCGGCGGAACAAGGGTGTCATCGCCCGGCAGGACAAATGTCATCGCCGAGCCCGCCTCTGCATCACCACCGGCTACTTTGCAGGCGAAGACCACCTTTCTTCAGGATAAGGGTGTACTCCTTGTCCCCCTTCGAATTTGGCCGTTGTGTGATCCCTTCCTGACATTACGATAAGAGAAGAGGATCTGGGCCACTATAAATAGAGGCTAGGCAACTGTATAGGGGGGACGGCCACAGACAGATACCTAACACCACTAGAGCGCCCTCGCAAGGCTAACCACCACTATACTAGTTCATCCACAAACCTCCTCATGAGGCAATCCACCAAAGGCAGGAATAGGGTTTTACGCTTCGCATCGACCCGAACCTTGGTAAATCCTCATGTGCTAGTCTTCTCCCCATGATTGAGTGAGTTCGCCAGGCTAGGTTGACATGTTGTGATGTGAGGCCAGAGCTGGTGGGGATCTTCGCACACGCCCCTAAGTTAGAATCTCTTTGGGTTTTGCAGAGCCCAAAATCCGACAGGCCCGAGTGCCATTATTTCATTTCTGAAACGTTTATATTATCACCATTATATCTATGTTCTCGATCCAATCTTTCTAGTCATATGCAACTATTATGTGTTATGATCCGCAAACCCCAAGGTGACAATAGTTGGGATACTTTCCGGTGATGATCGTAGTTTGAGGAGTTCATGTATTCACTATGTGTTAATGCTTTGTTCCGGTTCTCTATGAAAAGGAGGCCTTAATATCCCTTAGTTTCCTTATGGATCTCGCTGCCACACGAGGGTGGGACAAAAGATGCCAAGCAAGTTCTTTTCCATAAGCATGTATGACTATTTACGGAATACACGCCTACATTATATTTATGAATTGGAGCTAGTTCCGTGTCCCCTAGGTTATGATTGTTATATGATGAATATCATCCAACGAATTCACCGGTCCAGTGCCTACGAGTTTTTCACATATTGTTCTTGCTAAGTTACTATTGTTGTTGTCACTATCGCACTTGCTACAAAACCATTGCTATCATTGTTACCGTTACTGCTGCTATTACCACTTCTATCAACCTATCTATTACTGTGCTACTAATCACTTTGCTGCAGATATTTAGTCTCTAGGTGTGGTTGAATTGACAACTAAACTGCTAATACTCGCAAATATTCTTTGGCTCCCCTTGTGTCGAATCTATAAATTTGGGTTGAATACTCTACCCTCGAAAACTATTGCGATCCCTTATACTTGTGGGTTATCAATCGTAAACAAGGAAGTCATAAGCTGCATGCTCTGCTAGGGTGGTAGCGGACTCTAAGAAGGCGTATTCCCCTACTGCAGCCAAATCTACATGAGCCGACAAGGCAACAGCGAACTAATCGATGCATGATGCCCTTTTGAAGGCCACAGCCGCACGTTCCGCGTACAGAACTGTGCCTGCCCGCAATAGATCTTATGCAACCTCCACGTTTTCCGCTCTTACCGCCAAGGCCTTTGGACCCTCAGCAGTGCGTACCTCCACCGCCGCCGCGAGCTCCTCCGCACAAAAGATCTGCCTCAACCGCGCGCTATCTACGATGGAGAGCCGGGGACAAGATTTTGATGACATGTGTAATGTTGATGATTTTGTGGAGGAAAGGACAGTGGGGAGAAGAAGGCCAGATTTGGGGTGTGCAAGAGGGGAAACAGACGGTGGAGAGCGAAGAGTGGTGATATTTATTTATGACCCTATACACTATTGCAGACAATTGCTATATGTGTTCCCTGTGCGATTATGTGTGCACCGAAAAGAATTCAAAAACTGTGAAAATGCTTCCTACGCAAGAGCAAGCGCCAACCACAGGGGTAAATTATAAAATCCCCAACCCCCTTGGCAGCAGCTAGCTATAAATAACCATAGCGATGGCCGGCGACGGCGAGTCAATGATCCCCTGGCTAGTTTCCACGCACACCTTCAAACCCCCAATGGCGGACGACGGGATGGAGTTGGGCGATGACAGAATCGAGGTTGCTGCTGCGATGGTCGGCTTGAGGATCGATGGCCATGCCGCTACCACTCTTGACTATGGCCAAAGGAGGTAGGAATCACGACATGACCAAGCCAAGAGGTTAGCCAAGGAAGTCTTGAAAGCAACTAGGGATCGCCAGCGGGCGATATACGGGCTCGGCGTAGAGTGTGCCGGATGGTGCGGGCGGCAGAGCAGGAACCACGATACTACAAGGACAACTACGTCAGTGGCAGCTAGACAAGGCGCAGGCTTATGTCCAAGATGGGGGAGGATGCAGCTTCGGATGCCGGGGAGGATTTGCGACCGTTGCTATAGCATTGGCGATGGCCAGGGTCTCATCGACCGCTGGGACGATGTACCTATTGGAAATGTGCCCAAGAGGCAATAATTACGTGGTTATTATTATATTTCCTTGTTAATGATAATCATTTACTATACATGCTATAATTGTATTGATTGGAAACTCAAATGCATATTTGGATACATAGACAGCACTATGTCCCTAGTATGCCTCTAGTAGACTAGCTCGTTCATCAAAGATGCTCAAGGTTTCCTAGCCATTGACATGAGATGTCATTTGATTACCAGATCACATCATTAGGAGAATGATGTGATGGACGCGACCTAAACTATGAATGTAGCATATGATCCTGTCAGTTTATTGCTATAGTTTTCTGCATGTCAAGTATTTGTTCCTATGACCATGAGATCACGCAACTCACTGACACGGGAGGAATACCTTGTGTGTATAAAATGTCGCAATGTAACTGGGTGACTATAAAGATACTCTACAGGTATCTCCGAAGGTGTCTGTTTAGTGGGCCTGGATCAAGACTGGGATTTGTTACTCCGTGTGACGGAGAGGTATTTCAGGGCCCACTCGGTAATACAACATCACAACAAGCCTTGCAAGCAAAGTGACTAAAGTGTTAGCCATGGGATCTTGTATTACGGAATGAGTAAAGAGACTTTTCAGTAAGGATATTGAATTAGGTATAGACATACCGACGAACGAATCTCGGGCAAGTAACATATCGAAGAACAAAGGGAATAGCATGCGGGATTAACTGAATCCTTGACATAGAGGTTCAACTGATAAATATATGTGTAGAATATGTAGGAACCAATATGGGCATCCATGTTTCGCTATTGTTTATTGAACGTAGATGTCTCTCGTTCATGTCTACATAGTTCTAGAACCCACGGGGTCTACACACTTAACGTTCGGTGACGTTTCGGTAGTATTGAGTTATGCACGGTGGTGACTGAAGGTTGTTAGGAGTCCCATATGATATCCTGGACATCACAAGGAGCTCCGGAATGGTTCAGGGGTAAAGATTGATATATAGGAAGTCCCGTTTTGGTCACCAGAAAAGTTTCGGGTATTTCGGGTAGTGTATCGGGAGTGCCGGGAGGCCAGCAGGACGGGCCACCCACGCCAGGAGGCCACATGGGCCTTAGGAGTGGCGCACCAGCCCTTAGTGGGATGGGAAAGCTAGCCATAAGGGCCCAAGCGGCTAACGTGGAGGAAAAGGAAAAAAACCAAGTGGGGGAAGGGTTTCCAAGTAGGATTGAAATCCTACTTGGAGTATGATTGGAGGTGGACTCCTCCACCGCCTCCTTCGTCCAGCTCCTAGGGGAAACCCTAGGGGCGCCGACCCCTCCCCTCCCTCCTATATATGTTGGAGGGAGATCGGCAGTCGCACCCAACCCTAAGCCATGGTGCAGCCCTCTCTCCCCACTAGATCGTCTCCCTCTAAATTCGGCGGTGCTTAGGTGAAGCCTGCCAGAATAGTTTCACCTCTCCCTCGTAATGTCAGAGAACTCATCTATCTCTCCTCCCCCTCTTGATAGATCAAGAAGGTGGAGATCGTCATCGAGCTGTACGTGTGCTGAACACGGAGGTGTCGTCCGTTTGGCGCTAGATCGGAAGGACTGTGATTAGATCGCGGGATGGATCATATTGGATCGCGGAATAGATCGTGATCGGATGTCGGGACCCCTATCCTAAGTCATATGAATCTAGACTGTAACATATCACATCACTTTACGGCCTCACGCACGGTAAGCTCCACGGTTGCAGCCTTACCTTAGCCAGGACCGTTTGCGTCTTTTGGCTCACGTATGTGAACATGTCGCTGGCAATCAAACAACAGAGAACCCGGGCCGACATGACTAGTCGTAGAACCCAAGTGGCACATCCGTACGGAAACGGGCATACGTAACCCAGCAATGCAGGTGTCGGCCTCAAGCGCGTGTAGACGAGTCATAGCAAGGTACAAGGACTCCATTACGTTATGGGACATAAATGTCATCGCTACACGTAGACGAGTCGTAGCAGACTACAGGGACTCCATTACACTACGAGACATTTCCCCAAAGGGACAGACACAATAGCAAACAAGGATACATGCCGGTCAATCAATGCGTTCGAAGCAATAGCAAGCTACCAGGGCTCGGTGGAAGCACAAAGAGGCAGTTTCCCGTAAAGAGTACTACTAAAGGCACATGACTAGGTGTCGGATCCCATACATACCGTTGCACGTCACACGTACACACGACATGCCCGATATGCATAGATACAACTATGGAATCACAACATAAACATACATCAACACAACTTTTATTTAAGAGGCTCAGAAGAGCCTTGCATCATATGTTCTTATAGGTAGGGGTCACATGACCCGACACTCAAGTCATACAAGCAAGTTCACAAACCTAGCGGAAGCATAAAGCTGTCTGAGTACAAACAGATGAAAGGGTAAAAAAAGCACATGGCCTAACTATCTACAGCCCGCCACGGGGCATAAGGTTGTAGCTGGGACACCAGCTATTCGGCATCATCGACATCTAGATAGATCCCACCTGATGGGTCTTGAGTCTCATCTGCAACATTTATTAAGCAAACGTGAGTACAAACATACTCAGCAAGTCTTTAAAACAGCCCTATTCTATTCATGCTCAAGTATCAACAAGGGGAGTGGTGGAGTTTATGCAGCAATGTCAGCTTTGACTCATGGCTAACCTATACTACGAAACTTTAACTCTTTGTTAAGATTTTAGATATCGCACATGAGTCCACTAACTCCATAACAATACCCCACCATGGATTCACTTCTGTCTCCTACCAGAGTGCCATCCACGGTACTCACACTTGTTTTGATATTTTTATGAGTATCCATTTAATTATCTATGAACAACATAAGTTCTCCAAGTAGTCCATATCCGAGGACGCGGCTATTCGAATAACTTCATACCCTGCAGGGGTGTACTTCTTCACACATGCTCTCGCCACTTATCGTTGTGCGCTCATAAAACCATGCACCTCGGCAACCTTCAAGCGGAAGCCCAGTGAGGGAGTCGGCCATGACCGTCAATCGCATAAGACCTCTAGTCCAGGCTATCGCCTATTTGAGACTGAACCCGCACGGAAGTCCGGCCGAAGTTTCTGCTACGGCCCCAAACGATGTGTGCAGGGTTCCCAAGCCCACCATTCGGGTGACCCTTGGTACACCATGCCACTGCCTACCACATCATAACCCACCCCTAGGGTCAACGCTACGCACGGCCTCCAGCATGCTATAAACACCAGAAACTACTTACAACTCCTGGACCAAGGACTAAGCGATTGATAAGTCAAGAGGGGTCGAGTTACCGAAACCCAATGTGTGGTAGCATCTAATCTTGGATCACAAACACGGAACTCAGTTCCTAAGAACGGTCCCAATGAGACAACCCGCCATGTACTCCTACATAGCCTCTCATCGCTACCTTTTACAAATCGGGTTCATCATCAGCTTATCACATCAGAACAACATTATTTCACTCCAATTCATCACCCAGATGAATCAGACCTGACACAACTCTAAGCATAGCAAGCATAGCAGGTAGAGTAAGCAAAGCACATCATGGCACAAGCATCTACCAGGTATGCTAGGTTGTATGGTTTAGCTATTTACTGTGACAATGGCAGGTCATGCAAAAGAATAGGTTCATCTACCGTGTATGACAGATGAGTGAACATTTGTCCTAATGCAATAAACAAGAGCAGGAGCGAGTATCGGAATGATCAAAGGGGTTGCTTGCCTTGCTGGGCACTGGAGAGGTTTTCTCCATCGTTGGAATACTTGGAGGTATCCTCAGAAGCAGGGCCTACCGCAATGCAGATAAATAGCAATCAATACACGCGAGTGCAATAATATGATGCATGATCATGACATGGCAGCATGTATAGATGAGCTAATGCAAATATTGTCCAAGTTAAATGAAGTGAGTTTGAATATAGGTTCAAAGTCATTCTCCATTTCATATTTCTTATATTAACCTATTAGTAAATGTCAATGTTCATCTACATAGGTTGCTCTAGCATGCATGATATAAGCACCATTGGATTCGTTGGATTTTTCTGATAAATTTTCATATATAAATTATTTTCATCTGATTTACAGATTAATTTATATGAATTTTAGAAGTTTTAAACATTTTTTGGAATTTCTTGATTTATTTTTATACTAAAAACTCATTTAATACGTTAGCCTGACGTCACTGTGACGTCAGCAGGTCAACAGACATGGCCAGGTCAAACCTGACAGGGTGCAGCCCTCATGTCAGTGCCAGGGGCTAATTCCCCACGCTCACCAGGGGTTTGACCCACTTTAGGGCCCACTGGTCAGTGGCTAACGGCTTAATTAGCCGGGCTGATTAGCACTAATCAGCCAGCCACATCAGCGCCCACCAGAGCGGGGCCGGCGGCGACCAAACCCGTGGCGGAGGATCGTCGGAGTTGGTCGGAACCGTGCTAGAGGGCTCAGATTCGTGCGCTGAAGGCGCTGGGAGGGAGCCTGTGCCCGACCGCGTCGAGTGGGGCTGGACAGGGGGCTCGACGTCGCCGGAGGGCTCGCCGGCGAGCTATTCTGCAGTGGCGCCCATTCGGCCACGACGGGGAGGGGCCGCTAGAGAGCGGGAAGAACCACAGGGGGAGGGGGAGAGGAACGGCGAGCTCACAGGGGGCTGTAGGGAGGGCTCAGCGGGCTCGGGGACGACCGGCAGCCGGCGAATCGACGATGGGGAGAGGCGGCCGGAGGCGGGGAAGAACGGTGATGGCTCGGTGTAGAGGGGCTCCCGGCATCTTCTAGCTTCATAGGGAGGACGAGGGGGTCGCGGCGGAGCTCGGAGGCCACTTTGCGAGGCGAGGGAGCGGCTGGAGCGACGGTGCTACGGCGGCGATGGCTTTGGCCATGGCGAGCAAAGGGGGAGAGAGAGAGGAATGGCGGGGAAGGAGAGGGTCCAGGCGGCGGCGGGAGTCTATCCCCTCGTCGCGCTGGCCAGTGAAGCAGCCAGGCTGCTGCTGGCATGGCGCGAGGCCGCGAGCGTCGTGCCTCCTTCTCCAATGCCTTCTGGCAGGAGGAAGAAGACGGCGATGCCCCTGGTGGGCTGGGCTGCCTAATGGGCCAGGTAAGTCAGGTGGGTCTTCTCCCCCTTTTTCTTTATTTGTTTTCTTTTCTAATTTCTGACATTAGTTTTATTTTATTTTAAGGCACAATTGTTGAGTAATAATATCCCAAATATTTTATAGCATTAAGTTTGAATATTACAAACTTCTGTAAAAAGTCTCAGGATATTTGGAAATCTGAAATAATGATAATGCTTTATTTGGCATTTTCAGAAGCTTTATTATTTATTTTTTGAATTGCTATAAATGTTCAAATATTTAAGATGGCCCCTGATATATTCATGTCCACATTTATCAGACATAGGGAATATTTTAGATGCGCATTTTGAATTTGTTGATTTTTCACAAACTTTGAATTAGTTTGATTCAAATGAGAGTTTGGGGTTTCTTTTAATCCCCATTTCAAATTGATGCAAAAATGAAATATGATGCACACACATGCTGTCCTAAGAAGCTATCTAGGGATGTGACAAATCACCCCCACTCAAAAGAATCTCGTCCCAAGATTTTGAAGTCGTCGGGAAGAGCATGGGGTACTCTAGTCAAAGACGATCTTCTCTTTCCCATGTGACCTCCTTCTCAGAATGGTGTGACCACTGAACCTTGAGAAACCTGATGTTCCGATGCTGAGTGGTATGCTCAGCTTGATCAAGAATACGAACAGGGTATTCTCGATATGTAAGGTTATCTTGGAAATCAAGCGCTTCGTGGTCTACTTCACGGACAGGGTCCGAGAAGCAACACCTGACTTGCGAGACGTGGAAGACATCATGAACCTTGGAAAGATGCGGCGGAAGTTCCAATTGGTAGGCAACCTATCCTCGTTTAGCAAGAATGTGAAAAGGTCCAATGTAACGAGGAGCCAACTTGCCCTTGATACCGAATCGATGGGTACCCTTTAGAGGTGTAACCCGAAGATAAGCCTTCTCGTCAACCTCATAGGTCATAGCCTTATGATGATGATCATATTGGCTCTTTTCACGAGATTGGGCTATTTTCAACTTTTCACGAATAATGCGAACTTGCTCCTCTGCATCCTGGGTCATATCCGGGCCAAAGAGTTGCCTCTCTCTGGTTTCTGACCAGTTAATAGGTGTTTGACACCTTCGTCCATAGAGAACTTCAAAAGGGGCTTTGCCCAAGCTTGATTGATAACTATTGGTATAAGCAAATTTAGCAAATGGAAGACATTTCTCCCAATTCATACCGAAGGATATAACACAAGCTCGGAGCATGTCTTCGAGGATTTGATTGACTCGCTCAACTTGACCACTTTATTGTGGGTGGAAAGCAGTGTTGAAGGATAGATGAGTCCCCATGGCGTTTGGAAACTTTCCCAAAATCGGGAAGTAAAGATACTTCCGCAGTCTGAGTTAATCTCCAATGGAACACAATGAAGAGAAACTATTCGAGAAACATATAACTCCGCTAGCTGGCTAGAAGTTATACTCTCCCGAATAGGAAGAAAATGAGCCACTTTGGAAAGGCGGTCAATGACCACAAAGATAGCACTATTCCCTCTCTTAGTCCTGGGAAATCTGGTAATGAAATCCATACTGTCCTTATCCCATTTCCATTTAGGAATAGCTAAAGGATGAAGGGTGCCACCAGGCCTTTGATGTTCTACCTTAACGCAACGACAAACGTTGCAATTAGCAACGAACTGAGCAATTTCTCTCTTCATCCTAGTCCACCAGAACCTCTAGTGTAGGTCCTGATACATCTTGGTATTACCCGGATGAATTGTGAGAGGAGAATCATGAGCCTCCTTAAGATCAACTATCACAGATGTTGCTTCTTCGCGATCACCAAGCGGTTCTCAAAGAAGACAACACCCCGATCATCTTCCGAGAAGCATCTAACATTACCCTCTTATTGTTTTTCTTGATCCGAGATATCCCGGCATCATGCTTCTGGGCTTCTATGATTTGATTCGTAAGAGTAGGTTTCGCCACCAGGTTGGATAGGAATCCTTGAGGAATAATGTGGAGGTTTAACTTTTGAAATTCCTCATAGAGAAGTGGTTGACCTTGTTGCAACATCAGGTTGTTACAATAAGACTTACGACTTAGTGCATCAGCCATGACATTGGCTTTCCCCAGGGTGTAAGTTATCCCTAAGTCATAATCTATAATCAACGCAACCCACTGTCTTTGCCTGAGATCAAATCCGGCTGGGTGAAAATATATTTTAGACTTTGGTGATCAGTGTAAATTTCGCAATGATTACCCAGAAGGTAATGTCACCAAGTTTTCAGTGCATGGACCACAGCTGCAAGCTCAAGATCATGTGTTGGATAATTATCCTGATGTGGACGCAACTGTCGAGATGCGTATGCAATCACATGATGATCTTGCATGATAATGCAACCTAATCCTTGTCACGAGGCGTCGCAATAGATAACAAAGTCCTTAGAGAAATCTGGTGGCACCAGAACGGGAGCAGAGGTCAGGCGTCTTTTCAACTCCTGAAAACTGTGCTTGCATTGTGGAGTCCACTCAAACTTTTTACCTTTCTTGAGGAGTTCAGTCAGAGGTTTCGCAACCTTGGAGAAATTCTTGACAAAGCAGCGACAATATCTTGCTAAGCCAAGGAAACTCTAAACTTGCTTAACCGATTCAGGTTGAGTCCAATCAAGGACGACCTGAACTCTCTCGGGATTGACAGCAATACCTTTACCAGAGATCACGTGGCCTAGATAGGTCACTTCTGGCAACCAAAATTCACACTTGGAGAATTTGGCATACAGACGATGCTCTCGAAGTTTCATCAATACCAGCCTTACATGCTCGGCATGTTCCTGTTCATTCTTCGAGTAGATGAGTATATCATCGAGGTAAACCACGACGAATTTATCTAGATACTCCACGAAGATCGAATTCATCAAGCGAGAGAAGGTGGCTGGGGCATTGGTTAAACCGAAGGACATGACGGTGTACTCGTATTGGCCATAACGAGTAACAAAAGCCGTTTTTAGAATGTCCCCGTTTCTAATCTGATTTGATGGTATCCCAACCTCAAATCCATTTTGGAAAACACAGAGGATCCAGTGAGTTGATCATACGAATCGTTGATCCTGGGGAGCGGATACTTGTTCTTTATGGTGACCAGATTCACTGGCCGATAATCCACAACTATCCGGCCCGATCCATCCTTCTTTTTGACGAAAGGGGCAAGCCCAAGGAGAAGAACTAGGACGGATGGAACCTTTCTTCAAAGCCTCATCAAGTTGAATCTTAAGTTCAGCTAGTTCTAAGGGTGCCATCTTATAGGGTCTTCTGGCTATTGGGACAGGCCCTGGAATGAGCTCTATCACAAACTCAACATCTCTGACAGGTGGAATTCCTGGCAGTTCTTCTGGAAAGACATCCGGGAAGTAACGGACTACCGGAATATCTTCTAATTCTGGAAGAGGGCTAGCATTGAGAGAATAGAGTTGGCGCTTGGCTGCTCGAGTGGAGACATTGACTGACCCGAGGGATGTGTAAGTTGAGCATTCCTAGTATGAGTATCGATCATAGCATAGTGGGCTTTCATCCATTCCATGCCTAAGATGATATTGATGTCCGAAGACTTAAGGGCTATCAAGGATGCTAGTAAGACTAGCCTATCCACAAGAATCTCATTGTCGTGGCTCACTCTAGAAGTTTGCCATTTTGAACCAGGAGTCTGAACTACTAAAGGAGTAGGCATATCACAAAAAGACATGTTATGCAACTGTGCATAACTTTCTGAGATGAAAGAATGAGATGCCCCAGTATCAAATAGAACAGATGCTGGATGACTATTGACAAGGAGCGTACCTAGGATAACATCAGGATCCTCAAGAGCTTCCTCAACAGAAACATCGTTCACTCGTCCACGAGCAGGAGCCGGCTTCACATAGAAGGCTTTTCCTGGCTTCCCACATCCAGCCGGCTTAACATTGTTCTGAGGACACTCACGGGAGTAGTGTCCTGGTTCCCCACATTTGTAGCAGACCATGGTGGCACGGGGAGCAACATTGGCAGGAGGACCTCCAAATGGCCTGGCTGGAGGGTTGGGCTGAGCTGGGCGAGGTGCCTGGAAGGATGGCCTCGCGGTGTATCTTGGCGGCAAAGCTACATTGGGCACCCACACCCGGCGTTTGTTGGGGCCCGAGCCAGATGCGGGGCTGAAGTCACGGTTGTGCTTCCTAGTTGCCTCGTAGTCAGTCTGTCCAGTCTCGGCATTGATAGCCTTGTTGACAAGAGCCTGGAAGGTTGTGCACTCATGCAGGCGCAGATCTCGACGGAGCTCGGGACTAAGTCCCTTGCGGAACCTAGCCTATTTCTTGGCATTAGTTGAAACTTCCTCCGAAGCATAGCGAGCAAGATTGCCGAACTCACGGCTAGAGGCATCCACTGTTAATCTGCCCTGGGTGAAAGCACAGAACTCCTCTCTCTTGCGATCCATCAGCCCTTCCGGGATGTGATGGGTACGGAATGCTATGTTGAATTCCGCCCAAGTTGGTGCAGGGCCTGCGGGACGCATGGCTTCATAATTTTCCCACCACAGATTGGCGGGTCCTTCTAGAAAGTAAGTAGCAAAGGTCACCTTGTTATCCTCGAATACATTGACAGCCCAAATTTTGCGGGACATGCTGGTCAGCCAGTCATCCGCGTCGAGCGGGTTGACCGAATGATGATACTTAGGTGGGCACAGCTTGACGAAATCAACGAGAGACATGCCATCATTGTGATCATTGCGGGGAGCACGCGTTGTGTTCTACTCAATTCGTTCCAACAGCCTGTTGGTCTCCCTTTTGTTCCGTTCAGCTTCAAGCATCACTTCTACCAAAGAGGGCGCGTGTGGCAGGTTCTCTTGCCTTGGCTGGCTTCCCTCGCCCTGCTCGGGGGCAGGCACGGGGTTATTCCTAGTTGCCACCATCCTGGGAAAACAAACCCATAGCTTAGACATAGAGGACATCAACTCTAAGACATGAGATAAGGAATGTATTGGACAACATGGCATGCGGGATAAACACCCAATCAACATGGTAATAACAACTGCCATATGAACACCATGATTCATACACACCATGACATAGTTCAGTACAAGCCCAAGCTGAAATAGAAACTATGGAGAGATGACACAACTCATCGGAGGCATTACAAGCTTCCTATACATTATCTATCTACACCTCCGGAACTCAACTCTCAACCTCAGTCATATCCCACAAGACACACAGGACTGTGGCAATACGACTACTACCATACTAGTACTAACATCCACGTACTCAAGCATCACAGTAGAATGCCTCATATAGGTTACCCCCGTGACCCAGGAGCTGAACCTGAGGATATGGAAACACTCTAGCATCTGATCCCTGGAAACCGTAAGGACAAGGATGTGGCCTTGGTCCCCTTGTTGGCGGCAACATCGGTCCTCGAAGAGGGGTGATGCCTCCAACATCGGGTCAGTCTACGTGTGCTGGCACATGAGTCCGCGATGGGTTCAGCATCTCCAAATCTCCATAGCCTGTCTGCACGACAGGTGCCAACTGCGTCAGGGCTGTCCAAAGACGTGCACGAGTAGCATAAAGCTCCATGCGAAGGGCACGTGCATCACGGTCCCTGTTCTCCAACATCTGAGCGGTCACCTGCAGCATAGGGTCCTCATGAGAATGATCATAGAAGGCTACGCTAAGATAGTTATCCTCTCCTCCCAGAGAAGCAGGAACATAACAGAACTCTGTGTTCTGAAGCAGACCATGGTGAAACCTCATGATAGTTAGCATGGTGTAGGCGGCCTCCTGAACTGACATGTCTATGGTGACACCTAATCCATAAGTCCAGTGAAGCGGCTCTGCAGCTCCAGGATATGAGGGATATATCTTAACAGTACATAGATACTGGCTCTGGTTGAAATCTCGATATTGTTCCTCCACTGTGTACTCTGGGTACCAACGGTAACCAGCCTCCATCATAACTCTAACCAACATGGTCGTGTGACCCGGTACATCGATGCACCTGGTTAGACCGACCACCTGACGGGAAGGATGAGGGGGCATCTGAAATAGAGAATGATGCAAAGACATTAGACACTCTAGCAGAAATTCGACAGCATAACGACTGTAATTGCTCAAAAAGGATTTTGAGACAACTGCAAAAGATTGGAAAAGCATAACCACTCGACTTTCTAGACTCAAATCTCTTCTCCAACTGTTTGTCACACCAACAATACTCAAATACCGACATTCACTTGCAAACAAGCTAGCTAATAGTCCATGGTTAGTAACTCGTCATCCTAAGAAATAGATGAGAAGCCTAGTTCTTATCCCCATAGAAAAGATGAGAATGACTCAGAATAGAATAACTTGGGAAGAGGAGTAAAAGAACCTTACGTTCCCTTCCACAATCAATTCCCCTACTTTTCTATAGTGTTTCTAGACTCAACTTCGATCGATTTGGCTTGGTAGTCCTACAGTCAGTCACGCTCTGATACCAACGTTGTCGGGACCCCGGTCCCAAGTCATATGAATCCAGACTGTAACATATACATCACTTTGCGGCCTCACGCATGGTAAGCTCCACAACTGCAGCCTTACCTTAGCCGGGACCGTTTGCGTCTTTTGGCTCACGTATGTGAACATGTCGCTGGCAATCAAACGACAGAGAACCCGGTCCGACATGACTAGTCATAGAACCCAAGTGGCACATCTATACGGAAACAGGCATACGTAACCCAGCAATGCAGGTGTCGGCCTCAAGCATGTGTAGACGAGTCATAGAAAGCTACAAGGACTCCATTATGCCATGGGACATAAATGTCATCACTGCACGTAGACGAGTCGTAGCAGGCTACAGGGACTCCATTACGCTACGATACATTTCCCCGAAGGGACAGACACAGCAGCAAAGAAGAATACATGCCGGTCAAACAATGTGTCCGGAGTAGTAGCAAGCTACCAGGGCTCGGTGGAAGCACAAAGAGGCAGTTTCCCGTAAAGAGTACTACTAAAGGCACATGACTAGGTGTCGGATCTCAAACATACTGTTGCACGTCACACATACGCATGACATGCCCGATATGCATAGATACAACTATGGCATCACAACATAACCATACATCAACACAACTTTTATTTAAGAGGCTCAGAAGAGCCTTGCATAATATGTTCCTACAAGTAGGGGTCACATGACCCGACACTCAAGTCATACAAGCAAGTTCATACAAACCTAGCAGAAGCATAAAGTTGTCTGAGTATAGATAGATGAAAGGGTTAAAAAGCACATGGACTGACTATCTACAGCCCACCACAGGGCATAAGGTTGTAGCTGGGACACCAGCTATTCGGCATCGTCGACATCTAGATAGAACCCACCTGATGGGTCCTGAGTCTCATCTGCAACATTTATTAAGCAAACGTGAGTACAAACGTACTCAGCAAGTCTTTAAAACAGTCCTAGTCTATTCATGCTCAAGTATCAACAAGGGGAGTGGTGGAGTTTATGCAGCAATGCCATCCTTAACTCATGGCTAACCTATACTACATAATTTTAACTCTTTGTTAAGATTTTAGATATCGCACACGAGTCCACTAACTCCATAACAATACCCCACCATGGATTCACTTCCGACTCCTACGAGAGTGCCATCCACGATACTCACACTTGTTTTGATATTTTTATGAGTATCCATTTAATTATCTATGAACAGGATAAGTTCTCCAAGTAGTCCATATCCGAGGATGCGGATATTCGAATAGTTTCATACCCTGTAGGGGTGTACTTCTTCACACACACTCTCGCCAGTTATCGTTGTGCACTCATAAATCCATGCACCTCGGCAACCTTCAAGCGGAAGCCCGGCGAGGGAGTTGGCCATGACCGTTAATCACATAAGACCTCTAGTCCAGGCTATCGCCTATTTGAGACTGAACCCGCCTGAAAGTCCGGCCGAAGTTTCCGCTACGGCCCCAAACGATGTGCGCAGGGTTCCCAAGCCCACCATTCGGGTGACCCTTGGTACACCGTGCCACTGCCTACCGCGTCATAACCCACCCCTAGGGTCAACGCTATGCACGGCCTCCAGCATGCTATAAACACCAGAAACTACTTGCAACTCCTGGTCCAAGGACTAAGCGATTGATAAGTCAAGAGGGGTCGACTTACCGGAACCCAATGTGTGGTAGCATATAATCTTGGATCACAAACACGGAACTCAGTTCCTAAGAACGGTCCCAATGATACAACCCGCTATGTACTCCTACATAGCCTCTCTCGCTACCTTTACCAAATCGGGTTCATCATCAGCTTATCACATCAGAACAACATTATTTCACTCCAGTTCATCACCCAGATGAATCAGACCTGACACAACTCTAAGCATAGCAAGCATAGCAGGCAGAGTAAGCAAAGCACATCATGTCACAAGCATCTACCAGGTATGCTAGGTTGCATGGTTTAGCTATTTACTGTGACAATGACAGGTCATGCAAAAGAATAGTTTCATCTGCCGTGTATGACAGACGAGTGAACATTTGTCCTAATGCAATAAACAAGAGTAGGAGCGAGAGAGTGGGATGTTATTGGAATGATCAAAGGGGTTGCTTGCCTCTCTGGGTAGCGGAGAGGTTTTCTGGTTCGTTGGAATACTCGGAGGTATCCTCAGAAGCAAGGCCTACGTAATGCAGATAAATAGCAATCAATACATGCGAGTGCAACAATATGATGCATGATCATGACATGGCAGCATGTATAGATGAGCTAATGCAACTATTGTCCAAGTTAAATGACGTGAGTTTGAATATAGGTTCAAAGTCATTCTCCATTTCATATTTCTTATATTAACCTAGTAGTAAATGTCAATGTTCATCTACATAGGTTGCTCTAACATGCATGATATCGGCACCATTGGATTCATTGGATTTTTCTCACAAATTTTCATATATAAATTATTTTCATCTGATTTATAGATTAATTTATATGAAATTTAGAAGTTTTAAACATTTTCTGGAATTTCCTGATTTATTTTTATACTAAAAACTCATTTAATACGTCAGTCTGACATCATTGTGATGTCAGCAGGTCAACAGACCCGGCCAGGTCAAACCTGATAGGGTGGGGCCCTCAAGTCAGTGTCAGGGGCTAATTCCCCGCGCTGACGAGGGGTTTGACCCACTCTAGGGCCCACTGGTCAGTGGCTAACGACTTAATTAGCCGGGCTGATTAGCACTAATCAGCTGGCCACGTCGGCACCCACCGGAGCGGGGCTGACAGCGACCAAACCCGCGGCGGAGGGTTCGCTGGAGTTGGTCAGAACCGTGCTAGAGGGCTGGGATTCGCGCGCCGAAGGCGCTGGGAGGGAGCCTGTGCTCAACCGCGTCGAATGGGGCTGGACAGGGGGCTCGACGTCACCAAAGGGCTCGCCGGCGAGCCATTCCGTGGTGGGGAGGGGCCACTAGAGAGCGGGAAGAACCACAGGGGGAGGGGGAGAGGAATGGTGAGCTCACAGGTGGCTGCAGGAAGGGCTCAGCGGGCTCGGGGACGACCGGCAGTCCGCGAATTGACGACGGGGAGAGGCAGCCGGAGGAGGGGAAGAACGGCAATGGCTCGGTGTAGAGGGGCTCTTGATGTCTTCTAGCTTCATGGGGAGGGTCACGGCGGAGCTCGGAGGCTACTCTGCGAGGCGAGGGAGCGGCTGGAGCGACAGTGCTACGGCGGCGACGGCTTCGGCCATGGCGAGCAGAGGGGGAGAGAGAGGAATGGCGGGGAAGGAGAGGGTCCAGGCGGCAGCCGGAGTCTATCCCCTTGTCGCGCTGGCCAGTGAAGCAGCCAAGCTGCTGCCGGCATGGCGCGAGGCGACGAGCGTCGTGGCCTCCTTCTCCTCTGCCTGCTGACAGGAGGAAGACGACGGCGATGCCCCTGGTGGGTTGGGCTACCTAATGGGCCAGGTAAGTTAGGTGGGTGTTCTCCCCCTTTTTCCTTATTTGTTTTGTTTTCTAATTTCTGACATTAGTTTTATTTTATTTTCAGGCACAATTGCTGAGTAATAATATCCCAAATATTTATAGCATTAAGTTTGAATATTACAAACTTCTGTAAAAAGTCTGAGGCTATTTTGAAATCTAAAATAATGATAATGCTTTATTTGGCATTTTGAGAAGCTTTATTATTTATTTTTTGAATTGCTATAAATGTTCAAATATTTAAGATGGCCCCTGATATATTCATGCCCATATTTATCAAACATAGGGGACATTTTAGATGGGCATTTTGAATTTGTTGATTTTTCACAAACTTTGAATTAGTTTGATTCAAATGAGAGTTTGGGGTTTCTTTTAATCCCCATTTCAAGTTGATGCAAAAATGAAATATGATGCACACACATGATGTCCTAAGAAGCTAGCTAGGGATGTGACATCGGATCGTGGGACTCCTAGCGATTTGGATCGCAAAGACGTTCGACTACATCAATCGCGTTTCTTAACGCTTCCCACTTAGCGATCTACAAGGGTACGTATATCCACTCTCCCTCTCATTGATGCTCATCACCATGGATAGATCTTGCATGTGCGTAGGAAATTTTTTGTTTCCCATGCAACGTTACCCAACAGTGGCATCATGAGCTACGTTTATGCGTAGATGAGATCACGAGTATAAAACAAAGGAGTTTGTGGGCGTTGATGCTCATATTCCTTCCTCCCTTGGTCTCTTCTTGATTCTGCGGTATTGTGGGATGAAGTGGCCTGGACCAATCTTACTCGTACGCTTACAAGAGACTGGTTCCATCGACTGACATGTTAGTTTGTTGCATAAAGATGGCTAGCGAGTGTCTGTCTCTCCTACTCTAGTTGGATCAGATTCGACAAAGGTGGTCCTTGAGAAGGTTGAATAGAAATTTGTTTATGTCCATTCTGGTTTTTGCGTAGGTAAGTATCGTTCTTGCTAGATACCCGTAGCAGCCACGTAAAACATGCAAAAACAATTAGAGGATGTCTAACTTGGTTTTGCAGGGTATGTTGTGATGTATGGCCAATTACATGATGAGATATATGTGATGTATGAGATGATCGTATTTTGTATAGAATATCATGGCTTGCATGTCGATGAGTACGGCAACCAGCAGGAGCCATAGGGTTGTCTTTAATTTATTTTCGTCCTTTTGCTTTACTTTATCGCTATGAGTTAGCAATAGTCGTAGAAGCAACAGTTGGTGCGACAACCTCATGGCGACACATTGATGTAGATCATGGTGTCATGCCGGTGATGACGGAGATCATGCCGGTGCTTTGGAGATGGAGATCAAAAGCACAAGTTCATGTCCAGATCATGTCACTTATGATTTCCATGTGATGTTAATCCTTTTATGCCTCTTATTTTGCTTAGGACAACGGTCGCATTATAAGGTGATCCCTCACTAAAATTTAAAGATAAAATTGTGTTCTCCCCGAGTGTGCACCGTTGCGAAAGTTCATCGTTTCGAGACACCACATGATGATCGGGTGTGATAGAATCTACGTTCACATACAATGGGTGCATGCCAGTGTTGCACGTGCGGAACACTAGGGTTAAACTTGACGAGCCTAGCATGTATAGACATCGCCTCGGACCACAAGAGACCGAAAGGTCGAACATGAGTCATATAGTAGATATGATCAACATGGAGATGTTCACCATTGAAACCACCTCATCTCACGCGATGATCAGACTTGGGTTGGTGAATTTGGATCATGTATCACTCGGATGACCAGAGGGATGTCAATTTGAGTGGGATTTTTTAAGTAATTTGATTAACTAAACTCATTATCTTGAACAATAGTCTTAGTAACCTTTGCAAATTTATATTGTAGATCAATGGCTTGCATAGTAGTTCCCCTGAATTTTAATGTGTTCCTAGAGAAATCCAAGTTGAAAGATGATGGAAGTAACTTTGTATACTAGGCCCATAATCTAAGGATTATCCTCATGGCTTCCCAAAAGGCTTATGTCCTTGATGCACTGCTCAGTGAAGCACCCACTCCAGTGTCGTCTGAAGACGTTATGAACGCCTGGGAGGCACATTCTAGAGATTACTCAATAGATCAATGTGCAATGTTGTATGGCTTAGAACCGGGACTTCAAAGACGTTTTCAATGTCATGGAGCATATGAGATGTTCCAGGAGTTGAAGTTTATATTTCAGAAGAATGCCCTGATCGAGAGGTATGAGATCTCTGATAAGTTCTATGCTTGCAAGATGGAGGAGAACGGGTCTGTCACTGAACTTATACTCAGAATGTGTGGGTATTCGAACCATCTGGCTGAGTTAGGGATGCCCCTTCTGCCAGAGGCGATCACTGACAGAGTTGTTCAATCATTGCCACCAAGCTACAAGAGCTTTGTGATGAACTATAACATTCTAGGGATGAACAAGTCAGTCGCTCAGCTATTTGCGATGTTGAAAGTCGTCGAGTCTGAAATCTAGAAGGAGCATCAAGTGTTGATCATCAAAAAAACCACTAGTTTCAAGAAGAATGGCAAGGGCAAGAAGGGTAACTCCAAGAAGAGTGGCAAAGCAGTTGCCCCTCCCATGAAGAAACCCAAGGCTGGACCCAAGCCAGAAACTGAGTGCTTTCATTGCAAGGGAACTGGTCACTAGAAGCATAACTGCCCCAAGTATCTGGCTGACAAGAAGGCGGCCGACACCAAACAAGGTATATATGATATACATGTTATTGATGTGTACCTTACCAACTCTCGTTGTAGTTCCTGGGTATTTCATACCAGTTCGGTTGCTCACACTTGCAACTCAAAATAGGATCTACGAAATAGACGAAGGCTGGCTAAGGATGAAGTGACAAAGCGCGTGGGAAATGGTTCCAAGGTTGTTGTGATCGCCGGCAGCACGCTCGCTCTTCGATTACCATCGGGATTAGTGATGAACCTGAATAATTGTTATTTAGTGCCTACGTTAAGCATGAACATTATATCCGGATCTTGTTTATTGCAAGACGGTTACTCAATTAAGTCAGAGAATAATGGTTGTTCTATTTATATGAGTAATATCTTTTATAGTCATGCACCCAATGTGAGGGGTTTATTCTTATCGAATCTCGATACTGATGATACACATGTTCATTGATGCCAAAAGATGTAGAGTTGATAATGATAGTACCACTTTCTTGTGGCATTGCCGCTTAGGTCATATTGGTGTAAAACGCATGAAGAAGCTCCATGTTGATGGACTTTTGGAGTCACTTGATTTCAAATCACTTGACACATGTGAACCATGCCTCATGGGCAAGATGACTAAAACCCCATTCACTAGAACAATGGAATGGGAAAGTGACTTGTTGGAAATCATACATACCGTGCAGTCCAATGAGCATTGAGGCACGCGATGGATATCGTTACTATCTCGTCTTCACCGAGGACCTAAGTAGATATGGGTGTATTTACTTAATGAAACACAAGTCTGAAATGTTTGAAAAGTTCAAGCAATTTTAGAGTGAAGTTGAGAATCATCATAACAAGAAGATTAAATTCCTACGATTTGATTGAGGAGGAGAATATCTGAGTTATGAGTTTGGCAGTCACTTAAGACAGTGTGGAATTGTTTCACAATTAACACCGCTTGGAACACCACAACATAGTGGTACGTCTAAATGTCGTAATCGAACCTTATTGGATATGGCACGTTATATGATGTCACTTGCCGATTTGCCACTATCATTTTGGGGTTATGCATTAGGGACAACTGCATTCACTTTAAATAGGGCACCATCAAAATCTGTTGAGACGATGCCATATGAACTGTGGTTTGGCAAGAAACCAAATTTGTCGTTTATTAAAGTTTGGGGATGCGATGCTTATGTCAAAAAGCTTCTGCCTAAAAAGCTGGAACCCAAATCGGATAATTGCATCTTCATAGGATACCCCAAAGAGACAGTTGGGTATATCTTCTATCTCAGATCTGAAGGCAAAGTGTTTGTCGCTAAAAATGGAGCATTTCTTGAGAAAGAGTTTCTCTTGAAAGAATTGAGTGGGAGGAAGATAGAACATGATGAGGTTGTTGAACCTTTGTTTCAACCAAAGAGTAGCGCAGTGCATAAATATGTTTCTATGGAGCCTATGTCAGTTAAAGAGGAAGTTAATGATGATGATCATGAAGCTTCGGATCAAGTTACTATCAAACCTCGTAGGTCGACAAGGACATGTATTACTCCTGAGCGGTACGACAACCTTGTCTTAGAGGTCATGTTGTTGGACAATGATGAACCTACAAGTTATGGAGAAGCAATGATGGGCCTGGATTCCAACAAATGGTTAGAGGCCATGAAGTCCGAGATGGGATCCATGTATGAAAATAACGTATGGACTTTGGAAGTATTACCTGAAGGGCGAAAGGCCATTCAGAACAAATGGATCTTTATGAAGAAGATGGACACGGACGGTAATGCCACCGTCTATAAAGCTCGACTTGTGGCAAAGGGTTTTTCACAAGTTCAAGGAGTTCACTATGATGATACTTTCTCACCCGTAGTGATGCTTAAGTCCTTCAGAATCATGTTAGCAATAGCTGCATTTTTCAATTATGAAATTTGGCAGATGGATGTGAAAACAATGTCCATTAATGGTTTCCTTAAGGAAGAGTTGTATATGATGCAACCAGAAGGTTTTGTTGATCCAGAGATTCTAACAAAGTTTGCAAACTCCAGCGATCCATTTATGGACAGGTGCAAGCATCTCGGAGTTGGAATCTACGCTTTGATGAGGTGATCAAAGCGTTCGGGTTTATACAAGTTCCCGAAGAAGCTTGTATTTACAAGAAAGTGAGTGGGACCTCTATAGCGATTGTAATATTATATGTGGATGACATATTGTTGATTGGAAACAATATAGAAATGTTGGAAAGCATGAAGGAATATTTTAACAAGAGTTTTTCAATGAAGGACCTAGGAGAAGCTGCTTTCATATTAGGCATCAAGATCTATAGAGATAGATCAAGACGCTTAATAGGCCTTTCATGAAGCACATACCTTGAAAAAGTTTGAAGAAATTCAAAATGGGTCAGACCAAGAAGGGGTTCTTGCCTGTGTTGCAAGGTGTGAAGTTGAATAAGACTCAATGCCTAGTGACTGCAGAAGATAGATAAAAGATGAGTGTCACCCCTATGCTTCAGCCATAGGCTCTATCATGTATGCAATGTTGTGCACAAGACCCGATATCAGCCTTGCCATAAGTATGTTCGGAAGGTTTCAAAGTGATCCAGGAATGGAGCACTGGACAGGTGTCAAGAATATCCTTAAGTACCTAAAAAGGACTAAGGAAATGTCTCTCATTTATGGAGGTGATCAAGAGCTCGTCGTAAAGGGTTACATCGATGGAAGCTTTGACAATGATCTGGATGACTCTAAGTCTCAAACTGGATATGTATTTATTCTCAATGGGGGAGTGGTAAGCTGGTGCAGTTCCAAGTAGAGCGTGGTAGCTGATTCTACATTAGAAGCGAAGTACATCGTTGCCTTGGAGGCGGCGAAGTAAGGTGTCTGGAAGGAGTTCATGATAGATCTTGGAGTAGTTGCGAGTGCATTGAACCCAATGATTCTATTCTGTGACAACACAGGTGCCATTGCTCTTGCCAAGGAACCAATGTTTCACAAGACGACCAGACACATAAAGAGACGCTTCAATTCCATCCGCGATTACATCAAGGAGGAGGACATAAATATTTGCAAAGTGCACATGGATCTGAATGTCGCAGACCCATTGACTAAACCTCTTCCAAGGGCTAAACATGTTCAACACCAGAACTATATGGGTCTTAGATTCATTACAATGTAAATCACATAGTGATGTGAGCTAGATTATTGACTCTAGTGCAAGTGGGAGACTATTCGAAATATGCCCTGGACGCAATAATAAATTAGTTATTATCATATTTCCTTATTCATGATAATCGTTTATTATCCATGCTATAACTTTATTTATTGGAAACTCAAATACATGTGTGGGTACATAGACAACATAGTGTCCCTAGTATGCCTCTAATAGACTAGCTCGTTGATCAAAGTTGGTCAAGGTTTCCTAGCCATAGACATGGTATGTCATTTAATAGCGGGATCACATCATTAGGAGAATGATGTGATAGACAAGACCGAAACTATGAACGTAGCATATGATCGTGTCAGCTTATTTCTATAGTTTTCTGCATGTCAAGTATTTGTTCCTATGACCAAGAGATCATGCAACTCACTGACACCGGAGGAATACCTTGTGTGTATTAAACGTCGCAACACAACTGGGTGACTATAAAGACGCTCTACAGGTATCTCTAAATGTGTCTATTGAGTGGGCATGGATCAAGACTGGGATTTGTTACTCCGTGTGGCGGAGAGGTATCTCAGGGCCCACTCAGTAATACAACATCACAACAAGCCATGCAAGCAAAGTGACTAAAGTGTTAGCCATGGGATCTTGTATTACCGAACGAGTAAAGAGACTTGCCGGTAAGGAGATTGAACTAGGTATAGAGATACCGATGATCAAATCTTGGACAAGTAACATACCGAAGAACAAAGGGAACAACATACGAGATTAACTGAATCCTTGACATAGAGGTTCAACTGATGAAGACCTTCATAGAACATGTAGGAACCAATATGGGCATCAAGATGATGCTATTAGTTATTGACCATAGAGGTGTCTCAGTCATGTCGACATAGTTCTCGAACCCGCAGGGTCTGCACACTTAATGTTTGGTGACGCTTCGGTAGTATCGAGTTATGGATTGTGGTGATCGAAGGTTGTTAAGAGTCCCAGATGAGATCCCGAACATCCCAAAGAGCTCTGGAATGGTTCGAAGGTAAAGATTGATATAAAGGAAGTCCCATTTTGGTCACCGGAAAAGTTTCGGGTATTTCCGGTAGTGTACAGGGAGTGCCGGGAGGCCATCGGGAGGGACACCCATGCCGGGAGGCCACATGGGCCTTAGGAGTGGTGCACCATCTCTTAGTGGGAAGGGCAAGCCAGACCCTAAGGGCCCATGCTGCTAAGGTGGAGGAAAAGGAAAAAAACCAAGTGAGGAAGGGTTTCTAAGTAGGATTGAAATCCTACTTGGAGTAGGATTGGAGGTGGATTCCTCCACCTCTCCTTCGGCCGACTCGTGGGGGAAACCCTAGGGGCATCGATCCCTCCCCTCCCTCCTATATATATTGGAGGGGAGAGAGGTGTCATTGTTTTCTCACGACAGATGCCATGGGTAGGCTTATCGAGAATGTTTGGGGTCAAAGGACGCCGGTGGACTACGGGAGCGAGATTAGGCACAACGGTGCAGGACACGCAATGTACCTAGGTTCAGGGCCCTCCATGGGAGGTAACACCCCTAGCCCTGCTAGTATGGTTGATCGATCAAAGGGATCTACAATGGTGCTCCTTGAGTTGTATGAGTAGTGGAGGAAGAAGGAGCTAGCTTGCCATTGCTGCCTCTCTACGTGGGTGTGGGTGTGTAGGGATCGGGTCGCCCTGTGCATGGGGGGCTCTGGGGGTTATATAGGCTGACCCCCGGATTACAATAAGAATAGAAGTCACCAGAAGGGCCCGGGCTAGCAGCCTCTCTAGCCGGGCATGGGGGCCCCCGAATGAGGAGTCTTGTCAATGGTAGGGCCCGCCGGCTGCGGGGTCCCATCGAGAGCCGGAGGGGCCTGCATGGTGGGTCCCCGTGTCGATCGTGTCGTGGGATGGGGCATCCTTCGAGGAGTCATCTTGTGGCAGCCGACCATGGTCAGCAGTATGACCGGCCGCGTTGTAGCCATGCTAGAGCAGGTAATGGGGTGGTTGAGAGCATGCCAGCACTGTTCTAGTGCCTAGTCGTAGTCGGCCAGAGTCACAGGCACTATTGCCTCCACTATGGCCACGCAGGCGCTGACCCCCGACGAGATGGGGGCCACTATTTCCGCGCATACCTTGACTACGACATCCGATGCGCTGCCTGATAGGGGGCCTAGAGGCCCTTCCATTGGCCAGCCAGCTAGTCGTAGCCGGCCGCGTGTAGCCGGCTACGCGGAGCCAAACCCCAGAAGGAGATGGCTCACCCTATTATTGTTTCAGAAAGTTAGAGTAGAAGGTCAGATGAGGTTATCGCGGGATTATCCCCTCGTCAGTAGTCCCCGAAGCATGGGAGGCCCGCTAGCAAACTGTCGTGGACCTCGCCGGCTTGAATGATGTGCTATCGTGCCGCGACGTGACTTAGGAGCCACAAAGGCGCGGGCACAAAGCAGCCGGCTTCGTAGCTGGCCGACGCTTCGCACATCGCCTCGGGCGCTCCATTGGGCAGAGAGGCCGTGCCACATGGGAGACGTAGCAGGCCGTGGTCTGACAGGCCATGCGGTAGACAAGACCGGGCCGTGGGGCAGGGCCCTCCTAGGCCGCGGCCGCGGCCTGCGTGCGTGGATCTTCTGTGGCTCGGGCCGCCGGTTGGCATCCCCGAGCACCATAACTCCCTTCCTGCACATGACAGGGGTAGTGGGTATCGTGCACGATAGATCCGCTCCCCACTACCAACCATTCGGGGTTTAAATGGAGGGGGAGAGGAAAAAACGGCACATTCGATCCCCCCGCCTTAGACGCATCGCGTGCCTCCCTCCCCTCCTCCCCGCTACGAGAGAGAGAGAGAGTGAGAGAGCAAGAGCTCGTGCACTTGCTGCTCTGCCGCCTGCCGCCATCGAGGGCCCGCACCATGACCAAGCATCGGCGCCTGCCAACGCGACCGCAAGCCTCCTTGGGAGACATGGCGAGCAAGGGCGCATGGGACGGCAGCGACGTTGATGAACACTACATCGAACATCTCCGCCACCGCTGCAAGCTGCCGTTGGGGAGCACCTGGAGGTGCGCGTTGCCGGGTCGGAGAACTCGTCAGCCTCGTAGGAGGGCGAGGTGGTTGTGTTTGTGGAGCATTTCCTCTGCGGACTCGGGCTGCCGGCGAGCACGTTCTTCCGGCGATTTCGCACGCGGTTCGGCCTACAGCCGCACCACCTCACTTCCAACACCATCCTGCAATTGGTGGCATTCGTCACCCTCTGCGAGCGGTTCTTGGGGGTGGATTCGTGGCTCGACCTCTGGTGTCGGCTGTTCTTCCTGAAACGCCAGTCGGTGAAGGACCCGGCAACTGGCGAGAAGGTCATGACCGTCTGCGGAGCCGCCATGATCCACATACGCAAAGGAGCCGGCTTCATGAAACTTCCCTTGCAGGATTCGGTGAAGAGTTGGCAAAAAGGGTTCTTCTATGTGAAAAACGTGAAGCCGAAGGAGGACTACATCAACCTCCCCGACTTTGTCAACCAGCCGCCGGTGGCGATGCTGAACTGGAGAACGGCTCCACCCCAAGCGCCCGAGATGGCAGACCATCTCTGTGAGCGCCTGGTGCTGATGACCCGGACGGAGGGGTTGAAGGCCAAAGATCTCCTGGCCATGATGGTGGCACGCCAGGTGCAGCCGCTGCAGAGTCGGCCGCACCTCATCTTCCAGATGGGAGGGCAGCACGACCCTTGCTGGCTCTCCACCAAGGAGCTGAAGCTGATCCAGGTGGTGAGGAGGGTGACCGCCATCTCAACCGCCAAGCTAAGCAAAGAGGGGTGGCAATGGAGGAAAGCCCCATATAGCCGGAGCCATCCGGCGCCGCGGGTAAGTGTCGAGCCATCTCCTCGCCCCCATCCTTTCTAGAGGCGGCACCACCCCTAGGCCTGACGGTGAAAGGCTTTTCCTATGCGTGGCCTGACAGTGTAGGACATGCGATGTACCTAGGTTCGAGGCCCTCCGTGGGAGGTAACACCCCCTAGTCCTGCTAGTCTGGTTGATCGATCAAAGGGATCTACAATGGTGCTCCTTGAGTTGTATGAGTAGTGGAGGAAGAAGGAGCTAGCTTGCCCTTGCTACCTCTCTACGTGGGGGTGTGTGTAGGGATCGGGTCACCCCGTGCATGGGGGGCTCCGAGGGTTTTATAGGCCAACCCCCGGATTATAATAAGAATAGAAGGCACCAGAAGGCCCCCGGCTGGCAGCCTCTCTAGCCGGCCATGGGGGCCCCCGAATGAGGAGTCCTGCCGCCGGTAGGGCCTGCCGGCTACGAGGTCCCGTCGAGAGCCGGAGGGGCCTGCATGGTTGGTCCCCGTGTCGGTCGCGTCGCGGCACGGGCCATCCTTCGGGGAGTCATCTTGTGGCAGCCGACCGTGGTAAGCAGTATGACCGGCTGCGTTATAGCCATGCTGGAGTAGGTAATAGGGTGGTTGAGGGCATGTCGGCACTTTTCGAGCGCCTGGTCATAGTCGGCCAGAGTCAGAGGCACTATTGCCTCCACTGTGGCCACGCGGGCGCTGACCCCCGATGGGATGGGGGCCACTATTTCTGCGCATACCTTGACTGTGGCATCCGATGCGCTGCTGGATAGGGGGGCTGGGGGCCCTGCCACTGGCCAGCCGGCTAGTCATAGCCGGCCGCACATAGCCGGCTCCGTGGATCCAGACCCTAGAAGGAGATGGCTCACTCTATTATTGTTTCGGAAAGTTAGAGTAGAAGGTCAGATGAGGTTACCGCGGGGTTATCCCCCCGATAGTAGTCCCCGAAGCAGGGGAGGCCTGTCGGTGAACTGCCGTGGACCTCGTTGGCTTGAATGATGTGCTATCATGCTGCGACGTGACTTAGGAGCCACAAAGGCGCAGCCATGCAGCGGTCGGCTTCGCAGCTGGCCGACGCTTCGCGCGTTGCCTCGGGTGCTCCGTTGGGCGGAGAGGCCACGCAACATGGGAGACATAGCAGGCCGTGGTCTGACAGGCCACGCGGTAGACAAGACCGGGCCGTGGGGCGGGGCCCTCCTTGGCCGCGGCCTCGGCCTGTGTGCGTAGATATTCTGTGGCTCGAGCCGTCGGTTGGCATCCCCGAGCACCATAACTCCCTTCCCGTGCATGACAGGGGTAGTGGGAATCATGCACGATAGATCCGCTCCCCACTACCAACCGTTCGGGGTTTAAATGGAGGGGGAGAGGAACAGAACGACACATTCGATCCCCCCGCCCCTGACGCATTGCCTGCCTCGCTCCCCTCCTCCCTGCTACGAGAGAGAAAGAGAGAGAGCAAAAGCTCATGCACTCGCCGCTCTGCCGCCTGCTGCCGTCGAGGGCCCGCACTATGACCAAGCATCCGCGCCTGCCAACGCGACCGCAAGCCTCCTCGAGCGACATGGCGAGCAAGGGCGCATGGGACGGCAGCGACGTTGATGAACACTTCATCGAGCATCTCCTCCACTGCCACAAGCTACCGTTGGAGGAGCACCTGGAGGTGCGCGTCGCTAGGCCAGAGAACTCACCGGCCCCGTAGGAGGGCGAGGTGATTGTGTTTGTGGAGCATTTCCTCTGGGGGCTCGGGCTGCCGACGAGCACGTTGTTCCGGCGATTTCTCACGCGGTTCGGCCTGCAGCTGCACCACCTCACCGCCAACACCGTCCTGCAGTTGGCGGCATTCGTCACCCTCTGCGAGGGGTTCTTGGGGGTGGATCCGCGGCTCGACCTCTGGTGCCGACTGTTCTTCCTGAAACGCCAGTCGGTGAAGGACCCGGCGACCGGCGAGAAGGTCATGACCACCTGCAGAGCCGCCATGATCCACATACGCAAAGGAGGCGGCTTCCTGAAACTCCGCTTGCAGGATTCGGTGAAGAATTGGCAAAAAGGGTTCTTCTACGTGAAGAACGTGAAGCCGAAGGAGGACTACATCAACCTCCCCGACTTTTTTAACCAGCCGCTGGTGGCGATGCTGAACTGGAGGACGGCTCCACCCCAAGCGCCTGAGACGGCGGACCGTCTCTGCAAGCGCCTGGTGCTGATGACCCGGACGGAGGGGTTGAAGGCCTTAGATCTCCTAGCCATGATGGTGGCACGCCAGGTGCAGCCGCTGCAGAGTCGGTCGCACCTCATCTTCCAGATGGGAGGGCAGCACAACCCCTGCTGGCTCTCCACCAAGGAGTTGAAGCCGATCCAGGTGGTGAGGAGGGTGAACGCCATCTCAACCGCCAAGCTGAGGGAAGAGGGATGGCAATGGCGGAAAGCCCTATATAGCCGGAACCATCCGGCGCCGCGGGTAAGTGTTGAGCCATCTCCTCGCCCCCATCCTTTCTCTTGGCGGCGCCACCCCTAGGCCTAACGGTGAAAGGTTTTTCCTATGCGCAGGTTTTCCCGTAGTTGCAGAACAATGGGGAGCCGGCTCCCGATGTTGTGGTATCGGATGCCAAAGAGGTTGAGGATGTCAACGACGTGGGCCAGCGAACTCGGAGCCGACCAACGCACCCGAAGCCGGTGACGAGGAGACGGAAATGGAGGCATCAGAGTTGACGGGTGAGTTCCCTCCCCAGTCGCATTTGCGGGATTGGACTGATGACGATGTTGAGTCGGAGGAGACACGCGATGCAGACGCTCCAAAGGACCCCGAGGCCTCGAACGACAACGTCATGGTGCCGAGGAGGTGCCTTCGCCGCGCTGGCAGCGAGCCCAGCTGGGACGATGCAGCCACAGGAGGCAAGGGGAAGCAACCGACCAGCATTGGGTCGGCACCCAAATAGGCAGCTGTCTGGTAGACGGGCGGCAACCAGGGAGGCAGTGGGAAGAAGCGGCGGGTCGCCCCAACGGGCCCCGTGAGGAGGGCAATCCCCAACGTCATCGGGTAAGCCTAGCTTTTGTCTGTCGTGCTTGTTTGATTTTCCCTCCCCCTTTTCTTATCTTGCCCGCTCAAAGGGGCGCACGTCCTGGGGAGGACCCAGACCGGCGAGACCGTAGGGACGGCGCCGCCGGGAACCATCGACGAGAGGGAGCACGAAGCATGGCGGGACCTCAAGGCGACCGAGAGGGAGCGATACGAGGAGGAGCGCCGTCGTGGGAGGCGAGGCAAAGAAACTACAGTCGTGAGGAGCAGACGTTGGGGAGGCAGTCGGCCAATCGTGGGAGCCGTTCCCCCGCTGCCGGGAGAGGAGGTCCAAGGACCATCACGACCCCACGCGGCGGGTGGAGGCAGACGCGAAGGCCGCGGAAGATGCACACGCGGCGGCAGGCGTGGGCACGTCTAGCGCGGGTGGAGGAGAGGAGGCGGGCCGCAACGCGGCCCCGTTAGGGGCGGAGGACGTGTCGCCAGAGGTGGAGGAGCCTTCGGAGGTCCAAGTTCTAGATTGGGAGGATCCGGCTCCGGAGGTGCCGGCTCTAGAGGTGTCGGCACTGGAGGTGAAAAGGGGGTCAGCCAAAGGCGGAGCGCCGTCGAGGGCGATCGTGATGTCCGGATGGATGGCCGGCGCGGGCTCGTCATCTGGGGCCCCTGGCACGATGGTGACTTCGGGGAAGGGGTGACCAGGCCCGCGGACGGGGGCCGGCCGCAGCAAAACTGGGCTGCAGCCGGTGGCCCGGCTATTGGCGACGTGCCGAGTGCCCTTGGGGCAGTGGTGACCGCCGTTATCGAGGCATTTGCCGCCTGCCGCGCCCAAATGACCAGGATGCCCGGGCCGCCAACGACCAGCTGGTGCAGCTGGAGTAGTCTGTTGCAGTAAATTCTTAACTTTTGTTCTTGCCTTGTTGCTTTTTCAAAGTGGGGGCGCACGAGCGCACCCACTAGGTGTAGCCCCCGAGACTCGAGCCGGTTGGGGGTTGCCCCAACTGGCCTCGTGAGGAGGGCAATCCCCGTCGTCATCGGGTAAGCCTAGCTTCCGTCCGTCATGCTTGTTTGATTTTGCCTCCCCCTTTTTCTTATCTTGCCCGCTCAGGGAGGCGCACGCCCTGGGGAGGACCCCGGACGACGAGACCACAAGGACGCCGCCGCCAAGCACCGCCGAGGAAAGGGAGCATGAAGCATGGAGGGACCTCGAGGCGGCCGAGAAGGAGCGGCGCGAGGAGGAGCGCGTCCGTGGGAGGCGGCAGCAAAGAAACTACAGTCATCGGGAGGAGCCGGCGGGAAGGCAGTCGTCCAATCGTGCGAGCCATTCCCCCGCAGCCGGGAGAGGAGGTCCAAGGACCATCACGATCCCGCGTGGTGGGTGGAGGCGGACGCGAAGGCCGTGGGAGATTCGCGTGCGACGGCAGGCGCGGGCGCGTCTAGCACAGGCGGAGGAGAGGAGGCTAGCCGCAATGCGACCCCATCAGGGGCGGAGGACGTGCTACCGGGGGTGGAGGAGCCTCCGGAGGTCCAAGTTCCGGATCGGGAGGATCCGGCTCGGGAGGTGCCGCCTCCGGAAGTGTCGGTTTCGGAGGTGCCGGTACTGGACATGCCGGCTCCGAAGGTGTCGGCACCGGAGGCAAAACGGGGGTGCAGCCGGAGGCAAAGCTCCTTCGAGGGCGATCGTGACGTCCGAAGGGACGACCAACGCAGGCTCGTCATCTGGGGCCCCCAACACGGTGGTGACTTAGGGTAAGGGGCGACAGGGCCCGCAGACGGGGGTCGGCCGCAGCAAAACTAGGCTGCAGCTGGTGGCCCGGCTATTGGCGACTCGCCGAGCGCCCTTGGGGCATCGGTGACCGTCGTTATCGAGGAATTTGCTGTCTGCCATGCCCAAATGACATAGGACGCCTGGGCCGCCAACGATCGGCTGGTGCAGCTGGAGCAGTCTTCTGTGGTAAGTTCTTAACTTTTCTTCTTGCCTTGTTTCTTTTTTATAGTGGGGGCGCGCGAGCGCACCCACTAGGTGTAGCCCGCGAGACTCGAGCTGGCTGGGGGTTGCCCCAACGGGCCTCGCGAGGAGGGCAATCCCCGTCATCATTGGGTAAGCCTAGCTTCCGTCCGCCGTGCTTGTTTGATTTTCCCTCCCCCTTTTTCTTATCTTGCCCACTCACAGAGGCGAACGCCCTAGGGAGGACCCCGGGCGGAGAGACCGCAGGGATAGCACCGCCGAGCACCGTTGAGGAGAGGGAGCGCGAAGCATGGCGGGACCTCGAGGGGGCCAGGAAGGAGCTACGCAAGGAGGAGCGTCGTCCGTGGGAGTCGGCGACAAAGAAACTACGGTCATTAGAAGGAGCCGGCGGGGAGGAAGCCGGCCAATCATGGGAGTCATTCCCCCATGGCCGAGAGAGGAGGTCCAAGGACCATCACGATCTCGCGCGGCGGGTGGAGTCGGACGCGAAGGCCGTGGAAGATGCGCGCGCGGCGTCAAGCACGAGCGCATCCAGCACGGACGGAGGACAGGAGGCGGGATGCAATGCGGCCCCGTCAGGGGTGGAGGACGTGCCGCCGGGGGCGGAGGAGCCTCCGTAGGTCCAAGTTCCGGATCGGGAGGATCCGGCTCCGAAGGTGCCACCTCCGGACGTGCCGGCTCCAGAGGTGCCGGCACCGGACATGCCGGCTCCGGAGGTGTCGACACCGGAGGCGAAACGGGGGGCAGCAGGAGGTGAAGCACCGTCGAGGGCGATCGTGACGTCCGAAGGGACGGCCGACACGGGCTCGTCATCTGGGGCCCCCAGCACGATGGTGACTTTGGGGAAGGGGGCGACCGGGCCTGCAGACGGGGTCCGGCCACAGCAAAACTGGGCTGCACCCAGTGGCCTGGCTATTGTCGATGCGCCAAGCGCCCTTGGGCCGGCAGTGACCATCGTTATCGAGGCATTTGCCACCTGCCACGCCCAAACGACACAACCGGCTGGTGCAGTTGGAGCAGTCTGTTGTGGTAAGTTCTTAACTTTTCTACTTGCCTTGTTGCTTTTATCCAGTGGGGGTGCGCAAGCGCACCCACTGGGTGTAGCTCCTGAGACACGAGCCGGCTGGGGGGTCACCCCAATGGGCCCCGCAAGGAGAGCAATCCCCGTTGTCATCAGGTAAGCCTAACTTCCATCCGTCGTGATTGTTTGATTTTTCCCTCCCCCTTTTTCTTATCTTGCCCGCTCAGGGAGGCACACGCCTTGGGAAGGACCCCGGGCGGCGAGACCATAGGGACGGCGCCGTCGGGCAACGCCGAGGAGAGGGAGCGCGAAGCATGGCGGGACCTCGAGGCGGCCGAGAAGGAGCAGCGCGAGGAGGAGCGTCGTCCGTGGGAGGCGGCCGCGAAGAAATGGCAATCATTGGGAGGAGCCGGCGGGGAGGCAGTCGGCCAATCGTGGCAGTCGTTCCCCCATGGCCGAGAAAGGAGGTCCAAGGACCATCACCATCCCATGCGGCGGACAGAGGTGGACGTGAAGGCCGCGTAAGATGTGTGCGAGGCGGCACACGCGGGCGCGTCTAGTGCGGGCAGAGGAGAGGAGGCGGGCCGCGAAGCGGCCTTGTCAGGGGCGGAGGATGTGCCGCCGGGAGCGGAGGAGCCTCCAAAGTCCAAGTACCGGATCGAGAGGATCCGGGTCCGAAGGTGCCGCCTCTGGAGGTGCCGGCTCCGGACGTGCCGGCACCAGACGTGTCGGCACTGGAGGCAAAATTAGGGCAGCCGGAGGCGGAGCACCGTCGAGGGCGATCATGACGTCCGCAGGGACGGCCGGCACAGGCTCGTCATCTGGGGCCCCCAGCACGATGGTGACTTCGGGGAAGGGGGCGAACGGGCCCGCAGACGGGGCCGGGCGTAGCAAAATTGGGCTGCAGCCGGTGGCCCAGCTATTGGTGACGCGCCGAGTTCCCTTGGGCCGGCGATGACCGCCTTTATCGAGGCATTTGCCGCCTACCACGCCCAAACAAGGCGGGATACCCGGGCCGCTAACGACCGGCTAGTGCAGCTGGAGTAGTCTATTGTGGTAAGTTCTAAATGTTTCTTCTTGCCTTGTTGCTTTTTCCCGTGGGGGCACGTGAGCGCACCCACTAGGTGTAGCCCCCGAGACTCGAGCCGGATGGGGCGTAGGCGGGTCAGTCTAAATGAGTCTTTGCTTTTCCGTTGTTTGCAGGCAGCGCACGACCGTCGGGTGGCCGCGTACAACACCCTGATGGGCCTGTATCGAGAAGCCGAGGGCCGGCTAGCCACCCTATCCTCGGACCTGCAAGGTAGGATCCTTGCAAATTTCCAGTGAGGGTGTAGCGCCCGAGATTCAGGCCAGCTGCCACGGAGGCGGGCCGAATCCCTCTCTCTTCTTGTTCTCTAACGGAAGCTTCTTCGTCCTGGTCAGCTACCCACGCCGAGATGGTCAGCCTCCGCCGCTAGGTGGTGCAGCTCGACGAACAATGGAGCCTTCTGACCACAGAGTGCGAGCAATGGCTCTATGAGGCGGGCCGAGCGCAAGCAGTGAAGGAGGAGCGCGAGGCGGCAAACCGCCAAGAGCTGGAGGAGCATGAGGCGGCTCTCCAGCAGGAGGCGGAGGAGCGGAAGAGGGTTCTCCGCTAGGAGGTGGAGTCCAAGGACGCCTTGCTGGCGAAGGCGGTCGAGGAGGTGTAGACGGCCCGGGACGAGCACGAGCGCCATGTGGGGACCCCGACTCATAAGTCGAGATCACCGATTGCACGTGTACAGTGATCCCAGAGATCAATGCTCACTGAACACACAGAAGCTGAATAAAAGAGTCTTACATCCACATTAAGCGTCTTACACAAATGATGACCACAAAAGTCTCAGTCTTACAAGGATAGGGCCATTCGGGCCAAACACTAAGTCTAGAACAAGCAGCGGAAATCTTCGTCGAAAGCGTGAACCCATGCCATCTGCCTTAACCTACAGGCATTCTGACTGGGAAGCGTCCTAGTTCGCATGTTCGTCTCCAACGAACTCTTCAACAAACTCCTGTTCTTCCATGCCTGGCCAATTAAATAACTAGTGGCAAGCCAATGAGTACTTTGAATGTACTCGCAAGCAACCCAAGAGTGGAACGAGGCAATAATGATGCATGATATAGCAATATAGGTAACTTGCGGAAAGCTGATTTTGTATGCAAGTGACATGATCAAGTAATAGTAAGTATGCATCAATAAATAACCAAGTATTCATGATAACACATTGCCGATACCATCACGGTATCAGTTGAACACATTCTGCTCACACCAAGTCATCGGACTTAGTTCATTTTTCATGCCCAGCCATCGGACTGGACTCACATGACCTCTTGTCACTAACACACCCATACTCACTCCAATATTTTACGAAAACATTCGGACGTAGTCTAAGAAGGACCTCCAACTGTCCATGACCGCGGATGCGGCTATTCGAATAGTTTTACACTCTACAAAGGTTGCACACTTTACCCACAAGACTCAGGGAACTTCCATGTCATCCACGACTCGCGGTATATACATACCCAAGGTAAGCACCCGAACAATGCCTTTACCCCGGCGATACTAAACAAAGAGTCCACTCGATTGGTACCCAGCCCTCATGACGTACATCACACGAGCCTTGATCAAACCGTACCATCCATGAGGGGACCAACGGTGTGCCCGGTGCCTGTAAAGACAGCGCATGATCGTACATCTGGTACGACCCCGTATCGAGAGTGACCACGCCACTCCCGCCACTAGTAATGCGGGCTCCTTGCCAGTACCCACCAACATAATCAACAAAGCCCTGTCCCATAAGGGGTATCGTGGTCGTGCATGTAAGGTTGGGACGATCAGCAGACCTTAAATCTAATCCGTTTTCGAAAACACACACCCATTTGTTCCGGTACACCACTTCTTTCTCAAGTGGTCACCCAACTCATCATCATCTCCCTCAGCCATTAGTGACGCCCGACGGGGTTTTCGAAAGAGTATTGAAAACACACACCTCTCGGTATCACCATGCATAAGTCCCATCCCACTTGCGTAGCATCTACTAGCAACCTATCTACTCCCACCCGCACAACCCTCATAAGGTGATAGGGTCGTGCTCGATGCAAATATCAACGGAAAGCACCGGAGGCATCCCACCGAAGGGGAAACCACCACATCATATGATCGATAGTGCGGGAAGTAAAGTGCTATATGACATGCAAGTTAAAATAGTTTCTTGACATGGTCAAAGGGCTGCTTGCCTGGCTCGACAAATTCTCCGGGGTCTTCGAAGTCTTCGAGTCCAACTTCTCCGTCAACGGCGCAATCTATCGATGCGGAAATAGCGACAGTAAATAAACAAGCATGCAAACAGAGCACTCAATCTACCTATCAAAAATGTCCACCTATTCTATTAAATCTCTAAAGTCATATTAAAATATCTACAATAAATTTATTTGTGAAGACTATATTAGAAACACAATAACAGAGGCTAAAAAGGTGCTTTTAATAGGTTTTAAATAAAACTAGTGATAAAAACTCTTTCAATAACTACACAGATGGCACTATTAAATTCTATACAATATTCTAAGATTTATGGTGGATAAAATAATTGCATTGGGCAATTATTTAGTCCTGTGGGATTTTTGCAAAACCCACCAGAAAATAAAAAGGGAAAAAGGGCACCAGATCCTGAGCCAGGGGCGGCCACGGGCTGGGCCGGCCCATCTGGTCAGCCGGCCGGCCGCGCGCAGTCAGGTTCAAACCTGACGCGCGGGACCTGGCTGCCAGCGGCTCAGGGGAGAGGAGAGAGGGCGCGGTCGAGGGGAGGAGAGGCTGACAGGTGGGGACCACCTCTCAGGACCATCTTCCTTCTCGCGTCCGAGAGGGGAGCGGCTCACCGACGGCGAGGGAGGCCATGGCGAGGGGAGGAGAGGGTCGGAACGGGCTGGTGGAGGACCCGCTGGTCCTCTGGAGGTGGAGCAGAGGGCGGAGGAGGACGGGGTCGCCGGCGATGAGGAGGCCGCGGCAGAGGAGCTTCGGGACCGTCCTCAAACGCCTGTCCGAGCCAGCAACAACGACGGAGAGAGGGGGAATCGGGTCAGGAGGGCACGGGAGGACCAGAGGGAGGAGAATGGGGACCGGAGTGGCGCCGTACCCGGAGATCGACGGCGGAGCTGCCGCGGCGAGCTTCGGCTCGATCCCAAGCACAGAGAGAGAGGGAAGGGCTCAGGCTTCACAGGCAGCCTATTGGGGTGGAGAGAGAGAGATCAGAAGGGAGAGAAGGCCTCCGGGGTGCCTTTTATAGGCAGGCCTGGTCCACCGAGGGCGTCGTGCGCCGGTGAGCATGGGGTGCTCACCACAGACCATGGGAGGGAGAGGGGAGGCCCTGGGGGTCTTCCTAGGGTCAGTCCATGCCAGGGGGAGAGAGGAGAGAGGAGGGGAGGCACGTGCGTCTAAGCTCGCGCATTGGCCGGCTCGGGCGGCGGCGGGCACGCGCGGAGGAGGAGGAAGGAGAGAGAAGGAGGAGGAGGCCGACCGCCTGCAGGGCTGCAAACGTCGAGGCCGACCACACGGACAGGCAGGGGCGGCCCAATGCCGCCTGGCGGCGCCGGGCAGGGGCGGCTACAGTGCGGGAGCGCACTGTAGCGCGTTCCAGAGCGCCCTTATGGCATGCAGGGGCATTCTTTAAGCCCCCTTGCGTGTCTTCTTGCGTCCAGAGGCATTAGGAGATGCCCCAACGGCTAGGAGAGGCTAGGGGGGTCTATGGGGTAGCCCTAGGGTAGAAAAAATGGAGAGGAGAGGTAAGAAAGGATGCTGCCAGGTAGAAAATAGAGGGGTTTACCCCATCTCACCTTGGCCAGAGGGCTCGGGATTTTTACTGGAGGTGCAAGGCACCTACCAGAGGCTGTGGTAAAAAGGAGGGGCCAAGGGTAAAAAGTGAAAGGGTGGAAATGCCATTTTTACATTTCTGGCAGAAGGTGTTTGATGTTGATTTGGGTGATCAAATGAACCTGGATTAGCTTGAGATTTGATAGAGTCAAGAGGTGATGAAAGGCAAGTATGATCACCAAGTTTGAGCTTAAGAGAAGAAAGTTCATAATGGGACTTAGGGAAAACCTAGAATTTGGCAGAATCTGATTTCTATAGATTCAAAGGTGTTAGGCTTTAACCCTTGATGCACCACTTAGTGGATCATCACTAATTGGTCATTATAGTATGCCCACAAAGTTTGAGGTCAAGGGAAGACACTTCACAATGTAAAGTTTTCAAAATTTGAATCTGGACAGAAATGAATTTGGGATGGTTTGATGAAGCAAACCAACTTGGATGGGGATGAAACTTTGCAAGATCATCACTTGTGATAGTGTTGACTTGCTAGAATTTCCCTGGATTTTATTGAGAATATTTCTTATAGAATCATTCCAAAAGTTCACTCTGAATAGAAAGGGTTTTGAGGGGTTTTGCCCATGTTATGATCAAGCCCTTGTGTTGAAACTCATATATATGGAAAATATATGTCCACTAGGTCTCTCTTAAGTTTCTCAAATATTTCCCAAGAATTTAAATAATTTTCCCTTAGGAAAAGCCATTTCTGCTCTTAAGAAAAAACCTTTAAATAAAATATGAAAATAATCTTTAAAAATAATATTTGGTGGTTTTGAGAAGTCATATAAATAGTAGGTTTCAAATAAAGCATTTGGGAAGAAAAGATCCACCTAAATTGAGGACTTGTAGTTCAAACCTCAATTCAGGGGTTTTAGTGAAACTAAATTGAATAAATCCTTTTTGGTGAAAATAAATTTTGATAAAAATATTTTTGAGCTATATTCACATGGCATGATCATAGGGCAAGGAATTTGGATCAAGGAAGATGAAGGTGGAGTGGAGTAGAACCTAATAGTGCCAAACATGATCATCCAAGCCATCAAACAAGCATTCATTCCAAAAAGTTTCAGTTGGCTCCAAATTTTTATAAAACCAAACACAACAGTGTGCCAAAATACAGGGTGTGACACACCGGCTCAAGGAGTGGTTGGCCAGGGAGGCGGCGTTGCAGGAGCAAGGGCACGAGGTGGACCGGCTCCTTGTCGGTAAGTCTATGTCGTCTCAATTCTTCCACGTGTTGCTTTTGGGTTCTTTGCTGGGTTCTTGCTTTTCTTTGTTGCTCATCCTGTGTCCCCTTCCCTCTTAGGGATTTTCCATGGTATGCAGGACGCCACGGAGGTGGCCGTGGAGGCCCACCAGGAGGTCTAGCGAGTGTAGGGGGTTGCCGTCAGGCAGCTTGCCCCTATACCTTGGACGAGGTGGGGATCGTGGACAAGGTGCGGCTAGCCGAGGTGGTTCGAGCCCTGAAGTGGCTCTAGGCGGCCGGCGAGACGTTGGTTCGTACCCTCTAGCTGGGCACGGTGGACTCGACCTCCATGAGCCGGCTGTCGAGGTGGCTGGAGTTCAGGACCACGCGGGTGAATGCCTAGAGGGCTTCCGCTACACGTGTCGGCGCAAGCATGGCGCTTAGCATCACGAGGTCATGCTACCCCAAGATCGATCTAGGGCTGCTCATGACCTAGGGTGCCGGCATTGATGCAGAGTTGGAGGCGGTTGCCGATGCGCTGGCCGCGAGGGCAAGCAACCTTGCATCCTTTGCTGCGTGGGACGAGTACGTTGTAGAGCGCCGGGCAGACGGCGAGGTGGTCCCGGAGGATTTTTACATGCTTGCTCTGGACGACCTGGAGGGTAGCACCGCCGAGTTGGGCGACGAAGATGCCAGCTCCAGCACCGACAAGTATGCCGACTCCGAGCCGGCTCGGGACTTGGAGACGGGAGCCGACGCGGACCGCGCCGCGGCTAAGGATGGGGCCTCTTCATCGGCTACCGCGGGGGATGCCGGTGGAGAAGACGGCGCCGCCGCCACCTAGGGCTTTTTATCTTTCTGCATTTTGTTAATCTCCAATTCCACCCACTCGGGGTGTAGATGTAATGAACTTGTGGCCGTGGGCCGTTTAAGTTTTATCAAGCTGTTGTGTGCCAAAGTAATATTTATGCGTGTCGGCTCAGCCTTACCCTTTTGATTCCCTCTACCCAAAGCCTTGTCCCCTTCGGTATTGGCCCTGCTAGCCAGACAGCTGGGAGCCGGTCTGTATCTAGGACGGGGCATCCGCCTCTAGGGAGTCGGTCATGAGCTTGGAAATCGCGACAGTGTTAAGGTTAAGGTGAGTGACAAAGGCTATGAAAAGAAGTTTCGACTAGCCCTAGCCGGCAGTCCCCTTGCGATCAATTTTTCATGTGTGTTAAGTTTTTGCCGTCCTGAGGACCCATCAGCAGGACAGTCGGGAGCTGGTCTGTAGCTAGAAGGGTGGTAGGCTCATTTTAGTTCACACTACTTGATCGGCTTCAAGGAAACATGCCAGGGCTAGCTAATGAGTCCCCGGGCCCGGGAGCCGGCGAGTGAGGCGAATAAAGTTGTTGGGAAGAAATTAAAGGGGCATGTATCAAGAGCTAGCTTGGGGAACCCGTTGCATTCATAAGCCCAAAAGGGGAGGGTACATACATACACTAGTTCTTAGCAGTAAAACAAACGGAGGAGCATCGCGTTCCATGGGCGCTCCGTCTCCTTGCCGGAGGCGTCTCTCTTGCGCTTCTGTGGCTTTTAGGCGTCTATCAGATAATACGCGTTGTTGTATAGTGCCTTGCTGATGATGAACGGGCCCTCCCATGGGGAGGACAGCTTGTGCTGGCCGGCTGTTCGCTGGACCCGCCTAAGCACCAGGTCCCCCTTCCGAAAGGAGAGGGGTCGGATCCGCTTGTTGTGGTAGTGCGGAGCTTCTGCTGGTAGATAGATGTTCGGCTCAGCGCCAGCTCGCGGGCCTCCTCGAGGAGGTTGACGCCGTCTTCTCTAGCGAGTAAGTGGTGGTGGAGGGGTACATATAGGCATCCCCAAAAATCCAACTGTTACACACAAAATGACCAACTCGGTGACTCCAGGACATGGTCGCCGATGATGCATTTTCATGGGTCTGGAAATCTAGGTGCACCATGAAATGGAAATTCTTTGCGTCGCTGATGCTGGCTAGTAAATTGAACACCCGGATCATGCTACATAGGAGAGGGATGACACTGCTAGGCGATGATTACTCGTGCCTGCTTTGTGCTCACTGCCCGGAGGATACGCTTGAACACATGGTCTTTGGCTGTGCATTTAGCTTGGAATGATGTGTATCCATTGGGGTCGACTGTCAGATGCACGACAATAGGCTCCGTATGGTTCATGTTGTGAAACGGGCCTGGAATTCCCCTCTGTTCTTTAAAGTTTTCACGGTTGCATCTTGGGGCATTTGGAAGGAGAGGAAGAACAAGCTTTTGAGAGGGATCTCCCCTACCCATGCCTCCTGGGTGGCCAGGTTTAAGTCTGATCTAGGACTCATGAAGCATAGCATTAAAAGTGGCCTATGGCCCTTTGTGGATCGGTTGATAGCTAGACTCCCCTGATTTACACCTCCTCTTTGTTTTTGGTGGTCCGTTAGACACCCTTTCTACCCCCTCTCCTGTTGGAAATATGCCCTAGAGGCAATATATAAAGTGTTTATTATTATATTTCCTTGTTCATGATAATCGTTTATTATCCATGCTATAATTGTAGCGATCGGAAACACACTGCATGTGTGGGTGAATAGACAACAATGTGTCCCTAGTATGCCTCTAGTGAACTAGCTCGTTGATCAAAGATGGTCAGGGTTTCCTAGCCATAGACATGTGATGTCATTTGATAACGGGATCACATCATTAGGAGAATGATGTGATGGACAAGACCCAAACTACAAACGTAGCATATGATCGTGTCAGTTTATTGCTACTGTTTTCTGCATGTCAAAGTATATGTTCCTATGACCATGAGATCATGCAACTCACGGATATCGTAGGAGTGCCTTGTGTGTGTCAAACGTTGCAACGTAACTGGGTGACTATAAAGGTTCTCTATAGGTATCTCCGATGGTGTCTGTTGAGTTGGCATGGATCGAGACTGGGATTTGTAACTCCGTGTGACGGAGAGGTATCTCGGGGCCCACTCGGTAATGCAACATCACAATAAGCCTTGCAAGCAATGTGACTAATTGTTAGTTGCGGGATCTTGTATTACGGAACGAGTAAAGAGACTTGCTGGTAACGAGATTGAACTAGGTATGAAGATACCAACGATCGAATCTCGGGCAAGTAACATACCGAAGAACAAAGGGAACGTTATACGGGATTAACTGAATCCTTGACATAGAGGTTCGACCGATAGATCTTCGTAGAATATGTAGGAACCAATGTGGACGTCTAGGTCCCGCCATTGGTTATTGGCCGTAGAGGTGTCTCGGTCATGTCTACATAGTTCTCGAACCTGCAGGGTCTGCACACTTAAGGTTTGGTGACGTTTCGGTAGTATAGAGTTATGTATGGTGGTGACCCAAGGATGTTCGGAGTCTCGAATACGATCCGGACATGACGAGGATCTCCGGAAGAGTCTGGAGATAAAGATTGATATATGTGATAATAGTGTTTTGATCTCTGGAAGAGTTCCGGAATTAACCGGAAGGGGTTCCGGATGTTTACCGAAGTGTTCGGGTATAGAAACACTTTATATGGACCAATGGGGTAAAACCCACGAGGTATTGGAAAGGGCAAAAGGAAGTTTTGCTGCTGCCTTAAGCAGTAGGGCAGTACTACCGCTTGTGAAGCGGTACTACCGCTCGTGAAGCGGTACTACCGCTTGTGCGTGGGACTGTAGGGATCCGAGTTGGACTCTTTCCTTGCGGGACAAACCGACCTTGTGCGGGCAAAACCGACCTTGTAGAAGTTTTTGCTCCAAGATTAGACCCCAGGGCTCAACATATAAATAGAGGGGCAGGGCTAGCACACGGGACACAACTTACGGCCACGTGTTACCCGTTTCACCAGTGCTCCTCTAGATTGGATTTCTGCAGCGCTTAGGTGAAGCCCTGCCGGAATTGCTCCACCACCACCATCACCGGAGCGCCGTCACGCTGCCGGTGAACTCTCTCTCCTCTCCACCTCCTCTTGCTGGATCAAGACGGTGGAGATCGTCATCAAGCTGCACGTGTGCTGAACGCGGAGGTGTCGTCCGTTCGGTACTAGATCGGAAGGATCGTGATCAAGGCCACGGGTGTCGTCCGTCCCGAGTGTGCACCATTGCGAAAGTTCGTCGTGTCGAGACACCACGTGATGATCGGGTGTGATAGACTCTACGTTCACATACAACGGGTGCAAGCCAGATTTGCACGTGCAGAACACTCGGGTTAAACTTGACGAGCCTAGCATGTACAGACATGGCCTCGGAACACAAGAGACCGAAAGGTCGAACATGAGTCATATAGTAGATATGATCAACATAGTGATGTTCACCATTGAAGCCAACTTAACTCACGTGATGATCGGACTTGAGTTAGTGAATTTGGATCATGTGACACTCAGATGACCTGAGGGATGTCAATTTGAGTGGGAGCTTTAGTAATTTGATTAACTAAACTCATTATCATGAACAATAGTCTAAGTAACCTTTGCATATTTATGTTGTAGATCAATGGCTCGCGCAGTAGCACCCCTAAATTTTAATGCGTTCCTAGAGAAAGCTAAGTTGAAAGATGACAGAAGTAACTTTGTTGATTAGGCCCGTAATCTGAGGATTATCCTTATGGCTTCCCAGAAACAATATGTCCTTGATGCACCGCTTGGTGACCAACCAGAAGACATGACCTCCGAAGACGTTAAGAATGCTTGGGAGGCTCGTGCTGGAGACTACTCAATAGTTCAGTGTGCAATATTGTATGGCTTAGAACCGGGACTTCAAAGACGTTTTGAACATCATGGAGCATATGTGATGTTCCAGGAGTTGAAGTTTATCTTTGAGAAGAATGCCCGGATTGAGAGGTATGAGACCTCCGATAAATTCTATGCTTGCAAGATGGAGGAGAATGGGTCTATAAGTGAGCATATACTCAGAATGTCTGGGTACTCAAACCGTCTAGCTGAGTTGGGAATTGCCCTTCTGCAACAGGCGATCATTGATAGAGTTCTTCAATCACTGCCACCTAGTTACAAGAGTTTTGTGATGAACTATAACATGCACGGGATGAACAAGTCATCAGCCGAGCTGTTTGCGATGCTGAAGGTCGCTGAGTCTGAAATCCAAAAAGAACATCAAGTGTTGATGGTCAATAAAACCACTAGTTTCAAGAAAAATGGCAAGGGCAAAGGCAAGAAGGGTAAAACCAAGAAGGATGGCAAAGCAGTTGCTACTCCTACAAAGAAGCCTAAGCATGGACCTAAGCCAGAAACTGAGTGCTTTTATTGCAAGGGAACTGGTCACTGGAAGCGGAACTGCCCCAAGTACCTGGCTGACAAGAAGGCGGCCAACGACAAACAAGGTATATATGATATACATGTTATTGATGTGTACCTTACTAGTTCTCGTAGTAGTGCCTGGGTATTTGATACCGGTTCGGTTGCTCACATTTGCAACTCAAAACAGGAACTACGGAATAAAGAAGACTGGCAAAGGATGAAGTGAGGATGCGCGTGGGAAATGGTTCCAAGGTTGATATGATCGCCGTCGGCACGCTCTCTCTTCGATTACCATCGGGATTAGTGATGAACCTGAATAATTGTTATTTAGTGCCTGCGTTAAGCATGAACATTATATCTGGATCTTGTTTATTGCGAGACGGTTACTCATTTAAATCAGAGAATAAAGGTTGTTCTATTTATATGAGTAATATCTTTTATGGTCATGCACCCCTTGTTAGGGGATTATTCATTTTGAATCTTGATAGTGATGACACACATGTTCATAACATTGATGCCAAAAGATGTAGGGTTGTTAATGATAGTACCACTTTCTTGTGGCACTGCCGTTTAGGTCATATTGGTGTAAAACGCATGAGGAAGATCCATGCTGATGGACTTTTGGAGTCACTTGATTTTGAATCACTTGCCACATGTGAACCATGCCTGATGGGCAAGATGACCAAAACGCCGTTCTCTAGAACAATGGAACGGGCGAGTGACTTGTTGGAAATCATACATACTGATGTGTGCGGTCCAACGAATGTTAAAGCGCGCGGTGGTTATCGTTACTTTCTCACCTTCACTGATGACTTGAGTAGATATGGGTATATTTACTTGATGAAACAAAAGTCTGAAACATTTGAAAAGTTCAAGCAATTTCAGAGTGAAGTTGAGAATCATCGTAACAAGAAGATTAAATTTCTACGATCTGATCGAGGAGGTGAATATCTGAGTTATGAGTTTGGCAGTCACTTAAGACAGTGTGGAATTGTTTCACAGTTGACACCGCCCGGAACACCACAGCGTAATGGTGTGTCTGAACGTCGTAATCGGACCTTATTAGATATGGTGCGTTCTATGATGTCTCTTGCCGATTTGCCACTATCGTTTTGGGGTTATGCATTAGAGACAGCTGCATTCACTTTAAATAGGGCACCATCGAAATCCATTGAGACGACGCCATATGAATTGTGGTTTGGCAAAAAGCCGAAGTTGTCGTTTCTTAAAGTTTGGGGATGTGATGCTTATGTCAAAAAGCATCAGCCTGAAAAGATGGAACCCAAAGCGGAGAAATGCGTCTTCATAGGATACCCGAAAGAGACAGTCGGGTATACCTTCTATCTCAGATCCGAAGGCAAAGTGTTTGTCACTAAGAACGGAACATTTCTTGAGAAAGAGTTTCTCTCGAAAGAATTGAGTGGGAGGAAAATAGAGCTTGATGAGGTTATTGAACCTTTACTTCAACCAGAGAGTAGCGCAGCGCAGAAAGATGTTTCTGTGGAACCTACGACGGTAGAAGAGGAAGTTAATGATGATGATCATGAAGCTTCGGATCAAGTTGCTATTGAACCAGGTAGGTCGACAAGGACGCGTACTACTCCCGAGTGGTACGACAACCCTGTCTTAGAGGTCATGTTGTTGGACAACAATGAACCTACAAGCTATGGAGGAGCAGTGATGGGCCCGGATTCTGAGAAATGGTTAGAGGCCATGAAATCTGCGATGGGATCCATGTATGAAAACAAAGTATGGACTTTGGAAGTACTACCTGAAGGGCGAAAGGCCATTCAGAACAAATGGATCTATAAGAAGAAGACGGACGCGGACGGTAATGTCACCGTCCATAAAGCTCGACTTGTGGCAAAGGGTTTTTCACAAGTTCAAGGAGTTGACTACGATGAGACTTTCTCACCCGTAGCGATGCTTAAGTCTCTCAGAATTATGTTGGCAATAGCTGCTTATTTCGACTATGAAATTTGGCAGATGGATGTCAAAACGGCGTTCCTCAACGGTTTCCTTGAGGAAGAGTTGTATATGATGCAACCTGAAGGTTTTGTCGATCTAGAGAATGCTGACAAAGTTTGCAAACTCCAGCGATCCATTTATGGACTGGTGCAAGCATCTCGGAGTTGGAATAAGCGCTTTGATGAGGTGATCAAAGCGTTTGGATTTATACAAGTTTATGGAGAAGCTTGTATTTACAAGAAAGTGAGTGGGAGCTCTATAGCGTTTCTAGTGTTATATGTGGATGACATATTGCTGATCGGAAACAATATAGAAATGCTGGAAAGCGTGAAGGAATATTTGAATAAGAGTTTTTCAATGAAGGACCTAGGAGAAGCTGCTTTCATATTAGGCATTAAGATCTATAGAGATAGGTCGAGGCGCTTAATAGCACTTTCACAGAGCACATACCTTGATAAAGTTTTGAAGAAGTTCAAAATGGAACAGTCCAAGAAAGGGTTCTTGCCTGTGTTGCAAGGTGTGAAGTTGAGTAAGACTCAATGCCCAGTGACTGCAGAAGATAAAGAAAAGATGAGCGTCATCCCCTATGCTTCAGCCATAGGCTCTATCATGTATGCAATGTTGTGCACAAGACCCGATGTCAGCCTTGCCATAAGTATGGTTGGAAGGTTTCAAAGTGATCCTGGAATGGAGCACCGGCAAGCGGTCAAGAATATCCTTAAGTACCTTAACAGGACTAAGGACATGTTTCTCGTTTATGGAGGTGATGAAGAGCTCGTCGTAAAGGGTTACGTCGATGCAAGCTTTGACACTGATCCGGACGATTCTAAATCGCAAACCGGATACGTATTTATTCTTAACGGGGGAGCGGTAAGCTGGTGCAGTTCCAAGCAAAGCGTGGTAGCTGATTCTACGTGCGAAGCGGAGTACATCGCAGCCTCGGAGGCAGCGAAGGAAGGTGTCTGGATGAAGCAGTTCATGACAGATCTTGGAGTAGTGCCCAGTGCACTAAATCCAATAAACCTGTTCTGTGACAACACTGGTGCCATTGCTCTAGCCAAGGAACCAAGGTTTCACAAGAGGACCAGACACATAAAGCGACGCTTCAACTCCATCCGGTTCTACATCGAGGAGAAGGACATAAATATTAGCAAAGTGCACACGGATCTGAATGTGGCAGACCCGTTGACTAAACCTCTTCCAAGGGCTAAACATGATCAACACCAGAACTGTATGGGTGTTCGATTTATTACCATGTAAATCACATAGTGATGTGAACTAGATTATTGACTCTAGTGCAAGTGGGAGACTATTGGAAATATGCCCTAGAGGCAATATATAAAGTTTTTATTATTATATTTCCTTGTTCATGATAATCGTTTATTATCCATGCTATAATTGTAGTGATCGGAAACACACTGCATGTGTGGGTGAATAGACAACAATGTGTCCCTAGTATGCCTCTAGTGAACTAGCTCGTTGATCAAAGATGGTCAGGGTTTCCTAGCCATAGACATGTGATGTCATTTGATAACGGGATCACATCATTAGGAGAATGATGTGATGGACAAGACCCAAACTACAAACGTAGCATATGATTGTGTCAGTTTATTGCTATTGTTTTCTGCATGTCAAAGTATATGTTCCTATGACCATGAGATCATGCAACTCACGGATATCGGAGGAGTGCCTTGTTCGTATCAAACGTCGCAACGTAACTGGGTGACTATAAAGGTGCTCTACAGGTATCTCCGATGGTGTCTGTTGAGTTGGCATGGATCGAGACTGGGATTTGTTACTCCGTGTGACGGAGAGGTATCTCGGGGCCCACTCGGTAATGCAACATCACAATAAGCCTTGCAAGCAATGTGACTAATTGTTAGTTGCGGGATCTTGTATTACGGAACGAGTAAAGAGACTTGCCGGTAACAAGATTGAACTAGGTATGAAGATACTGACGATCGAATCTCGGGCAAGTAACATACCGAAGAACAAAGGGAACGTTATACGGGATTAACTGAATCCTTGACATAGAGGTTCGACCGATAGATCTTCGTAGAATATGTAGGAACCAATGTGGACGTCCAGGTCCCGCCATTGGTTATTGGCCGTACAGGTGTCTCGGTCATGTCTACATAGTTCTCGAACCCGCAGGGTCTGCACACTTAAGGTTTGGTGACGTTTCGGTAGTATAGAGTTATGTATGGTGGTGACCGAAGGATGTTCGGAGTCTCGGATACGATCCCGGACATGACGAGGATCTCCGGAAGAGTCTGGAGATAAAGATTGATATATGTGATAATAGTGTTTTGATCTCTGGAAGAGTTCCGGAATTAACCGGAAGGGGTTCCGGATGTTTACCGAAGTGTTCGGGTATAGCAACACTTTATATGGACCAATGGGGTAAAACCCACGAGGTATTGGAAAGGGCAAAAGGAAGTTTTGCTGCTGCCTTAAGCAGTAGGGCAGTACTACCGCTTGTGAAGTGGTACTACCGCTCAAGCAGTACTACCACTCGTGAAGCGGTACTACCGCTTGTGCGCGGGACTGCAGGGATCCGAATTGGACTCTTTCCTTGCGGGCCAAACCGACCTTGTGCGGGCAAAACCAACCTTGTAGAGGTTTTTGCTCCAATATTAGACCCCAGGGCTCAACATATAAATAGAGGGGCAGGGCTAGCACACGTGACACAACTTACGGCCACGTGTTACCCGTTTCACCGGTGCTCCTCTAGATTGGATTTCTGCAGTACTTAGGCGAAGCCCTGCCGGAATTGCTCCACCACCACCATCACCGGAGCGCCGTCACGCTGCTGGTGAACTCTCTCTCCTTTCCACCTCCTCTTGCTGGATCAAGATGGTGGAGATCGTCATCAAGCTGCACGTGTGCTGAACGCAGAGGTGCCGTCCATTCGGTACTAGATCGGAAGGATCGTGATCAAGGCCACGAGACGTTCGTGATTGGATCACGGGACGGATCGTGATGAGATCGCGGGACGGTTAGTGATTGGATCGCGGGACGGTTCGTGATTGGATCGCGGGACGCTCGGCGATTTGGATCACGAAGAAGTTCGACTACACCAACCGCGTTTCTTAACGCTTCCCGCTTAGCGATCTACAAGGGTACGTAGATCCACTCTCCCTCTCGTAGATGCTCATCACCATGGATAGGTTTGCGTGTGCGTAGGAAATTTTTTGTTTCCCATGCGACGTTCCCCAACACCTCCCCCTTCCCCTATGTAACTGCTTTTGTAAGTTTGTTTCTCCTTTAATATAAAGTCAGTGGGGGTGCCCCATTGTGCAAGGTTCCTCAAAGAAAAACAACTCGGTGACACCGATGTGTTAGTCTTGGTGGTACCGAAGTGACCAAAAGGTGGCAACTTCTGAATCTCGGTGAGACCGACATAGGAATCTCGGTTGCACCGACAAGGTGACCAACGGTCAGAATTGCCAAACTCGGTGACGCCGATTCAACATTCTTGAATGGACCAAAAGTGTGAATTTGCGTAACAGAAAGTTGGCAGCCCAACTCGATGGCACCAAAAGCAGTGTCAGCTGCACCGAAGGGTTAGGGGTTGGCTGAGTCTGTCCAGGGTTTGGAATCGGTGGTACCAGGATAGGAATGTTGGTTGCACCAATTTTGAATGTTTGGCTATAGATATACTTTGGTGGGAGAGCTTGTGGATGTTTTTGGTGACTATCACTTGTGCACGTATGAGCATTTTGTTCACCAACAAAACCTTACCCCCTTTTAATAGTATTGACTTTCCTATGGACTCAAAGTGATTTCTCGCAAATGTAAAATGTAGATTCCTCTTGCTTGAAGCTTAGCCAACCTATTTCCTTGCATATTGGGGTAATTCCACAATCTCCACAATCCATTTGCCAGCCCAACTCTCCATAGACTATTATCTGAAATACACTATATAGAGGTGTTAGTCCAAGATACAATGTATGTTGTCATGAATTATCAAAACCACCAAGGGAGCATGTTGTGCTTTCAATCTCCCCCTTTTTGGTAATTGATGACAACATACAATCCAAGCTTCAAATAAAGATATGCATGGATGCAATGAAGACTTTGAGAAACACATGACTTAGATTTGCTCCCCCTAAATGTGTGCAGTCCTTTAAAGGATAGTTGCTTTGGAATGCATGGACACACATATGGATGAAAGGGATATAAGGAAGTCATGTGTATCTTAGCTATATGCATCAATATATATGAATGAAATGTATATCGTTCAAGACTTCACTCTTGCAAACAATATGTGCAAGAAGCAAGAGATCATCTTGATCAAAGATATGATGCATATACTTACCTTGAGTTCTTGAGCATTCTAGTAGTAGAGACACAATTGAGAAAACAATGTTAGGAAACACAAGAGTATTATAATAAACAAAAGAAATAGAACTCAAAGGATACAAAGATATGGAGAGCATATAAAATATGATAATCCTTAAGATTGATATGTCTCCTACTTTAGCATTAATCTTTTAGAGCTTTTCTCCCCTTAGATGTGAAAGTGGTAGTACATCCTCTCCCCCTGAATCTCAACATGTAGATATTGGGATTGGATAGGGTGTGAAAAGGTAATCCTTTGTTCACTTTAGATTTTTCTCCAAAAATAGCTTGCTCCCCCTACATTGTTATTCTCCCCTTGTTTATATAAGTGTGAACTTTTGATATTTTTCTCTCCCCCTAAATCATATCTCCCCCTTTGCATAAGCATGTAACTCTCCCTTTAGCATAAAGCTTTGATATTCTCCCCCTTTGGCATAAAATACCAAAACGATTAAACTTAGGAGTAGTGACAGGGATCATTGACAAGGAAGGGATCCTCGAGAACAAGGGTCATTGAAAGTAGGGTTCATGAAACAAAACTAAGGGAATCACTGAATGTATCTTCTCTCCCTTTTGCAAATTTTAGTTTTCTTCTCCTTGGAGCTAGGGATCCTTGAATAAAGAATTTATCCCCCTAAGTGTTGTTTGTTCTTCTCCCCCTATTTTTTAATAATAAAGGGGTCATCGAAGGAACAAGAATGTCACAAGAATAGATACCAATAAACAATATTAAAGAAACACAGATTTCGAAAGCAAAGAAAATCGGTGACTCCGGGATAAGTAAATCGATGGTACCGAGATTGTGTAGTGTATCTCATCTGCAATTTCGGTAGAACCGAGTTATTTATATCGGTGGCTCCGAATGAGAGACCAAGTTTCTGTTTTCAGAGAGACAAAAGAAATAGTTTCAAAAAAGAAAGTATGCGAAATTTTTACAAAGGACATCAAATAGATAAGATTTGAGTGGTTACAAGAGATCATGCAAATAGAGAGCAGACCACACAAGATTCTTAACAAAATGATGGGCGGTGACTAGGTCACCTATATTAGAGTATATTGACTTAGGAGCCAAGCAAGAATACTTGATCATAGGTCATACTCTATGTTAAGCTCGAAATGGGGTTACCATTTTTCGATTAAGCATTTTGATGTCTTCATATCACTTGAGTTGCTTTTGCCCATGACTTGGAGTAAAGCCTTTTCAAGGATATGAGTACATACCTTTGAGTGATGTTGATGACGTTGCTCGTAGGTGAACTTGTTGAGGATGCTCGAGGTTGATGAAGATCATCTTGAATTTGGAGCAATCCTTGTCGTTCTAGTACACTAGTCACCTACAAAGGTTAGTCATGCAAGGAAGAACAATGGATATATCCAATTGACATGATATCACTTAAGATTTTGCAACCATGATCAAGTATATGTCAAGGATATGTTTTTGTTGTCTTCTTCCTTCCATCATCAAGAGGGGTTGTGGATACTTGGTAATGATAAGATTGCTTATGATTGGAGTTGATGGAACTCTTGTGGAATGAAGTTCTTCCAAGTACCTACAAAAGGTTAGATGCAATACAAGGGAGCATAGAATCCCATGGCATATGATAACGAGTTACGGGCACATGGAAATAACAAGAAGGCTCATGCCCTTGCTTGCAAATGAGTGAGTCTACCTCAAGTTTGAAGCATCAATGATGTTCAACTCACTCCTCAAATGACAAAATGTTTTCTCATCAAGTGGCTTGGTGAATATATTGGCCAATTGCTTGTTAGTGCGAACATGCTTAAGATTGATATCTCCTTTGGCAACATGATCACGAATGAAATGATGTCGAACTTGAATATGCTTAGTTCGAGAATGTTGCATAGGGTTATGACCAATTTTAATAGCACTTTCATTGTCACAAAGTAATGGAACATTTTTAACATAAATTCCATAATCCGTAAGCGTTTGTGTCATACATAGTAATTGCACACAACAAGATCCAGCAGCAATATACTTAGCTTCGGCAGTAGATAGAGATACCGAGTTTTGTTTCTTGGAGGACCAAGACACAAGAGATCTACCTAAAAATTGACAAGTACCTAAGGTGGACTTTCTATCAACCTTGTCACTGACATAGTCCGAATCGGAATAGCCAACAAGATTAAAAGAAGATCCCTTGGGATACCAAATGCCAAAGTTTGGTGTTTGTATCAAGTATCTCACAATACGTTTCACATCCAAAAGATGACACTCTTTAGGTGTAGCTTGATATCTAGCACACATGCAAACACTAAGCATAATGTCGGGACGAGATGCACATAGATATAGCAATGAACCAATCATAGATCGATAAACCTTTTGATCAACCGGTTCATCCTCCCTGGTAAGGTCAACATGTCCACTAGTGGGCATAGGAGTTTTCATACCTTTGCAATCATGCATGTTGAACTTCTTGATCAAGTCCTTGGTATACTTAGTTTGAGAGATGAAAGTTCCTTCTCTTAATTGCTTGATTTACAATCCAAGAAAGAATTTCAGCTCACACATCATAGACATCTCATACTTCTCGGACATCAACCTCCCAAATCTTTCACTAAATTGAGGGTTAGTGGAACCAAAGATAATATCATCCACATATATTTGGAACACAAATAAGTATCCATTAACTCTCTTAGTGAACAAGGTTGCATCGATTTTACCAATTTCAAAACGTTTTTCAATGAGAAACTTCGTTAAACATTTATACCAAGCACGAGGGGCTTGCTTAAGACCATAAAGAGCTTTACGAAGCTTGTAAACAGGATTAGGTTTCTTAGGATTCACAAAACCAGGTGGTTGCTTAACATAAACCTCTTCTTCAATTCACCATTTAAAAATGCACTTTTGATGTCCATTTGATAAAGCATGATATCATGGTGATTAGCATAAGCAAGAAGAATACGAATTGCTTCAAGTCTAGTGACGGGGGCATAAGTCTCACCGTAATCCATACCTTCGACTTGTGTATATCCTTGGGCTACGAGACGAGCCTTGTTGCGCATGACTTGACCGTCTTCGTCTTGTTTGTTTCGAAACACCCATTTGGTTCCGATGATGTTGTGCTCATCTTCGGGCTTCTCCACGAGTGTCCACACTTCGTTCCTTTCGAAGTTGTGAAGATCTTCATCCATAGCATTCACCCAATCCGCTTCTTCAAGATCTTGTTCTACCTTCAAAGGCTCAATGCTAGATATGAAGGAATAATGCTCACAAAAGTTAGCTAGACGGGTTTTAGAGTGAGTGATTCTCCCTGCTTGTATATCACCAAAGATTTGGTTTAGGGGATGGTTCTTGGTCACTTGAGCTCGAACTCGGGTCATCTTCCGATTGTTGGATGGTGGAGCTTCTTCTTCATCATCATCATTTCCTTCATCTTCGTTGTTGTTGAAGGTGCCGTTCCCTTGAGGTGGTGGTAAAGGTGGTTGTGGTGGATCTTCATGATGCACTTCCTCCTCTTCATCATCTCGTCGTGTACCGCTTGTGGATGCCTCCATGTCGTGTTGAGGTTCACCTTGATGTGAAGTAGGGGCTTCCACTTGAGTTGATGAAGTACTTTCCTTCACCTCCATGGAACAAATCTTGACAATGGGTAGATCTAGAATAGCTTCCAAAGGATCCTTATCACCTACATCATTTGGCAATTGTTCGACTTGCGAACCATTAGATTCATCAAACTTCACATCTACCGTCTCTTCAACTTTTCAAGTGAAGTTGTTGTAGACACGGTAAGTGTGAGAGTTCGATCCGTAACCAAGTAGGAATCCTTCATGAGATTTAGGAGCAAATTAAGTATGACGGTGCTTATCAAGAATGTAGCACTTTGAGCCAAATACCTGAAAGTATCTGACTTGGGGTTTGTGTCGGGACCCTGATCCTAAGTCATATGAATCCAGACTGTAACATATCACATCACTTTGCGGCCTCACGCACGATAAGCTCCATGGCTGCAGCCTTACCTTAGCCGGGACCGTTTGCATCTTTTGGCTCACGTATGTGAAAATGTCGTTGGCAATCAAACGACAGAGAACCCGGGCCGACATGACTAGTCATAGAACCCAAGTGGCACATCCGTACGGAAACAGGCATACATAACCCAGCAATGCAGGTGTCGGTCTCAAGCATGTGTAGACGAGTCGTAGCAAGCTACAAGGACTCCATTACACCGTGGGAAATAAATGTCATCACTACACGTAGACGAGTCGTAGCAGGCTATAGGGACTCCATTACACTGCGAGACATTTCCCCGAAGGGACAGACACAGCAGCAAAGAAGGATACATGCCAGTCAATCAATGTGTCCGGAGCAGTAGCAAGCTACCAAGGCTCGATGGAAGCACAAAGAGGCAGTTTCCCGTAAAGAGTACTACTAAAGGCACATAACTAGGTGTCGGATCCCATACATACCGTTGCACATCACACGTACGCATGACATGCCCGATATGCATAGATACAACTATGGCATCACAACATAACCATACAACAACACAACTTTTATTTAAGAGGCTCAGACGAGCCTTGCATAATATGTTCTTACAGGTAGGGGTCACATGACCCGTCACTCAAGCCATACAAGCAAGTTCATACAAACCAAGCAGAAGCATAAAACTGTCTGAGTACAGACAGATGAAAGGGGTAGAAAGGCACATGGCCTGACTATCTACATCCCGCCATAGGGCATAAGGTCGTAGCTGGGACACCAGCTATTTGGCATCGTCGACATCTAGATAGAACCCACCTGATGGGTCTTGGGTCTCATCTGCACATTTATTAAGCAAACATGAGTACAAATGTACTCAGCAAGTCTTTGAAGCAGACCTAGACTATTCATGCTCATGTATCAACAAGGGAAGTGGTGGAGTTTATGCAGCAATGCCAGCTTTGACTCATGGCTAACCTACACTACACCATTTTAACTCTTTGTTTAATTTTTAGATATCGCACACGAGTCCACTAACTCCATAACAATACACCACCATGGATTCACTTCCCTCTCCTAGGAGAGTGCCATCCATGGTACTCACACTTGTCTTGATATTTTTAGGAGTGTCCATTTGATTATCTATGAACAATATAAGCTTTCCAAGTAGTCCATATCCGAGGACGCGGCTATTCGAATAGTTTCATACCCTACAGGGGTGTACTTCTTCACACACGCCCTCGCCACTTATCGCTATGTGCTCATAAAACCAAGCACCTCGGCAACCTTCAATCGGAAGCCCAGCGAGGGAGTCGGCCGTGACTGTCAATCACATAAGACCTCTAGTCCAGGCTATCGCCTATTTGAGACTGAACCCGCACGAAAGTCCGGCCGAAGTTTCCGCTACGGCCCCAAACGATGTGCGCAGGGTTCCCAAGCCCATCATTCGGGTGACCCTTGGTACACTGTGCTACTGCCTACCATGTCATAACCCACCCCTAGGGTCAGCGCTACGCACGGCCTCAACATGCTATAAACACCAGAAACTACTTGCAACTCCTGGACCAAGGACTAAGCGGTTGATAAGTCGAGAGGGTCAATTAAGTATCCCAACGTGTGGTAGTAACTAGTCTTGGATCACAAACACGAAACTCGGTTCCTAAGAATGGTCCCAATGAGACAACCCGCTATGTACTCCTACATAGCCTCTCATCGCTACCTTTACCAAATCGGGTTCATCATAAGCTTATCACATCAAAACAACATTGATTCACTCCAGTTCATCACCCAGATGAATCAGACCTGACACAACTCTAAGCATAGCAAGCATAGCAGGCAAGTAAGCAAAGCACATCATGGCACAAGCATCTACCAGGTATGCTAGGTTGCAAGGTTTAGCTATTTACTTTGACAATGACAGGTCATGCAAAGAATAGGTTCATCTACCATTTTTGACAGACATGTTAACGTTTGTCCTAATGCAATAAACAAGAGCAGGAGCGAGAGAGTGGGATGTTATCGGAATGATCAAAGGGGTTGCTTTCCTTGCTGGGTAGCGGGAAGGTTTTCTCCTTCGTTGGAATACTCAGAGGTATCCTCAGAAGTAGGGCCTACCGCAATGCAGATAAATAGCAATCAATACACACAAGTGCAACAATATGATGCATGATCATGACATGGCAGCATGTATGGATGAGCTAATGCAACTATTGTCCAAGTTAAACAAAGTGATTTGAATATAGGTTCAAAATCATTCTCCATTTCATACTTTATAAGTTAACCTATTAGTAAATGTCAATTTTCATCTACATAGGTTGCTCTAACATGCATGATAACAGCATCATTGGATTCATTAGATTTTTCTGATTAATTTTCATATAAAAATTATTTCAATCTGAGTTATAGATTAATTTCTATGAATTTTCTAAGTTTTAAATAGTTTCTAGAATTATTTTAATTCATAAAAGTCATTACTGCATCAGCATGACATGATTACGATGTCAGCTAGTCAACAGAACGTTGACATGTCAAACCTGACTAGTGGGACCCACTGGTCAGTGACCTAGTCTCTAACAGAATTATTTAAACACTAATTACTAATTAGTTAGGATAGGGGCCCACTGGTCAGTGGGTCATTAACATAATTAGTTTAGTTAACTAATTTTCTTAATCTAATTCTAATTAAAGGGGTCGGGCCCACTTGCCAGTTGACTTGGGGTCAAACCCCCATGGTCAACACCGGTTGACTCGCCAACGTTGAGCCGCCGGCGATGTCAGAGATGGCGGAGAGGGTCGGAACCCCTCCTTCGGCGACCAAATGGACGGCGGAGGGCACTGGGAGACCCTATGCTCGAGCGCGCGTCGATCTAGCCCCATACCAGAGGCTGGTGTGGTCGGAATCGGCGCCGGCGTTGAGGTCAGCGGCTGCCGGAATCAGGCAAACCTCGAGCTCATCGATCCAGCACGCAACATGATGGCAGCTCGGCTCCTATAGCATCTACATGGTCCTACGAGCACATCTATGGCCTTAGAAGAACCTCTTGAGCACCAGAGCGCGGCCGGCATTGAGCTCGAGCGACAGAGCACTTCGGACCTCGATGAAATCGACGGCTACAACATGGGATTGACCGGGGAAAGAGGGGGAGAGAAGCAGAAGCTCACAGCAGTCTCGGAGCCGTTGGAAGCGAGCTCGGGGGCGGCCTGAGGACGGAGAACGGCGGTAGCGATCAACGGGGCCGAAGGTTAAAGACGACCTCGGAGCGGCGTCTGGGGGGCTTTCGGCGAGGCAGGACTTGCTGAGGAGGATGAGGGCGACGAGGCGGAGCTCTGGAGCTACTCAGAAAGGCAGGGGAGCGGCTGGAGCGACAACGCTACGGTGGCAGGGTTTCGGCGGTCATGGCGACAAAGGGGGAGAGGAAGAGAGGCGGGCGAGAGCGAGAGGGAGAGAGCGATGGGGACGGCTCTCTGAGCTTATCCCCGTCGTGCTGGCAAGGGGGAGGTAGGCAGGCAGCTGCCGGCGTGGAGGCACGGTCGTGCGCGCGCGGCGACCACACGCCCGTCCTCCTAGCCGCCAGGAGGACGATGACCTCCTTGGGCCAGGTGGGTCGGCCTAGCCTGGGCCTAGGTGAGCTTCCTCTTTGTTTTTCTTTTTCTTTTTTCTGATTCTGTTTTATTTTCTGTCATTTGTTTTATTTATTTTTAGGCACAATTGCTAATTAATAAATATCCCAATTATTTATAGAATTAAGTTTGAATATGTCAAACTTCTGTAAAAAATTTCAGGATATTTTGAAATCTAAAATAATGATAATGCTTTATTTGGCATTTTTAGAGGCTTTATTATTTATTTTTAAAATGCAATAAATGTTCAAATATTTAGGATGGCCCCTGATATATTCATGTCCATATTTATCAGACATAGGGGACATTTTAGATGGGCATTTTGAATTTGTTGGTTTTTCACAAACTATGAATTAGTTTGATTCAAATGAGAGTTTGGGGTTCCTTTTAATCCCCATTTCAAGTTGATGCAAAAATGAAATATGATGCACACACAGGTTGTCCTAAGACAACTAGCTAGGGATGTGACAGTTTGTTACCGGTGAGTAGCTCGTATGCCGTTTTACCAGAAGCTTGTGCAAGTAAAGTCGGTTTGTGGCATGACATGTTGTTTCAACGACTTCTGCCCAAAAGTGTCTTGGCATCTTGTATTCGTCAAGCATCGTTCTTGCCATCTCAATGAGAGTCCATTTCTTCCTCTCAACAACTCCATTTTGTTGAGGTGTGTACGTAGCCGAGAACTCATGTGAGACACGTTCTTCGTTAATAAAGGTATCCACATGGGTGTTCTTGAACTCCGATCTGTTATCGCTCTGAACCTTCTTGATCTTAACTTCAAATTGATTTTGCACTTTGCGAGTGAAGTTCTTGAAGATCTTTTGAACCTGCGACTTATCATCAAGAAAGAATACCCACGTAAATCTGGAAAAATCATCAACTATAACTAGACCATAGGAATTTCCACTGAGACTCTTGTAAGCATTGGGACCAAAAAGCTCCATGTAAATTAACTCGAGTGGTCTCCTAGTAGTCATGATATTCTTAATGGGATGACATCCACCTACTTGCTTTCCAGCTTGACAAGCACTACAAAGTCTATCTTTGTCAAAGATAACATATTTAACACCAAGTATATGATCACCTTTGATTAACTTATCTAGATTGCGCATGCCTACATGTCCAAGTCTTCTATGCCAAAACCAACCTTTAGAAGATTTTGCAATTAAACAAGTGTGAGGCTTGGATCTCTTGGTGAAATCAACAATGTATAGATCACCTCTATGGATCGCGGGACGGATCATGATTGGACCGCAGGACGAATCATGATCGGATCGCAAAGACGTTCGAATACATCAACCGCGTTTCTTAACGCTTCCCGCTTAGCGATCTACAAGGGTATGTAGATTCACTCTCCCTCTCGTAGTTGTTGATCTCCATAGATAGATCTTGATGATCTACGAACACTCGGTAATAACAAGCTTTAATACTGATATTTCTACTAACCAATGATCATGAACCAATATCCTTACATATTACTACATTAATATAATCATAGGGGGAGAGGGAGAGTGGATCTACAACTTCGAACACCCAAGATCTATCTATGGAGATCAACAAATACGAGAGGGAGAGTGGAACTACATACCCTAGTAGATTGCTAAGCGGGAAGCGTTAAGAAACGCGATTGATGTAGTCAAACCGAACGTCTTCGTAATTCAAATCTCAATCCGTCCCGTGATCCAATCATGACCCGTCCCGCGATCCAATCACGGTCCTTCCGATCTAGCACCAAACAGACGACACCTCTGCGTTCAGCACACGTACATCTCGATGACGATCTCCACCTCCTTGATCCAGCAAGCGAGGGTGAAGAGGTAGATGAGTTCTCCGACAGCACAACGGCATGGTGGCGGTGGTGGTGAACTAATCCGTCAGGGCTTCGCCGAGCTTTACCAAACTAATCTAGAGGCTAACGACGATCTAGAGGGGAGAGGGCAACACATGGCTTTTCAGGTGGTGGCTACCCTCAAAACCCTCCACTATATATAGGAGGATAGAGGGTAGGTGGGGGCACCCTAGGGTTTCCCCTAGGGTCTTGGCACAAGGAGGGGAGGAGTCCACCTCCCACAAGGGAGGTGGAGTCCTAGTAGGACTCCCTCCCCACTTGCCCTTCCCCACCCCTTGTGCAAGGGGCTCTTAGGGGCTGGCTGCCCAGCCCACCAGGGGCTAGTGCGCCACCTCCTAGGCCCATGCGGCCCCTGGGGTGGGTGGGCCCCACTTGGTGGACCCCCAGAAGCCATTCGTCACTCCCGGTACACTACCGGAAGTGTCCGTAACTTTTTTGGAGCCCAAATACCACTTTCCTATATATCATTCTTTACCTCCTAAACATTTCGGAGCTCCTCATGACATCTGCGATCTCATACAGGACTCCGAACAACCTTAGTTCACCAACATACATAACTCAATAATATTGAAACGTCGTCGAATGTTAAGTGTGAAGACCCTGCGGGTTCGAGAACTATGTAGACATGACTGTGACACCTCTACGGTCAATAACCAATAGCGCGACCTGGATGCCCATATTGGTTCCTACATATTCTAACAAAGATCTTTATCGGTTGAACCTCTATTTCAAGGATTCAGTCAATCCCGGATGGAGTTCCCTTTGTTCTTCGGTATGTTAATTGCCCGAGATTCGACCATCGGTATCTCTATACCTAGTTCAATCTCCTTACCGGCAAGTCTCTTTACTCGTTCCGTAATACAAGATCTTGTGGCTAACTCTTTAGTCACTTTTCTTGCAAGTCTCATTGTGATGTTGTATTACCGAGTGGGCCTTGACATACCTCTCCGCCACACGGAGTAACAAATCTCAGTCTTGATCCATGCCCATTCAACAGACACCATCGGAGATACCTGTAGAGCCTCTTTATAGTCACCCAGCTACGTTGCAATGTTTGATACACACAAGGTACTCCTCCGGTGTCAGTGAGTTGCATGATCTCATGGTCATAGGAACAGATACTTGACATGCAGAAAACTATAGCAATAAATTGACACGATCATATGCTACGTTCATAGTTTCGGTCTTGTCCATCACATCATTCTCCTAATGATGTGATCCCGTTATCAAATGACATCTCATGTCTATGGCTAGGAAACCTTGACCATCTTTGATCAACGAGCTAGTGTATTAGAGGCATACTAGGGACACTGTGTTGTCTATGTACCCACACATGTATTTGAGTTCCAATCAATACAATTATAGCATGGATAATAAAAGATTATCATGAATAAGGAAATATGATAATAACTAATTTATTATTGCCTCTAGAGCATATTTCGAACAGTCTTCCACTTGCACTAGAGTCAATAATCTAGTTCACATCACCATGTGATTTACACCCAATGAGTTCTGGGGTTTATCATGTTTTACTTGTGAGAGAGGTTTTAGTCAACGGGTCTGCAACATTCAGATCCGTGTGTACTTTGCAAATCTCTATGTCATATTGTAGATGCTACTACCATGCTCCACTTGGAGCTATTCCAAATGATTGCTCCACTATACGTATCCGGACTGCTACTCAAAGTCATCTGGATTGGTGTCAAAGCTTGCATCAACGTAACCCTTTACGACGAACTCTTTATCACATTCATAATCGAGAAACATTTCCTTAGTCCTCTAGTTACTAAGGATAATTTTGACCGCTATCGAGTGATCCACTCCTGGACCACTCTTGTACCCCTTGACAAACTCATGGCAAGGCACACATCAGGTGCGATACACAACATGGCATACTATATAGAGCCTATGGATAAGGCATAGGGGATGACCTTCGTCCGTTCTCTTTCTTCTGTCATGGTCGAGCTTTGAGTCTCACTCAACTCCACACCTTACAAATCAGGTAAGAACTCTTTCTTTGACTGGTCCATTTTGAACTCTTTCAAAATCTTGTCAAGGTATGTACTCATTGAAAGTCTTATCATACGTCTTGATCTATCTCTATAGATCCTGATGCCCAATATTTAAGTAGCTTCATTCCAGGTCATCCTTTGAAAAACTCCTTTCAAAAAACTCTTTATGCTTTCCAAAAATTCTACATCATTTCCGATCAACAATATGTCATCCACATGTACTTATCAGAAATTCTGTAGTGCTCCCACTCACTTTACTGTAAATACAAGTTTCTCATAAACTTTGTATAAACCCAAAAACTTTGATCACCTCATCAAAGCGTATATTCCAACTCCGAGATGCTTGCTCCAGCCCATAGAAGGATTGCTGGAGCTTGCACACCTTTTAGCATCCTTAGGACTGACAAAACCTTCTGGTTGTATCACATACAACCTTTCCTCAAGAAAATCGTTAAGGAAACGATGTTTTGACATCCATCTGCCAGATTTCATAATCGAAAAATGCAGCAACTGCTAACATAATTCCAACAGACTTTAGCATCGCTATGGGTGAGAAAGTCTCATCATAGTCAACTCCTTGAACTTTTCAGAAACTTCTTTGCGACAAGTCGAGCATTATAAATGGTGACATTTACCATCAGCGTTTGTCTTCTTCTTAAAGGTCTGTTTGTACTCAAAGGCCTACCGTTCAACGGGCAAGTCTACCAAAGTCTATACTCGGTTTTCATACATGGATCCATTCTCAGATTTCATAGACATGGATCCTAGCCATTTGTTGGAATCCGGGCGCACCATCTCTTCTTCATAGCTCGTAGGTTCACTGTTGTATAACAACATGACCTCCAAGACATGATTGACGTACCACTTAGGGGCGGTACAAGTTCTTGTCGACCTACGAGGTTCGGTAGTAACTTGCTCTAAAGCTTCACGATCATCATCATTTGCTTCCTCTTCACTTGGTGTAGGCATCGCAGGAGCGATGGTTCAACAACCTCATCAACTTCAACTTTCCTCCCACTCAATTCTCTCGAGAGAAACTCTTTCTCGAGAAAGGACCCATTTTTAGCAACAAACACTTTGTCCTCAGATCTGATATAGAAGGTATACCCAAATGTTTCCTTAGGGTATCCTATGAAGATGCACCTTTTTGCTCTGGGTTTGAGCTTATCAGACATAAGCATCGCATTCCCAAACTCTAAGAAATGACAGCTTTGGTTTCTGCCAAACCACGATTCATACGATGTCACCTCAACGAATTTAGATGGTGCCCTATTTGAAGTGAATGTAGTTTTCTCTAATGCATAGCCCCAAAACGATAGTGATAAAACGATAAGAGACATCATAGTACGCACCATATCCAATAGAGAACGACTACGACGTTCAAACACACCATTGCACTATGGTGTTCCAGGTGGCATGAGATGTGAAACAATTTTGACATTGTCTTCAGATGCATACCAAACTCGTCACTCAGATAATCACCTCCATGATCATAGCGTAGACATTTTATCTTGTTGACACGATGACCTTAAACTTCACTATGAATTCGCTTGAATTTTTCAAACGTCTCAGACTTGTGTTTCATTAAGTAAATATACCCATACCTACTCAAATAATTAGTGAAGGTAAGAAAATAAAGATATCCATCACACACTTCAACTCTCATGGGACCGCATACATCAACATGTATCATTTCCAATAAGTCACTTGCCCGCTCCATCAAATCGAAAAACGGGGTCTTAGTCATCTTGCCCATGAGGCATGGTACGCATGTCTCAACCGATTCGAAATCGAGTGAGTCCAAAGATCCATCACCATGGAGTTTCTTCATGCGCTTTACACCAATATGACCTTTAGCGGCAGTGCTACAAGTATGTGGTACTATCATTATTAACTTTGCATCTTTTTGGCATCAATATTATGAATATGTGTATCAGTACGATCAAGATTCAGTAAACCATTCACATTGGGTGCATGACCATTGAAGGTATTATTCATGTAAAGAGAATAACCATTATTCTCCAACGTAAATGAATAACTATATTGCAATAAACATGATTTAATCATGTTCATGATCAATGCAAACACCAAATAACATTTATTTAGGTTCAACACTAATCCTGATGGCATAGGGAGCGTGCGATGGTGATCACATCAACCTTGGAAACACTTCCAACACACATAGTCACCTTGCCCTTAGCCTCTCTCCTATTTGCCCCGTAGCTTTTATTTCGAGTTGCCAATATTAGCAACTGAATCAGTATCTAATACCCAGGTGCTACTAGGAGTACTAGTAAGGTACATATCAATAACACGTATATCAAATACACTTTTGTTGACGTTGTCATCCTTCTTATCTACCAAGTATCTAGGGTTGTTCCACTTCAGTGACCGCTCTCCTCATAATAATAGCACTTAGTCTCGGGTTTGGGTTCAACCTTGGGTTTCTTCACTGGAGCAGCAACTGGCTTGCCATTCATGAAGTCTCCCTTCTTGTCCTTCTCTAAACTAGTGGTTTTAGTAACCATCAACATTTTATTTCCCTTCTTGATTTCTACCTTCGCGGTGTCAAACATTGCGAATAGCTCAGGGATCATCTCTTCCATCCCTGGCATGTTTATAGTTCATCATGAAGCTCTAGTAGCTTTGTGGCAGTGACTTGGAGAACTATATCAATCACTATCTTATCTGGAAGATCAACTCCCACTTGATTCAAGCGATTGTAGCACCCAGGCAATCTAAGCACACGTTCACCGATTGAGAAATTCTCCTTCATCTTGCAGGAAAATAATCATGTTGGAGGTCTCTCACCTCTCAACACGGGCAGGAGCCTGAAAAACAATTCCATCTCTTGGAACATCACATATGTGTTGGGGAATGTCGCATGGGAAACAAAAAAATTCCTACGTTCATGCAAGACCTATCCATGGTGATGAGCATCTACGAGAGGGAGAGTGGATCTACATACCCTTGTAGATCGCTAAGCGGGAAGCGTTAAGAAACGCGGTTGGTGTAGTCGAACGTCTTCGCGGTCCAAATCGCCGAGCATCCCGCGATCTCATGACGATCCGTCCCGCGAACTCATCACGATTCGTCCCGCGAACTCATAACGATCCGTCTCAAAAACTCATCACGATCCGTCCCACAAACTCATCACGATCCGTCCCGCGAACTCATCATGATCCGTCTCGCGATCCTGATCACAGTCCTTCCGAACTAGCGCCGAACGGACGGCACCTCCGCGTTCAGCACACGTACGGCTTGATGAAGATCTCCACCGTCTTGATCTAGCAAGAGGCAGCGGAGAGGTAGAAGAGTTCTCCGGCAGTGTGATGGCGCTCCGGCGATGGTGGTGGAGCTATTCCGACAGGGCTTTGCCTAAGCACTGTAGAAATCCGATCTAGAGGAGAAACTATGCACTAAAGGAACGGGCAGCACGTGGCAGAAAATTCTGTGCCAAAACCCTAAAATCCTCTAGTATATATAGGAGGAGAGGAGGAGGGGGCTTGGCTGCCAAAAATCCAGCACTTGGGTCAGCCGAAGTGGGGAGGAGAGGAGGACTCCTCCTCCAATCCTAGTAGGACTAGGATTCCTCCTTTTTTTGGCCCTTTTCCACCTTTTTCCCTTTGGGCTTTTTCTCCCAACCGCATGGGCCTTGTGTGGGACTTCCACCAGCCCACAAAAGGCTCGTATTTACTCTCCCACGGCCCATGAAGCCTCTTGGGTCGAAATACCCCTCCCGGTGGTCTCCTGGTACACTACCGGCACTCCCGGTACCTTACCGATTAGCCCGAAACTTTTCCGACGGCCAAAATGGGACTTCCTATATATCAATCTTTACCTATGGACCATTCCGGAGCTCCTCATGACGTCCGGGATCTCATCCGGGACTCCTAACAACCTTCGGTCACCACCATACATAACTGTATACTACCAAAACGTCATCGAACCTTAAGCGTGCAGACCCTGCGGGTTCGAGTACAATGTAGACATGACCGAGACACCTCTACGGTCAATAACCAATAGCGGGACCTATATGCCCATATTGGTTCCTACATATTCTACGAAGATCTTTATCGGTCGAACCTCTATGTCAAGGATTTAGTTAATCCCGTATGATGTTCCCTTTGTTCTTCGGTATGTTTACTTGCCCGAGATTCGATCGTCGGTATCTCCATACCTAGTTCAAACTCGTTACCGACAAGTCTCTTTACTCATTCCGTAATACAAGATCCCATGACTAACACTTAGTCACATTGCTTGCAAGGCTTGTTGTGATGTATCACCGACTGGGCCCTGAGATACCTCTCCGTCATACGGAGTAACAAATCCCAGTCTTGATCCATGCCAACCCAACAGACACCCTCGGAGATACCTGTAGAGTACCTTTATAGTCACCCAGTTATGTTGCGACGTTTGATACACACAAGGCACTCCTCCGGTGTCAGTGAGTTGCATGATCTCATGGTCATAGGAACAGATACTTGACATGCAGAAAACAGTAGCATTCTGACACGATCATATGCTACGTTTGTAGTTTGGGTCTTTTCCATCCCATCATTCTCCTAATGATGTGACCCCGTTATCAAATGACATCTCATGTCAATGGCTAGGAAACCTTAACCATCTTTGATCAACGGGCTAGTCTATTAGAGGAATACTAAGGACATGGTTTTGTCTATGTATCCACACATGCATCTAAGTCTCCGATCAATACAATTATAGCATGGATAATAAACGATTATCATGAACAAGGAAATATGATAATAACTAATTTATTATTGCCTCTAGGGCATATTTCCAACAGTCTCCCACTTGCACTAGAGTCAATAATCTAATTCACATCACCATGTGATTTGCATTGTTATGAATCTAACACCCAATGAGTTCTGGGGCTCGATCATGCTTTGCATGTGGGAGAGGTCTTATAGTCAATGGGTCCGCGACATTTAGATCCATGTGCACTTTGCAAATTTCTATGTCAAACCGTAAACACCGCTACCACAGTCCACTTGGTACTATTCCAAATGGCTGCTCCACTATACGTATCCAGATTGCTACTACGAGTCATCCGAATTGGTGTTAAAGCTTGCATCGACGTGACTCTTTACGATGAACTCTTTATCACCTCCATAATCGAGAAACATCTCCTTAGTCTTTTAGTTACTAAGGATAATCAGCACCATTGTCGAGTGCTTCATTCCAGGATCACTTTGAAACCTTCCGTCCATACTTATGGCAAGGCTGACATCGGGTCTTGTGCACAGCATTGCATACATGATAGAGCCTATGGCTGAAGCATAGGGGATGACACTCATCTTTTCTCTATCTTCTGCAGTCACTGGGCATTGAGTCTTACTCAACTTTATACCTTACAAATCAGGCGAGAACTCTTTCTCTGACTGATCCATTTTGAACTCTTTCAAAACCTTGTCAAGGTATGTACTCACTGAAAGTCCCATCAAGTATCTTGATCTATCTCTATAGTTCTTGATGCTCAACAATTAGGTAGCTTTATCCAGGTCTTCCTTTGAAAAACTCTTTTCAAGCAACCCTTTATGCTTTCCTGAAATTCTATATCATTTCCGATCAACAATATGTCAACCACATATGCTTATCAGAAACTCTACAGTGCTCCCACTCACTTTATTGTAAATACAAGTTTCTCGTAAACTTTGTATAGACTCAAAAACTTTAATCACCTCATCAAAGTGTATATTCCAACTCCAAGATGCTTGCTTCAGTTCATAGAAGGATCACTGAAGCTTGCACACCTTTTAGAATCCTTAGGACTGACAAAACCTTCTAGTTGTATCACATACAACCTTTCCTCAAGAAAGGAAACGATGTTTTGGCATCCATCTGTCAGATTTCATAATTGAAAAATGCAGCAACTGCTAACATAATTCTAACAGACTTTAGCATCGCTACGAGTGAGAAAGTCTCATCGCAGTCAACTCCTTGAACTTGCTGGAAACTTCTTTGCGACAAGTCGAGCTTTATAAATGGTGGCATTCACCATCAGCGTTTGTCTTATTTTAAAGATCCATTTGTACTCAACGACCTCCGTCCAACGAGCAAGTCTACCAAAGTCTATACTTGGTTTTCATATATGGATCCTTTCTCGGATTTCATGGCCTCTAACCATTTGTCGGAATCTGGGCCCATCATCGCTTCTCCACAGCTCGTAGGTTCATTGTTGTCCAACAACATGACCTCCAAGACAGGGTTGTCGTACCGCTCAGGAGCAGTACGCATCCTTGTCGACCTACGAGGTTCGATAGTAACTTGATCCGAAGCTTCATGATCATCATCATTTACTTCCTCTTCAACTGACGTAGGTTCCACAGAAACATCTTTCTGCGCTGCGCTACTCTCTGGTTGAAACAAAGGTTCAACAACCTCATGAAGTTCTATCTTCCTCCCACTCAATTCTTTCGAGAGAAACTTTTTCTCGGGAAAGGACCCGTTTTAGCAACAAACACTTTATGCTTGGATCTGAGATAGAAGGTTCACCCAACTGTTCTTAGGGTATTCTACAAAGATGCATTTGTCCGCTTTGGGTTCGAGCTCATTAGGTGAAAACATTTTCCACACAAGCGTCGCAGCCCCAAACATCAAGAAATGACAGCTTAGGTTTCTATCAAACCATAATTCACACGGTGTCATCTCAACGGATTTAGATGGTGCCCTATTTAAAGTGAATGTAGTTGTCTCTAATGAACAACCTTAAAATTATAGTAGCAAAACAATAAGAGACATCATAACATGCACCATATCCAATAGAGCACGACTATGACGTTCAGACATACCATCACACTATGGTGTTCCAAGTGGCGTGTGTTGTGAAACAACTTTCACATTGTCTAAAGTTGTATGCCAAACTCGTAACTCAGATATTCACCTCCACGATCATATCGCTGATATTTTTATCTTCTTGTCACGATGATCTTAAACTTCACTTTGAATTTGCTTGAACTTTTCAAACGATTCAAACTTGTGTTTCATTGAGTAAACATACACCGTATCTACCCAAATCATCAATGAAGGTAAGAAAATAACGATATCCACCACATGCTACAAGACTCATTGGATTGCATACATCAACATGTATCATTTCCAATAAATCACTTGTCCGCTCCGTCAAACCGGAAAACGGGGTCCTTAGTCATCTTTGACCAAGAGGCATGGTTCGCATGTCTCAACCGATTCGAAATCGAAAGAGTCCAAAGATCCATCAGCATGGAGTTTCTTCATGCATTTTATACCAATATGACATTTAGCGGCAGTGCCACAAGTATGTGGTACTATCATTATTAACTTTGCATCTTTTGGCATCAATGTTATGAACATGTTTATTACTACGATCAAGATTCAACAAACCATTCTCACTGGGTGCATGACCATTGAAGGTATTATTCATGTAAACAGAATAACCATTATTCTCTAACTTAGATGAATAACTGTGTTGCAATAAACACGATGTAATCATGTTCATGCTCAACTCAAAACACCAAATAACACTTATTTAGGTTTGTTACTAATCCCGAAGGTAGAGAGAGCGTGCGATGTTGGTCACATCAACCTTGCAAACACTTCCAACACACATCGTCACCTCACCCTGAGCTAGTTCTATGTTTATTCCGTAGCTTTTATTTCGAGTTACTAACATTTAGCAACCAAACCGGTATCCAATACCCAGGTGCTACTAGGAGTACTAGCAAGGTACACATCAATAACACGTATATCAAATATACTTCTGTTGACGTTGCCAGCCTTCTTATCTACCAAGTATCTAGGGTTGTTCCGCTTGAGCGACCGCTCTCCTCATAATCGAAGCACTTAGTCTCAGGTTTGAGTTCAACTTTGGGTTGCTTCACTTGAGCAGCAAATGACTTGCCATCCATGAAGTTTCCCTCCTTGCCCTTGCCCTTCTCGAAACCAGTGGTTTTACTAACCATCAACACTTGACGCTCCTTCTTGATTTCTACCTTCACGGTGTCAAACATCGCGAACAGCTCAGGGATCATTATTTCTATCCCTGGCATTTTATAGTTCATCACCAAGTTCTAGTAGCTTAGTGACAGTGACATGGAGAACTATATCAATCACTATCTTATCTAGAATATCAACTCCCACTCGATGCAAGCGATTGTAGAACCCAGACAATCTGAGCACATGCTCAACGATTGAGCTATTCTCCTTCATCTTGCAGGCAAAGAATCTTGTTGGAGATCTCATATCTCGCAACATGGGCATGAGCCTGAGATCCTAATTTCAGCTCTTAGAACATCTCATATGTTCTGTGACGTTCAAAACGTTTCGGAGCCTCAATTCTAAGCCGTAATGCATGACGCACTAATCTATCAAGTAGTCATCAGAACGTGCGTGTCAGATGTTCACAACATCTATAAACCACGCTAGAGGGGTTGGCGCACCGAGCGGTGCATTAAGGACATAAGCCTTCTGTGCAGCAATGAGGACAATCCTCAGATCACGGACCCAGTCCGCAATATTTCTACCAACATCTTTCAACTCTATTTATCTAGGAGCATATAAAAATTCAAGGGAGCTACAGCGTGAGCAAGTAATCTACAACATAATTTGCACAGACACTATTGACTATGTTCATGATGATGAGTTCAATTGATCATATTACTTAAGAACTCCCACTCAAATTGACATCCCTCCAGTCATTCTAGTGATACATGATCCAAATTCACCAACTCAAGTCCGATCATCACGTGAGTTAAGGTGGTTTCAATGGTGAACATCATCATGTTGATCATATCTACTATATGACTCATGTTCGACCTTTTGGTCTCTTGTGTTCCGAGGCCATGTATGTACATGCTAGGCTCGTCAAGTTTAACCCGAGTGTTATGCATGTGCAACACTGGCTTGGACCCATTGTATGTGAACGTAGAGTCTATCACACCCGATCATCACGTGGTGTCTCGACACGAAGAACTTTCGCAATGGTGCACACTCGGGGAGAACACAATTTATCTTGAAATTAAGTGAGGGATCACCTTATAATGCTACCGTCATCCTAAGAAAACTAGGTGCATAAAAGGATTAACATCACATGCAAATCATAAGTGACATGATATGGCCATGAACTTGTGCTTTTGATCTCCATCATGAAAGCACCGGCATGATCTCCATCGTCACCGGCATGACACCATGATCTCCATCAATGTGTCGCCATCGGGGTTGTCACACCCACCATGCTTCTACTACTATTGCTACCGTTTAGCGATAAAGTAAAGCATTACATTGCGCTTAATGATTGACATGCAGGTCATACAATAATTAAAGACAACCCTATGGCTCCTGCCGGATGCCATACTCATCGACATGCAAGTCGTGATATTCTATACAACACATGATCATCTCATACATCACATATATCACATCATGTAATTGGCCATATCACATCACAACATACCCTGCAAAAAAATGTTAGACGTCCTCTAATTGTTGTTGCATGTTTTACGTGGCTGCTACGGGTATCTAGAAAGAACAATTATCACCTATGCATAAACCACAACGGTGATACACTAGTTGCTTTTCAACCTTCTCAAGTACCGCCTTTGTCGAATCCGATCGAACTAAAGTGAGAGAAACTGGCACCCGCAAGCCATCTAGGCAACAAGTTGCATTTGAGGGAACCGGTCTCTCGTAAGCGTACGAGTAATGTTGGTCTGGGATGCTTCATCTCACAATATCGCTGAACCAAAACACGACCAAGGGAGGAAGAAATCTAAGCATCAACGCCCACAAACTCATTGTGTTCTACTCGAGATCTCATCTACACATAGACCTAGCTCTGATACCACTGTTGGGAAACGTCGCATGGGAAACAAAAAATTTCCTACGTTCACGCAAGACCTATCCATGGTGATGAGCATCTACGAGAGGGAGAGTGGATCTACATACCCTTGTAGATCGCTAAGCGTGAAGCGTTAAGAAACGTGGTTGGTGTAGTCGAACGTCTCCGCGATCCAAATCGCCGAGCGTCCCGCGATCTCATCACGATCTGTCCCAAGAACTCATCACGATCTGTCCCACGAACTCATCACGATCGGTCTCGCGAACTCATCACGATCCGTCCCGTGAACTCATCACGATCCGTCCCGCGAACTCATCCTGATCCGTCTCGCGATCTTGATCACAGTCCTTCCGATCTAGCGCCGAACGGACGACACCTCCGCGTTCAGCACACATATGGCTTGATGACGATCTCCACCGTCTTGATCCAGCAAGAGGGAGCGGAGAGGTAGAAGAGTTCTCTGGCAGCGTTACGGCGCTCTGGCGATGGTGGTGGGGCTATTCCGGCAGGGCTTCGCCTAAGCACTGCAGAAATCCGATCTAGAGGAGAAACTATGCACTAGAGGAACGGGCAGCACGTGGATGAAAATTCTGTGCCAAAACCCTAAAATCCTCTAGTATATATAGGAGGAGCGGAGGAGGAGGCTTGGCTACCAAAAATCCAGCCCTTGGGTTGGCCGAAGTGGGGAGGAGAGGAGGACTCCTCCTCCAATCCTAGTAGGACTAGGATTCCTCCTTTTTTTGGCCTTTTCCCACCTTTTTCCCTTTGGGCTTTTTCTCCCAGCCGCATGGGCCTTGTGTGGGACTTCCACCAGCCCACAAAAGGCTGGTATTTACTCTCCCACAGCCCATGAAGCCTCTTGGGTCAAATTACCCCTCCCGATGGTCTCCCGGTACACTCCCGGCACTCCCGGTACATTACCGATTAGCCCAAAACATTTCCGGCCCTTATAGGAGGCTTCACCCAGCCCACCAGGGGCTAGTTTACCTCCTCCCACAGACATGTAGCCTCTTGGGTCGAAATACCTCTCCCGACGGTCCCCCGGTACACTACCGACACTCTCGATACACTACCGATGAGCCCGAAACTTTTCCGGCGACCAAAACAGGACTTCATATATATCAATCTTTACCTCCGGACCATTCCAAAGCTCCTCGTGATGTCCAAGATATCATCTGGGACTCCGAACAACCTTCGGTCACCACCATACATAACTCTATACTACCAAAACATCACTGAACCTTAAGTGTGCTGACCCTGCGGGTTCGAGAACTATGTAGACATGACCAAGACACCTCTACGGTCAATAACCAATAGCGGGACCTGGATGCCCATATTGGTTCCTACATATTCTATGAAGATCTTTATCGGTCGAACCTCTATGTCAAGGATTCAGTTAATCCCGTATGATGTTCCCTTTGTTCTTCGGTATGTTTACTTGCCCGAGTTCGATCGTCGGTATCTCCATACCTAGTTCAACCTCGTTGCCGGCAAGTCTCTTTACTCGTTTCATAATACAAGATCCCGTGACTAACACTTAGTCACATTGCTTGCAAGGCTTGTTGTGATGTATCACCGACTGGGCCTTGAGATACCTCTCCGTCATACGGAGTAACAAATCCCAGTCTTGATCCATGCCAAACCAACAGACACCCTCGGAGATACCTTTAGAGTACCTTTATAGTCACCCAGTTACGTTGCGACGTTTGATACACACAAGGCACTCCTCCGGTGTCAGTGAGTTGCATGATCTCATGGTCATAGGAATAGATACTTGACATGCAGAAAACAGTAGCATTAAACTGACACGATCATATGCTACGTTTGTAGTTTGGGTCTTTTCCATCCCATCATTCTCCTAATGATGTGACCCCGTTATCAAATGACATCTCATGTCAATGGCTAGGAAACCTTAACCATCTTTGATCAACGAGCTAGTCTATTAGAGGCATACTAGGGACATGGTTTTGTCTATGTATCCACACATGCATCTAAGTCTCCGATCAATACAATTATAGCATGGATAATAAACGATTATCATGAATAAGGAAATATGATAATAGCTAATTTATTATTGCCTCTAGGGCATATTTCCAACAATACGCTCCATGACGTTCAAAACGTATTTGGAGCCTGAATTCTAAGCTGTAATGGATGACGCACTGAATTATCAAGTAGTCATCAGAACGTGCCTACCAGATGTTCACAACATCCACAGTCACCACTTGAGGGGGTGGTGCATCGAGCGGTGCATTAAGGACATAAGCCTTCTATGCAGCAATTGAGGACAATCCTCTGATCACGGACCTAGTCCGCATAATTGCTACCATCATCTTTCAACTCTATTTTCTCTAGGAATGTATCAAAAACACAGGGGACCTACAACGCGAGCTATTGATCTACAACATAATTTTGCAAAGACAACTTGGACTATGTTCATGGTAATGATTTCAATTAATCATATTACTAAAGAACTCCCAATCAAATCAACATCCCTCAGTTTTTCTAAGTGTGACACGATCCAAATCCACAAACCCAAGTCCGATTATCACGTCAGATGAGGTGGTTTCAATGGTGAACACCTCCATGTTGATCATATTTACTATATGACTCATGTTTGACCTTTCACTCTCTTGTGTTCCAAGGCCATGTCTGTACATGCTAGGCTCGTCAAGTTTAACCCGAGTGTTCTTCTTGTGCAACACTGGCTTGCACCTGTTGTATGTGACCATAGAGTCTATCACACCCGACCATCACGTGGTGCTTCGAAACGACGAACTTTACCAACGGTGCACACTCAGGGAGAACACAATTTTATCTTGAAATATTAGTGAGGTGTCACCTTATAATGCTACCGTCATCCTAAGAAAAATAAGATGCATAAAATGATTAACATCACATGCAAATCATAAGTGACATGATATGGCCATGAACTTGTGCTTTTGATCTCCATCTCCAAAGCATCGGCATGATCTCCATTGTCACCAGCATAACACCATGATCTCCATCATTGTGTTGCCATCGGGGTTGTCACGCCAACCATGCTTCTACTACTATTGCTACCGTTTAGCGATAAAGCAAAACATTAAATAGCGCTTAATGATTGACGCGCAAGTCATACAATAACTAAAGAAAACCCTATGACTCCTGCCGGTTGCCGTACTCATCGACATGCAAGTCGTGATAACTATTACAAAACATGATAATCTCATACATCAACATATATCAAATCACGTCTTGACCATATCACATGACAACATGCCCCGCAAAAACAAGTTAGACGTCCTCTACTTTGTTGTTGCAAGTTTTACGTGGCTGCTATGGACAACTAGTAATAACCGTTCTTACCTACGCAAAGCCACAACGATGATAATCAAGTTGCCTTTCAAACTTCTACAAGGACCGCCTATGTTGAATCCGATTCAACTAAAGTGAGAGAGACAGACACCCGCCAGCCATATTTATGCAACAAGTTGCATGTCAGTCAATGGAACCGGTCTCTCGTACGTGGACGAGTAAGGCTGGTAAGAGTTGCTTCATCCCACAATACCGCCGAATCAAGATAAGACTAAGGAGGTAAGCAATCTGAACATCAACGCCCACAAACTCTTTTGTGTTCTCCTCACGCATGTTATCTATGCATAGACCTATCTCATGATGGCACTGTTGGGGAACATTGCATGTGAAACAAAAAAATTCCCCTAGGGTCTTGGCACAAGGAGGGGAGGAGTCCACCTCCCACAAGGGAGGTGGCGTCCTAGTAGGACTCCCTCCTCACTTGCCCTTCCCCACCCATTGCACAAGGGGATCTTAGGGGCTTGCTGCCCAGCCCACCAAGGGCTGGTGCGCCACCTCCTAGGCCCATGCGACCCCTGGGGTGGGTGGGCCCCACTTGGTAGACCATCGGAACCCATTCATCACTCCCGATACACTACCGGAGGTGACCGAAACTTTTCCGGGGCCCGAATAGCACTTTCCTATATATCAATCTTTACCTTCGGAATGGGGCTCCTCGTGACGCCCGGGATCTCATCCGGGACTCCTAATAACCTTCGATCACCAACATACATAACTCAATAATATTGAAATGTCATCGAACATTAAGTGTGCAGACCCTGCGAGTTCGAGAACTATGTAGACATGACCGAGACACCTCTACGACCAATAACCAATAGCGGGACCTGGATGCCCATATTGGTTCCTACATATTCTATGAAGATCTTTATCGGTTGAACCTCTATGTCAAGGATTCGGTCAATCCCGTATGTAGTTCCCTTTGTTCTTTGGTATGTTACTTGCCCGAGATTCGATCATCAGTATCTCTATACCTAGTTCAATCTCGTTAACGGCAAGTCTCTTTACTCATTCCGTAATACAAGACCATGTGGCTAACTCTTTAGTCACTTTGCTTGCAAGGCTCATTGTGATGTTGTATTACCGAGTGGGCCCTGAGATACCTCTCCATCACACGGAGTAACAAATCTCAATCTTAATGAATGCCCACTCAACAGACACCCTCGGAGATACCCGTAGAGCATCTTTATAGTCACCCAGTTATGTTGCGACGTTTGATACACACAAGGTACTCCTCCAGTGTCAGTGAGTTGCATGATCTCATGGTCATAGGAACAAATACTTGACATGCAGAAAACTATAGCAATAAACTAACACGATCATATGCTACGTTCATAGTTTCGGTCTTGTCCGTCACATCATTCTCCTAATGATGTGATCCTGTTATCAAATGACATATCATGTCTATGGATAGGAAACCTTGACCATCTTTGATCAACGAGCTAGTCTATTAGAGGCATACCAGGGACACTGTGTTGTCTATGTACCCACACATGTATTTGAGTTTCCAATTAATACAATTATAGCATGGATAATAAACGATTATCATGGACAAGGAAATATGATAATAACTAATTTATTATTCCCTCTATGGGATATTTCCAACATTATACTTATGCGGTGAAGATGGAGTCATGCCATGCTAATATGATAAAATGAGTTGGGATAATGTTCGTTAAGGATCGTATATTTTCAAAAGTAATGATTATGCTTCTTATATTCATGGATATTATTAAGTTGATATCTATTATTTCATTGTTTCTAAATATTTATAACAAAAAGAGATTACATGATACACATGTTAGGTGGCATTCAACATCAAAAATTCTGTTTTTATCATTTACCTACTCGAGGACAAACATGAATTAAGCTTGTGGATTCTCATACGTCTCCAACGTATCTATAATTTTTATTGTTCCATCCTATTATTATTAATCTTGGATACTTTATTTGAAATTATATGCTATTTTATATCATTTTTTGGGACTAACCTCTTAAACTAGTGCCTAGTGCGAGTTCATGTTGTTTTTGCGTGTTTTGATTTTTCAGAAAATCAATATCAAACAAAGTCCAAACACAATGAAACTTTACGATGTTTTTTTCTGGACTAAAAGAGACCCTAGAAGGTTTGGGAGGGAGAGCGACGAGCTTGCCCGGCACGCCCAGGGCGGTAGGATGCGCCCCGTGAGCTCGCCGCTCCCTCACCACTCCGTTTGACCTAATTCCACTTGTATATATTCTCAAATATTCCCAAACCAATAGAGAGATACCCGAAATACCTTTTTGGCTATCGCAAGCCTATGTTCTTTCGCGATCCCATCTGGAGACCTTTTTTGGTACTCTGTCGGAGGGGGCATAGATCACAGGGGCCATCTACGTCAACCTTACTGCCTCCATGATTATGCATGAGTAGTTCACCACAGACCTATGGGTCCATATCTAGTAGCTAGATGGCTTCTTCTCTCTCTTTGATCTGAAATACCATGTTCTCCTCGATCTTGTTGGAGTTCTATCTGATGTAATCTTCTTTTGCGGTGTGTTTGTTGGGATCCTATGAATTGTGGGTTTATGATCAGATTATTCATTGAAAGTAATTGGGTCTTTTCCGAACTTTATTATGCATGATTGTTACAGCTTTGTATTTCTCTTCGATCTATTCGTTTGGTTTTGCCAAGTAGATTGATTTATGTTTAGTGAAAGAGGTGCTTTGTAGTTAGTTCAATCTTGCGATGCTCTATATCCTAGTGATAGAAAGTGAGAAGATACATATTTGTATTGTTGCCATTAAGGATAAGACGACGGGTTCTGAAGATATTGCTTGTCTTACTTTGTCTACATCATGCCATCTTGCTTAAAGCATTACTCTCTTTGTCATGGACCTAATACCATAGATGCAGGCAGCAGTCGGTCGATTGGTGAAGTAATAGTAGTAGATGTAGGATCATTTTGGTCTACTTGTCATAGACGGATGCCTACATACATGATCATCGCCATGAATAACGTCATAACTATGCTCTTTTCTATCAATTGCCCCAAGAGTAATTTATTTACCCATCGTATGCTATGTGTTCGAGAGAGAAGCCTCTAGTAAAAACTATGGCCCTCCAGGTCAATTTAATCATATTACTAAAAACCAAAAATACCTTGCTGCAATTTATTTGCTTTCCTTTTCCTTTTATATATCTATCACTATCAGAATTAATCCCTGCAAGTAACGAGTTCTAGGAGATTGAAAACCCACTTGCCCGCGGTTGGTGCAAGTGATTTCTTTTGTATGTGTAGGTGCCAACGACGAGAATTTGTGTAGTTCTGCTATTAGTTCGATAACCTTGGTTCTCACTGAGGAAAATACTATCCGCTACTATATTGTTTCACCCTTCCTCTTCAGGGAAGATCCTAACGCAACTTAAAAGTAGCAGCCCGAACCTGGGTAATTCTGACGTCCTATGCATTGTGTCGCATTCTTACCGGTCCATGGCACACTAAGAGACGTAGCATGATAATTCCTCGACCGAACTAGGAAGAGGTCTCCCCACACCTCAATGTCAAGTTCGTAGACACTGACAATCACAATCACATAATGATAGTGACCTTTGCAAAAGGTTGCCCATTCGCTTGGTTGTGCTTTCGCTGGATAGTAGACCAGGACACTGGAAATCTTGTAATCCATCCTTAACTAGTGCTTGTGATTACCCGATTTTGTTAAAAAAGACTAAAGACGACGAGAGAAAAAGCGACAATGGAGTGGGCCAATCCTATTTGCGTGTAAGTGGCTACTTAGCGACATAGTGCCCCCCTACTACTGCTACATATATTTGGGTCGGCCCATTAGCCCTTTCTCGTTTCTGGGAAGGTTCTAGACCTTCCCAAAGCGATTTATGTGTTTTCTCATAATATTTTCTTTTCCAGTGATCGTTTTTTTACTCATGTTTACGTGCGTGTAAAGCCCAAATCCTTGTTCAGACCAGTTGGATCAATAGCTTGGTAAGCTTGTTGTTTATTTTTACGAATACACGTTACTAGTAAATATGTCCTTGCGTTTTAACGGAAGAAAAGAATTACCTCTTATGTACATTGGACGATATTAACAAATCGATTAAAATCTTCACACAACAAACAACATGATAAGTAATGTTACGTAAAAACTTAATGATTGGATGATTTTTAAAGTATACTTAAGGTAGTTTTAACAATCTTTATGTGCATAATTTTAAAAATTAGGAAGGTTAACATTAAGTCACTTGTTTACGTAAAGCTCGCATCTATATCTTCATATATTAGTTGGTTATTATTCACAATGAGAAATAGAATGACTATGTACCTATTGTAACCTTTAGTATATGATAGCTAGTAGGAATCAACATTCGCTATAGTATCAATACTATCATTTGTGAGAGCATTAGACTATCATATCTACTCATGTTAAATGATATAGAGAACATATGTAATAGGCATTTCCAAAATACTCAATATAGAGAAGGTACTCCCTTCGTCCCAAAATAAGTGTCGTTGATCTAATATAAAATTGGTAATAACTTTGTACAAATTTTGCGACACGTATTTTGTGACGGAGGGAGTATAAATTAAGGTTGCACCATAAACTTTTATTCTAGAAAGGAGTAACATGTAAGATAATAGCATATTTGAAATCTACATATTTTTCTGAGCGATTTTCATATATAACATGTTAGATTTGAAGTTAGTGCTTGAAACATATGAATATTTTAAAAATTAATTGAATTTACAAAAAGAAAGTGAAAAAGAAAAAGAGCGGGGCTGGGGTCGAACTTAGGTCTAGGTGATGAAGTAAGGCTTATGCCATTGGACTGGCTAGCTAGTAGTGTTTTCCTAGGGGCCGCACAGTAAATAAATCAAAGTAAACGACCCATGTAGCAAATCCAAATATTTTTCTATTTACGAATGGCATAATGGGTAATTTGTGTCAACTTTGGGGATAGATTTAATGACGAACGACTAGAAGTTATCTGTGCTTTATTATTATTAGGTAGAAACAACTTATTTTTTCATTGATAGATGAGTATTGAATATATGACATGCACCCTTACCACCATACATAGTTGGCGTGGATACGAGGCTAGTTTTTTTTAGGGAAGTATAGGAGGCTAGAGGAAAAAAAATATGCATAACGGTTGCAAACCTCATCCTTTGCAACCCGGACGTCATTTGCTGCCACGTGTACAGGCTAGACATCGCACGGTCTCCTGACTTTTGCCTCAGGCGAGACACAGCTCGACTCCAATCGTCGCACGTACGTGTATAGCTTGGCTGGAAAACTGGGCTTGTAGGTGTGATCCCTGCTCCTATAGCTACGCATCTGAGATTGGTTGTTTCCTATTCAGATTATATACGCAACTGCAGCCTTGTCCGCCGCCAATACAACATTAATCAGATCGAGAATTGCTCATGCCCGAGCGATCGGAACAATGTCCTCCACGCGAAGCGAGTAGCCTCCAGCTCCCTGGCCCGATGCCGGAATTTGATAGCACCGCCTCCATGGATGGACATGGTGGCTTTACATCTGACTTGCACCAGGTAAACCTTCTTGATGAGAACAATCACTCCTACAACTTGTACCGTTCGTCGTCGATGATGTCCGAGGCCACGACATGCACCATGGACTTGCTGCCGCCGAAAGTCATGTCAACAAAAGGCCAGCAGCATGAAGAGGTCGCCGATGGTCGTGGAGCCGGCGGGGTGCAAACACTGCAGGTGCAACTGTCTCCCGGATCAAATTTAAAGAAAATTTATCTTTACATTACATGGTGCTAATATAAATTTTAACTTTGAACTTTGTGCACCGCAGGTTAATAAAGATGGGAAAACGTTGATTGTTTCTGAAGTTGGAGACACTTTCGATTCAGAGACTGCTGCTTATGACATGTACAACACATATGCCGGCAAAGTTGGATTTAGTATTAGAAAGAACCAGACAAAGCATCCACATGATGGTACCATATATCAAAAATATACTGTTTGCAGTAACCAAGGCCATCCAGAAACCGTGTCGTCGAACGACACTACAAGGACGGATTGTAATGCCCGTATTCAGCTGAGTGTTAGCAGAGAGGCTGTTTGGACAATGCAAAAGGTTGTAACCGATCATAACCATTATCTTGCTAGTCCCAATAAGGTGCACAAACTGAGGTCCCAACAACGTGTTATAGAAGCGGTCAGACATCTAATTGGCCAAATACGGGAAGCTGGGATGAAGCCATCACAGGTGTATGACTTCATGGTAGCGTTTTACGAAGGAGCAAACAAAGTGCCATTCTCAAAGATGGATTCCAATAACAAGATTGGTTGTGAGCGTAAACAGTACTTAGAATCAAATGATTTGCAAACACTTTTGGAATACTTGAAAAATAAGCAGAGAGAGGATCCAACATTTTTTTATTCCATTCAAGTAGATGAGAAAGATGGTCGGATTGCTAATTTCTTTTGGGCAGATGGCCAATCTATCATGGATTACGCATGTTTCGGAGATGTTGTATCATTTGACACTACATTTCAAACTAATAAGTTCGAAATGCCTTTTGCTCCAATCCTGGAAACCAACCATCACAAGGTTTTTGGGGCAGCGCTGTTATTTAATGAGACCATTGAGTCATTTATTTGGTTGTTTGAAACCTTTCTAACAGCAATGTCGGGTAAGCATCCAAGCACAATTTTCACTGACCAGGATGCGGCCATGGCAGGAGCAGTTGCATATGTGTTTAGAAATACAAGTTATCGACTTTGTCTATGGCACATTTATCTTAATGCTGCTAAACATCTCGGACATGTAATTCATAAGTATCCTGAGAAGTTTTTACCCGATTTGTTCAAGAGATGTGTCTATGAAGATAGATCAGAGTATATGTTCAACAAGAAGTGGCTTGAATTATTGGATCAATACAACCTCCAAGACAATGAATGGATGGCAAAGCTATATGAGTTGAGGGAAAAGTGGGCTGCTGTCTATCGTGACTCATTTACAGCTGATATGAACTCGACTCAAAGGAGTGAAGGTATGAATAATGTCTTCAAGCAAAGGTTTCGTAGGAGACTTGGTCTCTCGGAACTCCTTGTAGAATGTGAGAAGGTTTCTTGTAGTCTTCGGGAAAATGAGTTGGATGCAGATTTTAGTTCACGCCGAAAGAACTCGATTACTTACTCTTCTAAGTTGCCTTTGCTGAAGACCGCGTTTGAATCATATACAAAGAGGATGTATACAAAGTTCGAGGAAGAATTTACAGGACAATTTTCAATGTCTTGTAAATTGTTAGAAACTGAGGGGTCAGTATTGACATACATGGTTACACATATGAAGAGTGAGTATGGAACAAAAGTTATATTCAATACTGCGGATACTACTATTACATGTTGTTGCAGAAAGTATGAATCCGTAGGTATGTATGCTCTATTTAATTTGCAATATAGTAGTTTCTAATACAAATTGATGAAATATAGCATCCATATTTTACAGGTATATTGTGCAAGCATGCTTTCAAAGTTTTCAACGTGAATGATGTTTTCATTTTGCCATCACAATATATACTAAAAAGATGGACAAAATATGCAAAGAGAGGATATTATGTTGACAAACAAGGTACCGAGGAGGAAAGTTTGAAAACACGACACGTATCTCATGGAAGGCCACGTCTGTTGCATTGAAGTGTACACGATCAAACGAACTCCTTATTGATTTTGAGAAAATTATAGATAAGTTTGACGTACAAGCAGATAACTCTCTCAACAAGATCGAGGAAAAATCAAATGAGGTTCCGCTAGTTTCGACTGACTTTTCTACCGACACACTAAAAGGTAAATATCAATTAGAGTTCCTCCGGTGGTAAAAGGTGCAAAGAGTAAACGGTCAAAAATCTCCCTCGAGAAGAAGAAAGGGAAGAAAAATAATAGTACTAAAAGCAAAAAGAGAGGTACTGGTCCAACACACCCTAGCATTTTTCTTCTATTATATACTTCTATAGTAAGTGTTTAATTTATCTTTTAAAATCTTGTTTGAAAATAGGAGAGGATCCAAAAAATGCAGTAGGAAATAGGGATGATGGCATTCATCCACAAGAATTTATGGTGAATCATATGACTTGGACTCGGTATTACCTTTTCATATTTTTTTACATATTTGCATGAACAATTTCATATTATATGACACAGGATGTTGCTACTGGTAGCATGGACGTTTCTAGTACAGTACCAAATTTCCCAAATGAGGTGTATGGGCAGTCTTTGTCCATGGCTGCTCCATTGATCCAAGGCGGATTTACAAATGCCGCAATTCCAACCTTTGCAAATGAGACCTACGGGCAACCTTCAACCATCTATGCTCCTTTCATCCAAGGCAAATTTACAAGTCTGTTGTTTGGAGTTCATCAGGATGCCACATTGTCCTCGTCTGCTAAAAAGTTACATTTTGATGAATAGTATTTGGCGCAAGCTATAAGGAGTATGATCCAGTATGATCCTTTCGATGTAATTTGGTGTACCCATTAATTATAATTGATATACTGTAGCACACTGGATTTTGTCATCATTTACAATGTTTGAGTATCATGCCACTTGCAAGGTTTTGATGAGTTTGTACGCCATGCTGCTAAAGAAGTTATAGAATTTTATGAACTGGTGTATTAGAATATAAGTATTTTTCAAATTGCCAGTCTAAATGGTTGTCAGATTTCATAGTAAAAAATTAGTCATACACTGAAGTTTAGGCCTACTTAATGACTACAAAATGTAGCAGCTTCGCTGCAGTGTGTAGCAAATTAGAGAAACTGGAGAAACATTCACATATTTTGTAACACATCCATCAAAATGAAGATTTTCTATTATCCATATATATTTGAAATAAAAAGATACATTGTACACTAATTAGTACAGTACATTGTCAGGGTGAACAATCAGCTATAGGTTGGTACAAAGTTGTCATGAATTCAACATCAAATTTGGAAGATTGACATTCCTAGTCTAAGTCTACTCCATCAACAACCATTGCATCTTCTTCAATGGTTTTTCCAGCAGTTGTGTTGTTCCGGCAATATACTTGAGGGTCTTTGGATAGAAGGACAACGCTCGACGGTAGCTATTGCGCGAGTAGGTGGCCTCGAGTTCGCTCTTCGTTCCCTCATGTTGATGCCCACCACAACTTTTTATTTTGATTCGGATTCTAGACATCTTGCAGCACCAATGTTGTGCAGCACCATCTTGCATACCTGGACAAGGTATCACCACAACTTTTTATTTTGATTCACATTCTAGACATCTTGCAACACCAATGTTGTGCAGCACCATCTTGCATACCTGGACAAGGTATCATCCTTGTCCGAAGCACCAATGTTGTGCAGCGCCATCTTGACTGAAGCTCTTCAAGCATGCAGGGGGAGAAGCTTATGCCTTTTTAATGTTTTACTATAACACTCTCCCAACATCAATCCAATTGACTCTAGTCTTGTATAGATAGTGCAGAAGCTTTGGTTTCCTAGCCGTCCACTTCTTCAGATTGTAGCAAAGAGATAATGCTAGCTGGATTAATCATAAGTCCAAGACAATGCATTAGCAATTATCCATAGAAGGTGAGGTTGAAAAAACAATTCAGTACATGTAAATCATCATGTCACAAAGGTGACACATGATTACACTATCAATTGATAACTAGGTACTCAGCGAGGGACTGATACTCTATCTCTTTTTTGTCAGACTCGAATAGATTTATTAATCATTAATCAGGATTAGAATCAAACTACAAAGCTTCGGATAATTTTTTTGAAACGAAGTTCAACCAAGGGCATATACGTCTAGTACTACTAGGTTGCTTGGCACAAAGATGTACCACTCCATTTGCTTCTTTTCCGATGCAATCAACAGTGAAAGAAGCATTCAACTCTTTTACCTCCCTGGATACAGCCATCCCCGATAATCTGTGATAGGTATATTCATTCAGCCATCTCACCTAACTACAGGGTAGTTTAAGAGCAAGAATTAGCAAAGCACTGCATGAAAGGAGGAGAGCTGGCCGGCAAAATACCTCTTGCGGACGCAAGTTTGGGTCACGGGGGCATTGGCGGATGTGACTCCAGGGACCGGCGGGGGTGACTCCCAACGACAGCACAGAGGCAACTACCGGCGGCGGCGAGGCGATTCCCGGCGAAGGCGGCGACGGCGAGGCGATTCCCTGCGGAGGCAGCGACGGCGAGGCGATTCCCGGCTACGGCGGCGACGGGGCTGAATCGTGGCGGCGCAGGTTAGAGAGTTGGGATCGAATGCTCTGTTCTGTGTGCGAACTGAGCCGCTGTATAGGCAAGGAGCCGAGCCGTGCTTAGCCTACGAGTCTACGCATGAAAAAGAGCCGAGGGAGGCGCGGGTGCAGCGATCGGGCCGAGTTGCGTCTCGCGTGGGGCAAAACTGACGAGGCCGTGCGATGTACAACATGCACACGTGGCAGCAGATGACATTAGGGTTGTAAACGATGAGGTTTGCAACCAGTACGCACGGATTTTTTTTTCCGGCTAGAGCCAGGGAAAGATAGGGGGCTAGATTTTTTTTTAGGGCAGAAGAAAGAGAAGGTGCTCAGCCCCAAAGTAAGCCTGTTAATAACTGTAGCTGAACATTACCCAAGCCCAAGCCCAAGCCCAAGCGAAACGCCACAGGTCGTATACGCCCTTCCGTCCGAAATGGCAGCAGCTAGTCTGGACGCCCCGCAGTAGCGGGGAGTGGCAGCCTTTCCAGCGACTCACGCATCGCCGTTCCCATCTCGACCGATCCCCCCCTCCACGCGCCACCGCGATGGCCGCCGGCGGCAGCGGAGGTGGCGGAGACATCGGGGCTGATTCCGAGCGGCGCCTCAAGAAGGCCATGGACAAGCTATACCACTTCCCCAAGCCCAAGCCTAACCCCAGCCCCGGCTCCAAACCCTCCTCCTCGTCCACTCCCAGGTTAGCTCCAGGCTCCCAGCTTCTCCTCTCGTTTTAGTCCCTTTGTGTGGCTGTGAAGTGATTTTGATCTGATCTGGTGTGGCAGCTCATGGAGGGCGGGGAAGGCGGCAGATGCCGGGAGGAGGTTCGGGGTTGTGCGGGGGTCGCGGCTCCCGCCGCAGATGGCCGCCATGTCAGCGATATCTCCCCCTCCGCCGTGCCGCCCGTGGGACCGCCGTGACCTTGTGCGTCGGCTCTCCTCGTTCAAGGCTATGACATGGTTCGCAAAGCCCAAGGTATACCCAGTTTAACCCTTCGTGTTCATTGCACTGCGTACCTTCTCTGCATTGGTTGGTGAATTTGGTGACTTGAGGGTGTCGCTTCCCACTGCTTTAGAAAATCTCTTGCTCGCAATGAAGATGGTAATGAAGATGATTTTGCTTGCTATCTAACAGATTGATGGTTAATAAGTGGAAACTTCTAGAACAAAACGGATGTTTGCTGTGATTTCTCTTGATAGACTGGTTAGAAATATGACTGGAGGCTTGTATGTCCCGCACTTGCATAAACCCTGTTTGTGGGGGTGCCTATGTATCATCGTCCAATTATGGATGCATTCGGTTCACTAATCCTCCAATTATGGAGGAATTCAGTTCACGAATGGATGTTTGTTCATTTCGATTGACAAAATCGGAAGGGGCTACATTTCAGCTGAAGCATACCATTCTTTTTCGTTGAGGGCTGATAGCGAGTGACCTTTTTCAGGTTGTTAGTCCTGTTAACTGTGCTAGGAGAGGGTGGACTAATGTTGAACCGGACATTATAACGTGCGAGGCATGTGGGGCACGTCTCCTCTTTTCCTCTCCTTCCTCGTGGACACCGCAGCAAGGTGCGTGCATTATTTTGTTTACCCCTGGGCCTTTGTCTCAAGCTATGAGTGGATAAGGCAACTCTCTTATTCTTCTCTCCAAACAATTAAATGAAACATGCACATGCTTTTTTGTGGACTTAATATCGAGCAATTTAGTGTTTTAAGATTCAAGAGATGCTGATTTATTTGATTAACATTGCTTGTGTTCCATTTTTATCTTGTGAGAGACTTGCATACAGGCATTGCTGACTTCCTAGATTTGATCACACCATTATATTCATTTTTTACATCGAGATTTTTCTTTCCTTGCAGTTGAAAAGGCTGCTTCTGTTTTCAGCTTGAAGCTGGACACTGGACACAAACTACTCTGTCCATGGATTGACAACATATGTGATGAATCACTTGCCTTATTTCCACCCACACCTCCTCCTGTTTTAGTTGAGAACTACTACGAGTGCTTCTCATCTCTGCTGCGGCTTTCATCACTTCCAAGAATTTCACTCTCTTCTCTGGATATCATGAGGAAGTGGAGTCCACAGCTAGAACAGTTCCTATTGGAGCCGTTCTCTTCATCAGTTGTCCTTAAAGGGGGATTTATGCTTACTGAAGACTCAACTATTAGGGATCTAGATGGCACTTTTCAAGATGCTGGCATATATTATGAGGTCAGATTTTGACACATAATTACTCATCTCTTTGTGGAGTTTATTGCCTTGCGATTTTTCTTTGCCATGTCATAATTCTTGTATTTATTACTTTGTTTTTATTAGTTTTTTCTAAGTGATCAATTCAGACATCTAGGTGACACATATGTAACTGAATAAATTCTGCTTAGCCCTTGATTTGCGCTCACTGTAGAGCATGTTCAACAGTTCATACCTAATCTCCAGTTGCACAATGCACTGAAAAAGATTGTTGTCTTTCTAAAAAAAAGAAAAAGATCTGTGTCCCTACTCCCTTAGTCCTGTCATAACTTTCTAAAGGAATGCCTTTTGCTATTAGGAAAACTCGGATACATACCTTTGTTGGCGAAAGCCTATACCTAGAAGCGTTGTCATGTGATATTGAAAACCCCTTGTGTAGTCTTGGTAAAATTAATCACAGAAGGCATTTAGTTTCCAACTGCATAACTGGTTAGTAACTTAATTTCTTCTTCTTACAATTTGATTTGCGTGGTCTCTGTTGGCCACATATCCTCGTGTTTAGCTAGGTGTTTCAAATTGCTTTGAGTAGATATCTTGAATAGCTGGATTGCTGATAAATATTGTGTATTTTCAGTTTACATTTTCGATGCACATGTTCTTCTGCATCAAATTTTTAAGTATCTGCGGTTGAACTTAATGCATAACTGTCTACCAGGCACTCAAGATAATGAGCTTATGTGGATGGGAACCACGCCTACTTCACTATGCTGTCGATTGTGCAACCAAATCTCACCCAGATGCAAGCTCTACCTCCATATTTGCCCAACCAGAGCAAATGAACAACAAACTGGAAGATCGGGTCTTAATTTACTCACACAAGGAAGTTGATGATTCTCCAGCAATCCCAGATGCTAATAAGGGAGATCAACATTATGATCCATCATCTGTTGTTTTAGATTGTCAGTTTTGTGGAGCCTGTGTTGCCTTGTGGCGTTTTTCACTTGTAGAACGACCTCTTCAACTTTTTAAACTTGTATCAGATTCGAATACACAAGATGAGCAAAATGATGGGCATGCCAACCTAGTCAGTGGAGTGGAACCTTCAAAATCTGCAAATGTTGGTTTTAATTTCACCATTGCTGGTGGTCCTCCGCCTACTAGACAGAGTTTTCGACCAAGAGTTTCATTTCCTGTTGTCAGTCGACACTTGAAAGCTGACTTGAACTCCTGTGGAAAATCGTTTTCATCCGGAAGTGATAGAGACATTGTTTCTGTTGCTTTGCATGCTTCAGGGCCCATGAAGCGCAAACGAAGCATGGATAAGCTTCATATGCTTGAAGGCATGAACACAATCTCCAATGATGTTGATACATCGGCCAAAGGGGTGCATCAAATTCATGAAGGTGATAATTCTGAGAAGCAGATTGCAAACTTGGGAGTAAGCACGGATCAAATTCAAGGGTGTTCACTTTCAGATACAACTAAGGATACCAATATAGAAGAAGTTTCCAATGGAGAACCAGAATCAGGTGTTGCCACAAGCAGAAGTATAACAAGCACAAACTTGAAACTTGATCAACACGGAATAGATCCTAAGTTTTCACCTGTTGAGGATACGAGAGAAGAACCTACTAATGACCGGAACTCTGTGCAGACACATACAAACATGTCCAAGTCAGTTGAGGTTGGCACAATCAAAAAATCGTCCACCAACATGGAAAAAGGTGTACAGCCAGCAGGTAAGGAATTCATTTATGTTTCTTTTTCTTTAATAGTTACTTAATTAACAATAGGTTGGTTGCTAAGTATTCTGAGTTGCTGGTACAATTTAAGGAATATAAGGGAATAAGGAAGTACTTAAACATAAAGTTGAAGGGAACGAAAAGTTAGGGGCAGTAAGTAGGAGTAACTTGTTGTCAGAGTTGGGAACTTCTAACAACAATTAGCATATTGAATGACTGCTTTCGTAGGAAAGCTGCTTAACAGGACAGTTAAACACATACTGATGTACGACGATTGTTTTGTTCTTGCCCCCTTTTGTGGAGGTGAAAGTTAGTTATTAATTGCTACTATCCTTAATATAAGACGTTTTTGCAGTTCAGAGGGAGTACTTTATTAGGATATTGCCCGAGACAGACTACACACACATAATTTTTTCTATTGACTGCTCTCACAACAGGAAAAAAACAAGGTCTGTATGACCAAATGAATGAGTTTGATCCTATCAAGCAGCACCGGACATTCTGCCCTTGGATATCCCCTGGTGACAGTGATGCCTTGCCTGGATGGAGGCTGACTCTTTCGGCGTTACTTGCTCAGGATAAAAGAGGAGTTGGAGATTCACAATTGGAGACTAAGCTGAGCCTTCTCAATGAGGTAATGTTCTTTTGTTAGTCTTGTCTAGTTTCTTTTGAACCGTGACCTCAGAGTTGGTTTCTGTAATTTCAGGAGGATGATCCCGTTACATCTGTTAGAAAGCTTTTCATGACACCGCCTTCCAAGAAGCCGAGGATACATCAGGGAGAGAAGAGCTGAGAACCGTATTGGTTTATGCCGAAATTCGGGTTGGGCAGCCATGTCAATGTCTGCAACTAGATTGTCAGATCGACAGAAGCATTTGTGCCTAAAACCATAGGGCGCTGTACGAAGTGTTGGGGATGGGAACAAGAAAAAGGGAAACAGAAGTTGTGTTTGGGAGAACTGTTCAGGACAATATGGCACCGGGAATTTCCTACAAGACAATTCATTGGTCATCTGTTCATGTTATGGTGATTAAAGAAAATCTGGAGGGCATTGTGCATTCATCTCCTCTACCCCGTCTGTTGCACATGGCTGTATCCTACAGAATTTTGTACTAGCTTAGTAGTGGTGTCATTTGCTGTTCAGCACCTGTAAACTGTAGATTCTGAATGTATTTTTTGAGCTGCATAACTGTTAGTTTGACCTCTTATCTGTGTCGAATGGAAATGTAAGATCTGAATGTCCAAACGCCTGTATCAGCTTGATTAATTCCCCGAACAAGAATCCGATTCGCTGGGCCTTGGCACCAGAATTGCAGTTATGTCTTCCTGTTGAAGATAACGAACAACATGTTGCATGGGCTCTTCATGCGAGTTGCATGCTGTATTACGTAGAACCAGTAGCTTAGAACAACAACGCCGATTGCATCGTTTGTATCTCTTAAAGTCATGTCGAATCAAAATGGTTGACCCGGTCAAGATTAGTTGATCCAATTCTAAATTGAAGACCTTGATTAATTGTGGGACTTTAAAAATTAGGAAGAATAGTGTATTTACTAGAAAGGTTCTATGCACTTTGCTACGTCGTTGGCTTTTTTTTTTGTAGAAACACCCCGTTTTAAAAATAAGATGTATTACTTTTTTGAAAAGCCGAACCTTTTAAGTTTAATCAAATTTGTAGAGAGATTTATTAAAATCCATAATATTTAAATGGAATGATTTGATTCATCATGAAATGAATTTTCATACTTTTTTTTTAATATTGTGGATGTCGGTACTTTTACTCTGAACTTGATTAAAGTTAAAGAAATTTGACTTTCCAAAAAATAATACCCGTTATATTTTGGAGGAGGGGGGGGGGGGATGAGGAAACGTGTTTTATTTTTATTTATAATGCGTTGATTTGGTGGGCCTTTCGTGGTGTGATTCTGTGTTATCCGCTTAACTAACGTATATTTACGTGTATACATTTCTGCATCGGTGACTGCATGTTTTATATTGGTGCTACAATATCACATCCCGTCTCTTCTTTTTTAGATGGTGGGAAGGTATGCGAGATTCATATGTTTTTATAGGCCGGTTGCTGCTGATTGATTTGGAAAATGATCAGCCCGATCAAAATTGTAAAACAAATCCAAAATTGAATAACTCAACTGAATGAAAGAAATTAAAAATTAGGGGAGATAGTGAACTAAAAGAATCGAATGGGAGAGCTTGAGAAATTGTTGACCGGTCAAAATCGAGTGACCCAACTGTAAATTGAATACCTCGATTAATTGCGAGGCCTTAAAAGTTAGTAAGCATAGTATATAGTATAAAAGATTGAATGATAAAGCTTTGACAAAATGTTGACCCGGTAAAAAATTGGGTGACCCAATTCTGATTGGAGACCCTAATTCAAACGTGGGCTCTTTAAAATTAGGGAGCTTAGTGTTATAGAGGATAGATAGATAGATAGATTGTTTGGTTTGGCCCGTGAGAAGATGGTCTTTTTTCTTTCTATAATGTGGTGTTTTGTTGGGCTTTCTTGATAGTGTGGTTATGTGTTATCTGCTGAAAGGATCGATATGGTTGACTAGAGGGTGGGTGGGTGGGGATGAATAGGCAACTACCAATTTTTAACTTTTCTTTAACAAATTAGGTTTAGCAACAAATAGGTTGTCTAGATATGCAACTAGGTGAACAACCTATATGATGCTAACAACAATAACAATACAAGCAAGCAAAGGATATAATATAAGTAAAGCTTCGACAAAGTAAAGGTAAGAAGTAATCACAAGTCGATCCGATGGAGACGAGGATGTGTTACCAAAGGTCCTTCCCTTTGAGGGGAATTACATCTCCGTTAGAGCGGTGTGGAGGCATAATGCTCCCCAAGACGCCACTAATGCCACCGTATTCTCCTCATGCTCTCACACAATGCGAGATGTCGTGATTCCACTAGTGGTGCTCTTGAAGGCGGCGACCGAACCTTTACAAACAAGGTCGGGGCAATCTCCACAAATTAATTGGAGGCTCCCAACACCACCACGAAGCTTCACCACAATGGAATATGGCTTCAAAGTGACCTCTTCCGTTTAGGGTACTCAAACACCAAGGGTAACAAGATCCGCAAGGGAATAGTGGGGGGGATCAGATTTCTCATGGTGGAAGTATAGACCGGGTCCCTCAACCAAAACCTAGAAGCTCAACAAGTTTTGTTGGCTAGGGAGAGAGATAGAGCGAAAATGAGCTTAGGAACAACAATGGAGTTTTTGGGAGAAGATATATGTCTCTTTGAGGAAGAAGACCCACTTATATAGTGGGGAGGGAATCTGCCCGTTACCTGCCCACCAGCCGCACATCAGCGGTAGTACCACTCCCGGGAGCGGTACTTCCGCGCACGGATGACCTGCTCGCTGGCCACAATTGACTTAGTCAGGGAGGCGGTAGTGCTGCTGGAGCGGTACTACCGCTCCTGCCAGCAGTAGTACCACTGGCGCTGTAGGAGGAGCAAATCCAAGCCATAGTAGGGGGGAAGCGGTACTACTTCTTGTTACTACAATTGGGGAACATTGCATGGGAAACAAAATTTTTCCTACAAACAACCAAAATCTATCTATGGAGATCAACAACTACGAGAGGGGGAGTGCATCTACATACCCTTGTAGATCGCTAAGCGGGAAGCTTTAAGAAACATGGTTGATGTAGTTGAACGTCTTCACGATCCAATGATGATCCGTCCCACTATCCAATCATGATCCGTCCTGATCTAGCGTCGAATGGACGACACCTTCGCGTTCAACACACGTACATCTTGATGACATCCCCGCCTCCTCAATCCAGCAAGTGAGGGCGGAGTAGTAGATGAGTTCTCCGACAGCACGACGGCGTGGTGGTGGCGGTGGTGGAGCTGTCCCGGCAGGGCTTCACCAAGTGATGCTACGACAGGAGGGAGAAGAACTATGAGAGGGGGAGGAGGGCTGCGCCGTGGCTTGGGTGCGACTGCCCTCCCTCTCCTCTCATATATAGAGGGGGAGGGGTGGAGGCGGCCATCCATAGGGTTTTCCCCTAGGGGGCGGCGGCCAAGAGGTGGCTTGCCACCCAAGCAAAGGTGGCGCCACCCCTAGGGTTGGCCCTCCACCAGCCCTAGCCGCATGGGCCTAGGTGGGGAGGGATTCCCAACACTCCAGGGGCTGGTGCGCAGCCCTCTCAGCCCATGTGGCCCTTCCAGGGCTGGTGGACTCCTTCAGGTGGACCCCCGAAACGCTTCGGCACTCCTGCTACATTACCGGTGACACCCGAATTCTTTTTGGCGACCAAAACATAACTTCCTATATATCATTCTTTACCTCCGGACCATTCCGGAACTCCTCATGACATCCAGGATCTCATCCGGAACTCCGAAGAAATTTTGGTCACCAACATATATAAATCAACAATACCAAATCGCCATCGAACGTTAAGTGTGCGGACCCTGCGGGTTCGAGAATGATGTAGACATGATTGAGACACTCTTTGGCCAATAACCAATAGCAGGACGTGGATGCCCATATTGGTTCCTACATATTCCACGAAGATATTTATAGGTCGAACCACGATGTCAAGGATTCAGACAATCCTGTATACAGTTCCCTTTGTCCATTAATATGTTACTTGCCCGAGATTCGATCGTCGGTATCTCCATACCTAGTTCAATCTTTACCGGCAAGTTTCTTTACTCGTTCTGTAATACAAGATCCCGTGAATAACTCCTTAGTCACATTTCTTGCAAGCTTCTTGTGATGGTGTATTACCGAGTGGGCCTAGAGATACCTCTTAGTCATATAGAGTGACACATCCCAGTCTTGATCCAAGCCAACCCAACAAACACCCTTAGAGATACCTGTAGAGGACCATTATGGCCACCCAGTTACATTGTGACGTTTGATACACACAAGGCATTCCTCCAGTTTCAGGGAGTTGCGTGATCTCATGGTCGTAGGAACAAATACTTGACATGGATAAAGCAGTAGCAATAAACTAACACAATCAAATGATATGCTTATGGTGGGTCTTGTCCATCACATCATTCTCCTAATGATGTGATCCTGCTATCAAATGAGAAATCATGTCAATGGTCAGGAAACCTTGACTATCTTTGATCAACGAGCTAGTCTAGTAGGGGCTCACTAGGGACACAATGTTTTTCTATATATCCACACATGTATTTGAGTTTCCGATCAATACAATTCTAGCATGGATAATAAATGATTATCATGAAAAAAGAAATATAATAATAACCACTTTATTATTGTCTCGAGGGCATATTTCCAACAATCTCCCATTTGCACTAGAGTCAATAATCTAGTTCACATCACCATGTGATTTACATTGTAATGAATCTAACACCCATAGAGGTTTAGTCAACGGGTCTACAACATTCAGATCCATATGTACTTTGCAAATGTTTATGTCCTCCTCCTTGATGTAATCACGGATGGAATTGAAACAACGCTTCATGTGCCTGGTCCTTTTGTGAAAGCTGGGCTCCTTGGATCGAGCAATGGCGCCAATGTTGTCATAGAAGAGGGTCATTGGGTCCAGTGCACTGGGCGCAACTCCAAGATCCGTCATGAACTACTTCATCGAGACACCTTTCTTCGCTGCTTCCGAAGCAGCTATGTACTCCGCTTCACATGTAGAATCAGCTACCATGCTTTGCTTGGAATTGCACCAGCTTACCGCTCCACCATTCAGAAAAAATACGCATACAATTTGAGAGTTAGAGTCATCCGGATCTGTGCTAAAGCTTGCATCGACGTAACCCTTTATGACGAGCTCTTGATCACCTCCATAAACGAGAAACATGTCCTTAGTCCTTTTCAGGTACTTAAGCATATTCTTGACCGCTGTCTAGGGTTCCATTCCTGGATCACTTTGAAACCGCCCTGCCATACTTATGGCGAGGCTGACATCTGGTCTTGTGCACAACATTGCATACATGATAGAGCCTATGGCTGAAGCATAGGGGATGACACTCATCTTTTCTCTATCCTCTGTAATCGTCGGGCATTGAGTCTTACTCAACTTCACACTTTGTAAGACAAGCAAGACCCCTTCTTGGACTGATCCATTTTGAACTTCTTCAAAACCTTTTCAAGATATGTGCTTTGTGAAAGTCCTATCAAGCGTCTTGATCTATCTCTATAGATCTTGATGCCCAATATGTAAGCAACTTCTCCAAGGTCTTTCATTGAAAAACTCTTACTCAAATATATCTTCAGGCTTTCTAAAAGTTCTATATTGTTTCCAATCAGCAATATGTCATCCACATATAATATTAGAAATGCTATATAGCTCCCACTCACTTTCTTGTAAATACAAGCTTCTCCATAAACTTGTATGGACCCAAACGCTTTGATCACCTCAACAAAGCAAAGATTCCAACTCCGAGATGCCTGCACAAGTCCATAAATGGATTGTCAGAGTTTGCACACTTTGTTAGCATTTTTAGGATTGACAAAACCTTCTGGTTGCATCATATACAACTCTTTCTTAAGGAAACCATTAAGAAACGATGTTTTTGACATCCATCTGCCAGATCTCGCAATCAAAAAATGCAGCTATTGGTACCATAATCCTAACGGACTTAAGCATCGCTACGGGAGAGAAAGTCTCATCATAGTCAACTCCTTGAACTTGTGAAAACCCTTTTGCAACAAGTCGAGCTTTCTATATAGTGACATTACTGTACGTGTTCGTCTTTTTCCTCAAAAATCCATTTATTCTGTATGGCCTTACGATCATATGGTAAGTCCTCCAAAGTCCACACTTTGTTCTCATACATGGATCCTATCTCAGATTTCATGGTCTCTAGCCATTTGTTGGAATCCAGGCCCACCATCGCTTCTTCATAGCTCATAGGTTCACTGTTGTCCAACAACATGACCTCCAAGACAGGATTGCCATACTACTCAGGGGCGGTACGATTCCTTGTCGGCCTACGAGGTTCAGTAGTAACTTGATCCGAAGCTTCATGATCATCATCATTAGCCTCTTCTTCACTTGGTGTAGGCGCCGCAGAAACATCTTTCTGCGTCATGCTACTCTCCAATTGAAGTGACGATTCAACAACCTCATCAAGTTCTACTTTGCTCGCACTCAAGAGAAACTCTATCTTGAGAAGGACCTGTTTTTAGCAACAAAGACTTTGCCCTTGGATCTGAGATAAAAGGTATAACCAAATATTTCCTTAGGGTATCGTATGAAGAAGCCTTTTCACATAAGCGTCACAACCCCAAACTTTAAGAAACAACAACTTAGGTATCTTGCCAAACCATAATTCATATGATGTCGTCTCAACGAAATTTGATGGTGCCTTATTTAAAGTGAATGCGGCCATCTCCAATGCATAACCCCAAAACGATAGTGGCAGATCAGTGAGAGACATCATAGACCGCACCATATCTAATAGAGTACGATTACGATGCTTAGACACACCATTATGTTGTGGTGTTCCAAGTGGCGTAAGCTGTGAAACAATTCCACACTGTTTCATAAACACACCAAACTCATAACTCAGGTATTCTCCGCCACGACCAGATCATAGAAATTTAATCTTCTTGTTACGATGATTCTCTACTTCACTCTAAAATTGCTTGAACTTTTCAAACATTTTAGACTTGTGTTCATTAAGTAAATATACCCATACCTACTCAAGTCATCAGTGAAGGTAAGAAAATAACGATATCCACCACACGCCTCAGCACTCATCGGACCGCACACATCAGTATGTATGATTTCCAACAAGTCACTTACCCGCTCCATTGTACCGAAGCATGGGGTTTTAGTCATCTTGCCTATGAGGCATGGTTCGCATGTATCAAGCGATTCAAAATCGGGTGATTCCAAAAGTCCATCAGCATGGAGCTTCCTTATGCGCCTTACACCAATATGATCTAAGCGGCAATGCCACAAGAAAGTGGTACTATCATTATTAACTTTGCATATTTTGGAATCAATGTTATAAATTTGTGTATCACCACTATCGAGATTCAACAAGAATAAACCATTCACATTGGTTGCATGACCATAAAAGATATTACTCATATAAATAGAACAACCATTATTATATGATTTTAATGAGTATCCGTCTCGCAATAAACAAGATCCAGATATAATGTTCATGCTCAACGCATGCACCAAATAATAATTATTTAGGTTTAAAACTAACCCTGATGGTAATTGAAGAGCGAGCATGCCGATGGGGATCACATCAACCTTGGAACCATTTCTGAGACACATCGTCACTTCATCTCTCGCCAGCCTCTGTTTATTCCATAGTTCCTATTTCGAGTTACAAGTATGAGCAACCGAACCGGTATCAAATACCCAAACACTACTACGAGAGCTAGTGAGGTACACATCAATAACATGTATGTCAAATATACCTTTGTTGACGTTGCCAACGTTCTTATCAGCCGGGTACTTAGAGCGATTTCGCTTCCAGTGGCCAGACCCCTCGCAATACAAGCACTCAGTCTCAGGCTTGGGTCCAGCCTTGGGTTTCTTCACGGGAGCGACACCTTTATTGCCACCATTCTTGAAGTTTCCCTTCTTTCCCTTGCCTTTCTTGAAGCTAGTGGTTTTATTCACCATCAACACCAGATGCTCCTTTTTGATTTCCACTTCCACAACTTTCAGCATCGCGAATAGCTCAGAGACTGACTTGTTCATCCCTTGCATATTGCAGTTCATCACGAAGCCTTTGTAGCTAGGTGGCAGTGAATGGAGAATTCTGCTAGTGACCATTTCAGGCGGAAGCTCAACTCCCAAATCAGTCAAACGGTTGTAGTACCCCGACATTTTGAGTAGTTTCTCACTGACAGAACTATTTTCCTCCATCTTGCAGGCGAAGAGTTTATCAGAGGTCTCATACCTCTTGATTCGGGCATTTGCTTTAAATACTAACTCCAACTCCTGGAACATCTCATATGCTCCATGGCGTTCAAAACACTTTTGAAGTCCCGATTAGAAGCCATACAACATGGCACACTGAACTATTGAGTAGTCATCAGCATGCGTCTACCAGACGTTCACAACTTCTGCATAAGACACTGGAGGGGGACAATGCACCAAGCGGTGCATCAAGGACATAAGCCTTTTGCGAAGCCGTGAGGATAATCCCCAGATTACGAACCCAGTTCGCATAGTTATTTCCATCATCTTTCAGCTTAGATTTCTCTAGGAACACATTAAAATTCAGGGGAGCTACTGCGTGAGCCGTTGATCTACAACATAATTTTGCAAATACAACTTAGACTATTTATGACCCATAAGTATAGGGGATCAATCATAGTCCTTCCGATAAGTAAGAGTGTCGAACCCAACGAGGAGCAGAAGGAAATGATAAGGAGTTTTCAACAAGGTATTCTCTGCAAGTGTTGTGAGTAATAGTAGTAGATAGTTTTGTAGCAAGATAATTGGTGACCAGTAACAAGTGACAATAGTAACAAAGGTGCAGCAAGGTAGCCCAATTCTTTTTGTAGCAAAGGACATGCCTGAAAGTACTCTTATAATAGGCAAGTGCTCTCGATGACACATGGGAACTTCTGTCTAGTCATTTTCATCATGTTAGGTTGATTCACGTTCGCTACTTTGATAATTTGATATGTGGGTGGACCGGTGCTAAGGTGCCGTTCTTACTTGAACCAACAACCTACTTATGATTAACCCCTCTCACAAGCATCCGCAACTACGAAAGAAGAATTAAGATAAATCTAACCATAGCATGAAACATGTGCATCCAAATGAGCCCCTTATGGAGCAACGCATAAACTGGGGTTTAAGATTTTGTCACTCTTGCAACCCATCATCTACTTGTTACTCCACAATGACTTCCCTTAGGACCATAGCATGGTGAAGTGTCATGTAGTCGACGTTCACATGACACCACTAAGAGAAGTAACAACATAACTATCATCAAAATATTGAACGCATACCAACTTCAGAAGATTACTTATAATAAGACTTCTCCCATGTCCTCAAGAACAATAGTATATACTCACACGTCATCAACATGTTCAAGATCAGAGGTATAATAATGATAATTAAGGATTTGAACATAATCTCTTCCACCAATTAATCCAACAAGCATCAACTACGAGATGTAGTCAACACAACTAGTAACCCACCGATACCAATATGAGGTTTTGGGACAAAAATTGAATACAAGAGATGAACAAGAGTTGGAGATGAGATGGTGCTGGTGAAGATGTTGATGAAGATTAATCCTCACACGAAGGAGGAAGCGTTGGTGATGACGATGGCTTCGATCTCCCCCTCCCAGAGAGGGATTTCCCTGGCAGAATGTGACTGCCGGAGTGCAAAAGGGCCTCTGCCCAGGTTTCCGCCTTGATACGGTGGCTCTTCGTCTCGAAAGGTTGCTTATGATTTTTTCTAAGGTAAAACATACCATATAGGAGAATAGAGGCATCGAAGGGTCAACAGGAGGCCCACAGGGGGCATCCTGTTGGCTTGTGCCCTACTGGCAGCCCCCCTGGTATATTTTTGCTCCAGAAATTCTTAAGTATTCCAACAATATTCTCCATGAAGTTTCAGTTCATTCTAAGTCTGGTGATTTTTTTGCCTTTTTCTCGGTTTTTCGGTCGAGAATTCCAGTTTCCAGATATTTCCCTCCTTGTGGTGTACCTTGCATATCCAAAGAGAAAAGACATAAGAATTGTGTAATACCATGTAATAATGGACAAGAATAAAGTAAATAGTAGTAAGAATTCATGATGCAAAATGGATGCATAAACTCCCCCAAGCTTAGACCTCGCTTGTCCTTAAGCGAAAGCCAAACTCTAAAATAATGACCACATAATTTGAGATAGAGAGGTGTCGATAAAAATAGAATACGAACACGAGAGTGATACGTCTCCAACTTATCTACAATTTTTTATGATGGCATGCTATTATATTATCTATTTTGGATGTTTTATATGCATTAATATGCTATTTTATATTATTTTTTGGGACTAACCTATTAATATAGAGCCTAGTGCCAGTTTCTCTCTTTTCCTCGTTTTTGAGTATTGCAGATATGGAATATTAAACAGAGTCCAAACGGAATAAAATCTTCGGAATGATTTTTTCTAGAAGGAAAGAGATCTACCAGACTTGGAGGGCACCGCAGGGCATCTGCCAGGAGGTCACAAGCCAGGGAGGCGCGGCCACCCCCTGGCCACGCCTGGCAGGCTTGCCACCTCCTCGCAGGTATCCTAACCCCATTCTTCGTCCTATAAATACCCAAATATTCCCCCAACACCAAAAAGAGCTACGCAAATACTTTTTCGCCGACAGAAGCCTCGATTCTCGAGAGATCCAATCTTGGAGCCTTTTCCAGTAATCTGCCAGAGGGGGGTACGATCACAGAGGGCATGTACATCAACTCCATTACCCCCCAATGATGCGTGAGTAGTCCACCACAGACCTACGGGTCCATAGCTAGTAGCTAGATGCCTTCTTCTCTCTCTTTGATCTTCAATACCATGTTCTTCATGATCTTCATGGAGATCTATCCAATGTAATACTCTTTTGCGGTGTGTTTGTGAAGATCCGATGAATTATGGGTTTATGTTCAGATTATCCATGAATCTTATTTGAGTCTTTTCTGAATTCTTATATGCATGATTTCATATCTTTGCAAGTCTCTTCGAGTTATTGGTTTGGTTTGGCCAACTAGATTGGTAATTCTTGCAATGGGAGAAGTGCTTAGTTTTGAGTTCAATCTTGCGGTGTCCTCACCTAGTGACAAAGTAGGGGTAGCGAGGCACGTATTGTATTGTTGCCATCAAGGGTAACAAGATGGGGTTTTCATCATATTGATTGAGTTTATCCCTCTACATCATGTCATCTTACCTAATGCATTACTCTGTTCTCCATGAACTTAATACTCTAGATGCAGGCAGGAGTCGGTCGATGTGTGGAGTAACAGTAGTAGATGCCGAATTTTTTCGGTCTACTTGACACGGACGTGATGCCTATATGCATAATAATTGCCTTGGATATCTACATGATTATTATCTTTTCTATCAATTGCTTGACGGTAATTTGTTTACCCACCGTGATACCTTCCTTCAATAGAGAAGCCTCTAGTGAAATCTATGGCCTCGGGTCTACTTTCCATAATATATTTTCAGATCTATAAACCAAAAATACCAAAAATACCTTGCTGCAATTTATTTCTCTTTTACTTTCCGCACTTGTTTACATCTATCTCTATCAGATCTAATCCTTGCAAATAACCTTGAAGGGATCGACAACCCCTTTATAGCATTGGGTGCAAGAGTTTGATTGTTTCTGTAGGTGCATCCATTGGTGACTTGCTTGTTCCTCCTACTGGATTGATATGTTGGTTATCATTAACTAAGAGAAATACTTATCTACTTTGCTGCATCAGCATTTCCTCTTCAAGGGAAAACCAACGCAAGCTCAAGAGGTAGCAAGAAGGATTTCTGGCGCCGTTGCCGGGGAGGATACACAACAAGCCTACCAAGTACCCATCAAAAACTCATCTCTTGCATTTACATTATTTGCCATTTTCCTCTCGTTTTCCTCTCCCTCACTTCTAAAATGATTTTCAGAAAATACCAAAAAGATTTGCCTTTTTATCCGCCCTTCTTTGGTTTGCCTTTTCGTTTGCCTTTTGATTGCTTGTGTGCTTGCTTGCTTGCTTTGTTACGACATTTGAGAATACCAAGTCTTGTGACTTTTCCAATACTAATAATAATGATTTTATTAGTACTCCGATTGCTCCCGCCACTAGCATGGAATCTTATGAAATTAATGTTGCTTTGCTTAATCTTGTTATGAAAGAACAATTTTTTGGCCTTCCTAGTGAAGATGCCACATCCCATCTAAATACTTTAATTGAGTTGTGTGATATGCAAAATAAGAAAGCTGTGGATAATGATATTGTTAAATTGAAGATATTTCCGTTCTCACTACGAGATCGTGCTAAAACTTGGTTTTCGTCTTTGCCTAAAAATAGTATCAATTCTTGGAATAAGTGTAAAGATGCCTTCATTTTCCAAGTACTTTCCGCCCGCTAAGATCATCTCTCTTAGGAACGATATAATAAATTTTTAGCAACTTGATCATGAGCATGTTGCACAATCTTGGGAGAGGATGAAATTAATGATTAGGAATTGCCCTGCACATGGTTTGAGTTTATGGATGATTATACAATTTTTTTATGCGGGATTGAATTTTGCATCTAGGAATCTTTTAGATTCAATCACGGGTGGTACTTTTATGTAAATCACATTAGGATAGGATACTAAACTCCTAGATAATATTATGACAAACTAATCTCAATGGCATATCGAAAGATCTCCTACTAGTAAAAAGGTGCATGCTATTGAAGAAATAAATACTTTGAGTGAAAAGATGGATGAATTGATGAAATTGTTTGCTAGTAAGAATGATCCTATTGATTCGAATGATATGCCTTTGTCTTCTTTGGTTGGAAATAATAATAAATCTATGTATGTGAATTTTGTTGGTAGGAACAATTTTGGTAATAATGCGTATAGAGGTAATTTCAACCCTGGGAAGGTTCCTAGTAATTCCTCTAGTAATTATGGTAATTCTTACAACAATTCGTATGGAAATTATAATAAGATGCCCTATGATCTTGAGAATATTGTTAAAGAATTTATTGGTTCACAAAAGGTTTTCAATGCTACGACTGAAGAAAAAGTGCTCAAGATTGATGACTTGGCTAGGAGCATTGATAGAATTTCGCTTGAGATTGAGTCTTTGAAAGTTAGGTCTACTCCACCCAAGCATGATATTAATGAATCTTTAAAAGCTATGAGAATTTCTATTGACAAAAGTAAGGAAAGAACCACTAGAATTCGTGGTAAGCGTTTGTGGCTTGAAAAAGTGTGCTCTCATGATAATAATGATGAAGATCTTAAAGTGATTGATGTGACTCCTATTAAATATTTGTTTTCACATATAAATCTTGATAAATATGGGGCTATAGATAAGTCAACTTTAGTTTAAAGTCACCCCAATGATTCAGAGTTTATAGATCTTAATGCTAAAATTGTAAAAGTGGGATAGAAGAGGTCAAAACATTAAATAGCAATGGACCCACTCTTTTGGATTTTAAGGACTTTAATTATGATAGTTTATCTTTGATTTATTGTATTTCCTTGTTAAAATCCATGATGAATTCTCCACATGCTTATAGTCAAAATAAGGCTTTTACTAAACATATCGTTGATGCTATGATGAAATATTTTGAACAAAAACTTGAGTTGGAAGTTTCTATCCCTAGGAAGCTCCATGATGAGTGGGAACCTACTATTAATATTAAAATTAAGGATTATGAGTGCCATGATTTGTGTGATTTGGGTGCTAGTGTTTCCACGATTCTGAAAACTTTACGTGATGTGCTAGGTTACCATGATCTTGATGATTGCTCTTTGAATTTGCATCTTGCGGGTTCCACTATTAAGAAACCTATGGGAAGGATTAATGATGTTAACATTGTTGCAAATAGGAATTATGTGCCCATAAATTTAATTATTCTTGATATATATTTCAATCCTACATGTTCTATTATTCTTGGTAGACCTTTCCTTAGAATGATTGGTGCAATTATTGACATGAAAGAAGGAAACATTAGATTTCAATTTCCATTAAGGAAAGGCATTGAACACTTTCCTAGAAATAAAATAATATTTCCTTATGAATCTATTGTGAGAGCTACTTTTGGATTGCATACCAAAGATGATAACACCTAGATCTATTGCGTTATACAATAGCGCTTGTTGGGAGGCAACCCAATTTTATTTTTGTGTTATGTTTTTTTCTTATGTTTTTGAGTGTTTACCACATTATTAATTATGTAGTAATTGTGATTTTTTTTTCAATTAGTGTTTGAGCTAAGTAAAACCTTTGGGGTGATCTATGGTGGTTGTTGATTTGATCTTGCTGAAAAACAGAAACTTTTGCGCTCAGTCCAGGAATTTTCTAAATTTTTAAGAGCATTGAATGAGTCTGAAATTTTTAAAAATGATTTATATATAAATTTTACAGGTTGTAATAATTTTTCATAATTGTTTGAGTTACATCAGTATACAAAGTTTTCAGATTGCTACAGACTGTTCTGTTTTTGACAGATTCTGTTTTCTTTGAGTTGTTTACCTATTTTGATGAATCCATGGGTTGTATTGTGGGGTATGAACCATGGAGAAGTTAGAATACAGTAGGTATTACACCAATATAAATAAATAATGAGTTCACAACAGTACCTAAAGTGCTGATTTATTTTCTTATACTAACGGATCTCACGAGTTTTCTGTTGAGTTTTGTCTTGTGAAGTTTTCAAGTTTTGGGTAAAGATTTGATGGACTATGGAATAAAGAGTGGAAAAAGCCTAAGCTTGGGGATGCCCAAGGCACCCCAGGTCATATTCAAGGGTGCCAAAGATCCTAAGCTTGGGGATGCCCCTAAAGGCATCCCCTCTTTCGTCTTCAATCCATCGGTAAATTTACTTGAGGCTATATTTTTATTCACCTCATGATATGTGTTTTGCTTGGAGTGTCTTGTATGATATGAGTCTTCGCATTTTAGTTTGCCACAATCATCCTTGATGCATACATCTTTTTAGATAGACATGCGTTAATCATGAATTTATTAGAATACTCTATGTGCTTCACTTATATCTTTTGAGATAGGCAATTTTGCTCTATGTGCTTCACTTATATTTTTTAGAGCACGGTGGTGTTTGTGTTTTATAGAAATAATTGAACTCTCATACCTCACTTATATTATTTTGAGAGTATTTAAACAGCATGGTAATTGGTCTAGGTTTTGAATTTAGTCTTAATATGATAGGCATCCAAGAGGGATATAATAAAAATTTCCATATTAAGTGCAATGAGTATTTGTGAGAAGTTTGATTCCTTGCATAAAGTTTTGAGATGTAAAGATGGTAATGTTAAGAGTCATGTTAGGAAGTAATTGTGATTTGGTAAAAATACTTGTGTAAAGGTTTGTTATTTCTGTAGCATGCATGTTTGGTGAACTGTTATGTAAGGAAGTCAGAGCATGATTTGTTTATAGATTGTCTACCTTTGTGTGAGGGTCGGTAGCGCATGATGGTTAACTCCTACCAACCTCTCCCCTAGGAGCATGCATCTAATACTTTGCTTTGATGACTAATAGACTTTTGCAATAAGTATGTGAGTTCTTTATGACTAATGTTGAGTCCATGGATTATACGCACTCTCACCCTTCCACCTTTGCTAGTCTCTCTAGTACTGCACAACTTTCGCCGGTACAATAAACTTACCTTCCTCAAAACAGCCACCAAATATCTTTCCTCAAAAAAGCCACCATACCTACCTATTATGGCGTTTCCATAGCCATTCCGAGATATATTGCGATGCAACTTCCACCTTTTGCTTTTATCATGACATGCACCATCACTTTCATATTGCATATAGTCATATTTTGTTCTAGGTATTGAGTTGTAATTTTCTTTTGAGTTGTAAGTAAATAAAAGTGTGATGAGTATCATTATTAGAGCATGTACCATGTTAGGAAGGGATGATGGAACCTAAGTTTCCCTCACAAGTGGGGATGAGATACCGGACTTTATGAAAAATAACACAGGCCAGCGAAGCCCAAATAAAAAAAAGAGGCCTTAGATGCCCACCAAAAAAATGAGAGAAAAGAGAGAAGGGACATTGCTACTATGTTTTTCCACACTTGTGCTTCAAAGTAGCACCATGATCTTCATGATAGAGAGTCTCCTATTTCGTCACTTTCATGTAACTAGTGGAATTTTTCTTCTTGATGCACGTCCACTTAGTTTATTTTTGAGCTTTCATACACTTATAGCTCTAGTGCATCCGTTGCATGGAATCCCTACTCAATCGCATTGATATCTATTAATGGGCATCTCCATAGCCCGTTGATACGCCTAGTTGATGTGATACTATCTTCTCCTTTTCCTTGACAACCTCCACCATATTCTATTCCACCTATAGTGCTATATCCATGGCTCACAATCATGTATCGCGTGAGAGTTGAAAAGGTTTGAGAACATAATAAGTGTGAAACAATTTCTTGACTTGTCATCGGTGTTGTGCATGATATAAATACTTTGTGTGGGGAAGATGGAGCATAGCGAGACCATATGATATTGTAGGGATAACTTTCTTTTGCCATTATATTTTGAAGAGATACAATTGCTTTGATAGTATGCTTGAAATATTATTGTTTTTATGTCAATATTGAGCTTTTGTTTTGAGTCTTATGGATCTGAATATTCATGCCACAATACAGAATATTACATGGATAAATATGTTAGGTAGCACTCCACATCAAAAATTCTGTTTTTATCATTTACCTACTCGAGGACGAGCAGGAATTAAGCTTGGGGATGCTGATACGTCTCCAACGTATCTATAATTTTTGATGATGGCATGCTATTATATTATCTGTTTTGGATGTTTTATATGCATTAATATGCCATTTTATATTATTTTTGAGACTAACCTATTAATCTAGATCCTAGTGCCAATTTCTGTTTTTTCTTGTTTTTGAGTATTGCAGATATGGAATATTAAACGGAGTCCAAATGGAATAAAATCTTCGGAATGATTTTTTCTGGAAGGAAAGAGATCTACCAGACTTGGAGTGCACGGTAGGGCATCTGCCAGGATGTCACAAGCCACGGAGGCACGACCATCCCTTGGTCGTGCCTGGCAGGCTTGCCACCTCCTAGCAGGTCTCCTAACCCTATTCTTCGTCCTATAAATATCCAAATATTCCCCCAACACCAAAAAGATCCACGCAGATACTTTTTCGCCGACAGAAGCCTCCATTCCCGAGAGATCCAATCTTGGAGCCTTTTTCGATAATCTGCCGGAGGGGGATCCGATCACGGAGGGCATCTACATCAAATCCATTGCCCCTCCGATGATGCATGAGTATTCCACCACAGACCTACGGGTCCATAGCTAGTAGCTAGATGGCTTCTTATCTCTCTTTGATCTTCAATACCATGTTCTTCATGATCTTCATGGAGATCTATTCGATGTAATTCTCTTTTGCGGTGTGTTTGTCAAGATCCGATGAATTGTGGGTTTATGTTCAGATTATCCATGAATCTTATTTGAGTCTTTTCTGAATTCTTATATGCATGATTTCATATCTTTGCAAGTCTCTTCGAGTTATTGCTTTGGTTTGGCCAACTAGATTGCTAATTCTTGCAATGGGAGAAGTGCTTAGTTTTGGGTTCATCTTGCGGTGTCCTCACCCAGTGACAAAGTAGGGGTAGCGAGGCACGTATTATATTGTTGCCATCAAGGGTAATAAGATGGGGTTTTCATCATATTGTTTGAGTTTATCCCTCTACATCATGTCATCTTACCTAATGCGTTACTCTGTTCTTCATGAAATTAATACTCTAGATGCAGGCATGAGTTGGTCGATGTGTGGAGTAATAATAGTAGATGCATAATCGTTTTGGTTTACTTGACACATACATGATGCCTATATGCATAATCATTGCCTTGGATATCTACATGATTATTCACTTTTGTATCAATTGCTTGATCGTAATTTGTTTACCCACCGTGATATTTTCCTTCAAGAGAGAAGCCTCTAGTGAAATCTATGCCCCCAGGTCTACTTTCCATAATATATTTTCAGATCTATAAACTAAAAATACCGAAAATACCTTGCTGCAATTTATTTATCTTTTACTTTTCGCACTCGTTTACATCTATCTCTATTAGATCTAATCCCTGCAAATAACTGTGAAGGGATTGACAACCCCTTTATAGCATTGGGTGCAAGAGTTTGATTGTTTGTGTAGGTGCATCCATTGGTGGCTTGCTTGTTCCTCCTACTAGATTGATACCTTGGTTCTCATCAACTAAGGGAAATACTTATCTACTTAGCTGCATCACCCTTTCCTCTTCAAGGGAAAACCAACGCAAGATCAAGAGGTAGCAGAGAGCATCATGAATATCATCATAGCAGCAAGTTTTCAATCATATAACCTCTCATAAACAATTAACAATCTATTCACAACTAAAGAAATATGAAGCATAATCTTTATTGAGAACCAACAAGCAATGCAATTAGTCCTTGACATAATCATAGCTTTTGTAATCGAGAGAAGATTCTATGTAAGAGATTCTATTTCTAGCAAGTTCACATATTCAACTATAATGTAGCCTTCTATGATTGTTAACACAAATTGCATATTTTTGGAACAAGTGATTCCGTGGGACACATAGGAAGATGGGGGCTTTATTGTTCTTGCGACCCAACTTATTTACCTCAAGGATAGTGTCAACAATAATGGAACATGGTCATCTACTTTCAACTGGATATATTCGTCTGAATCTTTCCTTAACACATAATGCTTGCCACTAAAGAGTTGAAGAATATGAACAAGGGAAATATTATTTACTCTTGCGTGAAAATAAAATTTGTAAGAATATAAAAGATAGGCCCTTTGCAAAGGGAAGCATAGGTTGTCATGAGCTTTTATTTGTTTAATATGTTCAATCTCTTAATGCAAAAGAACATCACTTCATATTGCTCCTTGTTATAGCAAACTTTATTATGCACTCCGTCGCTTTTATTGCTTCACCATCACAAGATCGTACAAAGATTACTTTCCCTTACAATAAAAGATCTTACATGACTAGAGGCAATTTTTATTGCCTTGTGCAACAATGAAAACTTACTTGAAGGATCTTATTAAATCCATAGGTAGTTATGGTGGACTCTCTTGGCAAGTGAGGGAGTCCTAGATTAAGGGGTCCTCGGATAGCCGACCTGTTTCTCATGGGCCGGACTATATGGGCTGCAAGGTGAGAATTGCATGATCAAGGGCCCTGTTGCTAGGGTGGAAGCTTCAAGGAGCCGTGGCGTGTCCTCCAACTTGTTGACCATAGATATGCATGTTTTTTCCTTCAATGTGCCACTGACTATATGTAAACCCTAGGTACCCTCGGCGTCTATATAAGCCGGAGGGTTTTAGGTTGTAGGAGAGACAACTCATCTAGGGTTTAGCTATTTGATCTCAAGTTAGATCGACTCTATAACCTATACATCATCAATACAATCAAGCAGGACGTAGGGTATTACCTCCATAAGAGGGCCCAAACCTGGGTAAACATCGTCTCCCTTGTCTCCTATTACCATTGATTCTAGTCTCACAGCTCGGGACGCCCTACCTGAGATCCGCCGGTTTTGACACCGACGTTCTTTCATTGAGAGTCCCACTATGATCGCCAAAGGAATCGATAGCTCCCCTCGCTACAAGCAACGAGATCTGTGGCCAAAGGACTCTCACCTCTGATCGGATTCTCACGAGCGGCGACATCTTGTCGCACGCCGACCCGATCGGCCAGCTTAGCCAGATCGGAAACTTTTCCCCTGGTCAAAGAATCAAGTTCGGAACCCTAGAGTTCGTCGCCGATTCATGGGGAGAACTCTTCTTGATAGAACCCTCGACTCTTACGAAGAAGCCCGCAGCTCTCGACGCCTCGACGCCGAAGACATTGGGCCCCTCTTCAGAGGAAGTCATCACCCCAGGCTGTCTAGAACGCCCAATCCGTCCGTTGTGACCGGATTTACCACGGTTAATCAAGATTCGGATCCGCTCTCATGCGGCTCCGGAACTGTGACGCCACATATCGACTCCACTCGCCTTAGCGACACGCATCCTACCATCTCCTCGTTTTTAAAAGAGCTGTTCGATCGGATTGAGACCATGCGTATGTCTGATGACCACGTCCCGGTCTATGACCAGATCGGCTTAGACCCGATGACACGGAGATTCACGTCCCCATGGTCACCCACCTAGTCACCACCGTCGAGTGTCCGACTGGGGGCTCGTCCCCCTAGCGACCAGAATTAAAAATGGTTTATACCTAGGTCTTCACTCATCAAGAGCTCATTTGTGACCCATACGCCGGAGTTCGCTTTGAAGATGGATTGGTGTGGGTCCCTGATCTGGCACATAGTTTGGAGTCCACGATTCCAAACTCGCAACGTGGCATGGAATAAAATTTTTCCCACCCACCACCCAAGCCGATCATCCCAGTATCGCACCAAAGCCCAAATCTTCAGACCTACGGGATATTAAACAATTACCAGGAGAGTTAGTTCATCATTTTTGGGCTAGACTCCTTCTCACCAGAAATAGAGAAAAAGGTCTTAGTGACCAAGAGATAATGGCAACGTTCAAATGCAATTGCCATGATGAAGGGATTCTTAACGCCCTGGCTCGCCGACACATTCGTGACTTCGTCGAGCTGTCAGACTTGGTATAGAAATATTGTGCCATGGAAAGCGCTTGGCAAGCCGAACGGTTATTTTCGGAACCAACCTTTACCAAACACCCTAGAGGAGATCGTAAAAATAGGATACCTCCAAAGCGGCCAGTCAGATTCGAACTCGCCAAAAATAGGAACAAGCCCATTATAGTGGTCTGTATGGTCCTTGACGGGCTTTTGGATAAACCATGCCCTATACATTTTGTGTTGCTTAACACAAACCTGACTCATAGCCTTAGAGCTTGATGGGCCATCAGGTAGGTAGCAAAAAGTGGTGAGGCCATTCTTGAGGCGCTACCGCCGAATAGGCGCTCCACATCGTCACCTGAATAGAACGCAGAAGTCCTGACAATCTACGAAACGTTCCCCTCAAGGAACGGAAGGAAAAGAGCTCTTAAAGAACACGAACAGGTCTACCATGCGGCAGCAACAAGCACATGGGCAGACATCCACATTACCTTCGGAGATACTGACCGACCAACCATTTGTTCCCAGTCATTCGCTGGCCGCACTAGTCCTGAACCTCATCATCGATGACTACAGGTTGCACAAGGTGCTAATGGATGGCGACAATGGTTTAAACCAGATCTACAAAGGCACCCTAGAAAAAATGCAGTTCGACCGATCTCGCATCGAGCATAGCAACACGACTTTTCGGGGAATCACTCTAGGGAAGGAGGTGCGATGTTCGGGACGTATCATCCTGGATGTAGTGTTCAACATGCCCGAAAACTACCGACCCGAAGAGCTCCTCTTCCATATCGTACCATTCTCTAGCAGCTATCATGCCCTATTGGGACGTGACACCTTCACAAAATTCCAGGCTATACCCCATTATGGGTATATGAAACTCAAAATGCCAGGACCAAACGGAGTAATCACAATTGCTAGTGATCCGAACATAGCCCTCTGGGCCAAAAAAAACAGCAGCCCTAGCCCTCGAGGCACTAGCCGAGACCTTCGCTATAGAAGAATTGACCACACTTTGGTCAATAGTTGACAAGGACGACATGATCCTTAGCAAAAGGCTCAAGCCCACATCCTTTAAACCCGCAGATGAAATCGTTAAATTTCAAGTACACCCGACAGACCCCAACAAGACAGCATCCATCGGAGCTCATCTCGATCCCGTTGTGGACGAAGCGCTGCGGACATTTTTACGGGAAAGTTGGGACATCTTTGCCTGGCATCCTTACGATATGCCCGGAATCCCACGGTGGCTGGCAAAACACAGTCTGAATGTCATGGCATGCTTCAAGCCCATGAAGCAGACTCTACGCTGCTTTTCCGAACCCAAATGGCAAGCAATGGGTGAATAATTAGCTAAACTTCTAGAGGCCAGATTCATTCGGGAGATTAAGCACCCCGAATGGTTGGCAAATTTGGTGATGATACCAAAGAAAGACAAATCATGGCGGCTTTGCGTCGATTTCAAAGACCTCAACAAGGCCTGCCCTAAGGACCCTTTCCCCTTACTGCGCATAGACCAGATCATCGATGCCACAGCCGGACACGACTCGTTGTGTTTCCTCGACGCTTATTTCGGATACCATCAGATTAACATGAAGGAATCCGATCATCTTCAACCACATTCATCACCCCCTACATGCCATTATGCTTCAACACGATGCCCTTTGGGCTGAAAAACACTGGGGCTACGTACCAGCGCATGATCCAGACTTGTCTCGTGAAACAAGTCGGTAAGCCAGACGAGGCTTACATGGACGGTGTGGTAGTCAAAACCAAACACGTCAGCCAGTTGATCGACGACCTACGACCAACCTTTGCCAGCCTGCGCGAGTACGACATACAACTCAATCTGGAAAAATATGTATTCGGAGTTTCTGCCGACAAACTGCTCGGATTCATCGTCTCCCATGGAGGAATAGAAGCGAATCTAGCTAAGATCCACGCTCTATCAGAACTTGCAATCCCCACAGAGCTAAAGCATGTCCAGAGGTTGGCTGGTTGCGTAGCGGCGCTAAGCCGCTTTATCTCTCGCCTCGGAGAAATGGCTCTACTGCTCTATAAGTTGTTGAAACGGACCAACAATTTTGAGTGGACCAGTGAAGCAGCGGCCGCGTTAGAAGAAATTAAAACACTGTTGGCAAGAAATCCCATACTCACAGCACCAGATGCTGGTGAACCCATGTTATTATACATAGCGGCTACCAACCAAGCCATTAGCGCAATGCTCGTCGTCGAATGAGAGGAGGAGGGACACAAATTTTGGACACAAAAGCTAGTCCATTACGTGTCATAAGTACTAACACAATGCAAGTCTAGATACCCGCACTACCAGAAGATAGCCTACATAGTATTTATGGCATCACGGACACTCAGACACTATTTCCAAGAGTGTTCGCTAATGGTGGCATCCGAAGTACCCCTGAACGACATAATCAACAACAGGGACACCACCGGCCGCATAGACAAATGGGCTATTGAGCTCCTTCCCTTTGAAATAACCTACAATGACGTGCCATAAAATCTCAGGTACTGGCAGATTTTTTGGCCGAGTGGACGGAGGCCGAGCTCCCCAGGGAATATAGTACATACTCCCATTGGAAAATGTACTTCGATGGATCCAAAACCTTGGCCGGACTAGGGGGCTAGAGATATCCTAACATCCCCCACAGGCGACAATGTTCGATATGTGTTGCAGATCATGTATGCCGACTCCAACAATGCAGCCAAATACGAAGCACTCTTGCATGGTCTTCGGATGGCAATATCAATGGTCATACAACGGCTAGAGGTGCGAGCGGACTCCAACTTTGCTATCTCCCAAATCAATGGCGAATTCGATGCCAAAAACCCGAAGATGTCGGCATATAGAAATGCCGTCCTAAAGATATCCACACGGTTCGAGGTGGTGGAATTCCACCACATCGCTCACGACAACAACCAAGCCACTTATGTATTGGCCAGCATGGGGGCTAAGCACGCCCCTGTACCAAAAAATAATTTCTTCGAACGGCTCTTTAAGCCATCCATGGTTTGGCAGGACGATCATAAGGGCGCCAGTCTAAATACGCCGGAAGAGGTTGTTCCCCCTATAAACGAACCAGATGACCAAATCATTGGCGTCTCCATAATGGATGAAATGCCTTTGGCCCATGAGGCCATGGCAGTAATCGCACCATGGACCGAGCCCTTTCTCGCCTACCTTCTTCGCAAGGAACTCACCGACGATCAGACAGAGGCGCGACGCATAATTCGGCGATCCAAAGCCTACAAGGTACACAAGGGTGAGTTATATAAGAAAAGCACCACCAGAATATTACAGCGGTGCATATCTGAGGAAGAAGGACATCAACTCTTGGCTAAAGTCCACGTTGGGATGGGCGGTCATCACGCCACAGCAAGAGCCTTGGTCAGCAAGGCCTTCCGAGATGGTTTGTTTTGGCTCACTGCTCGGGCGGACGCCCAATCACTTGTAAAACACTGTGTGGGGTGTCAAATTTTCGCAAATCAAAGTCACATGCCCCCAACAACTCTTCGGACTATTCTGATCACCTGGCCTTTCACGGTTTGGGGGCTGGACATGGTCAAACTACTTAAAGGGGGGGACCAAGAAGAATAAATATTTACTGGTCATGGTTGACAAGTTCACCAAATGGATAGAGGCAAAACCCATTAAATCGGCCAAGTCCAGACCGGTAATCAACTTCATATCCGACGTGGTACACCGTTACGGTGTCCGACATAGTATAATAACGGGTAATGGATCCAACTTCACGACCCAAGAGGTCACGGACTAGTGCGCAAAAATGGGCATCAAGCTCGATTATGCATCAGTGTATCATCCGTAGACCAATGGACAAGTCGAACGAGCAAATGGTCTCATCATGAGTGGCATTAAGCCATGTTTGGTACGGTATCTTCATGAGTCTCACTGTTATTGGGTGGAGGGGCTCGACTCCATTTTATGGGGCCTGCGAACCACCCGAACAGGTCAACGGGACACACACCGTTCTTCATGGTCTATGGGGCACAAGCAGTCCTCCCCTGTGATATCATTCATGACACACCAAGGGTGCGCATGTCCGAGGAAAAGGAAGCCGAGTTAGATCGGTAGGACGACCTGGATGCCTTAGAAGGAGAGTGTGCCATAGCTCGGGTTCACTCTACTTTTTACCAATAGCAGGCCTGACGTTACCAGAGTAGGGAGGTCAGGGCAAAAACATACAACATGGGCGAACTCATCTTACGGCTCCCGGAGAAGCAGAAGCATAAACTCAAACCCAAATGGGAGAGCTCCTTCATAACCGACGAAGTACTTGCAGGAGGAGCCTACCATCTTCGGAACCCGTCGGACAGTCGCCTTGAACCAAACCCATGGAACGTACCTCGTCTTCGGCGCTTCTATGGATAAACCGGTGTCGTCACACTTTTCCCCTTTTTTTGTCTTCACTTTTCTTTCTCTTTTTCTTTCCCCTCCCACTCTGTTGTTTGGTAGGATTAAATTTTTTCCTCTTCTATCTATGTTTGGTTCAACCGATCTCGTACTAAGATTCTCGGCTTACACCTTTAAGTGTCAAATCCGAACATAGCACCTTGGGGCTTCTTTCCGAAGCCAACGCTTTTATATTATAAGAATTTATTCACACTTCTTGTGTACACACATTTCCTTTGTCGTGCTTAAGCCACCATATGCATCAATTCGAACTAAGACTTTTCCAAGCTGGGTTGCCTCGCTCCTGTGCTTACCCTCTACGTTCCCGATTGTTCGGCTAGAGGGTAAAGGGAGCACTTCTGCAATTGTTACGACCGGGTCATCTGTACACGTACCTCAGGCGGGTGAAGCCGAAAGCTAGCTATCTTAAGTACACAATTGGTTGGCTGTGATGGAAGCAATTAATCCTACTATGGTTGTTATCACAACTACTTGGGCTTCTTCTCTCTCAATAGCCCTTAGCCGCATACTAGCAGTATGCGTCCCTTCTACCTATGATCTTCGTAGAACCCTTAAGAAAGGTATCGATAGAGGTACTATTTTGTTCGGAAGATGTTTCTTACGCTAAGCAGTAATATAACATATCTCCCTGTGTGCTTTTTGTCTGTTCGCACCAAATGGCCGGATTGTGTGGTTCCCCAAACATAATCCACTCTTCTAGGGTGATAAATTAAGAGGAACACTCCCGAGCTCTTAGCACAAGAGGTAGAAGCCGATGGCTGGTTAAGACAAAGTTTACAACACAAATGGAGCAATTACTCGATTATTCATACATAGTTACATATAATCATACATTCGGCTGCTGATTGAGATTGTCGATTATAGCGTCCAGGGAGCAATATTCTTGCAAAAGACGGGCGGCAGGCATAACTTGGTCGTACACCAGGTGGAGCGGCACTTCTTTTCCATCTGACCCTACTGGCCCAACCTGAGCCATACGCTCGGGATTAAATCTGGTATAGCAGGTCTTGATCATCGCCCACGCCTCTCGTGCTCCCTCCTGACAAGCCGATGTCTTCCACAGCTCGAACATACTTCAGGCTCCCTTGAATCGATCGACCAGTTCCGTCATTCCTTCTGGAGCTTGCTCGGCAGGCCATAGTGCCTTTACCATGCTTTTCATAGCCTTCCGAGCACACTCATGAAGAGCAGAAAGCTCCTTCAGAAGGTTCCCCCGGTTTGATTCGATATCTTCTTCAAGACGCCCAGACAGGAGACCTATACATGAGGCAAAGGCATACTTATTATACTTCATCTATAAGAAGTACTTGCCAATGTTAGAATCACACTTACCGAACATGCCCCTCTATAGTTTCTGGTTCTCTTCTTGGGCCTGGGTCAATTGAGTTTTTAAACTCTAATTTCTTCGGCCTGTTGTTTATTCTCCGCCTGGAGACGGTTCAAAACACGATAGCCGGCCTCATGTTGGGACTTGGCGTATCACTGAGATTCTCGGGCTGCATCCAAATCTTTTTGCATTTGCCCTATTGATTCAGCTGCTAAAGAGTATCCTTGTGTTAGCACGAGAATATATTAAGATTAGCAGCACAGATATACTCACCATGTGCCTCCCGAGTAAAACTCTTCACTTGCTCTAGTTCGGCCTTCACAGATTCCACCTGTGCTCGGCTATCTTCTAGTTCCTTGGCCAGTTGCTCGCTCTGCTTCTTTGAGGCCTGCATTAGCAATAAAACAACACAAGGATCCTTAATTCAGTCGTTCCGACCAATTTAAGGCTCGAGGGCTACTGGGTTTACATGAGTGTCCGGACTCTACAAAACCAATTATTGACCCGCAGGCTAGACGATATTAATTTCATAGCTTCTCTGAACCCAGCTCGGGCAGCATCGATGTGCACGTCCCCTGTGCGTAGAGCACCGAACTCGTGTTCAGAGAATACTGGGTGACGCAAGGCCTCTCGTCACAGCTGATGATTCATGGAGCTTCCTACATAGGATTTGGTAACAGACATAGCGTCACCGGAATCGGCAGGGGCTGGATTGGCCATGGGAACCTCTGTAGCAGGTTCAGCATGAGTCACAGCTTTGGAATTTTGAGCTTCCTCGGACACCCTAACAACCTCCTCGATAGGGGAAGGCTGAGTTTCTCGCTTGTGAATTTTGATATAAAAGCTGCTCTGAGGATCTATCAGTTGTGATAATAAATAAACAGCCGAACAAAATACCTTTGGGTTGAGCGAGTAGATGGACTCGTCCTCACAGCCGGCTCGTTCGCCGGATCCCTGTTCTTTTTTGGTCCGAGCACTTCTTCCGTTGCTAACGTATGATGCGTAGATCGACGACGCTTGGGAGTAGGAGCCGACACATTCGGGGCATTGTAGGATGCCTGCCTTTTTCCAGACGAGCTTTTCTTCTTCTTATTTGTTGCAGGAGAAGGGAACGATCCAGGGTAGTCGGCTATGATAGCCACCTTGGAGCGGTTGAGACTCTCCTGGTAGAAGACCCCGTCTTCAAACTCAATTGACAGATCCGGCATGAAAACCCGTATCATCATCGTGGGAATAGTCTTCGGGCTGAGGAGCCATACAATTAACTGTCTCGATGAAGCTTCTCTAGCCCTGATCACATGAAGTTAAAGACTTCAATCAAAAAAGGACAAAATGGAAACTCGAACTGTGTTCATGGAGGTGAAAGTCTTACCCATTCGATGGGGTTGTGGCTTGAATATCCCTCCTTGGTCGATTGTCGAATAAAGTCTTGTTGCTCCCCTTTGTATAGGTCAGCAAGTGCGGTGGCCAATGCTGTCTGATTGGCAGGGCCTAGTCTTCGGGAGTGTGTGGTGTTACTTGTCCCGTTGTAACGCCACAATGGGTGTATCCTCTTTTCAAGAGGCTGCACACACCGGGTGATGGCGGCAGCCATGACATCGATCATGGATAGATTGTGGTGGGCTAGTATCCTCACCGAGGCTAGCAAGCATTGCACTTCAACATTGTCCTCTTGGGACGAACTCTTCGGCTACCAGTTGTACCTTTTCTTCAATGGGGCGTCGGAGTATTCAGGCAGACCCCTCCGAGCTGGATCGAATAGGGGGACTTCTTTGATATAAAACCATTCCGAAGACCATTCTTCGGACTCCTTCGGTGTTCCCATCGGATACCCCATTGCCGCTATGCGGCATACTTCGGCTCCGCCGACCTCCAAGATTGTCTTGTCCCAACTTCGAGGGACGAGGTATAAATACTTCCTCCATAGCTCAAAATGTGCCTTGCAGCCTAGAAACATCTCGCAAAGGGCAACGAAATCCGAGATGTGCAGGATAGACCCTAGGGTAAGATGGTGGAGCTGGATCCTGTAAAATTCTAGTAACCCTCTCAAGAACGGGTGAATAGGAAACCCGAGACCCTGTAGAAGAAAGGGCACAAAGAATACACATTCCCCCTTTGTGGATTGGGGAAATTCTCCGCAAAAACTTCATCATTGAATGAAGATAATACCGCGCGGGTCACTGCCAAATCTGAATAAGGGAGGTACCCCTAGGTCTCCAGGTTACGTAGTCAGAGGAGCGACATGGAGCAGCTAGTCCAATCCCCGGGACTGGAGCCGTAAGGGCGCGAGGAAGAGCTGGGAGCGCTCACCATGTTTTTCATGGTGATATTCCGCTTAGAGTTTTTTCTGATGGGGAGAAGGAAAAGGATGTGGCTTAGACCACGATTTTTGTTTGCTTAAATGAGTGGTGCGTCCGTTGCGGAGGGGTAGTCTTGTAAAAAATCACTTAACCGCTCGTCTCCCCATGACGCGCAAAAATCGAGGAACGTTGACGGTTATTATAATGGACCTGGTGAGCTCTTGATGCTTGGGATTTCATCCATGAGTGGTTGGTTGCCGAACAAGAGGTAGTAGGGGACTCACCTTGCAAGCCGAAGATTATGACACATGAAGATTATCCGGATATACATCGGCGTTGAAGGCTAGTCCGGGGGCTAGTAAGGGAGTCCTGGATTAAGGGGTCCTCGGATAGACGACCTGTTTCTCATGGGCCGGACTGTATGGTCCGCGAGGTGAGCATTGGATGATCAAGGGCCGTGTCGCCAGGGTGGAAGCTTCAAGGAGCCACGACGTGTCCTCCAAGTTGTCGACCGTAGATAGGCATGGTTTTTTTTCCTTCGATGTGCAACCGACCATATGTAAACCCTAGGTACCCTCGGCGTCTATATAAGCCAGAGGGTTTTAGGTTTTAGGGGAGACAACTCATCTAGGGTTTAGCTATTTGATCTTGAGGTAGATCGACTCTGTACCCTATACATCATCAATACAATCAAGAAGGACGTAGGGTATTACCTCCATAGGAGGGCCCGAACCTGGGTAAACATCATCTCCCTTGTCTCCTGTTACTATTGATTCTAGTTTCACAGATCGGGACCCCCTACCCGAGATTCGCCAGTTTTGACACCGACAACAAGAAACTCGGTTTAAAGGTTATGGATGCACAAGTAGTATCTGTACTTAGTGCAAATCTTTGGACTAGCAGGAGATCTTAAGCAAGCATCACATGTTAAAGGAATCAATAGCATATAACTTCTATGCACAATCACACGAACCACATATGAGAACGAAAATAAAAGGGGAATCTTCTAGAGCGTCGGTCCCAGGCTATTACAACTCTCCTCCGCTAACGAGGATCTCGTCCTTAGTTGCTTCTTTGACAAACGAGTGAAACCAATGAAAACATGAAGGTTGGAAGAGATGAAGAACAACATGGGAACAAGCAAGAACTTACAAGAAATTTCGGCAACACTTCGGTAGGATAGAGAGGAAAAATTTGATATGGTGGAAAGGAATTGAAAGAGAAACACCAAACTTCAGTTGGATTAGAATCAAAACTTCATAAGACAGAAGGATCATGAAAAGATTTCACATCACTCTGGTAATGGACAATCAAGGGAAGAACATGATCTTAATCAAACTAGATGATGGATTGAAGAGAGCAACATCACAACGCCTCCGTATGAAAAGAATATAAACTAGATCATTGGAAGGAAAGAACAGAGCAGACAATGACAACTCCTACTACAAATAGATTTGAAAGCATATTTAGGAAGAAGAGATTGAACGGAGTTGTTGGAACACCAAAAACGAAAAGAACAAGCTTGTTGTGGACTTATGGAAAACATCTTAAAATTATGAGGTGACAACCTACCACAACAGAAACAATTGATTGGTTGAGAGAAAAACTTCTTTCACCAAGAAGAGAAGGAGAAAACTTGAATCATTTATGACACCATGATAGCGACAATCCTTAGCGACAATCACACGAACCACAAACGAGAACGGAAATAAAAGGGGAATCTTCTGGAGCGTCGGTCCCGGGCTGTTATAGCAAGAGTCCTCCTCGGACTCCAAGACCAGACGACAAGGTCCTCAGCGTCTGGCCCCAGATGCCATGGTCCCTGGTGTCTGGCTCCTGGCCTCCACAAAACACCTTTTGCACCTTCCTAAAGCCTCACGTGCTTTACCCCTTGGCCCAAATAAAGTGTTCTTGTACCCCAAACATTTCGGGAAACATCCGAAACTCTTTTCGGTGAATTCCAGAACCCTACCGGAGACCAAACACTATTATCCCATATATCAATCTTTACCTCCGGACAATTCTAGAGCTCGTCGTCATGTTCGGGATCTCATCTGGGACTCCGAACAACTTTTGGTCACCAACATAATAACTCAACTATACATATATCATCATCACACGTTAAGTGTGTAGACCCTGCGGGTTCGAGAACTATGCAGACATGACCGAGACACCTCTACAGTCAATAACCAGTAGCGGGACCTAGATGCCCATATTGGCTCCTACATATTCTACGAAGATCTTTAACGGTTGAACCTCTATGTCAAGGATTCAGTTAATCCCGTATGTTGTTCCCTTTGTTCTTCGCTATGTTACTTGGTGTAACATCCCAAAATTTCAATTTGGAATGTTTTACAATTATTAGTTAAGCATCTATGCATATGATTGAAATGAATGTGGCAATTATATTTTCATCTTCTTTATTTGACTTCTTTTCAACTGCCATTTGAGTTTATTCAATTACCTGACAAAATACTTTGATACAAAAAAAGTATGAGAGGTGGTAACATGACACCCCAAAAGTCAGAAGAAAATAGTGCCAATTTATTTGAAAGTCAAATTTGGTTTCATTTTGGATTTTCTTTAAATAATGTTTTTATAAAGTTTTTATTTTGACTCTAAAGAAATGTTCACGCTGTAGGATTTATTTTTCTGATCGTTTTGGTATATAATACCTTATATTTTGTTTTCCGTCTTATTCTCACAAAAAAAACACGCACGCACCCAGGCCGGCCGAGCCAGCCACCAGGCCGCTCGCCCAAGCCAGCCAGGCCGAGCGAGGCGCTCGCCAGTGCAGCCCAAGCCTCCGATTGATTCCAGGAGCAAGCGCTCCACCCTAGCGCCACCAGAGACAAAAAAACCATCTTCCCTAACCTCCCGCTCGACCCGCTGGATAACCCAGCGCTCGCAGCTCCCGCACCAGCCGCACGAAGCTCTTAGGATAGAGCCTATCCGCAGCTTCATAGCACCCCTAGCCGCGCCTATAAGTAGCCCTTGATGCCCTCTTTCCATTCAGCCAAGCCGAACCACCTCTCGTCGCTCGTAGCTGTCGCCCCGTCCATTTGCATCTCGTAGGAGCCGGAGCTTTCCAACGAAGATTCCGACGCCGGTGAACCCCCATGGCCCCTTTTTCTTCAGGAAATCGGACCCCCTCATCATCCTGCATCCCCGTGACATCTTTTTGTGCCCCTAGGTTTGCCGGAGCCGCCGCCCCGATGACCTATTTTTCGTCGGAGTTCATCGGAGCTCCACCCTTGCTCCACTCCCTCCGGTCGTCGCCGTCGACCGCCGTCACCACCGCCCGGAGGCCGTCGCCGAGCTGCACCCGCCCGACCACCTCGCGCGTGCCAGAGCCTGCCGGAGCCGCCGCCCCGTCACCGCCGAACTCCCTGCCGACGTCGTGCTCGTCCCTATGAGCGCTCGTCGCTCCTCTGTTCGTACGTAGTGTAGATTAGATTAGTTTTTTTATTAGACCGAAGAGGTATGCGGTTAACCGCGTTTTAATATAAACCATGCGGTTTATTTAAACCGAACGTCGGTTTTTTCTTTTTAGTTTAGCCGAACCGATGATTTACTTAATTCGCGAACGTTCATCGCATAGCATTGACCACGAACGTACCCAGCCAACCAGAGCCATCCACTTCGCGCTCTAGCCGCGAACGTTCACAATTTAGTATTTTCAGAAACGTACCTATAGCAGTTTTTTTTCCAGAATTGTTTCAAAACTTCAAACGGCCTTAACTTTTTAACCGTAGATTGAAACGGGTTGAAACAAGAGGCTAAATTTTCATATCGAATAGCCCTAACCATAAAACCCATAGTTGCAGATTTTTGCAAGTTCAAATTTGAAATTATTTCAGTTTTGAATTTAAATTTCATTAGGTCATATCTTTCAAACGGTATACCCGTTTGAAGTGATTCTTTTTGCACAGCGTCACACGAACTAAATCCTTTGCCATGAAATTTTTCGACTGTATATTCTACACAATTATTTTCTGTTCATCATAATTTTTCTAGAATGCCTTGTAAGAACAGTAGTGCACATCACGAATTTTGAACATTATTTATACTTTGAAACTTTTCATGTTAATGACTTGTGTTGGATTTTATTTGGATTTTGCAAATATTTTGTTGCATGTTTTCTTTGAATGGTATGAATGCTTGTTTATGCGTGTTATTTACTTTGCGATAGATTGTCCGGAGTGCAAAGCAGAGTACTACCATTCCCTAGAACTTCACTCCCAGCACGAAGGCAAGTTGCATTTTGATCATATCAGTTTTTACCTATGTTTTATTTTTGCACATAGTCCTTTGATGTAGGAGTGCATGGTAGGATTTTTTACTTGTTGGTTTTACTATCACCCAGTAGTTCATTTGAGGTAGGTCTGAACCGTACCAACTTTGTCGCCACCGTGTTATATTACAATGCTTCGCCAAAGTGGACATGGATTGGGGAGTGTTATCACCTTGAGATGTGAGTGACAAAGTAGTAACTAGGACCAACTTTAATGAACTACCTGGGTGGAAATTGGTTTGTATGGTGGCGAAGTATAGTGGGAGCATTCATGGAAATCCATGGGAGTGCACACTAGTGGTCCGTCCACCCAGGCTCAAAGGGATCAACCTTATTTTCATGTCTATAAGTTTCCGTGTGTAGCCGTAAGCCAATAAGGGCTCTGACTCAGTTGAGTAGATGGTGTGACCTCTTCCGGGATAGGCTAGCAGATGTAGATGATGTAGGTGTACCGGCCTATCCGTGGGTTAGGGGAAACTCTTTCGAAAGACTATGTCTCGATCTTCCGATCAAGGATGTGGTCGAGTCTTGTGGGGAAAAGTGCACAACCTCTGCAGAGTTATAATCTAATCGATTAGCCGTGTCCCCGGTCATGGACAACTTGAGCTTTTAGTAGTGGAAATATAGGGAGATCTCATCACTCTTAACTAATCAACTAGGTACAAAATTTTGGAATGATTGAGATGGGCATCATCTCAGACTTATGATATTTGTAGAAGTAGAGCAATTATTTTTGATAGGGAAAAACTAGCTTTATGCAAAACTAAACTTAGAGCTTTCCACCAGCCAAATTGCATGTACTATGTAGGCTCATTTCACTTTATGATGTAACTTGCCAGTACATTCCATGTACTGACCTACATGACTGCAACTTATCATGTTGCAGATTTATTCGTCGACGAATAAGGTGCGATAGGTCGTTTTTCTGGACTCAGCTTGCTCGTGGAGTTGATGGACTCGTTACACTTTTTGCTTCCGCATGTTTTTGTTTCACTTGGCCTTAGGCCACATTAATGTAGTAAATACTCTTTGAGAATTCTCGATGTAATAAATGTGTGATTGAACTCTGTTGTAAATCCTCAAGTACTGTGTGTGTCAGCATACTGATCCAGGGATGACACTTAAGCACAGAGACTCCGATCCCTTGAGATTGGGTCGCTACACTTGCCCGAGATTCGATCATTGGTATCTCTATACCTAGTTCAATCTCGTTAACAACAAGTCTCTTTACTCGTTCTGTAATACAAGATCCTGTGGCTAACGCTTAGTCACATTGCTTGCAAGGCTTATTGTGATGTTGTATTACTGAGTGGGCCCTGAGATACCTCTCTTTCACACGGAGTAACAAATCCCAGTCTTGATCCATGCCAACCCAACATACACCCTCAGAGATACCTGTAGAGCACCTTTATAGTCACCTAGTTACGTTCCGACATTTGATACACACAAGGTACTCCTCCGGTGTTAGTGATTTGCATGATCTCATGGTCATAGGAACAAATACTTGACATGCAGAAAACTGTAGCAATAAACTGACACGATCATATGCTACGTATATAGATTGGGTCTTGTCCATCACAACATTCTCCTAATGATGTGACCCCATTATCAAATGACATCTCATGTCCATGGCTAGGAAACCTTGACCATCTTTGATCAATGAGCTAGTCTACTAGAGGCATACTAGGACATAATGTTGTCTATATACCCACACATGTATTTAGTTTCCAATCAATACAATTATAGAATGGATATTAAATGATTATCACGAACAAGGAAATATAATAATAACCAAATTATTATTGCCTCTAGGGCATATTTCCAACAGAAGGTACATAATCTATGAGAGAATCCAAGTTGGATGTTCTTCAAAGTCAACTTGACAAGTTCAAGATGAAGGATGGTGAAGGAGTCGTTGAGATGTACTCTAGGCTAGCTCTCATAACCAATGAGATTGCCGGCTTAGGAAGCAAAGAAATGACTGACAAATTCATCATCAAGAAGATACTTTGAGCTTTGGATGATCGATATGACACCATTTGCACATTGATACAAATGATGCCAAACTACAAAGATCTCAAGCCAACGGAAGTGATTGGTAGAATTGTTGCTCATGAGATGACACTCAAAGACAAGGAAGAGCTTCACCACAAGTCTAGCGGTGCTTACAAAGCCACAAGTGATGTTCCCGCTACCTCAAGCGACAACCTTGTCACAAATGAAGAGATAAGCCTCATGGTCAAGAAATTCAACAAGTTCTACAAGAATAGAAGCAAAGATCAAAGCTCCAACTCAAGATATGAAGAGAAGCATTCGTCAAGTCGTGACTGAAACTGCTACAATTGTGGGAATCCCGGACACTACTCCAATGAGTGCACGACTCCTTACAAAAGGAGAGAAGAGTCACCAGAAGATGAAGCTCAAGAGACGAGTCACCTCGAAGAGAGAGAAGGAGTAGAGATGATCATTATGAGTGAAGACCTTCAAGGAGAAGTAGGGACTCGGAGAAGAAGCAAAAGTACACCAAGAGCTAATCAAGTAGGAAACATCAAGCTCATGTTGGTGAATGGGTTTCCGACTCCGAATCCGACAACCACTCTGAGAGAAGCTATCACTCCAACTCCAACTATAGTAAAGATGAAGGTGTTGCCGGACTTGCACTAGTGACGACCGACTCCTATGACATATTTGATTCACCCAATGAAGGGATTGGGCATTGCTTCAAGGCTAAAGGCCCCAAGGTAACACACCCCGAGTATCTCAATTTCAATAGTGATGAAGATGACTTTCTATTTCGCAAATATAGTAATGTTAGTCGAAATGAACTTTCTAGTACTCACTCTAGTGTAGGTAAGTCATGCGATGATGATTAGTTGGAAATACAACGACTAACTCAAGAACTAAAAACTCTTAAGTTAGCTCATGAGTCAACTCTAGAAGATCATAGAGATCTTGTAAGGACACATGAGAAGCTACGCTTCTAGAAGCTCAATTTATAGCAAGAGCATGAGTTCCTTAAAGCTATCAATTATGATCTTCGAAAGAAGACATCCTCTTATCTAGACAAGCGACTTCTCTTTTCTACATTCATGCCACAAGTTAAGTCTAAGCAAGCTAGTAAAAAAGGAATGAAAGGTTCTTCAACTAGTAGCAATAAAAATGATAAATCCAATGATATTGCTTCTAGTAGTTCTATTGATCCCACTAACTCTTCTCTTAGCCAAGTTACACTTGAGCATAATGAACTCTTGAAAGGGATTATAGAGAAAGGTATCTACAAGAGTCTTTAAGGGTGCAAATTTTGTGACGATATTGTATGCAAGCACGAAGGATACCGAAAGAATCGTGGTGTTGGCTACTTCAACGCTAATGGAGTTGAATGGGAAGAAGGTCAATACCCCAATCCCAATTTTGTTCCTCAAAAGGAGAAGTATGAAAATACTCTTCCCAAGGGAACAAAAGCTCAAGATGACCTTCCACCACAAGATCCCAAGCTCAAGGACAAGAACAAGCTTCAAGAGGACACTGACTCATATGAAGATGAATCCCAATCTTTGATGAAGTGGGTTCCTAGGGCTACCACAAGCTCAACTTCTACAAGTGCTACTTCAACACCGAGGATCCCCATCAACTTGATGTGGGTCCCCAAGAAGAAGAACTAGAGAAGTTCTTGAGGGGTGACTCCGCCAATGAAATCCACTCATATTCATTATTGGCAAGAACTAGTTGCAATCAACATCAACATCATACAATAGTTCAAGGAGTCACACATTCCCTCAAAGGTAAGCAAGGGACAAGGTAATCGACAAATCAATGGACATCATCACATATGCTTTGCACTCCATGTCCATAGATATCTTTGTATTTGTCTCTTGTGTGTTGGTACTAACCCATGTAGGCGAGAAGATAAATGAAACAACAAGGAAGCTCCCAACTCTTGGTGATCTTCATCAACTTTGAGCATCCACCAATACTTCACCTACATGAAGTATTCATCGACAAAAGCCAAGGTTAGTTTATACCTCCTATGGGGGATGTCACATAAAGGGGGAGCTTTACTCTAAATTTTGAGTCAAAGCATCTCATAGAATGTGACAACATTAAATGCTTCATGTAAAAGTGGTAACCCCACTTGTGCTTAAACAATGAGTATGACCTATGATCAAGTATTCTTACTTGGCTCCTAAGTCAATATACTCATATATAGATGACTCCGTCATCGCCAAAGTGCTTACTAGATGATATTGTGTTTGTGCATGTTTGCCATGATTTCATTTGACATCTTATTGTGTGAGCATGTTGGTCTGCATTTATTTTCTCATTCGAGGATATCCAATTGGCAAATGAAAATGAAAAGCCAAATAGCAACAATTGGCTTTTCATTTTCATTTGCCAATTGGATATACAAGAATGCCTAGGACCAATCCTTTAGCTATCTATGCTTTCTCACCTCATATTCTATTCATGCCGCATCACAAAATTTGAACAAGTACTTTTCGATCTCTCTGTGTGAGGAGCACTCAGAGTTCCGTATCGTCAAGGACCGACCATTGAAACATCCCAAGTGCATCTCCGTGGAACCAACTCCAAATTCTTGGTCTCACTGAATGCCTAGGGTTGATTTGGTTTTTCTATCTCGCTACTGCTGATTTCATATTCTCGGTTACATTGAGTTTCCCTGTCAGCTGACAGTTGTGAAACTTGGTGACACCAAAAATATCAAATCGGTGTCACCGACAGCGATGGGTATAATTTGGTGGACCCGATGCTTTGAATTTCATTCTTCAAATGTTGCGCCTCCAAAACCCTAGCTACCGTCCGAAGGCCCCTGGTCACCTCCTTGCTTCCCCGAGCGCCTCCGCCGCTGGGAATCGCCACCGTCGATGTTTTCTTCCCCAATGTCGCCGCCGTAGCGGATCCATTGCCGCATTATAATTTGGATTCGACCCACTCTCGTGCTCCTCTATCTGATTCTTGCGCATTAGGGTTTATTCCTAGTCTATCCCCAGTTTGAGAGCCTTCCACCCAAAATAAAATCTCGTAGAGTAGAGGACGATCGATTTTTAGGGTTTTGCCGTCCGCCGCCTGTATCTCGGTAGAACCGATGCAAAGAAATCGATGTCACCGATTTTCCTTTCTGCCACACTGAGAACACCTCGATGGAACCGAGTTCTCATTTTCGGTGCAACCGAAAATGGTGCCAAGTTCCTAGAAAGTAAGGTGCTTGTCTCAGTGTGAACGAAATTTTTGCCTCGGTTGTACCGAAATACACTTGACAGAATGCAAAACCTGGAAAATCTTTTCTTCAAACTTTCAAAAATCTCTGCATTTTGTGTTAACTTATCCTATTACACTCTCCTATACTCTATTCACACGGACAACGTGTCAGGCTCATATAGTCAGAATTTGCCAGAGCAGAGCATAGAGATGAGTTCAGGTACTAGTCCCGAGCCCAGTTATTCCAGAGATCCAGGCACTCCCAGCTCTTATGGGTTGCCTAAGGCTGCCACTAGGACAAGGAAGAGACTCAACTCAGATGAGGAAGATTCTGATTTTGTCCTAGAAGAGGTTCTTGCTAAGAAGTAAGAGAAGGCTGGAAGGAAGTCTGCCAATGAGGCCACCTCATCTAGGAAGGTGGTCAGCAAGATCTATGCTCCTGTAGAAACCATCAATGCACATGAGAGTGCTAGGGCAACTTTGTCCATTGAGATTCCAAAGAAAGCTTTTCCTAAGAAGACAACCAGGAAGAGGATCATCCGTGTGATTGGCAGGCCTACCTCTATGTATGAGGATCCAGAGGAGGCTACTGCTGCTTTTGCTGCTGAGGAGGAGGAGGAAGAGGAGGAACCTGCTGCTCAGGCCCCTCCTAAGAAGAAGGCCAAGAAACTTTTGGCTGATGCTATGCCCAAGCTAGGCCCCTCCAAGAGCACCAAGGCTGCATCCAAGAAAGTTGCTGCACAGAAGTCCAAGAGGACTACCAGAGATATACCTGCTTCTGAGAAGAACAAGAAGTCCACTTTTAGAGAAGCAGATGATGATGAAGATGCTATGTCTGTTCTGATGAAGCTCAGACCTCACCTTCCAGTTCATGATGCCAACCATCATATTGCCGAGGACATGAAGAAGAAGAAAGATTCAGGCTTGAGGGCATGGAGAGCCATTGATCCATATGCCCAGAGGAGGAAGACTGCTATTGATTACAGGTTTTATACCAAGGAGCAGCAAGACTTCAATAAGACAGTTTTTATTGACAAGAGTCTTGTAGTCAGTGACATGAGATATGTGGATTGGAAGTACATCAAAGATAATGAGGGTTACTTTCCATGTGTCCAAGACAACTTCGACTGCATTGGCATTGATAAATTTGTTGGAAACGAGTTCACTGCTTGGAAAGATGAGATGATCATGCAGTTCTATTCCACTGCTCATTTTTATGGAGATGGCAGGATTGTTTGGATGATTGAAGGAGCAAGATATGAATCTACTATTTATGAGTGGGCTACCATCTTAGGAGTCCCAGAGGCACATGATGGAGACATTTGCGTATACTTAGAGTCCAAGGCAAGCCACAATGCCATGAAGGACATGTACAATCCCATTCCTGTTGCATAGCTTCAGTCCCACAAGCTAGGATCCATCTATCACCTCCAGGCAGGTCTACGCACCATCAACACTATACTGAGGTATACCTTGATGCCCAAGTCAGGTGGCGAGAAGATGATCCGAGGCTATTCCATCAACTTGCTTATTCATATTGATCGGAACCAGAGATTCCATGTGATGGATTTGATTGTGGAGACAGTGAAGAGGGTTTCTGCTGATCAGAAGCGCTCATGCACCTACACACCCTATATTTAGATGCTTATCAATTCTAAGCTTGAGAGGCACATCTTTGCTATGTATAGACCCCACTTGCCACTTCAGCCAGATCTAGAGGACAACGTTGTGGTGATGGACCTAGACCATCCCACATCAGCTGCAGCTCAGGCAGAGGCTCAGGCAGAGGCAGCTCGGGCCACTAGTGCTCAGGTGCACAGGTCCAGGAACGAGCAGATGGATATCTTGATCACCACTGTCATGGACATGAAGAAGGACATCAAGACCATCATGGACACTCAGGAGAGCCTTGTGAACATCATTGATGATAGAGTGAAAACTTTGAATGACAAGGTTGATGGGCTGACTAAGATAGTCAATGAGCTCAAGAAGGAGGTTGATGAAGCCCCAATCCGTCACCACTCCTTAGTGTCTTATTCTTCAAATGATGATGAGGTAGATAGTGCATCTGTCAAGATGACTGCCCAGTTCATGACTACGGCCAGGACTCCTACAGTACCAGCTCCAGAGACGAGGCTTTCATCTTCTGCTCTAGCCACAGTGACATCAACTCCATCAGCTCCAGTGCCTCTAGTATCTACTCTAGCTCCATACATGACTTCAGCAGATGTCTTCGTCGACGCAGTTCTCTCAAGTCCTCCATCAACTACTGGAGGAGATCAGCCGTAGAATGATTAGCTATATCTCTTCGAACTTTTTGGTAACTTGTTGTCAAAGGGGAGAAGTTGTATATAGATATTAGGCTTCGAGTGAGGGGGTGTTTTGCTTTTTATTGCTGGTTTCACAAAACATTTGATCTTTTGGTTTGATGTGAGATACTTTTGTTTGAGTGTGTGATCATACGCTTTAATGTGTGTAGCTACTATTTCCTATCGTTTGATGATTATGTGATAATCACTCACTTTGCTTGATGTGTTGTGCTATGTTGTTAACTCTTATTTCTCTCGCACACCACCAAGATGTATGTGACATGGAAGAAGTTCCCCATGTACCTAATCGATTGTGCATTTGCATTCAAATGCAAATTTAAAACAATGCACAAATTTAGGGGGAGCTCTTGCTTATCACATACTTCTCAAAGCGATGATTATATTCATTGATTATATCATATGTCGAAGCTTTGATCTATATGTTATCATCATTACCAAAAAGGGGGAGATCGAAAGCACATTTGCTCCCCTGGTGGTTTTGGTAATTAGTAACAACATATATGTCATTGAACTAATGTTTCCACTAAGTACATTTCAGAAAAAGTTCAATGATGGGTTGGCATAAGGATTGTGGAATACCCCAAGATGGAAGGAATAGAATTGGCCAAGCTTCAAGCAAAGGACTCTACATATTACATTTGTGAGAAATGACTTTGAGTCCATAGGAAAGCCAATACTATTAAAAGGGGGTAAGGTTTTGCTGGTGAACAAAATGCTCATACATGCACAAGTGATAGTCACTACATACACCAACAAGCTCTTCCACAAAAGTCTGACCAAAGAAAAATACTCAAAATCGGTGCAACCAACACTATACACTCGGTGCCACCGATTCCAAACCCAAGACAAACCCAGTCAAACCCTAGCTCATTAGTGCAACCGATTCTGCATTCGATGCCACCGAGTTAGGCTGCCAACTTTCTGTTATGCAAGTTTACAAAATCGGTCCCTCCGAGTTTTGTGAATCAGCGTCACCGAGATTGGGCAATCTGACCGTTGGTCACCTTATCGATGCAACCGAGATTCCTATATCGGTCTCACCGAGATTCAAAAGTTGCCACCTTTTGGTCACTTCGGTACCATCGAGATTAACACATCAGTGTCACCGAGTTGGTCATTTTGTGTGTAATGGTTGGATTTGACCACACACTTGCAAGAGAAGCACTTAGAACAGTTCGTCGCTCATACCTACTGATTTTCTGAGAGAGCCACCTACTCATGTGTTGAGATCATGCCATTCCATTCCTACCATATGAATCTTGATCTCTAGCCTCCCCAATTTGCTTTCCACCCAATCAATCTCTTCTACCAAGCCAAATCTGTGAGAGAGTGATTGTGTGTTGAGGAGTCTATCATCTTGAAGCGCAAGAGCAAGGATGTCACGCCCAAGATGCGCGCCTATCCGTTTAAAAGGCACGAGGGCCTAGCAAGGGATAGAGGCCCATCTTGCCGTTAGCAAGAATAGTATCATCACAAGATACAATACTGAATGAGAAGAGTATACAAGTTGGCTTACACTCGCCACATGCTAACTTACAATGTCACTCAAATCATAGCATCAAGTTGAACACAGGGTCCGACTACGGACGAAATCAAACGATAAAAGAAGTTGCAAATGATACTAACAAGCTATCCCAACGATCACGACCAGGTCCTCTACTCATCCGGATATGTCACGTACATCCTGCCTCTCTCCTCATCATACTCCCACTGGAGCTGCGTAAGATCATCCTGCACGAACTCATCTGGACCTGCACCTGGATTGTTGTAGTAAACTGTGAGCCACAGAGGACTCAGCTATCATGTGCCCGGGTACCAAGACTATTTAAGCTTTTAGGAAGGAAGGGGTGATGTTTAGTTTGCAGCAGCGCTAAGCATTCTATGGTGGCTAGCTTACGCAACATGAAATAAATATGAGTGGCCTATGAAGACGATCGAATCTAGAATGATCTCTAAGAGATCCTGAACACTTACGTCAATCATAACCCCACCATGTTCTCTCTCGGGTCATATTCACGAGCAGAGATGATCACGGCTACTCACACAGTTGGTGTATTTTAATTGGAGTTTACTTCAAGTTTTCTATAACCGGGTGTTAAACAAATATCCAAGTTGCCACATAACCGTGGGCACGGCTTTCCGAAAGTTTTAACCCTGTAGGGGTGCTCCAACTAGTCCATCACAAATAACCACACTCCATGGGAATAGTCTCGAACGCGGTCCTCGCGATCATCATAGACAATTCCAAAGGAAGCCAACACCTCGAGTGAACCTGAAGAAAGTCGGACCCCACATGCAAGACTTTTGATAAGGTAAAACAAATCCAACAAGACCACCCAACGTGTCGACGAACCTGATAAGAGCCACGTATCTCGTTCTCAGGACACGGCAGATAAGCGCAGTGTACGGTGGCCTGATAGAAAGCTCCCGAGTTGCCCCGGGTTGGCCCCGCACACGGCTCTAGTTTGGACCAACACTCATGAGGAGCACTGGCCTGGGGGGTTGATTAATTATCGACGGGTTTGCAAGACCCTATGCAAGTTCATTAGTTATTAGAAAATGTAATACCAAAGTTGGGTCTTGCCAGACAAGTTTTAATCTCAACCGAATGATCAAAGGGGTCCCCATAACAACCCCAAGCGTGTTAGGAGCGCAAAATATGGAAAACATAACACCGGTAACAAGGAACTAATGGCGATATGAGCGGAACAAATCACTTAGCAAAAGGCCAAGCCTTCCACCAATACCAAATATATATGTGCATTAAATTAAATAACAGAATTTTATTTGTGTTAACCAATCCATGTTCTCACATGGAACAACCTGCAACTATTAACGCTATAAGAGGGCTGAGCAGCGGTAATTTAGCCAATCAATGGTTTGCTGGGATGTGGAGGTTAGAGGCTGACATGGCAACATGGGGGCTGATATCATGTGGTAGGTAGCGCAATTGTAACGATAAGAACGGGAAACTAGCAGCAAAGATAGTATTGGGATCCGGGTACGATCATCTTGCCTGTTGGTTCTTCAGCGGAACAAGTAGCGGGATCCTCGTAGTGGTACTCTCTAGGTTCCTCGAACTCAGATTCGACACTCGCGTCTACCCAAGAGAAACAGCAGATAAATAACCAACCAAGGTGCAATGCACAACCAAGATGATGCATGATCCATTTAATGAATATAACTTTGGCAATCATAAACTAGTCAAGTTTCACATGCAAAGGTGGTAGATTAATGAATCTGGACAGAACCTCATGTTAAGTTATGTAGACATGCATGAACATGGCAAATATGGATTCATAATGCAAAATCGATGGAAATGCATATGAAGATCGCGAGAAACGGAGCTACGGTTCTCAAGATACGCTCACGACAAGGTACGAAGGCAAAACTCAAGACCACCAAATACCTGGGCTAATTCTTGCCATTCCAAGGTAGCCACTGGATAGGTGATGAAAAATCAATCACAATAGGCTCAAGAATCATCCAATTCTATGGAGTATAGATCTCATAACACACAAAACAACATAGCACTCAACCTGCCACAAAACAGCAACATAGCAATTTGAAAAGCTCACAACTATTGCTACAGGAACTCTACAACCACAAACAAGACATGGACATAAACTACACCACACACACACACCAATTCATCCAACTATACAATCAGCAAAAGAGCTACACAACACTATGCATGGAGCTGTCAAGTAGGCATGATGAAACAGGTTTTTAGGGACTTAGTGAAAATTCCAGTTTTCTGGAATCTGGGTTAATACAGTAACAAGTTAACAACACTGGTTAAATATGCTAGGAAGCTCCAAATGACATGAAAATTGACAGGATGGTAGATGACAATATCTACTACAAATAACTAACACTGAACATGGTCAAATTCACAACACATCACTAGCTACACCCCACTTAACATGGCAAAACAATAACAACAGATTCTCCAGACAGCCATTTATAGAGCAGGTTGGCAGAAACAGAAAGTATCTAACTAAACAGCATGGTTCCCACTTAACTAGGGAGCTGACATGAATAACAAAAATACTGGGACATTCCCAACAACTTTGACTAACAAATTCATGTTGGCAAGATCTTGAAAGCATGCGTAGATTAAATCATATGAAAAAGACAAAAGGGAATCACAACATAAAAATGCAGTTTTGTCAAGTTACCCCAAAGTAAAATCTGACTTCACAGGTGCATACATGGGTTGATTGTACACCAAAATCAATACTCATACCTATATGCTTGCATGGAGCAAAAGGGAGCAAAGGGGGGGGGGTCGAAATTTGACCACCCTAGGTCATGGTGACTTATGTCACTCCCTAAACTTGATGTAAGTGTCACAAAATGCTATGTGCTCCATAGATACATGTTGAGAGAGGTTACTTAGCATGCTAGGGACATGATACATGGCATATCATCAAGAACAAGAAGGTAAGCAAGCTAGGAGGGGTGAAATGATCATATGCACATAAAAGGGGACCTACACATGCATCGCTACACTTAAGCTCACACCCATCCACAACCATATGAAAACTCACCACACACACACCAAGCAACATATACACATGTGCACATGCACATGTAGGTGCATACACATGTACATACACACATGCACAAGCACTCACATACAAGGTGCACCACACACCCAACACACACACACCAAACTCCCTAGCACACCTACACATGTATGTGTGTGTGAAACACACACACACAAACATACATGGCACCACACCATGCTTGCACTCAACCACTACCTCATATGTGGGTATGTGCAAGGGCACATACACACATATGATCCACACACACACATACAAGCACACACATGCCTACATTACTTACACACACATGCATGGGTGTATATGCACAAGGGTGCATACACCGTTTACACCACACCAACACACCACAAGTGCATGTGCAAACATGCACACACACACACACTCACACGCCACTAACACACACTCACATATGTGTATGTATACACTAGGTGTATACACACACATATCCATGTATACATGCAAGGGCACTCACACACATACTTACACACACATATCCACAAGTCTCCGGTGACGCGGATGGGTGGAATCGAAGAGGGGCACTAAGGGCTTTCCATCCCTCGTCTCTTCTCGCAAAGAGGAGGACGGAGGCGAGCAGCAGGTGCTCACTAGCGGGCGGCGGCGACAGACGCGACGCGGACATGACGACATAGCAGGAGAAGGGAGGAGGAGCTCCGGTTGCTCACCTCGAGGGGCTCGGGGAGAGGCGGAGCGCTACGACGAAGGGGAAGGAGAGTCGGGGACGCGACGGCGACGGAGGGGATGCAGAGGAAGAAGACGACGGCGACAGCCTCTCTGCCGCGGACGACGGCGATGACGGGGCGGCGCTTTGGAGGAGCTAGGTCCCCCTAGCAGCGGGAACGGATCGGCGGAGGCACCAGGAAACTCCCCATCATCTCCGACGGCGACGAGCACCACCGGAGGTGCGGGGACGACGAGCTTCCTCTCGCTGACTTACCTGACGCCCTCTCTGAACCCATGACAGAGGAAGAACAGAGGGGAAGAAGGAGGAGGAAGAAGGAGGAGATGGCGGCGGCGGCGAGGGAGAAGGAAGAGGGAACCCTAGCACAGGGCACGGACTCCGAGGGGAGGCTTTAAAGGCCTCAGGCTGACGGAGACGGCTTTGGGAAGCGACGGCGACGCACGCTCTCCCTCTCTGAACCTGACTGACGGAGGTGGAAGACGGGGCAGGTGGCCGTTACTGTGGCCCTGGGCTGGGCCTCGGCCCACCTGCCTCTCTCTCTCTCAGACAAAAAACCCAGGGTTTTTCCCATTTAAATAAACAGCCAACACAATTAATTCCGCCTGGCATTTATAAAAGGTTTTAGCCCAAAACAAAAACACTTTTGAGAAGAAGACAAAATGCTCCTATTAAATGAGATACTAGGTTGATTTTAAAAACAAGTTATTTTATTAATATAATAATAAAACAGCCCCTGTTTTGAATAGTTTTCAAAACCAAACATATCCAAATAACAAAAGCATCACTCCCAATATTAATAACAACATTAGGGCCACCTCATGAACATTTTTAAAAGATTTTTAAAAATTACTTAAATCCGCCAAGTATTATATAGGGAATAAAAGCAAAGGGAGGGGCTTTTGATAGAGAAGGGAGAAAAGGAGGTAGAAGAGGGAGAGATGCACACACGCAATCCACCACTCTCAAGCCACAACAACACAAGGCACACTCCAAGCCACATGATCCAATACTAGACCCACCAACACAAGCAAAACATGAAAGGCATGAAGATGAAATGATGGATACCATGATGCATGAATGAATGAATGCAAGAACAACACATGAATGAAAAGGAGCCAAACATCTCATAGCTCATGTCACAAGGTCATACATATGGATTACATGCCCAATAAGGTAGGGACAACACTTGGGCTGTCACAAAGGAGTTCATCGACACAAATCGAGCCTTTTACCTTTCGGAGGGTGGTGCCTCCTAGACTGGTTAGGTGTCGCTTGGGAGCCTCCTACTTCGTGTTGTGGAGTGAACCAAGAAGTTTGCAAGGGCAAGGAGATCGCCTACTTCGTGAAGATCTACCCCGAGTTAGGCTAGTCCTCCGTGGACGAAGGCTGTCATGGTATAGTCAAGGTTGCTTCTTCGTGGAACCCTCCGTGGGTAGAGCCCTCCGTGGACTCTCGCAACCATTACCCTTTGTGGGTTGAAGACTCCATGAACGTGGACATATGATAGCACCACCTATCGAAACCACGGGGAAAATCATAGTGTCACCAATTGCGTTTGATCTTGCTACCCTTCCTTTACTTACATGCTTTTCTTTACTTTCTGCTACTATACTCGTAGACATGCATGTTTTAGGTTATACTTGACATACTATGAATGCTAAAATCTGCCAAGAATTAAAATTGGGTAAAAGTAGTTTTTATTTGGTCAAGTAGTCTAATCACCCCCCTCTAGCACTACTTTCGAGCCTATAGTGCCCTGCTGGCAGCCCCCTCTGGTATATTTTTTCTCCAAAAATATTCTCCGTGAAGTTTAAGTTTATTCTGAGTCTGGTGATTTTTCTGCCCTTTTCTCGGTTTTTCGGTCCAGAATTCTAGTTTCCAAATGTTTCCCTCCTTGTGGTGTACCTTGCACATTCAAAGAGAAAATACATAAGAATTGTGTAATAATGTGTAATAATGGACAATAATAAAGTAAATAGTAGTAAGAATTCATGATGCAAAATGGACGTATCAACTATGTTCATCATAATGAGTTCAATTAATCACATTACTTAAGAACTCCCACTCAAAATGAACATCCCTTAGGTTGTCTAAGTGTGACATGATCCAAATCCACCAAGCCAAGTCCGATCATCACGTGAGATGAGGTGGTTTCAATGGTGAACAGCTCCATGCTGATCATATCTACTATATGACACATGTTCGACCTTTCGGTCTCTTGTGTTTCGAGGCCATGTCTGTACATGCTAGGCTCGTCAAATTTAACACAAGTGTTCTGCATGTGCAAAACTGACTTACACCCGTTGTATACGAACATAGAGTCTATCACACCCAATCATCACGTGGTTCTTCAAAACAAGGATCCTTCATAACAATGCACGCTTGGGGAGAACACAATTTTATCTTGAAAATTTAGTGAGAGATCATCTTATAATGCTACCGTTTCCCTAAGCAAAATAAGATGCAGAAAAGGATAAACATCACATGCAAATCACATAAGTTACATGATATTGCCATAATCGTCTTGTGCTTTTTATCTTCATCTCCAAAGCACCGACATGATCTCCATCATCACCGACATGACACCATGGTCTCCATCATCATGAACTCCATCATCGTGTGGTCATGTGGTTGTTGCGCCACCTCTTGCTTCTACAAGTATTGCTAACTCGTAGCGATAAAGTAAAGCAAAAATGCAAAAATAAATTTCATACAACCCTGTGGATCCTGCCGGTTGCCGTACTCATCGACATGCAAGTCGTGATAATCTATAAAAAACATGATCATCTCATACATCAAATATATTACATCAAGTCTTCGGCCATATCACATCACAACATGCCCTGCAAAAACAAGTTAGATGTCCTCTACTTTGTTGTTGCAAGTTTTACGTGGCTGCTATGGGCAACTAGTAAGAACTGTTCTTACCTATGCAAAGCCGCAACGGTGATAATCAAGTTGCCTTTTAACCTTCTACAAGGACTGCCTCTGTCAAATCCAATTCAACTAAAGTGGGAGAGACAGACACCCGCCAACCATCTTTATGGAACAAGTTGCATGTCAGTCGATGGAACCGGTCTCTCGTATGTGGACGAGCAAGGTTGGTTCGAGCGGCTTCATCCCACAATACCGCCGAATCAAGATAAGACTAAGGAGGTAAGCCATCTGAACATCAACGCCCACAAACTCTTTTGTTTCTACTCGTGCATGTTATCTACGCATAGACCTAGCTCACGATGCCACTATTGGGGAACGTTGCATGGGAAACAAATTTTGTCCTACAAACACCCAAGATTTATCTATGGAGATGAACAACTATGAGAGGGGGAGTGCATCTACATACCCTTGTAGATTGCTAAGCGGGAAGCGTTAAGAAATGCGGTTGATGTAGTCGAACGTCATCGCAATCTAATCATGATCTGTCATGTGATCCAATCACGATCTGTCTTGATCTAGCGCTGAATGGACGGCACCTCCGTGTTCAACACACATACAACTCGATGATGTATCTACCACCTCGATCCAGCGCGTGAGGGAGGAGTAGTAGATTATTTCTCTGACGACACGGCGACGTGGTGGCGGTGGTGGTGGAGCTGGCCCGACAGGGCTTCTCCAAGCGGTGCCACGACAGGAGGGAGAAGAACTACGAGAGGGAGAGGAGGGATGTGCCATGGCTTGGGTTCGGATGCCCTCCCTCTCCTATCATATATATAGGGGAAGGGGTGGAGGCGACCAGCCCTAGGGTTTCCCCCTAGGGGACGACGGCCAAGAAGTGGGGCGGCGTCCAAGAGGTGGCTTGCCACCCAAGCAAGGGTGACGCCACCCCTAGGGTTGTCCCTCCACCAGCCCTAGCCGCATGTGACTAGGTGGGGAGGGGAGCCCAGCCCACCAGGGGCTGGTGCGCAGCCCTCTCAGCCCATGTGGCCCCTCCGCGGCTGCTGAACCCCTTTCTGTTGGCCCCCGGAATCCTTCGCCACTCCCGGTACATTACCGTTGACGCCCGGATTCTTTATGGTGACCAATACGGAACTTCCTATATATTATTCTTTACCTCCAGACCATTCCGGAACTCCTCATGACTTCGAGGATCTCATCCGGAACTCCGAACAACTTTTGGTCACCAACATATATAACTCAATAATACCAAATCGTCATCGAACGTTAAGTGTGCGGACCCTGCGGGTTCGAGAATGATGCAGACATGACCGAGACACTCTCTGGCCAATAACCAATAGCAGGACCTTGATGCTCATATTGTTCCTATATATTCCATGAAGATCTTTATGGATCGAACCACGATGTCAAGGATTCACACAATCCCATGTACAGTTCCCTTTGTCGATCGATATGTTACTTGCTCGAGAATCGATCGTCGGTATCTCCATACCTAGTTCAATATCATTACTGGCAAGTCTCTTAACTCGTTCCATAATACAATATCCCGTGTCTAACTCCTTAGTCACATTGCTTGCAAGCTTCTTGTGATGGTGTATTATCGAGTGCGCCCAGAGATACCTCTCTGTCATACAGAGTGACAAATCACAGTCTCGATCCACATCAACACAATAGACATCCTCGGAGATACCTATAGAGCACCTTTATAGCTACCTAGTTACGTTGTGATGTTTGATACACACAAGGCATGTTGGAAATATGCCCTAGAGGCAATATATAAAGTGTTTATTATTATATTTCCTTGTTCATGATAATCATTTATTATCCATGCTATAATTGTAGTGATTGGAAACACATTGCATGTGTGGGTAAATAGACAACACTGTGTCCCTAGTATGCCTCTAGTGAACTAGCTCATTGATCAAAGATGGTCAGGGTTTCCTAGCCATTGACATGTGATGTCATTTGATAACGGGATCACATCATTGGGAGAATGATGTGATGGACAAGACCCAAACTACAAACGTAGCATATGATCGTGTCAGTTTATTGCTATTGTTTTCCGCATGTCAAGTATATGTTCCTATGACCATGAGATCATGCAACCCACGGATATCGGAGGAATGCCTTGTGTGCATTAAACGTCGCAACGTAACTGGGTGACTATAAAGGTACTCTACAGGTATCTCCGATGGTGTGTGTTGAGTTGGCATGGATCAAGACTGGGATTTGTTACTCCGTGTGACGGAGAGGTATCTCGGGGCCCACTCGGTAATGCAACATCACAATAAGCCTTGCAAGCAATGTGACTAATTGTTAGTTGCGAGATCTTGTATTACGGAAGGAGTAAAGAGACTTGCCGGTAACGAGGTTGAACTAGGTATGGAGATACCGACGATCGAATCTCGGGCAAGTAACATACCGAAGAACAAAGGGAACGTGATACGGGATTAACTAAATCTTTGACATAGAGGTTCGACCGATGAAGATCTTCATGGAATATGTAGGAACCAATGTGGACGTCCAGGTCCCGCCATTGGTTATTGACCGTAGAGGTGTCTCGGTCATGTCTACATAGTTCTCGAACCCGCAGGGTCTGCACACTTAAGGTTCGGTGACGTTTCGGTAGTGTAGAGTTAGGTATGGTGGTGACCAAAGGTTGTTCGGATTCCTGGATGGGATCCCGGACGTCACGAGGAGCTCCGGAATGGTCCGGAGGTAAAGATTCATATATAGGAAGTCCCAGTTTGGTCGCCGAAAAAGTTTCGGGCTCATCGGTAGTGTACCGGGAGTGCCGGTAGTGTACCGGGAGGCCTCCGGGAGGGGTATTTCGACCCCAAGAGGTCCATGGGATGTGGGAGAGTATTAACCAGCCCTTAGTGGGCTGGGAAAACAGCCACAAAGGCCCATGGCGCAGGAGAGAAAGTCCTAAAGGAAAAAGTGCAAATCAGCCAATAGGGAGCAATCCTAGTCCAACTAGGATTGGAGGTGGAATAGGATTCCACCCCACCCTAGCCGGCCGAATCAAAGAGGCTTTGGCTGCCTCTCCTCTCCTCTCCTCCTATATATACTAGTGGAATATCTAGGGTTTTGGCAGAAATTACGGCCACGTGCTACCCGTTCCACCAGTGCTCCTCTAGATCGGATTTCCGCAGCGCTTAGGCGAAGCCCTGCTGGAATTGCTCCACGGCCACCATCACCGGAGTGATGTCATGCTGCCGGTGAACTCTCTCTCCTCTCCACCTCCTCTTGCTGGATCAAGACGGTGGAGATCGTCATCAAGCTGCACGTGTGTTGAACGCGGAGGTGCCGTCCGTTCGGTACTAGATCGGAAGGATCGTGATCAAGGCCACGGGACGTTCGTGATCGGATCGCGGGACAGATCGTGACGAGATCGCGGGACGGTTTGTGATTAGATCGCGGGATGCTCGGCGATTTGGATCGCGAAGAAGTACGACTACACCAACCGCGTTTCTTAACGCTTCCCGCTTAGCTATCTACAAGGGTACGTAGATCCACTCTCCCTCTCGTAGATGCTCATCACCATGGATAGGTTTGTGTGTGCGTAGGAAAATTTTGTTTCCCATGCGACGTTCCCCAACAGTGGCATCATGAGCTAGGTTGATGGTTCGATGAGATCTCGAGTAGAACACAAAAGGTTTGTGGGCGTTGATGCTTAGATTGCTTCCTCCCTTGGTCGGATTTTGGTTCATCGGGATTGTGAGATAAAACGGCTTAGACCAACATTACTCGTACGCTTACGAGAGACCGGTTCCCTCGACGCAACTTGTTGCTTAGATGGCTTGCGGGCGACAGTTTGTCTCACTTTAGTTGGATCGGATCCAACAAAGGCGGTCCCTTAGAAGGTTGAAAAGCAATCTATGTATCACCGTTGTGGTTTATGCGTAGGTGAATCGTTCTTGCTATATACCCGTAGCAGCCACGTAAAACATGCAACAACAATTAGAGGACGTCTAACTTGTTTTTGCAGGGTATGTTGTGATGTGATATGGCCAATTACATGATGAGATATATGTGATGTATGAGATGATCATGTGATATATAGATTTTTCACGACTTGCACGTCGGTGAATACGGCAACCGGCAGGAGCCATAGGGTTGTTTTTAATTATTGTATGACCTGCGTGTCAATCATTAAGCGCTATGTAATGCTTTACTTTATCGCTAAGCGGTAGCAATAGAAGTAGAAGCAAGGCCGGCGCCACAACCCCAATGGCAACACATTGATGGAGATCAAGATGATGGAGATCATGGTGTTGTTCCGGTGACGATGGAGATCATGCCGGTGTTTCGAAGATGGAGATCTTAAACACAAGTTCATGGCCATATCATGTCACTTATGAATTGCATGAGATGTTAATCCTTTTATGCACCTTGTTTTGCTTAGTACGGCGGTAGCATTATAAGGTGATCCCTCACTTGAATTTCAAGATGAACTGTGTTCTCCCCGAGTGTGCACCGTTGCGAAAGTTCGTCGTGTCGAGACACCACGTGATGATCGGGTGTGATAGACTCTACGTTCACATACAACGGGTGCAAGCCAGATTTGCACGTGCAGAACACTCGGGTTAAACTTGACGAGCCTAGCATGTACAGACATGGCCTCGGAACACAAGAGACCGAAAGGTCGAACATGAGTCATATAGTAGATATGATCAACATAATGATGTTCACCATTGAAACCAGCTTAACTCACGTGATGATCGGACTTGAGTTGGTGAATTTGGATCATGTGACACTCAGATGACCTGAGGGATGTTAATTTGAGTGGGAGATTTAGTAATTTGATTAACTAAACTCATTATCATCAACAATAGTCTAAGTAACCTTTGCATATTTATGTTGTAGATCAATGGCTCGCGCAGTAGCACCCCTGAATTTTAATGCGCTCCTAGAGAAAGCTAAGTTGAAAGATGACGGAAGTAACTTTGTTGATTGGGCCCGTAATTTGAGGATTATCCTTACGGCTTCCCAGAAACAATATGTCCTTGATGCACCGCTTGGTGATCAACCAGAAGACATGACCTCCGAAGACGTTAAGAACGCTTGGGAGGCTCGTGCTGGAGACTACTCAATAGTTCAGTGTGCAATATTGTATGGCTTAGAACCGGGACTTCAAAGACGTTTTGAACGTCATGGAGCATATGAGATGTTCCAGGAGTTGAAGTTTATCTTTCAGAAGAATGCCCGGATCGAGAGGTATGAGACCTCCTATAAGTTCTATGCTTGCAAGATGGAGGAGAACGGGTCTATTAGTGAGCATATACTCAGAATGTCTGGGTACTCAAACCATCTAGCTGAGTTGGGAATTGCCCTTCCGCAAGAGGCGATCATTGATAGAGTTCTTCAATCACTGCACCTAGTTACAAAAGTTTTGTGATGAACTATAACATGCACGGGATGAACAAGTCATCATCCGAGCTGTTTGCGATGCTGAAAGTCGTTGAGTCTGAAATCCAGAAAGAACATCAAGTGTTGATGGTCAATAAAACCACTAGTTTCAAGAAAAATGGCAAGGGCAAAGGCAAGAAGGGTAAAACCAAGAAGGATGGCAAAGCAGTTGCTACTCCTACAAAGAAGCCTAAGCATGGACCTAAGCCAGAAACTGAGTGCTTTCATTGCAAGGGAACTGGTCACTGGAACCGGAACTGCCCCAAGTACCTGGTTGACAAGAAGGCGGCCAACGACAAACAAGGTATATATGATATACATGTTATTGATGTGTACCTTACTAGTTCTCGTAGTAGTGCCTGGGTATTTGATACCGGTTCGGTTGCTCACATTTGCAACTCAAAGCAGGAACTATGGAATAAACGAAGACTGGCAAAGGACGAAGTGACGATGCGCATGGGAAATGGTTCCAAGGTTGATGTGATCGCCGTCGGCATGCTCTCTCTTCGATTACCATCGGGATTAGTGATGAACCTGAATAATTGTTATTTAGTGCCTGCGTTAAGCATGAACATTATATCTGGATCTTGTTTATTGTGAGACGGTTACTCATTTAAATCAGAGAATAAAGGTTGTTCTATTTATATGAGTAATATCTTTTATGGTCATGCACCCAATATTAGGGGTTTATTCATATTGAATCTTGATAGTGATGACACACATGTTCATAACATTGATGCCAAAAGATGTAGAGTAGTTAATGATAGTACCACTTTCTTGTGGCACTGCCGTTTAGGTCATATTGGTGTAAAGCGCATGAGGAAGCTCCATGCTGATGAACTTTTGGAGTCACTTGATTTTGAATCACTTGACACATGTGAACCATGCCTGATGGGCAAGATGACTAAAACGCCGTTCTCAGGACAATGGAACGGGCAAGTGACTTATTGGAAATCATACATACTGATGTGTGCGGTCCAATGAATGTTGCAGCGCCTGGTGGATATCGTTACTTGCTCACTTTCACTGATGACTTGAGTAGATATGGGTATATTTACTTGATGAAACACAACTCTGAAACGTTTGAAAAGCTCAAGCAGTTTCAGAGTGAAGTTGAGAATCATCGTAACAAGAAGATTAAATTTCTGCGATCTGATCGAGGAGGTGAATATCTGAGTTATGAGTTTGGCAGTCACTTAAGACAATGTGGAATTATTTCACAGTTGACACCGCCCGGAACACCACAGCATAATGGTGTGTCTGAACGTCGTAATCGAACCTTATTAGATATGGTGCGTTCTATGATGTCTCTTGCCGATTTGACACTATCGTTTTGGGGTTATGCATTAGAGACAGCTGCATTCACTTTAAATAGGGCACCATCAAAATCCGTTGAGACGACGCCATATGAACTGTGGTTTGGCAAAAGGCCGAAGTTGTCGTTTCTTAAAGTTTGGGCATGTGATGCTTATGTCAAACAGCTTCAGCCTGAAAAGCTGGAACCCAAAGCGGAAAAATGCGTCTTCATAGGATACCCGAAAGAGACAGTCGGGTATACCTTCTATCTCAGATCCGAAGGCAAAGTGTTTGTCGCTAAGAACGGAACATTTCTTGAGAAAGAGTTTCTCTCGAAAGAATTGAGTGGGAGGAAAATAGAGCTTGATGAGGTTATTGAACCTTTACTTCAACCAGAGAGTAGCGCAGCGCAGAAAGATGTTTCTGTGGAACCTACGGCGGTAGAAGAGGAAGTTAATGATGATGATCATGAAGCTTCGGATCAAGCTGCTATTGAACCTCGTAGGTCGACAAGGGCGCGTACTACTCCCGAGTGGTACGGCAACCCTGTCTTGGAGGTCATGTTGTTAGACAACAATGAACCTACGAGCTATGGAGGAGCAGTGATGGGCCCGGATTCCGAGAAATGGTTAGAGGCCATGAAATCTAAGATGGGATCCATGTATGAAAACAAAGTATGGACTTTGGAAGTACTACCTGAAGGGCGAAAGGCCATTCAGAACAAATGGATCTATAAGAAGAAGACGGACGCGGACGGTAATGTCACCGTCTATAAAGCTCAACTTGTGGCAAAGGGTTTTTCACAAGTTCAAGGAGTTGACTACGATGAGACTTTCTCACCTGTAGCGATGCTTAAGTCTGTCAGAATCATGTTGGCAATAACTGCTTATTTCGACTATGAAATTTGGCAGATGGATGTCAAAACGGCGTTCCTCAACGGTTTCCTTGAGGAAGAGTTGTATATGATGCAACCCGAAGGTTTTGTCGATCCAGAGAATGCTGACAAAGTTTGCAAACTCTAGTGATCCATTTATGGACTGGTGCAAGCATCTCGGAGTTGGAATAAGTGCTTTGATGAAGTGATCAAAGCGTTTGGGTTTATACAAGTTTATGGAGAAGCTTGTATTTACAAGAAAGTGAGTGGGAGCTTTATAGCGTTTCTAGTGTTATATGTGGATGACATATTGCTGATCGGAAACGATATAGAAATGCTGGAAAGCGTGAAGGAATATTTGAATAAGAGTTTTTCAATGAAGGACCTAGGAGAAGCTGCTTTCATATTAGGCATTAAGATCTATAGAGATAGGTCGAGACGCTTAATAGCACTTTCACAGAGCACATACCTTGATAAAGTTTTGAAGAAGTTCAAAATGGAATAGGCCAAGAAGGGGTTCTTGCTTGTGTTACAAGGTGTGAAGTTGAGTAAGACTCAATGCCTAGTGACTGCAGAAGATAAAGAAAAGATGAGCGTCATCCCCTATGCTTCAGCCATAGGCTCTATCATGTATGCAATGCTGTGCACAAGACCCGATGTCAGCCTTGCCATAAGTATGGCTGGAAGGTTTCAAAGTGATCCTGGAATGGAGCACTGGCAAGCAGTCAAGAATATCCCTAAGTACCTTAACAGGACTAAGGACATGTTTCTCGTTTGTGGAGGTGATGAAGATCTCGTCGTAAAGGGTTACGTCGATGCAATCTTTGACACTGATCTGGACGATTCTAAATCGCAAACTGGATATGTATTTATTCTTAACGGGGGAGTGGTAAGCTGGTGCAGTCCCAAGCAAAGCGTGGTAGCTGATTCTACGTGCGAAGCGGAGTACATCGCAGCCTCGGAGGCAGCGAAGGAAGGTGTCTGGATGAAGCAGTTCATGAAAGATCTTGGAGTAGTGCCTAATGCACTGAATCCAATGAACCTGTTCTGTGACAACACTGGTGCCATTGCTCTAGCCAAGGAACCAAGGTTTCACAAGAGGACCAGACACATAAAGTGACGCTTCAACTCCATCCGGTTCTACATCGAGGAGAAGGACATAAATATTTGCAAAGTGCACACGGATCTGAATGTTGCATACCCATTGACTAAACCTCTTCCAAGGGCTAAACATGATCAACACCAGAACTGTATGGGTGTTCGATTCATTACCATGTAAATCACATAGTGATGTGAACTAGATTATTGACTATAGTGCAAGTGGGAGATTGTTGGAAATATGCCCTAGAGGCAATATATAAAGTGTTTATTATTATATTTCCTTGTTCATGATAATCGTTTATTATCCATGCTATAATTGTAGTGATTGGAAACACATTGCATGTGTGGGTAAATAGACAACACTGTGTCCCTAGTATGCCTCTAGTGAACTAGCTCGTTGATCAAAGATTGTTAAGGTTTTCCTAGCCATTGACATGTGATGTCATTTGATAACGGGATCACATCATTGGGAGAATGATGTGATGGACAAGACCCAAACTACAAACGTAGCATATGATCGTGTCAGTTTATTGCTACTGTTTTTCGCATGTCAAGTATATGTTCCTATGACCATGAGATCATGCAACTCACGGATATCGGAGGAATGCCTTGTGTGCATCAAATGTCGCAACGTAACTGGGTGACTATAAAGGTGCTCTACAGGTATCTCCGATGGTGTGTGTTGAGTTGGCATGGATCGAGACTGGGATTTGTTACTCCGTGTGACGGAGAGGTATCTCGGGGCCCACTCGGTAATGCAACATCACAATAAGCCTTGCAAGCAATGTGACTAATTGTTAGTTGCGGGATCTTGTATTACGGAACGAGTAAAGAGACTTGCCGGTAACGAGGTTGAACTAGGTATGGAGATACCGACGATCGAATCTCGGGCAAGTAACATACCGAAGAACAAAGGGAACGTGATACAAGATTAACTGAATCTTTGACATAGAGGTTCGACCGATGAAGATCTTCGTGGAATATGTAGGAACCAATGTGGAAATCCAGGTCCCGCCATTGGTTATTGACCGTAGAGGTGTCTCGGTCATGTCTACATAGTTCTCGAACCCGCAGGGTCTGCACACTTAAGGTTCAGTGACGTTTCGGTAGTGTAGAGTTAGGTATGGTGGTGATCGAAGGTTGTTCGGAGTCCCGGATGAGATCCCGGACGTCACGAGGAGCTCCGGAATGGTCCGGAGGTAAAGATTCATATATAGGAAGTCCCAGTTTGGTCGCCGGAAAAGTTTCGGGCTCATCGGTAGTGTACCGGGAGTGCCGGTAGTGTACCGGGAGGCCTCCGGGAGGGGTATTTCGACCCCAAGAGGTCCATGGGCTGTGGGAGAGTATTAACCATCCCTTAGTGGCTGGGAAAATAGCCACAAAGGCCCATGGCGCAGGAGAGAAAGTCCTAAAGGAAAAAGTGGAAAATCAGCCAATAAGGAGCAGTCCTAGTCCAACTAGGATTGGAGGTGGAATAGGATTCCACCCCACCCTAGCCGGCCGAATCAAAGAGGCCTTGGCTGCCTCTCCTCTCCTCTCCTCCTATATATACTAGTGGAATAGCTAGGGTTTTGGCAGAAATTACGGCCACGTGCTACTCGTTCCACCGGTGCTCCTCTAGATCGGATTTTCGCAGCGCTTAGGCGAAGCCCTGCCGGAATTGCTCCACCACCACCATCACCGGAGTGCCGTCATGCTGCCGGTGAACTCTCTCTCCTCTCCACCTCCTCTTGCTGGATCAAGACGGTGGAGATCGTCATCAAGCTGCACGTGTGCTGAACGCGGAGGTGCCGTCCGTTCGGTACTAGATCAGAAGGATTGTGATCAAGGCCACGGGACGTTCGTGATCGGATCGCGGGACGGATCGTGACGAGATCGCGGGACAGTTCATGATTAGATCGCGGGACGCTTGGCGATTTGGATCGCGAAGAAGTACGACTACACCAACCGCGTTTCTTAACGCTTCCCGCTTAGCGATCTACAAGAGTACGTAGATCCACTCTCCCTCTCGTAGATGCTCATCACCATGGATAGGTTTGCATGCGTGTGGGAAAATTTTGTTTCCCATGCGACGTTCCCCAACAAGGCATTCCTCCGGTGTCAGGTAGTTGCATGATGCCATGGTCGTAGGAACAAATACTTGACATGGATAAAGAAGTAGCAATAAACTAACACGATCAAATGCTATGCTTATGGTTGGGTCTTGTCCATCACATCATTCTCCTAATGATGTGATCCCATTATCAAATGACAACTCATGTCCATGGTCAGGAAACCTTGACCATCTTTGATCAACGAGCTAGTCTAGTAGAGGCTCACTAGGGACACAATGTTTGTCTATATATCCACACATGTATTTGAGTTTCCGATCAATACAATTCTAGCATGGATAATAAACGATTATAATGAACAAAAGAAATATAATAATAACCATATTATTATTGCCTCTAGGGCATATTTCCAACAACTACTGCCCTACTACTGCTCTAGTGGGGCACAGGTCATCAGACACCGGACGTGAGGGTGTCTGGTGCTTCGCGACAGGTGCTCGCGCCACCACAACAGCAGTAGGGGGGTAACGGTACTACTGCTGGTTACTACCGGCCCTACTACCGCTCTAGTGAAGCGGACCATCAGACACCAGACGCGAGGGCGTCTGGTGCCCCACAACAGGTGCCCGAGCTACCACAATGGTACTGCCGCGCACCAGGGCGGTAGTACCGGCCAGGAGCGGTACTACCACGCTGATCCAAGCAGTACGTCCGCTTAGGTGACTTAGAGGCAGCAAGGTCATATGACAGAAGCTCCATTGTGCCGGGAAAGTACATGGGTGCGAATGTGTACGTGTTGATTCCACCCAACCTTTCCAAATACGGACCCCCTCGTGATAGTATGGATTTTCATACGATTGAAGTCCATCAACACTAAATCGTCGGAAAACAACCGCCTTCTCTTTTACCCATCGGAGGGGAAAATAACCGTCTCGTGCCACCCGATAATCTGTGAAAGCTTAATGCACACGGTTAGTCCGCAAATGCATTGTCATCGATCGCCAAAAGCACTAGGATAGAAATATACACTTACATCTGCTAATCGACTCATACTTATGAGGGAAACTTTCTCGAGTTGGTGGCTGAATGCATTATATTGATGCTACAATGTCACATGTTAACGATTCTTTTTTCTAGATGATGAGAAGATGTGCGGGCCTGATTTGTTTTTAGGCTGGTTGCTCCTGATTATTTTGAGAAATCGTTGACCTAGTTAAAATCATGATCAAATTCAAAATTAATTACCTTAACTGAATGAGAGAGCTACTTGAGGAATCGTTGAAACGGTCAAAATCGTAAATCAAATCCAAATGTGACACCTCAATTGAATACGAGTGCTCTGAAATTATGGAGCATGGTGTATTAGATATTGTTGAATTGGTCAAAATCAGGTGACCCAGTGGGACCTTACATAGTGAAGTGAAAAAAGTAATAAAAGAGCTCCTTAAAAGATGGTTGACCCGGTCAAAATTGAATGATTGCATTTCAAATTGAAGACCTTAATTGATTGTGAAGCCTTAAAAAATAGGTAACATGGTGTATTTACGAGAAGGTTTGGGCGCTACTCGCTGCAACATCGATGAATTTTCATATTTTTACATTATATAAGGGTATTAGTGCTTTGAAGTGTCTTATAAGTTTAACCAAATATGTAGAGAAATATATCAAAATATATAATATGAAATTGATATTATTAGATTCATCATGAAATGGATTTTCATATTTTATTTATCTAGTATTGTGGATGTCAATATTTTGGAGTTGAGGGAGTATTTGATTTTTTATCATAGATCTGATCCTTTTAGGAGGATAAAAAACTTCAGGTTACAGGACTGATGCAAGTTGCAGGTTTATCGGCCCATATGGCCCAACTCAAACGTTCAAGAACAGGAAGGCCTGCTGTCAACAAAAAACAAACAAATCAGGAAGGCCTCTTGTGGCCAAATCCCTATCTAACCTTCCTAATGCGTGGAGTCCGACGCGGCGACGACCGGCGGCGGCGTGCAGCCGGCGGGACACATCTTGCTCCTCGTGACGGTGATTAGCGGCGATCGTCCTGCGCAAGGAAGGGGATAGCGGCGAGTCAGCGACCTCGGACCTCGTAACTTCGCAGCGGCTGGCAGCCAGCGCCAGGTCCTCCGGTCTCCGGCAGCAGGCGACCTGTGCTCCCAGGAGTGGGGCCGGCTCTCAAGTGAGAGCATCAAGCGATCATTCCAGTATCCTCATATTCAAGCTCGAGTACCCGACCTGATCACCGTGAGTTTTATTTGAATCCCCTTTCGGTTTTGTTTTCATAACTGCAACCCAGATGTCACAGTTTATAGATTACTGATGGATTTGGCATGTTCAAAACCGGAAGAATATAATACCATATTGGGAGACAACTTAAAACCGAACTTCTTAGAAAACCTCTGTCAAAACCCTCTATATTTGATGTATAACTTCAACCTTGCCATGTTTGGCGTCAATCCTACAGGAAATCGAAAAGGAAAACATTGCCAGGTGAGAGCAGACAGAGGGGCATACCGTTCAGATCAGGCTCTGCATTTCCCCCCTCCTGTTTCTGAATTGTTTGTAGAAAATTGTAAAAAACTTTAAATATATATGTGTTTCCCCCACTGCAGTACTGTACAACCTCTAAGCATGTGGTGTTTCGGTGTAATTACAATATATGTATTTTGGAGTAGTATTCTTTTTCATGCGAAAACTCAAGAATCTAGACGTGCATTGTTGTTAATCTGTCAAGACTATGTAGATGCAGAAACTTTGCCTTTCCCAATTAGTGTCTATGACAGCTGGTTATGTTAGTGGCATCAGCAATCACCCAAGAATTTTAAGTATGCAGAAACATTCTAGGATAATGATCTGGTTCCTGATGGCTGCATCAATGCTGGCTCTGTTGGACTGTGTTTGTCTTCACTTATTTTTTTTAATACCAGTGTCTAGCGGCTGTGAAATGGACATTTTGTATCAATGCAAGGAGATCTTAAAGATTCAGAAGTTTAGGCGCTTGGCGTCTTATGCTGGATTCTATTCCTTCACTACCCTGGTTACCTATGCTTACACAAGCAATACGTATGTCATTGCTGAATTACCCTTCTTTCCACAGTTGCAAAATCTTGTGACCTGTTCTTCACTGCAGAAATTCTTCTCTCTCTGAGCTTACTGCAGGACAAGAGCTGGCATTTCGAGGGCCGATCAGTATTATGCTTCCTACCCTTCTAGCACTGAGCTACTAACTGACACTGCAAAGGTATGTAAATAAATTTCATTTCGTGTACCGTGTCAGTTGCCCACGTGTGCTTCAGAGAGGTAATATCTGATATTTTTGGGGTCGTTTGCAGCTTTACAAGGCTGCATTAGGTAATTGTTTCGAGATAGACGACTGGGGTCCAATAGAATTCTCCATCATGGCAAAACATTTTGACCGGCAAGGCAAACCACCATATGCTTACCATGCTGTAAGTATCTTAAATATTTTCAAATAAGCATTGGAAAACAGATACGTTTCTTTGCTTGGATTAATTTCTCCCGCATGGTTTGCAAGTTTTATATTAGCTTTGTACTTTGTTTTTCAGCAATACCTGTCGCATCTTCTATCCCATGGCCAACTCGATGGAAGTGGTTAACTGTCAGATGTGTTTCAGTTGACTCTTGTGAGGCCTTGGTCTGCCAACTATAAGCACTGTATCAGGTCTTGTACAAAAAAAAGATGTTTGATTTGAATCCTGGATTTTGATGGCCCGTGGTCACGGATGGCAGACTTCAAAAAGTATAGGTACTGAGTAGTAGGGCATGAAGTCATGAGCCACTTTAGTATCAGCTTATTATCAGTAGAAATTGTGCGGAATTTTCAAAAAAATATCATGATGGTATCTTATTGAAGCATGGATGTAGTCATTTTTGTTATCGAATGTAACTCCGTGAATGCCTATTTTAGGTCGTGTGCTCTTATAATACTGTTCCCTTTGATCCAACAAATATCAGGGACCTTTATTTTGCACTTGGGAGTTTTTGTTTCCAACAGTATCAATAACCACACAAGGGTTGGTTTAGCAATCGCGTTCAGTATAGTCAGGTCGTCAAAGTCTCATCCAACACAAATCGATTTCATCTCACTAGGTGTACTATTGCATTATACTCGTATGTTAATAAAAAGTCTGGTACTTGCATGGACATCACGGTTTTGTTCATCCGTAAGGGGATCAGATTGCCCATGGGTTTACGGAAACTTAATTGCAAGGTTTTTGAAGACTTCAAGCACAATCTCAACCTTTACATGGTGTGACTGGGAGGAGTTGTTCGATGAAGTCATCTAGAACTAGGATCCTTTCATTTGCAGAGATGTTTTCTCGCGGGCCTGAGATTCTATAAGGTAAACGATTCAATCCGGGCAACCAATCAAGGTTTGTGCCGGTTGCGCGCAGGCTGTCCGATCAAACTTGATTGAACAGACATATGCGACATGCGACCACGTGAGGATGCTACCCCACGGGAGAGCAGTGCGATCGCCTTATCATTCTTCCCTTTTCCCATTATGTGTGTGCCCTCTCGCATCCCATCGCCTCCACCGAGCTCGTGCTCCTCTGTCGTGATCATGTCACACCCAGACGCGGATTGGGGGTGGGGGTGGGTGTGTGTGCTAAAAACGGCGTTGTGAGTTGTTGGGGCCAAGGCTTGATGGTATTGCAAAGGTACGACGCCCAACCGGAGGTGTTGGAATTGGTTGCCTGGGAAGCTGCAACCAGCGGGCGACAAAGCTACGACCCTGGTGACCGCATGCTGTAGCTAGTGTCGCGACATGCTAGAACCGTCGATGTGGGAAGCTACAACGATGGGTTGCAGTTGCGTCGATGCTACAAGCAATGCTGGCTAATGGTAGAATTGGCTATGTGGGAAGTTGTGTCGGCTACCACCGTGGATGCTGGGAGCTGCAACCAAATGACGGTGGAGCTGAGACCGTCGATGCAGGGGAGCTGTAACCAAATGAACACGGAGCTGCGACCGTGGATGGTGGGAGGTACAACCAGTGACAACGAAGTTGTGACCTTTTTTCAACGAAGTTGTAACCGTTGACCGGTGAAGCTGCGACCGTGGATGCCAGGTCCGACAACCAACTGACGACGGAGTTGTGCGTCATGGAGGGTGATGCGGCAGATGCACGACCATGGCGGATAAAATGATCAGTATGGTCGACTGGGGGGGGGGGTGATTAGGGACTAACAATTTTTAACTCCTTTTGCAAATTTTAGGCTCAATAATAAAATAAATTGTCTAGATATGCAAATAGGTGGACAATCTATATGATAAGGTCAACAACAACAAGTGCAAGCTAAAAAGTAAACACAATAAAACAAGCTTGCACACGAAGTAAATGATAGAAGTTACTGCAAGTGGACACATGGATGTGTTGCCAAAGTTCACTACTTTGACGTAGGTACATTTTCGTTGGAGGGCTACACACTCAAGATGCTCCCCAAGTTTCACAATGGCTCACCTTATTCTCCTCACACCCTCCCACGATGCAAGGTGCCCTTGAAGGCATCAACTGAAACCTTTATAAACAAGGTTGGGGCTCTCTCCAAAACTTAATTTGAGGCTCCGAACATCACCACTGAGCTTCACCACAATGTAATGTATCTTCGAGGTGACCTCTTCCGTCTAGGGCGCCTAACCACTGAAGAGTAACAAGATCCTCCCTAGAGTGTAGGGTGGATCAAATTTCCTTTGGTAGAAGTGTAGATCTAGGTCTCGTCCCTCAATCCCTAGCAAAGCAACAAGTTTGGTTGACTAGAGAAGGAGGTCGGACAAGATAGAGTTTATGGTTCTAATGGAGGATAGAGGGAGACAAGAGGTAGGTGGAAGGAGGAAGAACCCCCTCTATAAATAGTCCCTCCTCCAAATCCAATTGTTATGTGCAAAATTGGACTGTAGTGGTACAACCGCTCCAGGCAGTATACGGTGTATGTAGAGGCCTGAGCGGTAAAATCGTTGCGTCCTCCAGTTGTACCAGTTATTAGACAATAACCGAAACTACCAGGCAACCACCACCCTACCACCACACAATCGTTGGGGCGGTATAAGGGCCGGTACAACCGCCCAAAGGACGCATGGCTGAGGTTGCCAGGGCGATTCAACCGCCTGATCGCCCAATTATTAAAGAAATAACCAGAACAACCGCGCATCCACCACCCGTCTACCACTACCAAACCCGAGGGAATCACCCCACATGGGGTAGTTGGACCTGTAGTACCGGCCATAGAGGGAGCAGCACAAAATCACTAAGTAGCAATACAATCGCCTAGCCAGGCACATCAGTGTCTACTCCAGAGAGGAGCGGTACAACCACTCCCCTGTGCGGTACAACCGCTTGGATGGTTTTAGCACTGGTTAAATCTGAAGTTTCTGCTCGAAACATATAGGAAGGTTAATGTGGGGGAAATATGTATTTTGTGTACGTGATTTAATTCCGTCCATATCTTCTCATGCGGACCCCCTCTTAATAGTACTACTTTCTTATGATGAAAGAAATACAAGTGTCGGAAATACCGTCTTGTGGGTAAAATGCCCCGTGTAGCTCAAGCACACGATTAGTTCACAATTTGCGTTGTCATCAACACCAAAACATTTAAGGAGGAAAATACCTTTTTCAGTCGGAGATGTGAGCCTGGCGGCGGGCGCATGCTACATGCAGGGCGCCTTCTACTTTTTTTATTCCAGAGCTGAGCGTGTGTTGGGAAAAGAATAACTTCGCGCGTGCGAGAGAGAGAGAGGGAGGGAGGGAGGGAGGGAGGGATGACATGTTCATGGGTGGGGTTGTGGACGAGATCCAAATCTAGTGGCTACGGTTGGTCCACGGGGTGGGGGACGAGATCCAAATCTAGTGGCTACGGTTGGTCCACTCGAACCACTCGGGAGGTGACCGTCCAGGGATGTCATCGGTCGAAAAATGCCTACCGCTGGCACTCTATAATGGGTAGTGTAGGGCCATGTCTTGTACCCGGATCTTGTAATATCCTAGTTGTTGTGCTCCCAATCAAATGAACTAATGTAACACATATGGGGTTATATACTCTTTCAAAGAAACATATAACTGGTGGTACACTTTGTTGAATGTATCTGCTTTGAAGGCTTGCCTTTGCTGTTTTGTGTGGCCTAGGAAGACATCTTCTCTAAATTCTATTCTCTTCGCTCTTGTGTTTTGTGGATGGAAATCAATCATGAGCGCCGATCCTTGTTTATCGATCAATACCGCGTGCAATGATTCCCATGGGCTACCCAACACGTAGCCCTATCAAACGCGTCAATATCCTCGCACTCATCACGTAGGTTCATTGTGTATTTTTGGGCAAACTGCAGCCTCCCAAAGTGGGATACCTGTTATTCATTAACATCCCATATAGAGTACAAAAATTAGTTTCCCTAAGAGATAGGAGATGGCTTGGAAAGACATGTTGAAGTTAGATTTAGACACCTTGCGACACAGTAAATAGGAGGTGATTTGCTTGTGAAATCTCTCTTAGATAGAAAATGAGCAAGGGGATTGTGGGGTCCAAAGATGTGGAATACTTTGCACGAGCTGATATAGGAAGTAGCGTTGAAACAATCTGCAAGCATCGACCTAATCTTCAAACGTCTTGGATTAAACATAATATTTCTTACTTCCACAACTTCTACTAAAGAATTGCAATCCGAATAGAGTGAAGTAGATCTCCATCTAAAAGCCTTGATTGTTGACGTAGCAAAAGTAAAGTTGTAAGGACCGAGAGTATTTCGACCATAGGAGGGGTGAATGGTAGATTCAAATTTTGTTTTGAAACTTCGAATAAGATCACTAAAGAAGAAACATAATGTAGCACAAGGGAAGGTAAACTTAGATGGGGTACTGAGCAAGATTCTCGAGGAAATGATTGACAATTATCTTCACTTAGTAGCCGATGGCATTCATACATATAATCGTAGCATAAGAATATAACACATCAACAGATATGGCGTAACAATTGGGAAAGATGAGAAGAGCGAAAACGAGCCTAAATGTAATACAAAAACATAAAGACAACTCACTACTAAGAGATTTTCACCAGGTCAAGGTTTGACCGAATAACAAGGTAGGACTGGATGAGAATCACACAAACATACATGCATACACTCTTAAGTATCACGGATGCAATTATGGAACACAACACTAAAGTAGAACAAAAAGAGACGATCGAAGGGTATCTTGTCAAGATGCATGAATCAAATGGTATAGCAGGATAATGAATAGACGTTAGGTGCACAAGAATAAGTTAAATATTGCAAATCACGACTATAAGGTGAGTTAAGAAACTGGACCAGTGGTGCTCGATGGCAACAGTTGATTTGGTAGACCGGTTCACTCTTTTGCAAAAGATCTATATCTGGTTGGAGGGACATGTGATTAAACACATGAGCAAATCTCCCTCCATCTATTCTCCTTCAACTCGAAGCTGACCAGACTCCAATTGATTTCACTCGTGGTAGATGCTTGTCGGTGATCTCCAAACCTTCAACGGTCTTAGTCTTTGGTGACCACAACTACTCTTGGTCATAAAGCAAACCACAAAAACTCTTGGTTGCCAAAGGCTGACTCGGAGATGACAGTTACTCTTCGGCACTCAAGCAAACACCAATCTGTTTAGAGTGTGTGCAACTTTCAAGAGTAATAGGCACACCAACTCTAACTCAGATCTATTGTGATGCTGGTGAATCTTAAACTCAAATCTCTCTCAAGAGGATGCTCAATCAATCTTCTCAGACATCTTAAGCGGAACAGCCAACGAACAACGTTGATGCCAGGTGTCTATTTATAGCCGCAACCTTCCCGTATGGGAAGTGACTAATTTGGGCATGTAGACCAGCCAATGACCGAAAGACATGTTTCCAAGGGTCGGATTTTGAGCACAACGGTAGAATTTATTCCGGAGCAAGAAATCCTAACTCCTCGGTTCGAAAGATATCTCCCGCTGCGCTGAAGAACAACATCTTCTGCTATTAGGTAATCATTTGGAGCACAAAGATATTTATCTCGGATCTTTCATAGGTTTCGGCTAAGCGTCACATCAGATCTAAGATTTAAGAACCTATACCCCTATTAATAGTTCAGAAGTCCTATGACTCAATAAGAGAAAGAAGAACAACGACAAGAATGCTACATCTTCAATTCACCTTCAATCCTCTCGACTGCAACCATTTTTCCTCGGACGATCCGAACATATATTGCTTCACACCAACAATAATTTTATGTGGTCAAGTCCTTCGATACAATATTCTCACTCACATGTCTTCTTGAAATGTAGCTCATCCTTCTCTACTTCGTAGATAAACTTCAGTAAAGTTAATCGAACTTTACCTCGAAAACATCATTCTCCTCGGGCTTGCATGGACTATTTGTCTTTGTGTGCACTAGCAAACAAATCAGTTCATTCCTACAATCTCCAAAACACAAGGTGGATTCGTTGCACCAAAAATCTCCCCCATTTTGGATGATTGTTCACAAAACAGAGCACAACGAAAGATAGATGAAGGGTAACTGAAAGTAAAGCGAAGGCAATACATCGACAAGAGATAAACCAAAGATGAATCACGCTCCCCTGAAAGTACGCATCTTATTGAAGATATTGATACTGAAATCTATGCATAGAGGGTGTACGAAAGGGAGGGGCGAGATAAATCTTCGAATGAGTGGCATTAAGAAACCATACGACTTGAGTTCGATCAATGCACTCGGTGACATCTGAGAAATTTCCTGCAACACACAATTTTTGAAGAAGATTTGTTATGAATTGTGAATACTTTTAAATGATTTGTCGCATAGTTAAGACATGAAGATTTCCATAGAACACGGTTTCAGATTCAGTGAAGACATATGAATTCCCTACAAGTTAGATTCTTGAATAACAGGGAATACGAAATATTTTTTCTCGAAATAGATATGATTCAGAGGATATTTTACTGCATGTTGGACATGGAATAAAATGTACCAGAGGGAGTTGATGACAAACCATATAAATCAAATTCTCTTCTAGAGAATCAAGGGTTTTCAACTTCTCCTTTAAGAGATTTTCTCTTCTCCGGCAGATAAGACAAATGATGATAATCATAGTAGAACAAAATATATTCGGTAACACCTGAAAGCATATATATGAAATCAAATGACACTACAGGGGTTGTTAAGAGTACATGATGATGAAGTTCACCATCATCACAAGCGGTGCCATTAAGTTCACGACCATTTGAAAGCGAAGAGTTCAACTGCAAGAAACCAAACTGTTTGAGGAAAATAATTTGTGAAAGTAAATCCCCTGCAAATGACCCGCACAACTAACTTCTTGGTGTTCTTCTCCCCCTTTTGTCAACAAGTGGAAAAAGAGAGGAAAAGACACGAGGAACTACTCGTCCGAATAATCCTTAGAACTCAAACTGTTCGGTGAACCAAAACAAGCAATGGTGGAGGCTGAGGCTTGAGCAGGAGTAGGGATTCCTTATTTTGTTTTGGAGGCGGCTTCAAGATCTTTAGGGCGAGGAGCTTCATACTTGTAAACTAGTGTGCAAGCAGTGTCTTCAATCTCATCATCAGGCTCAACAAACAGCAAATCAGTAGAACCAGACCTCTAGGGCAGCACACATGTTTGCCTTCGAGCATGAGTAACTTCAAAAATTTCAAGATCATCATAATCCTTCTCGATGCCTTTTGCTTTTAGTTGACTCCTCATGTAATGCTTTCGCAGAAGTGTCCATGAGCATTTCTTCTGTACAATCGCATGAACCAAAGCTTGGCAAGCATAATTGTGAAGCAGATTGATTTCAATCATCATATTCACCTTCTCTTTTGTGTCAAGTTTGATGTGACTCCCAAGAGCTTTCTGAGTGCGGAGACAAATCTCATACAGTGAAGGATTTTCCTTTCTGGGAATTTCAATAGTGTCCTTCTCAACTTTTGGTGCTTGTGCTGAAGCAAATTCAGTAGCATTAATATGTGTCTTTCCTTTATCGATATCTTTAACACTCCAAAGATTGTCATAGATAGGTGTATTGAAAACCTTCAGAACATTCAGGAAAAAGTACTTCTTCCTGTGATTTGCATGATGGCATGCATTCTCCATGGAGCACATGGCTTCAAAACCTGAGCATTATCAGCTGTGTATGACATGTTCCGAATGAATAGGTCACGATAATCAAATCGAATGCCAAGTGATATAGAATGAAGGGTGTTTGCCACAATACCATCAATGGTTTTTGGTATGTTCGTTGGGGTGAATGAATTGCATAGGATATAGGATAACACCTTTTCATATGCCAAATGCTTCGGATTTATCTTGGTGCATGCATCTCCAACAATCTCTGGGTCCATCCACAAATGAAACTAAGCCTCAATGACCTCCCAGAAATGCAATCGGCGTTCACGAGCTTAATCAAAATCAAAACAAGGGAAATTCAGCAATGCGGTCAACAAGTCGGAAGTAGAAGTAACCTTTTCTTCTTCAATCATCCATTCGAGGACCCAAGTGATAGGGGGTCCCAGCCGAGGTGGTCTAGCACATGGGCCAGGCTGGAGGTCTATCCTCGAGGAAGGACCTCAGAGGCCCTATGAAGGAGCATGGGCATATCGAATTCTATCGAAGACTTGGCACTCCAGGAAGAAGATGATTCGTTCGGCAGGTGATCCATAGATGGTAACCGAGGTTCATGTAACCCTAGATACCCTCGGTGCCTATATAAACCGTAGGGTTTAGCTCATAGGGGATACCCATACACAACATCATCACCCCTAGGGTTTAGACCACAAACATACTAACTCGAGGTAGATCGACTCTATACCCATTACATCACATTACATCATCAATATAACAAGAGTATGACATAGGGTTTTACCTCCATCGAGAGGGCCTGAACCTGGGTAAAAGCCTCATCTTCCTTGTTTGCTGTTACCATCGATCCAATCACACATCTCGATCCCCCCTACCCGAGGTCTGCTGGTTTTGACACAGACATTGGTGCTTTCATTGAGAGCTTGTTGTGTGATCATCAGGATGGATGGCTCATTTGCAGTTTGATAGCAGCATCGGTTGTGGGACATCTTCGTCCCTGGCCAACTCTTCCCTTTCGGCAGTGTGGTACTACACACTGATCCTGCCGACCATCTAGGCCACATAGATACCTTCGCTCCAAACAAGGCCATCATGTTTGGAAGTTTGGAGTGCGTCACCGACCCTTGAGGCAATCTCGTTCTATCAGAACAGACTGCAATCCAATCTAAAGACCCTTCGTGCGCAGATGCTCTAGACCAAGTTCCTGATCTAATCTTCGGATCTGACCCCCCGACGGATCTGAGACAGATTGGTCTGGAAGCAGCCACGTCCGACCTAACTCATGCCTCCTCTAGTGACAACCCGAAGCCGAACTCTTCTTCAGATCTAACGACAGTCCAGGAGAAAGCCGCTCCAATCCTCGAACTAGAGCCAACCTAGAGGGGCCCAGAAATTGGACCTACCTCTGGCGGTCCAAGCAACCCCTTTCGTATCAACCCGGCTTATCGCCATGCTCTTGATGTAGAGGAGTTCTCACAGAGAAATGAGGTGCTAGACTGAATCCAGAACCTGGCGATCTCGTATGCAATTTATGATCAAATCAGATGTAAAGCCGACGATCGGGAAATTTTCATTCCACCCACCACCCACCTAGTTGGCACAGTCGAAGATTTGATCGATGTGCTTGACTACGGATCCGATGAGGCCATCAACATGGACGATGACCACTGCAATTCCAGACCAAACACATCCGCGACCATTCCCTGAATTGGAAAGTGGGCCGCAACGTGAACTTATGACGTTTACATGGTAGATATCCCTAAGGAAGGCCCCGAGGAGAAACCTAAGGGAAGCTTCAAGCGCCACCATCCCAAGAGAAGACCAAGGGGCAACAACGGAAACAAAAACAAATCTACCCTGGCGGATAACACGGCTAGCCCCATCATGGAAGAAAATGGAAATGTCGTGCCCACACAACAAAACGGGCCTATGAGTACACTTGCCGAAGAGGATCTTGAAGATAAAGAAAACTACAATATTGGGACGGACGAGGACTACATGCCAGAATCCAAGGACGATAATAGCCTCGGACCTTATGACTTTGAGGTGCCTGAGAGCCCATCCAAACATATACGTTTCCAACGTCGGCTAACCGCAAATAGGCGGAGCATGAAGAGGAAACAACAAGAGATGTACTCACATGAAGCCACACTCAATGAGAAGTGGGAACAGATACTTGCGGCCGAGGCAGACCTCAAAGACCAGTGCACGGCAACCAAGTCGTTCCACGACGATGCCTACCGTCTAAATTCGAAGATGAGGTCGACGTCGATCCTCTCGTATATGGCCACAAGGAGCAAGCTCACTGTATCCCTTCAGGGTGAGATCGGCCAACGAGTGCATATAAAGAACCCCTGGCAAAGCCCTTCCCTCATGACAAGAGCCCGATCGACTATTCTGAGCCCTATGACCCGTGCACTAAAATACGAAGGGAGAAATCACCTCCCTGATCTAGCTATGAAGCACGGGACCATGTGCCCACTAGCTTGGGATGATTGGACGCCTGGATAGACAGTCAAGGTGCCAATACTTGGTAGGACGTGTTTCGATATCGAACTCCTGCACACCCAGTTTGTTTTATAGATGAATTCATGGAATATCAGTTCCCAGAAGGGTTTAAACCCATCAACATTGATCAATACGATGGCACGATAGATCCAACCGTCTGGATAGAAGATTTCCTTCTGCACATCCACTTGGCCCGAGGCGATGATCTTCATGCCATAAAATACTTGCCACCAAAGCTTAAGGGGTCGGCATGACATTGGCTCCATAGTCTACCAAAAAATTATATCGGAAGCTGGGAGGAGATGGAGGATGCTTTTAGGTCCAACTTTCAAAGTACCTATGTTCGTCCTCTGGATGCTGATGAACTCAGGCAAGTCATCCAGAAGGAGGGCGAATCAGATCGAAAATGATGGAATCGGTTCTTAACTAAAAGAACCAAATAGTAGATTGCCCAGATACTAAGGCTATTGCAACATTCAAACACAACATCTAGGACGAATGCTTAGACCAACAACTCAGAGAGGACAAGCTGAGGACCATGGCAGCCCTCATGGTATTAATGATCCGCTTCTACGCGGGCAAGGATAGCTGGTTGGCCCATAGCTCCCATAGGAGTGACCCCGGCATCTCGGAAGTTTGAGATGGGAACGACAAGCCGATGCACAATAAACATGAGCGCCAAAACAAGAACATCGACAACAACCCCAAGGACTCAGCAGTCAATGCAGGGTTCAATAGTTCACGAGGTGAACGCGAGAAGAGACCTTTTAATGGAAACATGGGCGGACCAAGCGCTCTAGATAAAATACTAGACAAGCCTTGCCAAATAAACAAAACCCTAGTGAATCCTGGCAATCACACCAATATAAACTATTGGGTGTTCAAGCAGGACGGAAAGTCTCTGGACGTGGAGTTAGGGAAGGGCTAGTCCCAGAGCGATGACGGCGAGGATGAACCTCGGTGGCCGAGTAGCGGTGGCCAAAGACCTTTTCCCTCCAAGGTAAATGACGGGAATATGACTTATGCCATGCACATTCCTAAAAAGGAGAGAAAACATGCACTTCAGGACGTCTTCGCCTTAGAGACTGTAGCCCCGAGGCACACCCCTTGGATGGCCTGCCGATGATACGTCCACTTTGCCATGATTTCCTATTGATATTTATGCTATTCATGTTCATTATTCCACCCTATGATACAATTCTTATGCCTTTTCTCTCAAATTTACAAGGTACATCACAAAGAGAGAAATTGCCGGGAACTGGATTTCTGGATCTAAAAACCAAGAAAATGGGTAAAAATTCAATGGACACCAAATGACCTGAAACTTTTTGTGAATTATTCTTGAAATATATGAATTATGGAGCGAAGAACTGCCAGAGGAGGGCTGCCTGTGGGCCATGATCCAACATGGCATGTCCACCCACCCTAGGCGCTCTGTTAGCTCGTGGGGCCCACTTGGCTCCCCCGAGCCTAATTTGAGTCCTATAAATTCACATCTTATGAGAAAAAAATAAATTAGGACCTTTCGGGATGAAGCGCCACCGTCTCGAGGAAGAAACCTGGGCAGAGGCCCCTTTGCACTCCGGGAGGCCGATTCTGCCGGGGGAAACTTCTCCCCTGGAGGGGTAGATCAAAGCCATCACCATTACCAACGCTGGATCCTTCGTGGGAGGACCAATCTATTGGGGAACGTTGCATGGGAAACAAAAATTTTCCTATGCACAGGCAAGATCTATCCATGGTGATGAGCATCTACGAGAGGAAGAGTGGATCTACATACCCTTGTAGATCGCTAAGCAGGAAGCGTTAAGAAATGCGGTTGATGTAGTCAAACGTCTTCGCGATCCAAATTGCCGAGCGTCCTGCGATCCCATCACGATACATCTCACAATCCGATCACAATCTATCCCGCGATTTCATCATGATCCATCCCGTGATCCAATCACGAACCGTCTCGTGATCTTGATCACGATCCTTCCGATCTAGCACCGAACTGACGACACCTCCGCATTCAGCACACGTACAGCTGGATAACGATCTCCGCCTTCTTGATCCAGTAAGAGGGAGCGGAGAGGTACATGAGTTCTTTGTCAGCACAATAGCGTGGTGGTGATGGTGGAGGAACAATTCCAGCAGGGCTTCTCCTAAGCACCGTTGAAACGATCTAGAGGCGAAACTATGATCTAGAGGAGAGGGTAGCACGTGGCTGATTTCTATCTCTCAAAACCCTCAAAACCTCTAGTATATATAGGAGGAGGGAGGGAGGAGGCTTGGCGCACAAGGGTCCAGCCCATGGCCTTGGCGCAAGGAGGAGAGGAGGAGTCCTCCTCCAATCCTAGTAGGATTGGGACTCCTCCTTCCCACTTGGAAACTCTTTCCACCTTGTGTTTTTCCTCCTCAAACCACTCCAGCCACATGGGACCTTAGGGGAGGCTTAGTCCATCCCACCAAGGGTTGGTTTACCTCCTCCCACAGCCCATGTAGCTTCTTGGGTCAAGACATCCCTCCCGGTGGTCCCCCAGTACACTCTCGACACTCCTGGTACACTACCGATGAGCCCGAAACTTTTTCGGCGACCAAAATAGGACTTCCTATATATCAATATTTACCTCCAGACCATTCCGGAGCTCCTCCTGACGTTCGGGATCTCATCCGGTACTCCGAACAATCTGCGGTCACCACCATACATAACTCTATACTACCGAAACGTCACCGAACCTTAAGTGTGCAGACTCTGTGGGTTCGAGAACTATGTATACATGACCGAGACACCTCTATGGTCAATAACCAATAGCGGGACCTAGATGCCCATATTGGTTCCTACATATTCTACGACGATCTTTATCGGTTGAACCGCTATGTCAAGGATTCAGTTAATCCCGTATGTTGTTCCCTTTGTTCTTCGGTATGTTACTTGCCCGAGATTCGATCGTTGGCATCTCCATACCTAGTTCAATATCATTACCAGCAAGTCTCTTTACTCGTTCCGTAATACAAGATCCTGTGGCTAACACTTAGTCACATTACTTGCAAGTCTTATTGTGATGTTGTATTACCAAGTGGGCCCTGAGATACCTCTCCGTCACACGGAGTAACAAATCCCAGTCTTGATCGATGCCAACCTAACAGAAACCCTCGGAAATACCTGTAGAGCACCTTTATAGTCACCCAGTTACATTGCGATGTTTGATACACACAAGGTACTCCTCCGGTGCCAGTGAGTTGCATGATCTCATGGTCATAGGAACATATACTTGACATGCATAAAACTATAGATAAACTGACACGATCGTATGCTACGTTTATAGTTTGGGTCTTGTCCATCACATCATTCTCCTAATGATGTGATCCCGTTATCAAATGACATCTCATGTCCATGGCTAGGAAACCTTAACCATCTTTGATCAACGAGCTAGTCCATCAGAGGCATACTAGGGACATGGTGTTGTCTATGTATCCACACATGTATGTGAGTTTGCGATCAATACAATTCTAGCATGGATAATAAACGATTATCATGAATAAGGAAATATGATAATAACTAATTTATTATTGCCTCTAGGGCATATTTGCATTAGTCTCCCACTTGCACTAGAGTCAATAATCTAGTTCACATCACCATGTGATTCGTATTGTTATGAATCTAACACCCAATGACTTCCGGTGCTCGATCATGCTTTGCATGTGGGAGAGGTGTTTAGTCAACGGGTCTGTGACATTCAGATCCATGTGTACTTTGAAAATCTCTATGTCTTACTATAGACACAGTTATCACACTCCACTTGGAGCATTCCAAATGGCTACTCCACTACACGTATCCGGATTGCTACTAAGATCCATCCAGATCGGTGTTAAAGCTTGCATTGACGTAACCCTTTATGATGAACTCTTTATCACCTCCATAATTGAGAAACATTTCCTTAGTCCTTTAGTTAATAAGGATAATCTTGACCGATGTCCAGTGATCCACTCATGGATCACTCTTATACCCCTTGACAGACTCATAGCAAGGCACACACAGGTGCGATACACATCATGGTATATTATATAGAGCCTATGGCTAAGGCATAGGGGACAACGTTCATCCTTTCTCTTTCTTCTGCCGTGGTTGAGCTTTGAGTCTCACTCAACTTCACACCTTACAAATCAGGCAAGAACTCTTTCTTTGACTGATCCATTTTGAACTTTTTCAAAATATTGTCAAGGTATGTACTCATTGAAAGTCTTATCATACGTCTTGATCTGTCTCTATAGATCTCGATGCCCAACAATTAAGCAGCTTTATCCAGGTCTTCCTTTGAAAAACTCTTTTCAAACAACCCTTTTATGCTTTCTAGAAATTCTACATCATTTCCGATCAACATTATGTCATCTACATATGCTTATTAGAAACTCTATAGTGCTCCCACTCACTTTATTGTAAATACAAGTTTCTCATAAACTATGTATAGTCTCAAAAACTTTGATCACCTCATCAAAGCGTATATTCCAACTCCGAGATGCTTGCTTCAGTCCATAGAAGGATCACTGGAGATTGCACACCTTTTAGCATCCTTAGGACTGACAAAACCTTCCGGTTGTATCTTATACAACATTTCCTCACGGAAACCGTTAAGGTAACTATGTTTTGACATCCATCTGCCAGATTTCATAATTGAAAACCATAGCAACTGCTAACATAATTTTGACAGACTTTAGGATCACTACGAGTGAGAAAGTCTCATCGTAGTCAACTCCTTGAACTTGTCAGAAACTTCTTTGCGACAAGTCGAGCTTTATAAATGGTGAGATTCACCATCAGCGTCTATCTTCATCTTAAAGGTCCATTTGTACTCAACGACCTGCCGTTCAACAGGCAAGTCTACCAAAGTCCATACTTGGTTTTCATACATGGATCCTTTCTCGGATTTCATGGCCTCTAACCATTTCTCAGAATCCGGGCCCATCATCGCTTCTCCATAGCTCGTAGGTTCATCATTGTCCAACAACATGACCTCTAAGACAGGGTTGTCGTACCACTCAGGAGTAGTACGCGTCCTTGTCGACCTACGAGGTTTGATAGTAACTTGATCCGAAGCTTAACTTCCTCTTCAACTAACGTAGGCTCCACAAAAACATATTTTTGCACTATGGTACTCTCTGGTTGAAACAAAGGTTCAACAACCTCATCAAGTTCTATCTTCCTCCCACTCAATTCTTTCGAGAGAAACTCTTTCTCGAGAAAGGACCCGTTTTAGCAACAAACACTTTGTACTCGGATTTGAGATGGAAGGTATACCCAACTGTTCTCAGGGTATTATATGAAGATGCATTTGTCCGCTTTGGGTTCGAGCTCATTAGGTGAAAACCTTTTTCACATAAGGGTCGTAGCCCCAAACATTAAGAAATGATAGCTTAGGTTTCCACAAACCAAAATTCATATGGTGTCATCTCAACGGACTTAGATGGTGCCCTTTTTAAAGTGAATGTAGTTGTCTCTAATGCATAACCCCAAAACAATAGTGGCAAATCGATAAGAGACATCATAGTTCGCACCATATCCAATAGAGCACGACTACGACGTTTGGACACACCATCACACTATGGTGTTCCAGGTGGCGTGAGTTGTGAAACAACTTTCACATTGTCTAAAGTTGTATGCCGAACTCGTAACTCAGATATTCACCTCCACGATCATATTATAAACATTTTTATCTTCTTGTCACGATGATCTTTAAACTTCACTCTGAATTTGTTTGAACTTTTCAAACGTTTCAGACTTGTGTTTCATTAAGCAAATATACTCATATATACTCAAATTATCAGTGAAGGTAAGAAAAATAATGATATCCACTGCATGCTACAACACTCATTGGCTCGGATACATCAACATGTATTATTTCCAATAAGTTACTAGCCCGCTCCATCATACTGAAAACGGGGTCTTTAGTCATCTTGCCCAAAAGGCATGGTCCGCATGTCTCAACCGATTCGAAACCGAATGAGTCCAAAGATCCATCAGCATGGAGTTTCTTCATGCGATTTATACCAATATGACATTTAGCGGGAGTGCCACAGGTATGTGGTACTATCATTATTAACTTTGCATCTTTTGGCATCAATGTTATGCACATGTGTATTACTACGATCAAGATTCAACAAACCATTCTCATTGGGTGCATGACCATTGAAGGTATTATTCATGTAAATAGAATAACCATTATTCTCTCACTTAAATGAATAACCGTATTGCAACAAACACGATCTAATCATGTTCATGCTTTAATGCAAACACCAGATAACATTTATTTAGGTTTGTTACTAATCCCGAAGGTAGAGAGAGCGTGCGATGTTGAGCACATCAACTTTGGAAACATTTCCAACACACATCATCACCTCACCCTAAGCTGGTCTCCGTTTATTCCGTGGCTTTTATTTCGAGTTACTTACATTTAGCAACCGAACCGGTATCCATTACCCAGGTATTACTACTAGGAGTACTAGCAAGGTACACATCAATAACACGGATATCAAATATACTTCTGTTGACATTGCCAGCCTTCTTATCTACCCAGTATCTAGGGTTGTTCCGCTTCAGCGACTGCTATCCTCATAACAAAAGCACTTAGTCTCGGGTTTGGGTTCAACTTTGTGTTACTTCACTGGAGGAGCAACTGACTTGCCATCCATGAAGTTTCCCTCCTTACCCTTGCCCTTCTCGAAACTAGTGGTTTCACTAACCATCAACACTTGAAGCCCCTTCTTGATTTCTACCTTCGCGGTGTCAAACATCGCGAATAGATCAGGGATCATTATTGCCATCCCTGGCATTTTATAGTTCATCAAGAAGCTCTAGTAGCTTAGTGACGGTGACTTGGAAAACTATATCAATCACTTTCTTATCTGGAAGATCAACTCCCACTCGATTCAAGCGATTGTAGTACCCAGACAATCTGAGCACATGCTCAATGATTGAGCTATTCTCCTTCATCTTGCAGGCAAAGAATCTTGTTGGAGATCTCATATCTCACAACATGAGCATGAGCTTGAGATCCCAATTTCAGTTCTTAGAACATCTCATATGTTCCGTGACGTTCAAAATGTTTTGGAGCCTCATTTCTAAGCCATAATGCATGACGCACTGAACTATCAAGTAGTCATCGGAATGAGCCTGTTAGATGTTCACAACATCTACAGACAACACTAGAGGGGGTGGCACACCGAGTGGTGCATTAAGGACATAAGCCTTCTGTGCAACAATGAGGACAATCCTCAAATCACGAAGCCAGTCCGCAATATTGCTACCATCATCTTTCAACTCTATTTCTCTAGGAACATATAAAAATTCAAGGGAGCTATAGCGTGAGCTAGTAATCTACAACATAATTTGCAAAGACACTACTGACTATGTTCATGATAATGAGATCACTGAATCATATTACTTAAGAACCCCCACTCAAATTGACATCCCTCCGGTCATTCGAGTGATACATGATCCAAATTCACCAACTCAAGTCCGATCATCACGTGAGTTGGTGTGGTTTCAATGGTGAACATCATCATGTTGATCATATCTACTATATGATTCATGTTTGACCTTTCGGTCTCTTGTGTTCCGAGTCCATGTATGTACATGCTAGGCTCGTCAAGTTTGACCCGAGTGTTCTGCATGTGCAACACTGGCTTGCACCCATTGCATGTGAACAGTGGGTCTATCACACTCGATCATCATGTGGTGTCTCAACACGATGAACTTTCGCAATGGTGCACACTTGGGGAGAACACAATTTATCTTAAAATTTTAGTGAGGGATCACCTTATAATGCTACCGTCGTCCTAAGCAAAACAAGGTGCATAAAAGGATTAACATCACATGCAAATCATAAGTGACATGATATGGCCATGAACTTGTGCTTTTGATCTCCATCCTTAAAGCACTGGCATGATCTCCATCGTCACTAGCATGACACCATGATCTCCATCATCTTGATCTCCATCAACGTGTCACCATTGGGGTTGTCCCACCCACCATGCTTCTACTACTATTTCTACCGATTAGCGATAAAGTAAAGCATTACATAGCGCTTAATGATTGACACGCAGGTTATACAATAATTAAAGACAATCCTATGGCTCCTGCCGGTTGCCGTACTCAAATATGCAAGTCGTGATATTCTATACAATACATGATCATCTCATACATCACATATATCTCATCATGTAATTGGCGTATCACATCACAACATACCCTGCAATAACAAGTTAGATGTCCTCTAATTGTTGTTGCAAGTTTTACATGGCTGCTACGGGTATCTAGCAAGAACAATTCTCACCTATGTGAAAACCACATCGGTGATACATAAATTTATATTCAACCTTCTCAAGGACCGCCTTTCTTGAATCCGATCCAGCTAAAGTAGGAGAAACAGACACCCACCAGCCATCTTTGTGCAACAAATTTACACGTCAGTCGATGGAACCGGTCTCTCGTAAACGTACGAGTAAGGTTGGTCCGAGCCGCTTCATCCCACAATACCGCTAAACCAAAACATGACCGAGGGAGGAAGCAATCTAAGAATCAACGCCCACAAACTCCTTTGTGTTCTACTCGAGATCTCATCTACACATAGACCTAGCTCAAGATGCCACTGTTGGGGAACATTGCATGGGAAACAAAAAATTTCCTACTCACACGCAAGATCTATCCATGGTGATGAGCATCTACGAGAGGGAGAGTGGATCTACATACCATTGTAGATCGCTAAGCGGGAAGCGTTAAGAAAAGCGGTTGATGCAGTCGAACGTCTTCGGGATCCAAATCGCCGAGTGTCCCGCAATCCCCATGATCCATCTCGCAATCTGATCACAATCCGTCCCGCAATCTCATCATGATCCGTCCCGCGATCCAATCATGAATCGTCTCGCGATCTTGATCACGGTCCTTCCGATCTAGCGTCGAATGGACATCACCTCCGCGTTCAGCACACGTACAAATTGATGACAATCTCCGCCTTCTTGATCCAGCAAGAGGGAGCAGAGAGGTATATGAGTTCTTCGGCAGTGCGACGACGTGGCATTGATGGTGGAGGAACAATTCCAGCAGGGCTTCGCCTAAGCACCGCTGAAACGATCTAGAGGAGAGGGTAGCACGTGGCTGGTTTCTATCTCTCAAAACCCTCAAAACCTCTAGTATATATAGGAGGAGGGAGGTAATAGGCTTGGCACACAAGGAGTGAGGTAAGAGGCTTGGCACAAGGAAGAGAGGAGGAGTCCTCCCCCAATCCTAGTAGGATTAGGACTCCTCCTTCCCACTTGGAAACACTTTCCACCTTGTGTTTTTGCCTCCTCAAACCACTCCAGTTGCATGGGCCCTTAGGGGAGGCTTCGGCCAGCCCACCAGGGGCTGGTTTAACTCCTCCCACAGCTCATGTAGCCTCTTGGGTCGAGACACCCCTCCCGATGGTCCCCCGGTACCCTCCCAACACTCCCGATACACTACCGATGAGCCCGAAACTTTTCCGGCGACCAAAACAGGACTTCCTATGTATCAAACTTTACCTCTGAACCATTCCAGAGCTCCTCGTGATGTCCGAGATCTCATACGGGACTCCGAACAACCTTCAGTCACCACCATACATAACTATATACTACCAAAATGTCACCGAACCTTAAGTGTGCAGATCCTGCGGGTTCGAGAACTATGCAGACATGACCGAGACACCTCTACACTCAATAACCAATAGCGGGTCCTAGATGCCCATATTGGTTCCTACATATTCTACGAAGATCTTTATCGGTTTAACATCTATGTCAAGGATTCAATTAATCCCGTATGCTGTTCCCTTTGTTCCTTAGTATGTTACTTACCCGAGATTCGATCGTTGGCATCTCCATACCTAGTTCAATCTCGTTTCCGACAAGTCTCTTTACTCATTCCGTAATACAAGATCTCGTGGCTCACACTTAGTCACATTGCTTGCAAGGCTTATTGTGATGTTGTATTACCAAGTGGGCCCTGAGATACCTCTCCATCACACGGAGTAACAAATCCCAGTCTTGATCCATGCTAACCCAGGAGACACCCTCGAAGGTACCTGTAGAGCACCTTTATAGTCACCCAGTTATGTTGCGATGTTTATATGGACAAGGTACTCCTCCAGTGTCAGTGAGTTGCATGATCTCATGGTCATAGAAACAAATACTTGACATGCAGAAAACTGTAGCAATAAACTGACACGATCATATGCTACATTTATAGTTTGGGTCTTGTCCATCACATCATTCTCCTAATGATGTGATCCTGTTATCAAATGACATCTCATGTCCATGGCTAGGAAACCTTAACCGTCTTTGATTAACGAGCTAGTCCATCAGAGGCATACTAGGGACATGGTGTTGTCTATGTATCCACACATGTATCTGAGTTTCCGATCAATACAATTCTAGCATGGATAATAAACAATTATCATGAATATGGAAATATGATAATAACTAATTTATTATTGCCTCTAGAGCATATTTCCAACACAATCTTCATTAACATCTTCACCATCACCATTTCATCTCAAACCCTAGTTCATCTCTTTTATCCAATCTTTGTCTCAAAACTTCAGATTGGTACATGTGGGTTACTAGTAGTTTTTATTACGTCTTGTAGTTGATGCTTGTTGGTTTATTTGGCGGAAGATATTATGTTTAGATCCTTAATCATCATTATTACACCTATGATCTTGAACATGTTGATGATGTGTGAGTAGTTACTATTGTCCTGAGGACATGGGAGAAGTCTCGTTATAAGTAATCATGTGAAGTTGGTATTCGTTCGATATTTTGATGATATGCATGTTGTTGATTCCTTTAGTGGTGTCATGTGAACATCGACTGCATGACACTTCACCATCTAATGGGCATGAGGGAAGGCATTGTGGAGTAATAAGTAGATGATGGGTTGCTAGAGTGACAGAAGCTTAAACTCTAGTTTATGCGTTATTTCATCAGGGGCCGATTTGGATCCATACGTTTCACCCTATGGTTAGATTTATCTTAATTCTTATTTTGTAGTTGTAGATGCTTGCGAGAGGTGGTAATCATAAGTGGGTTGCTTGTTCAATTAAGAACAACACCTTAGCACTGGTCCACCCAGATATCAAATTATCAAAGTAATGAATGCGAATCAACTAAACATGATGAACATGACTACACAAATATTCCCATGTGTCCTCGGGAGCGCTTGCTTCATATAAGAGTACTTTCAAGCATGTCCTTTGCTATAAAAAGGATTGTGATACCTTGCTGCACCCTTGCTAATATTGTTACTTGTCACTTGTTATGGATTATCTTGCTGCAAAATTATCTATCATTGTTACTCACAACACTTGTAGAGAATACCTTGCCAAAAACTGCTTATCATTTCCTTCTGCTCCTTGTTGGGTTCGACACTCTTACTTATCAAAGGGACTACGATTGATCCCCCATACTTGTGGGTCATCACTCAATCACTTTCGACAAAAAGACCATCCGACAAGTATCCGTCATAACGGGTTAATCACCCTGGTTCTAGACCCCATTGTCGATGGTTTTCACCTCACCCATGTCCTTTTGGATGGCGGAAGCAGTTTGAATCTGATATGTGCGGATACGGTGCGTAAAATGGGTATTTCCTCATCTAGAATCAAACCTAGTAAAACCACGTTCAAGGGTGTAATACCCGGTGTGGAGGCCCAATGTATGGGCACTATAACATTACAAGTTGTTTTCGGCTCCCTCAACAACTTCCGCTGCAAGGACTTGATTTTTTATATAGTCCCTTTCCACAATGACTACCATGCATTGCTTGGTCATACTACATACACCTGCTTTGATGCGGTGCCACATTACGCATACCTTAAGCTCAAAATGTCGGGGTCCAATGGGGTCATTACCATCAACGACAACATGGAATGCTCCCTTCGTACAGAGGAGAAAACAACGACTTATGAAACCGATTCCCAGGCAACCAAAGAGGCAACAAGATAGGAAGCTTGACGTGATCTTCTAGTCTCTTCCGAATGCGTCCGCACGACCATTGGCCGAATCCGCGTCCCCCTAAATAGGGATACACGCTCGCCTACCTCTACTATCACTTAGTAGATTACGTACCTCGAGTACACAACTTCACGCTTAAAATTCCTTGTGATCTGTTCGGCATATATAGGCCCACTAGAAGAACATCTCGGCAACATCAATCTACCAAATCACGGCTCCAACCTCCTTGGAGGGCCCACTTTTCAAATGTCTTCAGCATCATGACGACTGGCCATACGCATCAGTCTTGCAATAGACAAGGACTAGTGTTCAGCACCTCGGAGGTGCAGACGTGCGGCAGGGGAGCAACGGGCCTCACATCCCACCTATTTTAAACCGTGCTACTCTCCCCACCTGTATTTTTTCAATATACTCTCTATATCTACTTTTAGTTCGGCCTGCATGGCCAAGCCTTATGAATAACAAAACATACCTTTTTAGGTCCCTGGATATTTTTACATGTTGTTCTTTATTTCATAATTACCCCGAGGTGGTTTACTCCCACATATAGTAGGGTCCATCTTTGGACCGGGTGCTCAGATTTATAGACGAGCCCATGTTCAAGTCCGGTGTCTGGTCGGCGCCTTGGATATTACGTTGTATGAATTTGTTTCGAGTTGATTTTAGTTAAAGATTGGGTTGCCCGCCTCTTGTGCTTACCTCTTATGTTCCGCTCCATTCGGCTAAGAGTGGAAAGGGAGAACCACTACGATTGTGCTTCCAGCCTGGATGGTTAAGCGCCTCAGTGGAGAAAGCCGAAAATCGACTGTCATGATAAGTGTAAACAAGTCAAGCGATCCAAAGACAATATAAAACTAATGCACTGTTAGTGGCTAAACCGTGATAAACGAAGGGTTCTTCTTATAAGAACCGAGGTGTTAACAGTGGGGTTCCTCGGCTGGTCCGATCACCAGTACACCCAGGGATAGCTCAACTACCCCCCAACTTGGAGCTCCCACGACTAAGTGAAAGAGTAAAGCCATTATGGTCTAACAACCTCGTTCATCTAGGCACACAATCACCAGTAAGGTTTCGAGATGTCAACTAAGGATTTACGTGTGCTAGAGAACACCCCGAGTGGTTTTTGCAAGGGGGCAGAAGCCGCCGACCAAAAACGTTCATATATATAAACAATGACAAAGGAGGATAATATAAACACATCGGATAAAAGCGAACTTATTAATTCATATTTTTAGACTTATTTTTACAAAATCCTCCTTGGCATACCAAGGGACCTACTGGAAGTACTACTCAGACTTTGAGCAATGCACACTGGTCTATTTGGTGCCTTCTAGGATCTCGGCCAGGAACTGCTCGGGGATCCGGAGCTTTCCTTCCAGAGGCCTAGACACGATCTCCATACCTTGATCCTCGGGTTATGCGCCATCACTGATGCATATGACCGCTGGCGCCCTCCGAACAGGTCGACCTCTTCCAGTTGACGACCTGGTGTCACGCCCAAGATGCGCGCCTATCCATATTAAGGCACGAGGGCCTCGCAAGGGATAGAGGCGCATCTTGTCGTTCGCAAGTATAGTACCATTACATCATACATTACAAAAGAGATGAGGATATGAGTTGTCTTACACTCGCCACATACTAAATTACAATTCCACACAGAGTTCAAACATCAAGATGAAGACAGGGTCCGCCTACGGACGAAATCAAATGATAACATATGCAAATGATACTATCTCGCTATCCCAAAGATCACGACCATGGTCCTCTACTCATCCGGATAAGTCACATACATCCTGCCCCTTTCCTCGTCATATTCCTACTGGAGCTGCGTCAGATCATCCTGCACGAACTCATGTGTACCTGTACCTGGATTGTTGTACTAATCTGTGAGCCACAAGGACTCAGCAATCATGCGCCCGGGTACGGAGACTATTCAAGCTTAAGGTTGGGATGGGGGTATGTGTTTAGTTTGCAGCAGCACTAAGCATTTATGGTGGCTAAACTTACATAACATGAAGATAAATATGAGTGGCCTACGATGAACGATTGAATCTAAAATAACCTCTATGAGATCCTGAACACTTACTTACGTCAATCATAACCCCACCGTGTTCTCTCTCGGATCATGTTCACGAGCAGGGACGATCACGGTTACTCACACAGTTGGTGTATTTTATTAGAATTTACTTCAAGTTTACTATAACCGGGTGTTAAACAAATATCCAAGTTGCCACATAACCGCGGGCACGACTTTTCGAAAGATTTGACCCTGCAGGGGTGCTCCAACTAGTCCATCACAAATTAACCACACTCCACGGGAATAGCCTCGACCATGGATCTCGTGATCATCCTAGGCAACTCCAAAGGAATTCCAACACCTCGAGATAACCCAAAGAAAGTCAGAGCCCTCATGCAAGATACTCGATAAATGTAAAACAAATCTAGCAAGACCACCCGACGTGTCGACAAACTCGATAAGAGCCGCGTATCTCGTTCTCAGGACACGACGGATAAGCTATGCGTACGTAGGCCTGATAGAAATCTCCCGAGTTGCCCCGGGTTGGCCCCGCACAGTGCTCTAGTTTGGACCAGCACTCATGAGGAGCACTGGCCCGGGGGTTGATTAATTATTCATGGGGTTGCAAAGCCCTATGCAAATTTTATTAAGTTGTTAAGCAAATGTAGTACCAAAGTTGGGTCTTGCCAGACAAGTTTTAATCTCAACCGAATAAACAAGGGGGTCCCCATAACAACCCCGAGCATGTTAGGAGCGCAAAATATGGAAAACATAACACCAGTAACAAGAAACTATGGCGGTAACGGTGGAACAAAACACCTAGCAAAAGGCAAAGCCTTCCACCAATACCAAGATATATATATGTGCATTAAATTAAATAACAGGTAAGATTGTGATATGCTAAATCCATGTTATCACATGGAACAACCTGCATCTGCAACTAAGAATACTATAAGAGGGGCTGAGCAGCGGTAACTTAGCCAATCAAAGGTTTGCTAGGATGTGGAGGGTTAGAGGCTATCATGGAAATAAGGGGGCTAACATTCAAGTGGTAGGTATCTCAATTGTAACGATAAGAGCGAGACTCTAGGAAGTGAAAATAGTATCGGGATCCGGGTACGATCATCTTGCATGTTGGTTCTTCAGTGGAACAAGTAGCGGGATCCTCGTAGTTGTACTCGCCTGGCTCTTTGTACTCAGGTTCAACATTCGCGTCTACCCAAAAGAAATAGCAAGAATAAACAAACAACCATGGTGCAATGCACAAGCAAGAATGATGCATGCTTATTTGAAGAGTTTTTAACATGTCAATCCGAACCAGTCATGTCCTCATGCAAAGGGATTGGTTATTTATGAATCTGGATAGAACCTTATGTTAAGTTATTTAGACATTCGTGAACATGGAAAATATGTACGAATCATGCAAAAACGATAAAAATGCATATGAAGAACGTAAGAAACGGAGTTACGGTTCTCACGATACGGTCACGACAAGATACGAAGGCAAAACACAAGAGAAGAAAGACCTGGGCTATTCCTTGGCATTCCAAGGTAGACACTGGTTAGGCAATGAAAAACCAACCACAATAGAGACAAAGATCAAGCAATTCCATGGAGTATAGCTCCCACAAACCACAATACTGTAAAACAACCAATCTGCCACAAAACATCAACATAGCAACTTTAACAGCCAATAACTTGAGCTACAGGAATCCTACAACCATAAACAAGGTATTGACAGAAACTACACAACATGCTTATCAACTGATCCAACTACACAATCTGGAAAGGAGGCACACATCAATAAGCATGAAGCTCACAAGTTGACATGATGAAACAGATTTCTGGGACTTAGTGAAAATAACAATTTTTCTGGAATCTGAGTTAATCTGGTAGCATGTTGACAACAGAAGTTAAAGGTGTTAGAGACCACCTCATGGCATGAAAATTAATAGGATGATAGTAGAAAATATTTACTTCAACACACTAGCACTGCGCTTGATCTAATTCACCACATATCACAAGATAGCACCCACTCTTCATGGCATAAAAATAACAACAGATTGTCAGATTTGGAAATATTTAGCATGGTGAAAACAATAACATTAAGTTAGCTACTTTGCAGCAAGTTTCCCACTTATATGGGTGATTCTCATATCAAACAAAAATACCATGGGATTATAGCATAAAACACTAACACTTCCATGTTGGCACATGCCCGAAAGCAAGCATGGATTAATTCATGCAAAAATGACAAAGTAGCATCACAGCAGAAAATGACAGTTTTTTAAACTTGTTGAAAAGTGAAATATGATTGCACCAATGGATTCCTTGGCTCTTTCTACCCCAACATCATGTGTCATACCCATATAGTCACATGAAGCATCATGGCAAAAACTACATAGCAAAAAACTACATCCCCTCTTATAAGTGAAAACTTACCCTATATGTGCATGAGCATAAATGAACATGGCCAGATTTGGTAATATAGATAAAACTGGAAAAGATCTATTTAACACTACTAACATGACACATGCTACAATAATAAATAGTGTATGACAAGTGGGGCATTCCCACTTGTCACACACACACACACTCCAAACCTACACATCTAAACCACACACACACTCACATGGCATGCACAAACCACACATACACAAATGCAGAAGTGCACATGGCACTCCCACACTCATGAAAACACTCACATATGTGTGTGGGTGTTCATCACACACACATATGCACACATATAGGCACATACACATGCATGGGACCCCACACTCACACACATACACACACATACATACACTCCATACACATGTATATATGCTCAAGTGCATATATGCACATGCATATATGTAGGAATGCACCTACACACACATACACACATATACACATGCACATATGCACTCTCCCACACATATATTTCTAAACCAGAAAAGGAAAAAAACATCCACTCATGTAGCATATTCTTACACACACATACATACATAACATGAAGGAAAGAGAAAAGAAAACAATGAAATAAAAAGAAAAACACAAAAAGGGGGGGTATGGGGATCGAACCCCAAACCTCTGGTCTCACCCCCCGAGCGCTACCACTGCGCTACGGCTTCGGCTGTTAACAGAGGAGGAGTCCTGTACACCTAGTACTAAACAGGGCAACATAACGGAAGAAACTGAATTTAAACGAGACACCGGTGATAGTAGCAAGCGACGGCGAATTCCGGCGATGGCTGGTCTCCCTGGCGACAGAGACCACCAGCGGGGAGAACGGGGTCCTAGGGGAACCCATCCCCGCACCAAACGGCGGCAACGTGCACTCGAGCTCGAGCTTCTGCTCGGCTCGGGGCACAACGGAGGCAGAACACGATGGCGGCGAACTCCAGCCTACGCGAGGGAAGAAGGGGCTGCGGGGAACGGCTGCTCACCGAGGTTTTTTTCGGAGGCACAGAACGCGGTCGATGGCGAGACAGTGGGGAAGAAGGCGAAGAAGGCCGGCGGCGAAGCTTCTCTGCTTGCGGACGACGGCGACGAGCAGGGCGCGCTGCAGGGGAGGTGCTCCTCACCTCCCTAGCGGCAGGAACAGAGTGCGGGCAACGACCCCGAGCTCCACGCCATGCCCACTGGGGACAAGGGCCACCAGAGACGCGGTGATGGCGGCGAAGACGACCGGAGGCCTCACTGACTCTCTCTGAAACTCTCACAGACTCTTACCTGACAGAGAAAGAAGGAGAGGAAGGAGAGGAATGGAGAGGGAGAAGGGAGAGGCGGCGGCTGGAGGGGGGAAGAGGAACCCTAGGCGGAGGGGCACACACGTCGAGGGGGTTTAAATACCCCCGGAGCTGACGGCGACGGACGGCGATGACGCGCTCTCTCTGCACTCTGATGGAGATGACGGACGGGAGCAGGTTGCCGCTATCTTGCGGGCTGGGCCGGCGAATGGAAGGAAAAGGCCTAGCTCGTTGCTCTCTCTCTCAAAACAAAACCGAAAGGTTTTATTTAATAAAAACCATCTCACTTACAAAAGCCCCACAGAAATGATTAAAAGGATTTTGATAAAAACAAAGTCACTTATACTTACAAGATAAAAGACCCTATTTATTAAAATTATCAAGCTGATTTTCAAATCAACTAATTTAAATAGTTTTAAAACCACAGTCCCCTTGCTATATAAAGACCCCAAATCATATTAAGCTCAAACAACAAAAGAACCACACCCATAATTTAAAAACATCATAGGCTACCTCCTAAATTTTTTAAAGCATTTTAATTTGCAAGTAAAATGTTAATAAAATGCAAGGGCAATAAAGGGGGGTATTGGTTGGGTTTTGATGAAGAAAAGAGAGGGGAAGAAGTATGAGAGTTGCACCACATATATTCCAACCACATCACACAAGATCACAAACAACCACTACAAAGTCACAAAACAAATAAGGCATGGCATGATGAATGGTATGGCGCATGATGCGTGAATGCATGAACAAGACATGTCATGACAAGGAGAAAACTCAGTTCATTAAACCCATGGCAACAAGGTTCACTAACGATACATGCCCAACAAGGAAGGGACAACACTTGGGCTATCACACCTGGTGTCTGGCCTCGCGCAACCTGCTCAGCAAGCCAAAGAAGCTGCTGGGCATTGACCTAGACAGACATAGGTTGATGAAGAGATCCTCCATCACAGACCGCGTCGCCCGAAATAGCTCTATCAATTGCTTCATCTGATTGTTGAGTTGTAGCGGGTGCTCGTGCACCTGGTACTGACACCAGAATATCTTCTCGACTGACTCGTTAGGACGGTCAGCATAGTAGGTGCAGGCGTTCACGGTGCTGATTGGAAGGTCTTTGAAGGCCTCCGAGGAATGCCAATTTTGTGTAAGATTGGCAAAATGGCTATCGCCAAAAACATAGCAAAGCAGATAGGGCTTACCGACAACAATCTCACCCACTTCATTGAGCACCTCACGATCCGGCCGGGCCTGGGTCCTGGCCTCCTTGCACTCCGAGCTTGCCTTGGGAAGCTCGGCGGAAAGTTTCTTTTTCTCCTCCCAAAGGGTGTCACACTCATCGTACACCACTTTCATGTCCACCTCCACCTCCTGGACCCGGGTCGTGTGCTTATCACCGGCCTCCTTTGCCATATCCAGATCCTTGCTGGCCTGCTCTGCTGCAGCACTATGCTGCTCGGCCTCCTGCCGAGCTATTTGTAGCTCGACCCAAAGATTTTCTAGTGCCATGGAGGAAGCTGCAAAATCAGTGCACTAGCGCTTTAGAGCCTACTACTAAAACAATAGATCAGATGCAGATATGTAGATACAAAATCATGTTCTCTCTGTTACCTTGCGCTTCCTCCATTTGCCTCTTCATTAGCTCCATGTCCTTCTTAGACATATCGAGCTTGCAATTCATCTCTTCCAATTCCAGGGAAGTGGAAGTTGGCACCGAGGCCGATTCCAATAAAAGAACAAAAATAAGTCATTAAAACTCCTTGGATGACATCGATCCCCTGATCGGGTAATTTTATCCGATCAGGGTCTCCGGGGGCACTCCTTATTGCTTTCTACTATTTTTTAAAGACCCCCGAGTAAGATGTTTGGATCTCACTTAGGGCTCGGGGGCTACTGTGGTTAGACACTTACGATCCTCGGAACAATTATTTTTTCTTCTGCTAATAACTATTCATTGTATCCTAGCTCCTAGTAATTCTATGCACTTATTGTATTAACAAGGAAAAGCAGGAACACGGCTTACCTCAAAGCCTGGAAAGAGGCCTCAAAAGACCTCCCTCAAGCCGGTCTCTACGGACCAGTAGTGAGGAGGATATGTACCTAGGATAGGGTCCTAGGCATGGCCCACATACCCTACCTAAGGATACTGCATGGGAGGACTTGAAGATCAAGCATGAACTTCCGAGTGGATCCCTGGAGACGTTCAAATACACTCGAAGACTCCCGCTCTCACTCGGCAGTCGCATGTCACTTAGAAGACCTCGCTTTCACACAACGCCAGAAGACCATGAGCCATCATCAAGAGCCCAACGGATAGACGTTGGTTCAATGGTCATTAATAGCTTTTATTACGTATGTTACGTGTAACAGCAGACTTTAATCCCACGACCAGGCCCTTTGATGCGGGGCAATTATGGGGGGAAGTGAACTCTATATAAGCCGCCCCTCCCCTCCTGCACAAGGGTTTGCAACCATTGTAATATCTATACTCCACTCGACATAAAGCTCCCGAGCACTGAGACGTAGGGCTGTTACCTCCACGAGAGGGGCCTAAACTCATACATTTGTGTCTACACCCTCGCCGTATCTAGGACTCTGCCCTCTCCCTTCATACCCCTACCATCTACTGTCAGACTCGTTCCCACGATAGTTGGCGCCGACCGTGGGGTAGGCGTCTAAGCGACTTCTGGCGAGGTTGCGATTTTCATCCTTCGACATGTCTTCCGGCGGTGTTTTTGCTCTGGGCCACGAGATCCGTTTCGGAGCGCTCACCTTCATCGCCGACGATTCGGCATGGCTCCAGGAGGCACCTCTCGATGTCGAGGCACTCCCGGTCCGCGGGGCCGCGCACTTCCACGCGAGCCCCTACGGCGTGTTGCTGCGTCAGCCGTCGACCCCCTACGCGTCGACTCCTCTTGTCGTTCGCGGTCGCAAGCGGTCCGGCCGCTCACGACTCCAGCGGTGGGTCAAACACGCAGCGACACGTCAAGCTTCTCCGCAAGTTGAAGCACTCGAGCCCGCCGAGTCCCTTCATGGTGTGTTCGAGTCGGATTCCAATCCATCCGACGTGTCTTCCGAGTGCGAAAGCTGCGATCCCGCAGTGAATGTCTTGATGGCGGGCTCTCATCAAAGTTCACCGCCTGGCTTCGGCGTGTCAAGGGCGAGGCTGGAGGTCCGTCAAACGTGCAGCTGCATCATGATGAGGAGGTCCTTCATACCCACATCGTCGGAGCGACTGCCGAGGCCCAAGCTTTGGAGGCCACGTGCATTCGTCTGGAAGAGCTCCAGGCAGAGACCAACGAGCGCACCCGCCAGCGCCCTCCACGCCCCAGTCGATGTCATAGACAATTGTTTTCGACTGGATCTCACGATGGCGTTGAGGTATACCGAACTCCTGTGCTAAATGTTGCTCCTGCTGCTAGGATAGCGGATTCCATTCAGCCATCGCGGTTAGAGGCTGGTAGAGGGTTGTTGCAGATCAGAGCACTGTTGGATGCAGCACAACGTCAGAATTCACCAGTTTCTCAGTCCCATAACAGGATATACAACAATTCACCCAAGGCAGAGACCGTTCAGTCGGCACACAGCCCTGGATCGCCCTTGCGTCGTCGAGGCGACAGTTTTCGTGAAGGCCAAGACAGAGATCAACATCACCGCGAAGACCACCATCGAGTGCCCACTCCTCCGTGGAGTGGTCCGTACGTGCCCCGATGCCAGGACGACAGGCACTCCCACGGTGACGAGCGGGACGTGGACTTTGACACCCGCGCCTATCTGGTTCAAGAGTTGAGCCTACAGGGAAGGACTCGACAAAGATGTTCCGAGTGGAAGCACAGCTGTGGTCTCTAGTCCAGAGTGATTTAGCAGAGCTATACGTTCTGCAGAGATTCCCCCCAATTTCAGAATGGCGGCAGGGATCGAAAAGTTTTCTGGTGAAACAAAAATAGAGACTTGGTTAGATGATTACCGAGTGGCTGTGAAGATTGGTGTCAGAAATGATAATGTCGCAATGAAACACCTGCCCCTCATGTTGGATGGTTCAGCTCGAGCTTGGCTGAATCGTTTGGCTCCTTCCAGCATACATTGTTGGGAAGATCTTGCCCGAGTATTTGTCCGGACCTTTGAGGGCACTTGCAAGCGCCCCGAGGGTCTGGTCGACATACAACATTGTGACCAGAAGCCCAATGAAACCTTAAGGGGTTATATTCAGTGATGGTCCACCCTGCATCATACGATGGAGAATGTGTCGGAACACCAGGTTGTTTGTGCTTCAAGGCCGGTGTGAGATACAGGGAGCTGTACCTGAAGTTCGGGCGCACTGGTGACCTTTCACTCGGAAAGATGATGGAAATTGTCACTCGCTACGCCAATGGTGAGGAACAAGACCGCCTCCGTAGCGGCAAAGGAAAAAACAGTCGCCAACGACTCTAGCGGCGACAACAATCGGAAACAGAAGTGGAAGGCTGAAGACCCGGCTCCGGCAGAGGCAGCAGCACTAGTGACTCAGTCGAAGAACAAGGGCAAAGCCAAGGCTCAGTATGCCCACAAGAAGGGGAAGGGTCAGTCACGAACTAATATCTTGGATCAGCCGTGTGTAATTCACACAAGGAAAGATGCAGAAGGCAACCTGATTTTGCCCAAGCACACCACTCGACAGTGTCGAACCCTTATCCGGCAATTCAAGGGAGACCGGTCGAGTGCAAAATCTCCTGAAAAAGAAGATGAAGATGAGGAAAAGGAAACATTCCCGGATGTCACTACTACACTATTGATCTTTGCTGATGTTGATAGCAAGAGTCGTCTGAAAGTCATCAATAGAGAAATCAACATGGCTGTGCCAGACACCCCCACCTACCTCAAATGGTCTCAATATGATGTCACATTCGATCAGACAGAACATCCTGCTCATGTGGCCACTCCCGGTCGACAGGCTCTGGTAGTTGACCCGGTGGTGCAGGGGACTTGACTCAGAAAGGTCCTCATGGACGGCGGCAGCGGCCTGAACATCCTGTATGCGGATACCCTAAAAGGGATGGGCATTCTGATGTCCCGTCTGAGCGAGAGCATCATGCATTTTCACGCGGTCATCCCAAGAAAGAAGCCCAAGTCACTCGGCCAGATAGCATTGGATGTGACATTCGGAGATAGCAAAAATTTCCAAAAAGAAAAGTTGACATTTGAAGTCGTCGATTTCAAGAGTGCTTACCACGCCATCTTGGGTCGACCCACTTATGCACGTTTCATGGCCTGACCATGTTACGTGTATCTCAAGTTGAAAATGCCAAGCCCTAAGGGCGTGATCACGGTCACTGGTAATCAACAGCGGGCCGTAGAGTGTCTCCAGCAAGGATCCAAGATCACCGATCAACAAATGGCCATGGTCGAGCTGGAGGAGTACAAGAAAATCATTGACCCTGCTGATTTGCTCCGCGCAAAAAAGACGGCTTCCGAGTCGGCATTTCAGTTGGCAGGGGAAGTGAAGAAGGTGCACATCCACCCAACGGATCCAACTGTTTCCCCGACAAATATCTCAACAATACTCGACAGTAAATAGGAAGCCGAGCTCATCCAGTTCCTCCGTGAGAACTAGGATACCTTTGCATGGAAGCCTGCTGACATGCCGGGGATTCCCAAGGAGCTGGCTGAGCACCGTCTATGAGTGGATCCGAAAGCCAAGCCCGTTAGGGAGCATTTGCATCGATCCGCGGTAGATAAGCACAAGGCAATCGGAGAAGAAGTGGCCCGTCTCTTGCAAGCCAAGTTCATTCGGGAGATTTACCACTCCGAGTGGCTCTCGAATGTTGTGATGGTGCCCCAGAAAGATAAGTCGTTGCGCATGTGCATTGACTTCAAACATCTCAATAAGGTGTGCCCAAAAGACCATTTCCCGCTCCCCCGCATAGATCAAATTGTTGACTCGATAGTGGGGTGTGAGCGTTTATCGTTTTTGGATGCCTATTCTGAGTACCATCAGATCCGTCTGTATGGCCTGGACGAAATAAAGACAACCTTCATCACCACGTTCGGGTGCCTTTGCTACATCACCATGCCTTTTGGTCTTAAGAATGCCGACGCTACTTTTATGCGCATGATTCAAAAATGCTTACTCGACCAGATCCCTTGGAATGTCGAGGCGTACATGGACGATATAGTGGTCAAGTCCCGCAAAGGTTCCGAACTGCTGGCTGACTTGGCCGAGACATTCGCCAATCTGAGGCGATTCGACATAAAGCTGAATCTGGCCAAATGTACCTTCGGTGTCCCTGGTGGCAAGTTGCTCGGTTTTCTCATTTCCAAGCGAGGAATTGATGTCAATCCCGAGAAGATCAGTGCAATTACCCGTATGAAGACTCCCGTGCGAGTGCACGACGTTCAGATGCTCACAGGTTGCTTGGCAGCATTGAGTCGATTCATTTCTCGTCTTGGTGAGAAGGCTCTGCCCTTATATCAGTTGATGAAGAAGTCCGACACATTCGACTAGACTCCCAAAGCCGAAGCAGCATTTGTTGAGCTCAAAGCCTGCTCTCCACCCAGCCGGTGCTTGCTGCTCCTGCCAGCAAAGAGCCCTTGCTCCTGTAAATCGCAGCCACAAATCAGGTCATCAGTACAGTGCTGACTGTCGAGCAAGAAGAGGAGGGTAAAGCCTATAAAGTCCAGAGGCCAGTTTATTATGTCTCGGAAGTATTGTCCCCCTCAAACCAAAGATATCCACACTATCAGAAGTTGGTGTATGGTATTTACCTGTCAGCGAAGAAGGTGGTGCATTATTTCCAGTCCATTCGATCTCAGTCGTCAGTGATGCTCCTTTATCCGAGATCTTCAATAATCGCGATGCGTCAGGTCGAGTGGCTAAATGGGCAATTGAGCTTGGACACTTTGACATCAGATTCGAGGCCAAGAAGGCAATCAAGTCCCAAGCATTGGCAGATTTCATGGCCGAGTGGATTGAACAGCAACAACCCATCCAAGTTCACTCAGCGCATTGGACAATGTTCTTCGACGGCTCCAAAATGTTGAATGGGTCTGGTGCTGGTGTTGTTTTGATGTCCCCCAGAGGCGACAAGCTCAGCTATGTCTTGCAGATTCATTTTGATTCTCCAACAATGAGGCAGAGTATGAAGCACTTTTGTATGGGTTGAGCATGGCTATCTCACTCGGCGTCAAGCGCCTAATGGTTTATGGCGACTCAGATTTGGTGGTGAATCAAGTGATGAAAGAATGGGATGTTAGAAACCCCGCCATGACCGGATACAACAATGCAGTACGGAAGTTGGAGAAAAAACTTGAAGGCCTGGAACTTCACCATGTTACTCGACTAAAAAATCAAGCTGCTGATGAGCTGTCCAAGATTGGTTCCACTCGACGGCCTGTCCCCAGCGGGGTGTTCCTGGAGCATTTGCATGCTCCTTCGATTCAAGAGGATCCCTTCACCGAAGATCCCCCACAAACTTTAAGCTCCTCTGACTCAACTGAAGTTGATGTTCCTGCTGTGATTGACCTCGTCATGGAGGTGCTAGTTAGCATACTCGACTGGACTGTGCCGTATATTGCCTATATCCTCAGACAAGAGCTCCCTGAAGATGAAGCAGAGGCTTGAAAGATTGTGTGCAGGTCCAAGGCTTTCACTACGATGGGAAATCAGCTATCCAGAGAGAGTGTGACTGGTGTCACCCAGCGCTGCATTTCCCTCGAGGAAGGTCGGATGATTCTAGACAAAATCCACTCGGGAACTTGAGGCCACCATGCGTCTTCAAGGGTGATCGTCGCTAAAGCATACCGAGATGGTTTTTACTGGCCACGAGCTAATGAGATGCCTAAGGACATCGTTGATCACTGCGAAGGGTGCCAGTTCTATGCGAATCTGTCACATAAGCCGGTGTCTGCTCTGAAGACAATCCCTCTCGCCTGGCCGTTTGCATTTTGGGGACTCGACATGGTTGGTCCCTTCCGACCTGGAAAAGGAGGATTCACCCACCTGTTGGTAGCAGTCGACAAATTCACCAAGTGGATTGAAGCCAAGCCCATCAAGAAGCTGAATTCCCGCACAACGGTCACGTTCATGAGGGAGATCATTATCCGATATGGCATTCCGCACAACATCATCATGGACAACGGCACTAATTTTGACTCGGAAGAATTCAGGAGATTCTGTAACTCCCAAGGCAACCGAGTGGATTACGCTTCCATTGCACATCCTCAAACAAATGGGCAAGTTGAGTGGGCTAATGGTCTCATTCTGCAAAGTCTGAAGCCTTGTCTCATGCACGATTTGGATCATGCCGCCGGTGCGTGGGTAACTGAGATGCCGTCTATTTTGTGGGGATTGAGGACAATGTCTAATCGGTCGACTGGATGAACTCATTTCTTCCTTGTCTATGGTGCTTAAGCCATATTGCCGAGTGACTTGGCCCACAATTCTCCTCAAGTGGAGCTATATTCTGAGGCTGAAGCTGAATAGGCCAGACAGGATGGGGTAGATCTTCTGGAGGAGGAGCGTGAGATGGCTCTAATCCGGACCACTGCCTATCCGCACGACCTACGGTGCTTCCATGCAAGGAATGTCAAAAGCCGAGCGTTCCATGAAGGAGATTTGGTGCTCCGAGTGAATCAACACCGACCTCACAAACTTGCTCCTGCATGGGAAGGTCCTTTTGTCATCACTAAGGTGCTAAACAACGGAGCCTATCACCTGTATAATCTCATGAAACAGATAGATGAGCCACGAGCCTGGAATGCAGACCTGCTCCGGCGTTTTTACACTTGAGACAAGAGTTTTCTGATGTAATAAGAGTACTTCATCAATGCAATTCGTGTTTCTGCGATTAATACTTCGACGATTCCAACTGTGCAGTTACATTCTTGGGGATACTCCGAGTGACGAGCAATCCTCACACTCGGGGGCTTAGCTGCGAAACATGTTTCTCCTAAGTTAAAAACCCTGTCGGGTGGATAGCAGTCCATTAACTCGATGACCTATTTGCAAATCCGTCTTCGCTTGGGTTAAAAACCTCATCGAGTGGATAATAATCCATTCACTCGACAACTTAGATGCGAATCGACATTCTCCTAAGTTCAAATATACTTCGAGTGATGAGCAATCCTTACACTTGGTGGCTTAGCTGCGAAACATGTTTTGCCTAAGTTAAAAACCCTATCGGGTGGATAGCTGTCCATTCACTCAACGACCTATTTGCGAATCTGTCTTTGCTTGGGTTCAAAAAAACCCTCATTGATACGATGGTAATCCATTCACTCGACAACTTAGCTGCGAATCGACATTCTCCTAAGTTCAAATATACTTCGAGTGATGAGCAATCCTCACACTCGGAGGCTTAGCTGCGAACACGTTTCGCCTAAGTTAAAAACCTCGTTGAGTGTATAATAATCCATTCACTCGACAACTTAGCTGCAAATCGACATTCGCCTAAGTTCAAATATACTTCGAGTGATGAGCAATCCTCACACTCGGGGGCTTAGCTGCGAACACATTTCGCCTAAGTTAAAAACACGTCGAGTGTATAATAATCCATTCACTCGACAACTTAGCTACGAATCGACATTTGCCTAAGTTCAAATATACTTCGAGTGATGAGCAATCCTCACACTCGGGGGCTTAGCTACGAACACGTTTCGCCTAAGTTAAAAACCTCGTCGAGTGGATAATAATCCATTCACTCGACAACTTAGCTGCGAATCAACATTTGCCTAAGTTCAAACATACTTCGAGTGAGGAGTAATCCTCATGCTCGGGAGCTTAGCTGTGAACACGTTTCTCCTAAGTTAAAAACTTCGTCGAGTGGATAATAATCCATTCACTCGACAACTTAGCTGCGAATTGACATTCGCCTAAGTTCAAATATACTTCGAGTGATGAGCAATCCTCACACTCGAGGGCTTAGCTGCGAAACACGATTCGCCTAAGTTAAAAACCTCGTCGGGTGGATAGTAATCCATCCACTCGACAACTTAGCTGCGAATCGACATTCACCTACGTTTGAAAATACTCCGAGTGATGAGAAACCCTCACACTCGGGGGCTTAGCTGCGAACACGCTTCACCTAAGTTAAAAACAAACTCAGTCGAACAGACGATTGAAAACCAAATACGAACAAAATCCAAAGGGTAAACCATGGATAAACGTTTCGTATGAAAGAAAATGTGCTCAGACCCAACGCCTGAACGAAGGTTTTAAGGATACAAATCCACTCGGCATACCGAGACAAATTTAACTGCTTCTTTCAAAGACAAGTTTTTCAAGCAGGAGACGAACTGGCGGGCTCGACGAAAGTGTCCAGGTCGATGCCGTCGGCGATTCTGGTGGCCGCTTCGATGAAGGTCTCCATGAAGTCCTTGAACTGGAGTTTCTTCGTGTTGAACACCTGAAGCTCCTTCAGCCTATCCTCCTTCACATCCCTGCAATGGACCATGACGAGTGATAACGCCACGTCGGCCCCACAACGAGCAGCGGATTTCTTCCAGGCCTGCGCTCGACTTGGAAGTTCGTCCAGGCGAGCCATCATAGAATTGAGGTCGAGATGAAGAGTGTCCTCAGGACATAGCTCTTTGTCGATTCTCTCCATCGTAGACTTCAGCCGGACAAGATACGCCTGGATGCCCTGGAGCCAGAAATTGAGTTGGAGCATATTCATGGCCACCGCGTCTGCGACAAGAGACTTGGTGGGATCTAGATTGGGCTCAACCTCCTCCGTCTCCTTCGCAAAGTCTTGGCAGAATTCTGTTGAAGCATGGGGAATGGGAGGAGAATTGGTGAACTGCGACCCTCAAAGATTTTACAAAGCTCAGTCGACAAAAATACTTACCGTTGAGCAGAATATACATCTTCCTTGAGAACTCGCCCAAATGCTTCTCTAGGCCATTGCTCCTCTTGTTCAACTACTCGGCCCTTTTCATGAGGTCCGTGCGCTCCTGCTTCTGCTTGGTGTTCTCCTCTTCCAGCTTCTGGGCGGCCGCTAGCTTCTGATCTGTAGCTTTAGTTTTGTCCCTGGCCACCCGTTGGGCGTCGGCGAGTGCTTTGTCCTTCTCCTCTAGTGCCTTCTTCATGGAATCTACAGAAACACCATTATTGAGTCACACTTGGAGTCGACGATTTTCATTGTGCATGTCTGTTCGAATGAGAGCACTCGGTTCAAAATGTGAAAAGTGAAGATGGGAATGCTGACAGTTGAGAGTAATTACCTCCCAGAGACTTCAGCTCAGCACGCGCTTGCTCCAGGGCGTTGTTGGCGACCGCCAGATCCACCTGCAACCAGTTCCTCTCATCCTTCATGTCCTTGTACTGCGTCCCAAGTTTGCAAGCCGTTTGGAACCAACAAAAGGCAGGAGTTCAATCAACAAGTAGTTCCTGGAGAGTCGACTGAGTTATGAACACCGGTGAATGACCATCTTGGAGGAATTCAAGCAGAAAGTCCACTCGACATGTCGAGTGGCTCTGGCGCTCCGCATGCCAGAAACAAATTCAAAAGCTGTCTCTATTAAGACCCCTGCCGATGCAAGCACTCAGCAGTGGTGTCGGGGACTACACCCAGTGGGTGCACTAAGAGCGCCCCCACTCACACGGTTAACTCTCGATCCGTCGAGTAACTCGTCAAGAAAAAACACTCGACATGTCAAGTGACCCTAGTACCACACGTACGACAAGTTTTCAAGCCTACTGTTTATCATTTGCGATGAACAGTAGCCTCGGGGACTACACCCGGTGGGTGCACTTGGCGTGTCCCCACTGGTTATTCAAACATTTGATAAGGTCAGCCCTGTCACGACACTCGCCCCGTTGAGTGATGCGCCTCCCTACTCTATGAAGTGCAGTCTATCCTTATGCAGCGTCATATCATGGTTTGCCACTAATGTCCTTGAAACCTACAAGGTAGCTACGGAGTGGTGTGATTCAAAAGCAAAATGTATCCCGTATACAATAAACTCTAAAGACCCCTGCCGATGCAAGCATTCGACAGCGATCTCGGGGACTACACCTAGTGGGTGCGCTAAGAGCGCCCCCACTGAGACGGTTAATTCTCGATCCGTCGAGTAACTCGTCAGAAAATACACTCGACATGTCGAGTGATACTAGTACCATGCGTACTATCAATCCAATCCTACTCAACTACGATCCGATCTATTCGAGTGGAGAAAGTTCAAACATTCTACAGCAATCACCCAGTGGGTGTACAACAGCCAAGAAAAGACAAGAATTCAATCGACAATGGACTTACAATCGAACTTACTCGGACATTGGTGCGGAGGGCTGCGCTGACGTCAAAAGCCAGTTTGGTGGCCTCGTACGCCTCCTTGGTCCTCAGCATGAGCTGCTCCGCCTGGATCATGGCTTCCTTCGCAACCCCGGTTTGATCTTCCGGGGTGCGATGCAGAGAGAAGGCCGTCACAGGTGGGGTCGGCGTGGTCGCAGGAGTAGCTGAGGCAGTCTGAGGGGGCCTAGTTGGAGTCGACGCCACAACGGTCGAAACAGTTGGAGGAGCATGTGACAGAGGTACTGCAGGTTCAGCCCTGGGTTGTATTGAGCCACCTCCCCCCTGGGAAGACTCTGTAGTCGACCGCTGAAGTGCTTGCGCCGATGACGCTCCTTGGATGCGAGGGCGCGAAGTGTTAAGTCGCTCCTCGTCGTCCTCCACCTGAATGACCTCTACATCAACAACCAATGGTGTTAACATCTGCATATGTCGAGTCCCATTCGGACGAACCAACAACTATCTAACCTCTATGAGAAATGGCCGCGTCAGCAGTGTCGACATCCATTGCATCCCCTCCATCTCGATGAGGCGAGGACACAAATGTAGCAGCTCTGACGAATTGAGTGGCATTCGGTCAAATACAACTCCAGACTTGAGTCGACAGAACAAGTACGAAAATAAACTCTTACGTGGAGACGACAGGCACTGCCACCCTCATGCAAGGCAAAGCCTTGTGAGGCTTGGTGACAGCTTGCTTGGGCTGCTTAGCTAGTTTTTCGCTCAGCTCAACGGTCGAGGGGCGGCTGTGCTTCAAGTTCTTCTCACTAGGGCCCGAAGCCCTGTCCTCAACAGTCGACGAATCTTGGCAGGACTTGGTGCAGCTTTCACGGCGGGAAGGTGACTCGATTTCTTCCTCCTCGCCGGAGTCTTCGTATTCTTCCTCGGAGTCAGAAGAACCGTCGCCGTCCACACTGATGCCCTTTCTCACCACACCTTCTTCAACATGGTTCCTGTTAGGAACGGGCGAGCGCATGTGCGTCCATTCCTGCATGATTCAAGCAAAGAAGTCAGTTCAATATATCACTCGACTATACAATACATTAGTCGATATCACACAACTCACCTGGTTCTTCGGCGGGTTTTCGACCGAATATAGCCGGATCCTCTTGGCTCCCAAAGGATTGTCGCAGGCTCCGGTGATGCTATGGAGCCACTGCTCAACAGTTTTCTGAGGAACTTCCTCATGATGCGTCCTTGTCAAGTTCTTAGGGCCCACGTAGTGCCACATGGTGTGGTCTCTAGCTTGGAGCGGCTAGATACGTGGACCGAGAAATGTCTCCAACAGATCCATGCCGGTCACCCTGCCCCAGATCAGCTGCACCACCGCTTCAACCAAGATGCCTACTTGGACATGCTCCTCTTCAGTCACCTTCAGGGACTTGGGAACAGCCGGACGATCGGGTGTATATGGGGAAAGGCCAGTCGACATATTGGGCGATGCTGCATCCTTGTAGTAGAACTAGGTCGACTGCCAACCTCTTACAAACTCAGGAAAGGTCATGGCAGGGAAGGAGCTACGAGCTCTTTTCTGAACTCCTAACCCACCACACAACTGGAGCACGTGGGTCTTCCCATCAGCGGGGAGGGCTTTCTTCATAGTCTGGGATCTGACCGTGAAGAGGTGTTTGAACAATCCCCAATGGGGAGAGCAGCCCAGGAAACATTCACACAGAGTGACGAATGCAGACAGATAGGCTATGGTGTTAGGCAAGAGGTGGTGCAGTTGGGCACCAAAATAATTCAGAAAGCCCTTAAAGAATGGGTGGGGCGGCAGAGAAAAACCTCGCTCGACGTGGGAGAAAAGGAGGACCTGCTCCCCATCGCGCGGCTCCGGCTCGCGCTCCTCCCCCGGCAGCCTCCAGGCGCCGTCCGCCATGAGCCTATCGGAGACGAGGCCCTCCATGTCTTCGCGGATGACGACAGAGGGGAGAAAATCCCCCTGTATCTAGCCCACCGGCACGGTGAATCAAGCGGTCAAGGGCTTCTTGCCCTTGAGCTTCGCCACCCCCTTCTTTGCTCGCTCCAGCTTCTCCATCGGATTCTTCATCTTCGTCACGACGGCTCTCGTCGAGGGAGATCGGAGTTGGGCGCTGGGAGCGAAGGAAGCGGAGGAAAAGAGAGAAAGAACTGGCGGAGGTACTCTGCAAACCGCAGCAAAGACAACTTTATACGCTGCCGAGTGTCTCACTGACTAGTGGACCCGCGAGGTTACCGCACGCACCAACTACTGACGACGCTCGGTACGTGGTGATACGACTGACACGAAAATCGAGGCGTCGTGCCCCACTTGCCCCGATCATGGCGTAATCTTTGCGCGAGCGCGCGCGCTTCCCAAATTTTCGTATCCCGAAAAATCTGGGTCTATCAGACGGACCCATCACCTCCCAAGATACTACCAACTCACTCGGACCAAAACAAATGCTGAACATCCACTCGGACACCTTTAAGGCTGAATGGATCTGGGCGAGTGGAGAGGAATTCAATCGACACAAGTTTCGTTGAAGCCCCGAATATCATTCGAAAGATTTTGCGTGTTGACCCTGAATGAATGCTAATGCTCAGAGTTCAATCGGCACAAGTTTCATGGAAATCCCAAATATCATTCGGAGGATCTGATGCACTAAATCAAGGCCCTCGAGGATACCTCTTTCCACCACTCAAACCCCGATCCATTTGGGGGATAATGACGAGGATATGTACCTAGGATAGGGTCCTAGGCACGGCCCACATGTCCTACGTAAGGACACCGCATGGGAGGACTTGAAGATCAAGCATGAACTTCCTAGTGGATCCCTGGAGACGTTCAAAGCCACTTGACAGTAATCCACTCGGAGACTCCCGCTCTCACTCGGCAATCGCATGTCACTCGGAAGACCACGCTTTCACTCGATGCCAGAAGACCAGGAGCCATCATCAAGGGCCCAACGGGCAGACGCTGGTTCAATGGTCATTAATAGCTTTTATTACGTACGTTACCTGTAACGGCAGACTTTAATCCCACGACCAGGCCCTTTGATGTGGGGAAATTATGAGGGGCAGCAAACTCTAGATAAGCGACCCCTCCCCTCCTGCACAAGGGTTCTCAACCCTTGTAATATCTATACTCCACTCGACATAAAGCTCCCGAGCACTGAGATGTAGGGCTGTTACGCCCATGAGAGGGGCCTGAACTCATAGATCCATGTGTACACCCTCGCTGTTGCTAGGACTCTGCCCTCTCCCTTCGTACCCCTACCATCTACTGTCAGGCTCGTTCCCACGACAAGTAGCTTTGTAGCACTACACCAATTAATGCGTGGTGCTCGGCATGGATGGAAGAGCCCTTCATGGCTACTTCCACCTCCTACGTCTACCCCTTGGATGCCTGCCCTCTGGTAGGCGGGGATGAACGAACAATCTCGACTCCCTCCTTTAGAGGAGAGGGAGGCACCAGGGTAGATGGCCGAGGCGTCTCGGTGTCCTTGGGTGTCGAAGACACTGGCTTCCCCACCTTTGTTCCTTATGTAGAAGAAGGAACCTTCACCAACGGGTCCCCAGTAGCCGAGGACTCCACCCTGACCATGGGTGCGCTGGCACTTTCCCTAGTGGTCATCATAGACGGGGTTGGCAAGATCGCCTTCCCTGGCGTCTCGAAGGCAGGGAAGGGATGGTGCCATCGGACGAGCTGCCTGGAGGAAGCCTGCTTGACCCCCACCATCACTAGGGACCGACCCCTCGGTCCTATAAAAGGCAAAATGGGAGAATGAGAAAACCAAGAGGAGACAATGTATGAAACATAAGATAAAAGCTAAAGGACATACCTTCTCAGCGGTGGCTTGCTCCTGCTGGCCTTAGATTTCTCACTCTCTAAGGAGGAGAGAATAACCTGGGCCTTGGTCTTGCGGGATGCGGCGAGTGCCTTCATGATGCGCTTCCGATCACCACAGGTTTTCACCCCTACGATGTCCTCGAACGCCACCCTCTTCCTCGAAGGGGAGGGGTTGTCCTTGCTCTCCTCCTCCCCCTCTTCATCTCCTCCTTCTGAGGAGACAGACTTGAGGTCCTCGAATTTGGAATCCGAGGGCTCCTTGATTCGAAGACTTCTGGCCTTCTTCCTTTTCCTCCCTAGCCCCCTTTTAGCCTTGGCCGGGCCCATTCGGGGTGGACTAGCTAGAAGTGTCTGGAGATCGGGGGAGATGACGTCTTCGGGCAAAGAGGAAAGACAACTGATGTTTGCTACCCGATCCAATCACTTATGCACATGAAGGAACATATTTCATCTATAAATAATAACTTTGGATTAAAAGGGCCAGCGATAGAGGAGTTTACCTTTTTTGCAGTGTGTGCCTCCGAGTAGCCGTTGTCAGGCCCATTCACTAGGAACTTGTTCTTCTTTGGCTTGAAGAGAGACGTCCATATGCCATCCATGTCCATGCGGAAGAAGTGGCGGATCATCCGGGGGTGCTCGGGCTTGTAGAGCTACATCGGGTTGGCCCGAAGTTGGAGCGACAGGATGTCGTGGTGCATCATCACGTTGATCATTCCACCAGCTTGGCGCTGCCCTACAGGTTATGGATCTTCGTTTGGAGGACAGAGACCTCATGGGGTTGCCCCACTCCAAGCTCTTCCGGTGCCAGTACTTTAGCTTCCTTGGAGGCAACCCTATGAAGGGCACGAGCGCAAATAGGTTCTCGGCATAGGTCTCGGTGATATAGAACCAGTCCCACTGCCAAATCTTCACTATCTCCACAAAGGTACCCTCCAGCCACTATACTTTTCTGGAGTTTGTTGATCATTGCGGTGCTGCATTCGGCGAAGCCATTGCCCCCACTCTTTGGCTTAACACATAATATCTTTAGCAAAAGGCCGAAGTGTGGCGACACCCTCAAGAAAGACTCGCATACCATGATGAAGGCAACAAGGTGGAGAATAAATTCGAGGCAATATTATAAAAATTAAGCCCGTAAAAGAAAAGAAACCCTCGCATAATGGGATGCAGAGGGAAGCACATACCTCTAACTAGGTGGGAGAAGAAGGTAACTCGCTCCCCGGCTTGGGGAGTGGGGATGCGCTGGTTAGGCTCCGGCATTATGCAGGCCACGCCTTTGGGGACCTACCCCACTGCGCGGAGCTCGTTGATGGTGGCAAAGTAAACATTCGAAGGGACCCACTACCCTTTCAGATTTGCATTCGCCATTGCGGTGGAAAGGTTTGGAGCTTGATGAAAGGACTTGTGAGCACTGGAGAAGAGAAGATTTTTGTGTTGAAGTGAGAGGAGAGTGTGATGAAAAAGGATCAACCCACCCCAGACCTGTATAGGTTCGTAAAAAGGTGAAGATCCCCCTTAACAGCGTCAATAAATGGCCACGTTTCGACTAGATCAAGCCATTGTGGACGCATGGGGTGAAGTAATCGATTAATGATATCCCCTAAAACGGGGGCACGATCTATGTTTGATAGGACATGCCAAGGGTTGCCTCGAACCATACTTCGAGTAAGTTGTGACTAATATGCATGATGTCATTAATATGATGATTCGGAAAATGTTGTCAGTGCCTTGTTTCCGGACACACATATAGTTTTAGTCCTCAAGACTTAATTATACACTTCAGACAAGGGAAGGTGTTACAAGGTTACTTAAGGACTTTTGAACTCGTGTGTCAAGCCAAGGATTCCATCATACAAGTTATGCGTCCAAAGGAGATTGTCCGAAGAAGCCTGTCATATTCGGCATCGAATAGTTCAGGGGCTACTAAGGGAGTCTCGGACTAGGGGTCCCGGCCAAGCTGGTTTAGCCCATGGGCAAGGCTAGAAGCCCATCCCGGTGGAAGGACTTCCGAGGCCCTACGAAGGGGCGTGAGCATATCGAATACTACTGAAGACTTAGCGTGCACTCTTGGAAGAGGATGATTCATTCGGTAGGTGGTCCATAGATGGTAACCGACATTGATGTAACCGTAGATACCCTAGGTGCCTATAAAGAGTGTAGGTTTAGCCCACAGAGGATACCCATACACAACATCATCACCCATAGGCTTTAGACCACAAACATACGATTTTGAGGTAGGTCAACTCTGTACTCATTACATCATCAATATAACAAGAGCATGACATAGGGTTGTACCTCCATCGAGAGGGTCGGAACCCGGGTAAAAGCCTCATGTTCCTTGGCTCTTGTTCCGATCGATCCGATCACACAACTCGCCCCCCTACCCGAGGTCTGCCAGTTTTGACACCGACACCAAGTGCTACAATTTTCTAGATCTCCCGTGACAAATAAGGTGGCATAGAACTGAAGAATAACTTCTTGGTTCCAGCCATGACTGAAATGCAAGGATCTCTTCAGGAAGGCTTGCTTGATCTGTTCAACGGTAGGGTGGAAGCACGACAAACTTTCAAGTTTAGCAAAGTCGAAGATTTTATGCTGGAATATTCGATTCTTGCAGTATAGAATGCAATCATAATATATGTCATGTTAATGAGTCTAGAACCTTGGTGACAAATAAGTTCTCTTCCATTCATATGGACAAGTCCCAAAGAAGGCAAGCTTCAAATGATGAAGCTGCTCATTGAAGGTTGGTACATTCAGACCGGTTTCGATAGGAAACAGTGGGAAGGTTTCAAAAGGATTCAATAGTGATTGTTCTTCAACCATGCGCCATGTTCGAACATCATCTGGAGCATGTATATATTCATCAATTGGCGCACATTATTTTCTTGACTTTTCCTTCATGGATAACTTTGAAGGACTTGAGGGGCCATCGTTCTTGGAGCTCCTTCAACAACTTTCTAGTTTTCTGGCTCTAGGGCCTTTTTTTATTTCTTTCTCGATAGCAACAACCTCTTTATTAGAACCATGGGTAACTACCGGTGGTGGAACATCTTGATCCATCAGCTCATCATGTTTCTTTTCTACCTCTTCCGACTAGGATGCAGTGGAATGAAGAGCAGGATCAACATCCATACGAGTAGGAACATCAGAGGATGTGACCGGAGGTGTTCTCTCTCAGGAAACATTTTGCGCCCCCTAAATTTGATCTTTCTCCTCCTTGCTTGGACCAGACGACTCAACTGACAAAGATTTTGGAGGTTATGGATTTGCTTTCTTAACCTCAATCTCTTCATCAATTCCTTCAACTAGAGATTGCTGCTTTGGTGAAGCATTTACATCAAATGGTCTATCTAAGAAGACCTCAAATTCTTCAGGTTATTGCTCTTGGGCTAATGGTTCTAGATGCTGACTTCATCAGCACCAACTTATTGCAAGGAATCTTCCATATGAGAGGGAGAGGGAGGAACCTGCTGCAAGGGAGAACTTGAGCTCAGAGGGAAAACATCAATAACAACAGTCATGAGGCGGCGATCTTTGTTTGCTTTTGACTTGCTATCTCTCGCCCTTGCCTTATGATGTGTCATTCCCAAAATGCGGTACAATCCTCATGAAGGCACGAGGGCTACGATAAGGATTGAAGCGTATTTTGGATTGCTCCACAGAAATAGATATCATCACAATACATGTAAAGAGGAGATGAGTATATGGAATTGGCTTATACTCGCCACATGCTAGAGCATCAAATATTCAAATACAATCATCATCTAGAAGAACATGGTCCGACTATGGACGAAATCAAACGAAAAGATGACATCCATCAAGCAGTATCCCAGGCTGCCGACCAAAAGATCCACCTCTAATCGTCGGGGTATGTCACGTACATGTGCCCATGTTCCTAATCGTACTCCGAGTAGAGTGTTGTCACATCATCTATGGCAAGATCATATATACCTACACCACACACCTACACCTGTGGTGTTGTAGGAATCTGTGAGCCCGAGAACTCAACAATCATATTACCCAGGGTTTCGAGATTATCTAAACTTATAGGTGAAGTATGGTTAAGTGGTGAGGTTGGAGGAGAACCAAGCATTTTATTTTGGCTAACTTATGAGTACAAGAATAAGATGAGTGTTCTACGCATGACGATCGAGAACTAGGTATGATCAACAAGTGATCCTGAACACCTACTTATGATCAAGCATAACCCCACCATGTTCTCTTCTCGAACTCCCTCGAAAAGAGACGATCACGGTTACACACACGGTTGGTGTACTTTAATTGGATTTAATTGAAGTTTTCTATAACTAGGTATTACAAAATTTCCAAGATGACACATAATCGCAGGCACGACTTTCAGAAAGATTTGACTCTGCACGGGGCCTCCAACTCATCCACCACAAACTAGCCACAAGCTGTGATGGAAAACCTCAACCGTGGGATAACCCGTAGTATCCTTGGAATCCCGATGCACAAAACGTTCGTTAAAGGTAAAATAAATCTAGTAAGTATGCCCAACGTGATGACACCCTGATAGGAGCCGCGTATCTCGTTTTCAGGACATGATGAATGAGCTATGGTTACCACTCCAATCCTCTAGTTACCCCGGGGCGGCGTTAATAAGCTTCTCTAGTTTGGGCCAACACACATGAGGAGCACTGGACCAGTTTGTTGATTAATTATCCATGGGGTAGCTAGTCCCTATGCAATTTTATTAGTTATTAGCGAATGAAGTACCAATGTTGGGTCTTGTCGGAAGAGTTTTATCCCAAAAATAAAATCAAGAGGGTCCCCATAACAACCCCAAGCATGTTAGAAGCACTCAATATGGAACATAACATCGGTAATCAAAAACTAAGGCAGCAAGAGTGCAACAAAACACCAAGCCTTCCACCCTTTACAAAGTGTATAGATGCATTAAATTAAATACCAAGAATAATTAGATATCCCAAGATATCCATGTTATCACATGTATTGTGACAGCCCAAGTGTTGTCCCTACCTTTTATGGCATGTAATCTCTTGTATGAACCTTGTGTCATGAGAGTAATGAATGATTTGCAGCTTGTCATACCTTGTCTTGTCTTGCATTCATGCATCATGCATCATAGCATTCATCATGCCATGCTTGATTCTTATGTGACCTTGTTTGTGAGTGTGGCTTGTGTTGTGTGATGTGGTTGGATCATGTGTGGTGCACCTCCTTCCTTTCCCCCTCTTTTCCCCTTATCAAACAAACCCTTCCAATATCCCTTTTTCTTCATGTTATTATTATCAGCAGATTTAACTTGCTTTAAAAATTGTTTAAAAATGTTCAAGTGTTAGCCTAAAATATTTTGAGCATGTGAGTGTTGGTCTTTTGTTGTTTTGAGCTTTTATGCATTTGGGGTATTTAAATAACAGGGGCTGCTATTTTAAAAGGTATTTAAATTATTTGTCCTAAAAATCATTTCGATATTTTTGTTAATAGGGCATATTATTTTCATTGCAAAAGTATTTTTGTCCTGCACCAAAAAATCATTTATATTACTCTAGGGTTTTTCTTGTGATGTTGTTATTTGAAAAAGATAAAAACTTCGCTGTTTATAATTGTTTTGTGAGAGAGCGCCTGAGTGGGCCTGGCCTTCCCCCGCGACCCAGCCCGCACGATGTAATGGCTACTTGCTCCGTCTGTCGTTGCCGTCAGGTTTAGAGAGTGAGTGTGCCTCCGCCGTCTCCTTTTCCATCGCCCATCATTGTCAGCCCGAGGGTATTTAGACCCCCTCGGCGTGCATGCCCCCTCTGCTATGGTTCCTCTCTCCCCTCGCGCCGCAGCTCCCATCTCCCTCTCCCTCTCCCTCCTTCCTCTCCTTCTTTCCTCTGTCAGGTAAGGTCTGTGAGAGGTGCAGAGAGTTTCAGAGAGAGACGTGGGTCGTCTTCGCCGCCGTTGCCACGTCTCCGGTGGGCCTTGTCCCCGGTGGTGATGGCGTGGAGCTCGGGGATCCTCCCCGCGTTCCACTCCCACCGCTAGGAGGTGAGGAGCACCTCCCTGAGGTACCAATTGTCGTCGCCGTCATCCACAAGGGAGCGGGTTGCCGCCGGCCTCCTTCCTCTTCGTCGTCGCCGCGTCTCCGCCTCTCCTTCCCCTACGTCGCGCCCGTTCGTCGTCGTCTCCCCTCGGTGAGCCGCCATGATGCCCTCCTGTTGCCGTTGCCTAGCGGGTTGTCGCCGTAGCTGCTCGTCACCGCCGTCCCGCAAGGCAGAGCCTTGAGGGCTTGCCTCTGTTCCCCTTGTTGCGAGGCAAGTAGGGAACACCTCCCCGTAGATCCCTCTCACGTGGATGCCCGATTGCCTCGCCGAAGATCCCCTGCGCCACCGTGTATCGCCCGCCGCCGCGCTCTGTCGCCAGGTGTGTTGGGTTCTTCAGTTTCGTCAGAGTTTCGAGCGTGTGAGAGTACTAGTGCAGTCGATGGCCTCCTCTGTTAACGTTCATGGCCGTAGCCGAGTGTCAACCGGCTCGAGGGTTGATCAGGAGGTCGAGGGTTCGAAGCCGAACCCCTCCCCCATTTTTGTTTATTTTTCTTTCATTTGTTTTATTTATTTTCTTCTTGCTTTCTTCTTGCTATTATATGTATGTATGTGTGTAGATGTTGCTACCATATATGTAGGTAATTTATTTCTTTTCTGTTTACATATGAGTGTGTGTGTGTGTGGCTGATTGCATTCATGTGTGTGAGTGCATGTGTAGGGTGGTGTGTATGTATGTGTATGTGCATGTGAGCATACACATATGCATGTGCTTGTGAGTGTGTGTGTGCTTCATGCATACATACTCATGTGTTGTGTGAGTGGTGTGGTGTGTGTATATGTTTGTATGTATATGTATGTGCTTATGAGTGAGAGTGTGAGTGTGTATCATGTGCATATTCATATGCATATATGCCTTGTGCATATAGGTGTGCATATGTGTGTGGATGAACACCCACACACACATGAGCATGTGTGCATGCAAGTGTATGTGCCATGTGCACTTGTGCATGTGAGTGGTGTGAGTGCCTTATGCATTGTGCATATGTGGTGCTTGAGTGTGTGTGTGGATGAACACCCCCCCATCATGGGTGGTATGTTCTTGAGTGACCTTGTGCTCATATGCCTTAGGCATATGGAACATGTGTGTGTATGCTTTGGTGGTGGTGTGTGTGTAGAGTGTATGTGTGTGTGGGAGACAAGTGGGTCCTTCCCCACTTGACATACCCCCCTTGTTGTAGATATGCATGTTTGTGAATTGTTAGCTCATTTCCAATTCTAGCTAAGTTTCCAAATCTGGTTATGTCTAAATATGCTCATGTCCATTTAGAGTAAGTTTGACCTTATAAGAGTAGATGATAGTTTTGCTAGTATAGTTGTGAAATGTTGCTTCACATGAACATATGAGTATGACACATGTTTTTGGGGTAGAAAGAGCCAATGAATCCATTGGTGCTTTGAGATTTCACTTTTGAGAAAGTTCATAAAACTGTCATTTTCTGTTGTGATGCTACTTTGTCATTTTTGTTTAATACATGCTTGCTTTGGGGCATGTGCCAACAAGGAAGTGTTAGTGTTTTATGTCTTTTATGTCATGGTATTTTTGTTTGACATGAGAATCACCCATATAAAGTGGGAAACTTTCTGCAAAGTAGCTAACCTGATGTTTCTGTTTTCACCATGCTAAATATTTCTAAGTCTGAGAATCTGCTGTTATTTTTATGCCATGAAGAGTGGTTGGCATCTTGTGCTATGTTGAGAATTAGCTCATCTCAGTGCTAGTATGTTGAAGTAGATGTTGTCTACTACCATCCTATTAATTTTCATGCCAAAAGGTGGTCTCTAACACCTTTAACTTCTGCTGTCAACATGCTACCAGATTAACTCAGATTCCAGAAAACTGTTATTTACACTAAGTCCCAGAAAACTGTTTCATCATGCCAACTTGATAGCTTCATGCTTATTGATGTGTGCCTCCTTTCCAGATTGTGTAGTTGGGTAATTTGATAAGCATGTTATGTAGTTTCTGTCAATACCTTGATTGTGGATGTAGGATTCCTATAGCTCAAGTTGTGGGCTGTGTAAGTTGCTATGTTGCTGTTTTGTGGCAGATTGTTTGTTTTATTGTTTTGTGACTTGTGGGAGCTATACTCCATGGATTTGCTTGATCTTTGAGTCTATTGTGGTTGGTTTTTCATTTCCTAACCAGTGGATACCTTTGAGTGCCAAGAATTAGCCCATGGCCTTGTTGTCTTGTGTTTTGCCTTCGTACCTTGTCGTGAGCGTATCGTGAGAACCGTAGCTCCGTTTCTTACGTTCTTCATATGCATTTTCATCGTTTTCACATGATGTATCCATATTTTCCATGTTCATGCATGTATAAATAACTTAACATAAGGTTCTGTACAGATTCACTAATATCCAACTCTTGCATGTGAAACATGACTAGTTAAGGTTGCCATGTTAAAACTCTTCACCTAAGCATGCATCATTCTTGTTTGTGCATTGCACCTTGGTTGTTTGTTTATTATTGCTGTTCCTTTTGGGTAGATGCGAACAATGAACCTGAGTACGAAGAGCCAGGCGAGTACAACTACGAGGATCCCGCTACTTGTTCCATTGAAGAACCAACAAGCAAGATGATCGTACCCGGATCCCAAAACTATTTTCGCTTTCTAGTTTCTCGCTCTTATCATTACAATTGCGCTAACTACCACTTGATATCAGCCTCCTAATTTCCATGATAGCCTCTAACCCTCCACATCCTAGTAAACCTTTGATTGGCTAAGTTACCGCTACTCAGCCCCTCTTATAGCGTTCTTAGTTGCAGGTTCAGGTTGTTCCATGTAATAACATGGATTTGGCATATCACAATATTATCTATTATTTAATTTAATGCACATATATACCTTGGTATTGGTGGAAGGCTTGGCCTTTTGCTAAGTGTTTTTATCCGTTGTTACCGCCATAGTTTCTTGTTACCGGTGTTATGTTTTCCATAATTTGCGCTCCTAACATGCTCTGGGTTGTCATGGGGACCCCCTTGTTTATTCGGTTGAGATTAAAACTTGTTTGGAAATACCCAACATTGGTACTACATTTGCTTAATAACTTAATAAAATTTGCATAGGGCTTTGCAACCTCGTGGATAATTAATCAACCCCCGGGCCAGTGCTCCTCATGAGTGTTGGTACAACCCAGAGCAGCTTATTAACGCTGCCCGGGGCAACTCGGTGATTGGCGTGGTAACCATCTCTCATCCATCGTGTCCTGAGAACGAGATACGCGGCTCTTATCGGGTTCGTTGACACGTCGGGAGGTCTTGTTGGATTTGTTTTACCTTTATCAAGTGTCTTGCGTGAGGGCTCTGACTTTCTTCGGGTTATCTTGAGGTGTTGGAATTCCTTTGGAATTACCTATGAGGATCACGAGATCTATGGTCAAGGCTATTCCTGTGTAGTGTGGTTAATTTGTGATGGACTAGTTGGAGCACCCCTGCAGGGTTAAATATTTTCGAGAAGACGTGCCTGCGGTTATGTGGCAACTTGGATATTTGTTTAACACCCGATTATAGTTAACTTTAAGTAAACTTTAATTAAAATACATCAACTATGTGAGTAACCGTGATCATCTCTGCTCGTGAACATGATCCGAGAGAGAACACGGTGGGGTTATGATTGACGTAAGTAAGTGTTCAGGATCTCATAGAGGTCATACTAGATTCGATCATTCATCGTACGCCACTCATATTTATTTTTCATGTTACGTAAGTTTAGCCACCATATATGCTTAATGCTTCTACAAACCAAACACATACCCCTTCCCAACCTTAAGCTTGAATAGTCTTGGTACTCGGGCGCTTGATTGCTGAGTCCTTGTGGCTCACAGATTACTACAACACTCCAGGTACAGGTGCAGATGAGTACGTGCAGGATGATCTGACGTAGCTCCAGTGGGAGTATGACAAGGAAAGAGGCAGGATGTATGTCACTTATCTAGACGAGTAGGGGTCCATGGTCGTGATCTTTGGGATAGCGAGATAGTATCATTTGCATCTATTTTATCGTTTTATTTCGTCCGTAGTTGGACCCTGTCTTCATCTTGATGATTTGAACTTTGTGTGGAATTGTAATTTAGTATGTGGCAAGTGTAAGCCAACTTGTATACTCATCTCTTCTATAATATATGATGCAATGATGCTATACTTGCGAACGGCAAGATGCGCCTCTATCCCTGGCGAGGCCCTCGTGCCTTAATATGGATAGGCGCGCATCTTGGGCGTGACATCGATCCACCTGCACCAGCAACTATCAACGCTGTAATAGGGGCGGAGCAAGTGGTAACTTAGCCAAACAACGTTTTGCTAGGATGTGGAGGATTAGCGTCTTATCATGGAATGTTGGGAGGCTTGACAAACAAGTGGTAGTTAATGAGACATATTGATAGCAATAAGATAATTAGCATAGTAAAGATAGTAAATGTATCCAGGGTAATGATCATCTTACCTTGCGATTCTTCAGTGGGATAACAAGCTTGATCCTCGTAAATGTTCTCATCAGGTTCCTCGAAGTCAAACTCGTCACCCGGTACTACCCACAAGAAAGAACAAACATCCAATAAACACACCATCATGGACAAATGCACAAACAAGAATGATGCATGACCATTTGATATATTTAACATGTCAATCCTACACTACTCACATTAAATGATGTCTTGATCCATGCGAAGCATGGATCAAGCAACACTCCATATGCAAAATTAATGGTTTTAACATTCTTGATAGAACAGTAACATTAATTATATTGACATGCCTTATCATGGAAAAATGGATTCTACAAGTGAAAACGATGCAAATGCATATAAAGATCATCAGAATCGGAGTTATGGTTCTCTCGGAACACTCTCGACAAGATATAGAATGAAACAGTGATAAATGTGGACATGAGGAAGGATAGAAGCAAAATCTTGGCATCCCAAGCATGCCACTTTATAGGATATGGAATTTAGATGAAATGCATATAAATATCATGAAAGTACAATGCATTGAACTCACACAATGATAAAACATATTGTGATGCAATCTGCCACACACGACAACAAGGCACTTTGCAACAAACAAAACAACAAGCTACATGAATCTAAAATGATCAAATAAGACATGTAGCAGTAGTATGTTTAATGCAAAATTTTCATCCAAAAGCTTCAGGTTGTTTAGATGCATGGATTCATTGGAAATGAGCTCACAATATGGCTATATGATGTTACAGATTATGTTTTAGAGAAATCACAATTTTTCACAAAATAGAGTTAACACGAAGGCAGGTTAATGGCATGTTTTAAATATGCTACAAGACTTATCATGGCATTAAATCGCACAGCATGTTAGTATACATAATGCACTAAAATTCATCCAACATGAGCATGTTCATAGGAATCACATATTCGCAGCAATCATCAAGAAAAAAATGCTTTGTTGCAATAACAGTTTCAGACTTAGTGAAATTTAGCTATCTCCAAAACATCAACATTGTGTAGGCATGTTTACATGATGACAACCATAGCTAAATATGGATTTCATGGCATGGAAAAATACGAGTAACAAGTATATGTAAGAATGAGCATAACTCATGTTCAAAGTTAATTCATAGGGTGCATGGATTAATTCACACAAAAATCACAAAATGCCTAATCATGTAAAAACGACATGCACCAGAACTTGCTCAACATGTAAAAATAATTCCATAGATTTTTCTACCCCATTTTCATATATAAATATGCATATGATCATAATAAGAAAAATGCCACATATGCCACATATGCAATTTTGCCTATTATGGAAATAACATAAATACCAAAATTAGAATGTACCATATTTGGAAAGTGCAGAAAAGGAAGTATGCCTAAAATGGAATAACCTGATATGGAATAAAACAAAAACACAGCAAAATGCTATATGCACACATGGGGTACTAGCTATAGGGGCTTACATGCGGGCTCCACTTGGAAGTGGCTTTGGAGGCCATGTGTGTATGACAAGTGGGTCCCATGGGCCCACGATGAGTGTCTCACCAGAAAATAGAAAGGGGAGGGGGGTTAAACTACATTTATGAGGGATCGAACTCGGGTCTCCCCCAAGGATGTGGTCGGGCTCGACCATTGGGATAAGCTGGCTGGTTCTACATAGAAGCGGTTCGGCTCGCCTTGACTTAGCCTCGGGAGGCGTTCGGGACCACGAGTCAGGGATGATGGTGGTCGCGTCGGAGGAGCTCCGATGACCAAATTGAGCGGCGGATGGATGCAACCGAGTCGCAATGCAAACCCGCATACATGCATGCTTGTACGATGCCAAAACGACGACGAGGGCGATGTTGGCGATGAGAGGCAGTGGCGACGAACTCAAATGCGACACTACACAGGACAAACACAACACTTCTACATAGAAATCAAACCTATGCAACACGCGGAGCAAGACGAACACACACACGCATCCTATCAACGTTCGGAGCACTCATCGGCGATGAGGTCTGACGACAACGGGTTCGGCCTCGCTTGACAATGGTGAGACAGGGCACAAAGGAGGGGGAAAAGGCCTGGGAGAAGCAGATGTTCACGTTGGGTTGCTCGCGTAGGCGTATGGCTCACGGAAGAGAGAATGCGGTGAATTTAGCTAAAGAAGAGCTTCGGCCGTTGAGGAAGAAGACCATGGCGGATGACCTGGCCTTGGAGTCCCTCGATGTGGTAGTGGATGTCGATGAGGGAGTCAACATGGGGAAAGAAGAAGGATAGGGTCCTGGCGATGATGGATGGCGATAGCTATTCAGGCATCAGGGCCGCACTCTCGGGTGCATTTCGGAACCGAAGGGGGAGACGAATCTAGAGGCTAATCTCACCCAGTGGCAGCAGAGAAAGAAGAGGGGAACCCTAGCAATCGCATGGACGCAAGCGGAAGGTTCATAGGGGGTTAGGGCAAGCGGGTCGAGCTTGTGTGCTCTCGGGTGCATGGTACCCATGGCAATGGCGCGAGGTCGACAAAAAGGTGAGTGTGGGTGAACTGTAGCCACAGGCCAACAGGTGGGGGCATGGGCGCCATGTGGGCATACAGACAGCAGGATAGGCGCGCGCAGGTGAGAAACGATAGGCAGGTCCGTGGAGGCGAGGCTGGTGGGCTGCAAGCTGGGCCGGCCGAGCTGCTCTCTGTCTCCCCCCTATGGAATTACTTTTTCCATTTAAATAAACAGAAAAGAAGTAAGAAATGCCTTGAGAAATCTAGAGGGGTTTAGGGTGATATAAAAATATTTTTAGACTCAAAAATTATGCACTATTTTAATAAAATGCACTGGCAATTTTTAAAGACTAAAAATTAAATCAGGTGTGAATTTAATTCAAACTTGAGATAATTTCAAACCTGACCAAAACTTTTCAAAAGGGGCTGAATCTTGGAGGAGGGGTTCTTGGCATGTCTAGGCAATTTAGAAAAAACTAGTGGACATAAAATTGGGGCAAGATCACATCCATTGCAAAATAACAAAGAAATAGGGAAGGGAAGGATTTTGGAGATGGAATTTGGTGGGGTTTGCAACTTGACCATGGCACATAGAAGGAGGCAATGGACATCGTCAAACCAAACACATCTCAGAACACACAACCATACATGACGCATATGTGTGGGATCAAAAGTATGTCTAGATGGGGGGGTTATTAGACTACTGGACCAAATAAAAATTCTACCTCTTTCCAATTTTTAGTGTTGGCAGATTTTAGCATTGATAGCAAGTCAAGCTCACCCTACACATGCATGTCTACGAGTATAGCAGCGGAAAGTAAAGACAAGCATGAGTCGTAAAGGAATCGTAGGAAGACCAAATGCAATTTGAATACATGAATATTTTTCTCGTGGTTCCGATAGGTGGTGCTATCATTCGCCCACGTTTATGGAGACTTCAACCCGGGGAGGGTAACGGTCGCGAGAGTCCACGGAGGGCTCTACCCACGGAGGGTTCCATGAAGAAGCAACCTTGTCTATACCATGATGGCCTACGTCCATGGAGGACTATCCTAACTTGGGGTAGATCTTCACAAAGTAGGCGATCTCCTTGCCCTTACAAACATCTTGGTTCACTCCACAACACGAAGTAGGAGGCTCCCAAGCAACACCTAACCAATCTAGGAGGCACCACCCTCCAAAAGGTAATAGGCTCGATAGTGTCGATGAACTCCTTGCTCTTGTGCTTCAAGATGATAGAATCCTCAACACTCAATCACTCTCTCACATATTTGGCTTTGGTGGAAGAGATTGATTGGGTGGAAAGCAACTTGGGGAGGCAGGAGATCAACATTCATATGGTTGGAAAGGAATGGCACGATCCCAACACATGAGTAGGTGTCTCTCCCTTAGAAAATGAGATGGGATAAGTGGGGATCTATTCCGAGTGCTTCTATTACGAGTGAGTGGTGGTGGAGGGGTATATATAGGCATCTCCAAAAATCCAACCGTTACACCTAAAGTGACCAACTTGGTGACACCGATGTGTGAATGTCGGTGGCACCGAGTTGCTCGAAAGGTAGCAACTTTTGAATCTCGGTGAGACCGATATAGGAATCTCGGCGGTACCGATCAGGTGTCCAATGGTCAGAATCCAAATATTGGTGACGCCGATCCAAAAACTTGGAGCTTCCGATTTTGTGAATCGAGGTAACAAAAAGTTGGCAAGCTGAACTCGGTGGCACCGAAGTGGGATTGGTTGCACCGATGTGCTAGGGTTTGGCAGGGCTCTGTTTGAGTTTGGGAATTGGTGCTAGGATTTGTTGTTTACCTTGTCCCTTGCTTACCTTTGAGGGAATGTGTGACTCCTTGAACTATTGCATAACATTGATGTTGATTGTAACTAGTTCTTGCCAATAATGAATGTGAGTGAATTTCATTAGCGGAGTCACCCCTCAAGAACTTGCTAGTTCTTCTGTTTGGGGACCCACATTAAGTTGATGGGGATCCTTGGTGTTGAAGTGGCACTTGTAGAAGTTGAGCTTGAATTAGCCTTGGGAACCCATTCATGAAAGCCTCGGATTCATCTTCATATGAGTCAATGTCCACTTGAAGCTTGTTCTTGCCCTTGAGCTTGTGGTCTTGTGGTGGAAGGTCATCTTGAGCTCTTGTTCCCTTGGGAAGAGTATTTTCACACTTCTTCCTTTGAGGAACAAACTTGGGATTGGGGTATTGACCTTCTTCCCATTCAACTCCATTAGCGTTGAAGTAGCCAATGCCATGGTTCTTCCGGTATCCTCCGTGCTTGCGTACACTTTCCTCAATTCCTTAAACCCGTTAATACTCTTGCAGATACCTTTATCTATAATCCCTTTCCAAAGTTCATTTTTGTGCTCAAGTATAACTTGGATAAGAGTAGTGTTAGTGGGATCAATAGAACTACTAGAAGCAATATCATTGGATTTATCATTTTTATTGCTAGTAGTTGAAGAACCTTTCTTGCCTTTGTTACTAGTTTATTAGCCTTAACTTGTGGAACGAATGTAGACAAGAGAAGAGCTTTGGCCAGATAAGAGGAAGTCTTCTTTCGAAGATCGTCATTGATAGCTTTAAGGAATTCATGCTCTTGCTCTAAATTGAGCATCTCGAAGCGGACCTTCTCATGTGTCCTTTCAAGCTCTCTATGATCTTGTAGAGTAGACTCGTGAGCTAACTTAAGAGTTATTAGTTCTTGAGTTAGTCGATTGATTTCCAACTTATCGTGATCACATGACTTATCTTGACTAGAGTGATTACTAACAAGTTCATCTTAACTAACATTACTTGATTTATCAAATAGAAAGTCATCATCTCCTACCAAGTCATCCTCATCACTATTGAAATCAAGATACTCGGGCTATGATACCTTGGGGCCTTTAGCCGTGAAGCAACTTCTACGCCCTTCATTTGGTGAATCAAATATGTCTTAGGAATCGTTCATCACTACTGCATGTCCGGAAACACCTTCATCTTGACTATAGTCGGAGTTGGAGTGATAGCTTCTCTCGGAGTAGTTGTCGGATTCGGAGACGGAAACGCATTCACCAACATGAGCTTGATGTCTTCTTCTTAAGTATCTCTTGGTGTACTTGTCCTTCTTCACCGAGTTCCTACTTCTCCTTGAGGGTCTTCATTCATGACGATCATCTCTACTCATTCTCTCTCTCTCCGAGGTGGCCTATCTCTTGAGCTTTGTCTTCTTGGTGACTCTTATTTCTTTTGTAGGGAGCCATGCACTCATTGCAGTAGTGTCTGGGCTTCCCACAATTGTAGCAGTTTTAGTCACGACCTCACGAACGCTTCTCTTCATATCTTGAGTTGGAGCTTCGACCCTTGCCTCTATTCTTGTCGAACTTGTTGAATTTCTTGACCATGAGGCTTATCTCTTCATTGGTGACAAGGTTGTCTCTTGAAGTTTCAGGACCATCACTTGTGGCTTTGTAAGCACCGCTAGACTTGTTGTGAAGCTCTTCCTTGTCCTTGAGTGTCATTTCATGAGCAACAACCTTTCCAATCACTTCCGTAGGATTGAGATCTTTGGATTTGGGCATCATTTGGATCAATGTGCACACGGTGTCATATCTCTCATCCAAAGCTCGAAGTATCTTCCTGATGATGAATTTCTTGGTCATTTCTTCGCTTCCTAAGCCATCAATCTCATTGGTGATGAGAGCTAGCATAGAGTACATCTCTACGAATCCTTCACCATCCTTCATCTTGAACTTGTCAAGCTAACTCTAAAGAACATCCAACTTGGATTCTCTCATGGATTCGGTACCTTCATGCATATCAACCCAAGTATCCCAAATCTCTTGTACATTTTCAAGATGGCTGATTTTGTTGAATTCTTTGGGGCATAGGTAGTTGAAGAGAATGTCACATGCTTGATCATTGTATTGTAATATCTTCACTTCATCCACGGTCGCTTCACGATCAGGTTCCCTTCCAGCTACAATGAATTCACCTTGCAATCCAACACAAACAACAACCCAAATGGCAAGGTTATGACTAATAATATGCATTTTCATTTTGTGCTTCCAACTAGCAAAATTAGTGTCATCATAGTACGGACCTCTACGGTGATAATTTCCCTCGCTAGACGCCATACTCTTCAGGGTTGTGAAACCGCTGCAATGGAGACCAAAACTATGATACCACTTGTAGGATCGAAAGTATGTCTAGAGGGGGTGATTAGACTACTTTACAAAATAAAAATTCTACCTCTTCCCAATTTTAAGTGTTGGAAGATTTTAGCATTGATAAAAAGTCAAGCACACCCGACACATGCATGTCTATGAGTATAGAAGCGGAAAGTAAAGACAAGCATGAGTAGTAAAGGAAGGGTAGGAAGACCAAATGCAATTTGAATACATGAAGATTTTTCCTGTGGTTCCGATAGGTGGTGCTATCGTACGTCCACATTTATGGAGACTTCAACCCACAGAGTGTAACGGCCGCGAGAGTCCACGGAGGTCTCTACCCATGGAGGGTTCCACGAAGAAACAACCTTGTCTATACGATGATGGCCTACGTCCACGGAGGACTAGCCTTACTCGGGGTAGGTCTTCATGAAGTAGGCAATCTCCTTGCCCTTACAAACATCTTGGTTCACTCCACAACACGAAGTAGGAGGCTCCCAAGCGACACCTAACCAATCTAGGAGGCACCACCCTCCAAAAGGTAATAGGCCCGATAGTGTCGATGAAATCCTTGCTCTTGTGCTTCAAGATGATAGACTACTCAACACTCAATCACTCTCTCACATATTTGTCAATGGTGGAAGATATTGATTGGGTGGAAAGAAACTTCGGGAGGCTACAGATCATGATTCATATGGTTGGAATCGAATGACATGATCTCAACACATGAGTAGGTGTCTCTCTTAGAAACTGAGATGGGATAAGTGGGGATCTGTTCTGAGTGCTTCTCTTACGAGTGTGTGGTGGTGGAGGGGTATATATAGGCATCTCCAAAAATCTAACCATTACACCTAAAGTGACCAACTTGGTGACACCGATGTGTGAATGTCGGTGGCACCGAGTTGCTCCAAAGGTAGCAACTTTTGAATCTCGGTGAGATCGATATCGGAATCTCAGCTGTACCGATCAGGTGTCCAACGATCGGAATCCAAATATCGGTGACGCCGATCCAAAAACTCGAAGCTTCCGATTTTGTGAATCTGGGTAACAGAAAGTTGGCAAGCTAAACTCGGTGGCACCGAAGTGGGATCGGTTGCACCGATGTGCTAGGGTTTGGTAGGGCTCTGTTTGAGTTTGGGAATTGGTGCTAGGATTTATTGTTTACCTTGTCCCTTGCTTACCTTCAAGGGAATGTATGACTCCTTGAACTATTGCATAACGTTGATGTTGATTGTAACTAGTTCTTGCCAATAATGAATGCGAGTGAATTTCATTAGCGGAGTCACCCCTCAAGAACTTGTCTAGTTCTTCTGCTTGGGGACCCACATGAAGTTGATGGGGATCCTTGGTGTTGAAGTGGCACTTGTAGAAGTTGAGCTTGAATTACCCTTGGGAACCCACTTCACGAAAGCTTGGGATTCATCTTCATATGAGTCAATGTCCTCTTGAAGCTTGTTCTTGCCCTTGAGCTTGTGGTCTTGTGGTGGAAGGTCATCTTGAGCTTTTGTTCCCTTGGGAAGAGTATTTTCACACTTCTCCCATTGAGGAACAAACTTGGGATTGGGGTATTGACCTTCTTCCCATTCAACTCCATTAGCGTTGAAGTAGCCAATGCCATGGTTCTTCCGGTATCCTCCGTGCTTGCGTACACTTTCCTCAATTGCTTAAACCCGATAAGACTCTTGCGGATACCTTTATCTATAATCCCATTCCAAAGTTCATTTTCTTGCTCAAGTATAACTTGGCTAAGAGAAGTGTTAGTGGGATCAATAGAACTAGTAGAAGCAATATCATTGGATTTATCATTTTTATTGCTAGTAGTTGAAGAACCTTTCTTGCCTTTGTTACTAGTTTATTAGCCTTAACTTGTGGAACGAATGTAGACAAGAGAAGAGCTTTGGCCAGATAAGAGGAAGTCTTCTTTCGAAGATCGTCATTGATAGCTTTAAGGAATTCATGCTCTTGCTCTAAATTGAGCATCTCGAAGCGGACCTTCTCATGTGTCCTTTCAAGCTCTCTATGATCATGTAGAGTAGACTCGTGAGCTAACTTAAGAGTTATTAGTTCTTGAGTTAGTCGATTGATTTCCAACTTATCGTGATCACATGACTTATCTTGACTAGAGTGATTACTAACAAGTTCATCTTAACTAACATTACTAGATTTATCAAATAGAAAGTCATCATCTCCTACCAAGTCATCCTCATCACTATTGAAATCAAGATACTCGGGCTATGATACCTTGGGGCCTTTAGCCGTGAAGCAACTTCTACGCCCTTCATTTGGTGAATCAAATATGTCTTAGGAATCGTTCATCACTACTGCATGTCCGGAAACACCTTCATCTTGACTATAGTCGGAGTTGGAGTGATAGCTTCTCTCGGAGTAGTTGTCGGATTCGGAGACGGAAACGCATTCACCAACATGAGCTTGATGTCTTCTTCTTAAGTATCTCTTGGTGTACTTGTCCTTCTTCTCCGAGTTCCTACTTCTCCTTGAGGGTCTTCATTCATGACGATCATCTCTACTCATTCTCTCTCTCTCCGAGGTGGCCTATCTCTTGAGCTTTGTCTTCTTGGTGACTCTTATTTCTTTTGTAGGGAGCCATGCACTCATTGCAGTAGTGTCTGGGCTTCCCACAATTGTAGCAGTTTTAGTCACGACCTCACGAACGCTTCTCTTCATATCTTGAGTTGGAGCTTCGACCCTTGCCTCTATTCTTGTCGAACTTGTTGAATTTCTTGACCATGAGGCTTATCTCTTCATTGGTGACAAGGTTGTCTCTTGAAGTTTCAGGACCATCACTTGTGGCTTTGTAAGCACCGCTAGACTTGTTGTGAAGCTCTTCCTTGTCCTTGAGTGTCATTTCATGAGCAACAACCTTTCCAATCACTTCCGTAGGATTGAGATCTTTGGATTTGGGCATCATTTGGATCAATGTGCACACGGTGTCATATCTCTCATCCAAAGCTCGAAGTATCTTCCTGATGATGAATTTCTTGGCCATTTCTTCGCTTCCTAAGCCATCAATCTCATTGGTGATGAGAGCTAGCATAGAGTACATCTCTACGAATCCTTCACCATCCTTCATCTTGAACTTGTCAAGCTAACTCTAAAGAACATCCAACTTGGATTCTCTCATGGATTCGGTACCTTCATGCATATCAACCCAAGTATCCCAAATCTCTTGTACATTTTCAAGATGGCTGATTTTGTTGAATTCTTTGGGGCATAGGTAGTTGAAGAGAATGTCACATGCTTGATCATTGTATTGTAATATCTTCACTTCATCCACGGTCGCTTCACGATCAGGTTCCCTTCCAGCTACAATGAATTCACCTTGCAATCCAACACAAACAACAACCCAAATGGCAAGGTTATGACTAATAATATGCATTTTCATTTTGTGCTTCCAACTAGCAAAATTAGTGTCATCATAGTACGGACCTCTACGGTGATAATTTCCCTCGCTAGACGCCATACTCTTCAGGGTTGTGAAACCGCTGCAATGGAGACCAAAACTATGATACCACTTGTAGGATCGAAAGTATGTCTAGAGGGGGTGATTAGACTACTTTACAAAATAAAAATTCTACCTCTTCCCAATTTTAAGTGTTGGAAGATTTTAGCATTGATAAAAAGTCAAGCACACCCGACACATGCATGTCTATGAGTATAGAAGCGGAAAGTAAAGACAAGCATGAGTAGTAAAGGAAGGGTAGGAAGACCAAATGCAATTTGAATACATGAAGATTTTTCCTGTGGTTCCGATAGGTGGTGCTATCGTACGTCCACATTTATGGAGACTTCAACCCACAGAGTGTAACGGCCGCGAGAGTCCACGGAGGTCTCTACCCATGGAGGGTTCCACGAAGAAACAACCTTGTCTATACGATGATGGCCTACGTCCACGGAGGACTAGCCTTACTCGGGGTAGGTCTTCATGAAGTAGGCAATCTCCTTGCCCTTACAAACATCTTGGTTCACTCCACAACACGAAGTAGGAGGCTCCCAAGCGACACCTAACCAATCTAGGAGGCACCACCCTCCAAAAGGTAATAGGCCCGATAGTGTCGATGAAATCCTTGCTCTTGTGCTTCAAGATGATAGACTACTCAACACTCAATCACTCTCTCACATATTTGTCAATGGTGGAAGATATTGATTGGGTGGAAAGAAACTTCGGGAGGCTACAGATCATGATTCATATGGTTGGAATCGAATGACATGATCTCAACACATGAGTAGGTGTCTCTCTTAGAAACTGAGATGGGATAAGTGGGGATCTGTTCTGAGTGCTTCTCTTACGAGTGTGTGGTGGTGGAGGGGTATATATAGGCATCTCCAAAAATCTAACCGTTACACCTAAAGTGACCAACTTGGTGACACCGATGTGTGAATGTCGGTGGCACCGAGTTGCTCCAAAGGTAGCAACTTTTGAATCTCGGTGAGATCGATATCGGAATCTCAGCTGTACCGATCAGGTGTCCAACGATCGGAATCCAAATATCGGTGACGCCGATCCAAAAACTCGAAGCTTCCGATTTTGTGAATCTGGGTAACAGAAAGTTGGCAAGCTAAACTCGGTGGCACCGAAGTGGGATCGGTTGCACCGATGTGCTAGGGTTTGGTAGGGCTCTGTTTGAGTTTGGGAATTGGTGCTAGGATTTATTGTTTACCTTGTCCCTTGCTTACCTTCAAGGGAATGTATGACTCCTTGAACTATTGCATAACGTTGATGTTGATTGTAACTAGTTCTTGCCAATAATGAATGCGAGTGAATTTCATTAGCGGAGTCACCCCTCAAGAACTTGTCTAGTTCTTCTGCTTGGGGACCCACATGAAGTTGATGGGGATCCTTGGTGTTGAAGTGGCACTTGTAGAAGTTGAGCTTGAATTACCCTTGGGAACCCACTTCACGAAAGCTTGGGATTCATCTTCATATGAGTCAATGTCCTCTTGAAGCTTGTTCTTGCCCTTGAGCTTGTGGTCTTGTGGTGGAAGGTCATCTTGAGCTTTTGTTCCCTTGGGAAGAGTATTTTCACACTTCTCCCATTGAGGAACAAACTTGGGATTGGGGTATTGACCTTCTTCCCATTCAACTCCATTAGCGTTGAAGTAGCCAATGCCATGGTTCTTCCGGTATCCTCCGTGCTTGCGTACACTTTCCTCAATTGCTTAAACCCGATAAGACTCTTGCGGATACCTTTATCTATAATCCCATTCCAAAGTTCATTTTCTTGCTCAAGTATAACTTGGCTAAGAGAAGTGTTAGTGGGATCAATAGAACTAGTAGAAGCAATATCATTGGATTTATCATTTTTATTGCTAGTAGTTGAAGAACCTTTCTTGCCTTTGTTACTAGTTTATTAGCCTTAACTTGTGGAACGAATGTAGACAAGAGAAGAGCTTTGGCCAGATAAGAGGAAGTCTTCTTTCGAAGATCGTCATTGATAGCTTTAAGGAATTCATGCTCTTGCTCTAAATTGAGCATCTCGAAGCGGACCTTCTCATGTGTCCTTTCAAGCTCTCTATGATCATGTAGAGTAGACTCGTGAGCTAACTTAAGAGTTATTAGTTCTTGAGTTAGTCGATTGATTTCCAACTTATCGTGATCACATGACTTATCTTGACTAGAGTGATTACTAACAAGTTCATCTTAACTAACATTACTAGATTTATCAAATAGAAAGTCATCATCTCCTACCAAGTCATCCTCATCACTATTGAAATCAAGATACTCGGGCTATGATACCTTGGGGCCTTTAGCCGTGAAGCAACTTCTACGCCCTTCATTTGGTGAATCAAATATGTCTTAGGAATCGTTCATCACTACTGCATGTCCGGAAACACCTTCATCTTGACTATAGTCGGAGTTGGAGTGATAGCTTCTCTCGGAGTAGTTGTCGGATTCGGAGACGGAAACGCATTCACCAACATGAGCTTGATGTCTTCTTCTTAAGTATCTCTTGGTGTACTTGTCCTTCTTCTCCGAGTTCCTACTTCTCCTTGAGGGTCTTCATTCATGACGATCATCTCTACTCATTCTCTCTCTCTCCGAGGTGGCCTATCTCTTGAGCTTTGTCTTCTTGGTGACTCTTATTTCTTTTGTAGGGAGCCATGCACTCATTGCAGTAGTGTCTGGGCTTCCCACAATTGTAGCAGTTTTAGTCACGACCTCACGAACGCTTCTCTTCATATCTTGAGTTGGAGCTTCGACCCTTGCCTCTATTCTTGTCGAACTTGTTGAATTTCTTGACCATGAGGCTTATCTCTTCATTGGTGACAAGGTTGTCTCTTGAAGTTTCAGGACCATCACTTGTGGCTTTGTAAGCACCGCTAGACTTGTTGTGAAGCTCTTCCTTGTCCTTGAGTGTCATTTCATGAGCAACAACCTTTCCAATCACTTCCGTAGGATTGAGATCTTTGGATTTGGGCATCATTTGGATCAATGTGCACACGGTGTCATATCTCTCATCCAAAGCTCGAAGTATCTTCCTGATGATGAATTTCTTGGCCATTTCTTCGCTTCCTAAGCCATCAATCTCATTGGTGATGAGAGCTAGCATAGAGTACATCTCTACGAATCCTTCACCATCCTTCATCTTGAACTTGTCAAGCTAACTCTAAAGAACATCCAACTTGGATTCTCTCATGGATTCGGTACCTTCATGCATATCAACCCAAGTATCCCAAATCTCTTGTACATTTTCAAGATGGCTGATTTTGTTGAATTCTTTGGGGCATAGGTAGTTGAAGAGAATGTCACATGCTTGATCATTGTATTGTAATATCTTCACTTCATCCACGGTCGCTTCACGATCAGGTTCCCTTCCAGCTACAATGAATTCACCTTGCAATCCAACACAAACAACAACCCAAATGGCAAGGTTATGACTAATAATATGCATTTTCATTTTGTGCTTCCAACTAGCAAAATTAGTGTCATCATAGTACGGACCTCTACGGTGATAATTTCCCTCGCTAGACGCCATACTCTTCAGGGTTGTGAAACCGCTGCAATGGAGACCAAAACTATGATACCACTTGTAGGATCGAAAGTATGTCTAGAGGGGGTGATTAGACTACTTTACAAAATAAAAATTCTACCTCTTCCCAATTTTAAGTGTTGGAAGATTTTAGCATTGATAAAAAGTCAAGCACACCCGACACATGCATGTCTATGAGTATAGAAGCGGAAAGTAAAGACAAGCATGAGTAGTAAAGGAAGGGTAGGAAGACCAAATGCAATTTGAATACATGAAGATTTTTCCTGTGGTTCCGATAGGTGGTGCTATCGTACGTCCACATTTATGGAGACTTCAACCCACAGAGTGTAACGGCCGCGAGAGTCCACGGAGGTCTCTACCCATGGAGGGTTCCACGAAGAAACAACCTTGTCTATACGATGATGGCCTACGTCCACGGAGGACTAGCCTTACTCGGGGTAGGTCTTCATGAAGTAGGCAATCTCCTTGCCCTTACAAACATCTTGGTTCACTCCACAACACGAAGTAGGAGGCTCCCAAGCGACACCTAACCAATCTAGGAGGCACCACCCTCCAAAAGGTAATAGGCCCGATAGTGTCGATGAAATCCTTGCTCTTGTGCTTCAAGATGATAGACTACTCAACACTCAATCACTCTCTCACATATTTGTCAATGGTGGAAGATATTGATTGGGTGGAAAGAAACTTCGGGAGGCTACAGATCATGATTCATATGGTTGGAATCGAATGACATGATCTCAACACATGAGTAGGTGTCTCTCTTAGAAACTGAGATGGGATAAGTGGGGATCTGTTCTGAGTGCTTCTCTTACGAGTGTGTGGTGGTGGAGGGGTATATATAGGCATCTCCAAAAATCTAACCGTTACACCTAAAGTGACCAACTTGGTGACACCGATGTGTGAATGTCGGTGGCACCGAGTTGCTCCAAAGGTAGCAACTTTTGAATCTCGGTGAGATCGATATCGGAATCTCAGCTGTACCGATCAGGTGTCCAACGATCGGAATCCAAATATCGGTGACGCCGATCCAAAAACTCGAAGCTTCCGATTTTGTGAATCTGGGTAACAGAAAGTTGGCAAGCTAAACTCGGTGGCACCGAAGTGGGATCGGTTGCACCGATGTGCTAGGGTTTGGTAGGGCTCTGTTTGAGTTTGGGAATTGGTGCTAGGATTTATTGTTTACCTTGTCCCTTGCTTACCTTCAAGGGAATGTATGACTCCTTGAACTATTGCATAACGTTGATGTTGATTGTAACTAGTTCTTGCCAATAATGAATGCGAGTGAATTTCATTAGCGGAGTCACCCCTCAAGAACTTGTCTAGTTCTTCTGCTTGGGGACCCACATGAAGTTGATGGGGATCCTTGGTGTTGAAGTGGCACTTGTAGAAGTTGAGCTTGAATTACCCTTGGGAACCCACTTCACGAAAGCTTGGGATTCATCTTCATATGAGTCAATGTCCTCTTGAAGCTTGTTCTTGCCCTTGAGCTTGTGGTCTTGTGGTGGAAGGTCATCTTGAGCTTTTGTTCCCTTGGGAAGAGTATTTTCACACTTCTCCCATTGAGGAACAAACTTGGGATTGGGGTATTGACCTTCTTCCCATTCAACTCCATTAGCGTTGAAGTAGCCAATGCCATGGTTCTTCCGGTATCCTCCGTGCTTGCGTACACTTTCCTCAATTGCTTAAACCCGATAAGACTCTTGCGGATACCTTTATCTATAATCCCATTCCAAAGTTCATTTTCTTGCTCAAGTATAACTTGGCTAAGAGAAGTGTTAGTGGGATCAATAGAACTAGTAGAAGCAATATCATTGGATTTATCATTTTTATTGCTAGTAGTTGAAGAACCTTTCTTGCCTTTGTTACTAGTTTATTAGCCTTAACTTGTGGAATGAATGTAGACAAGAGAAGAGCTTTGGCCAGATAAGAGGAAGTCTTCTTTCGAAGATCGTCATTGATAGCTTTAAGGAATTCATGCTCTTGCTCTAAATTGTGCTTCTCTAAGCGGAGCTTCTCATGTGTCCTTTCAAGCTCTCTATGATCTTGTAGAGTAGACTCGTGAGCTAATTTAAGAGTGTTTAGTTCTTGAGTTAGTCGATCGATTTCCAACTTATCGTCGTCACATGACTTATCTTGACTAGAGTGATTACTAACAAGTTCATCTTAACTAACATTACTAGATTTATCAAATAGAAAGTCATCATCTCCTAACAAGTCATCCTCGTCACTATTGAAATCAAGATACTCGGGCTGTGATACCTTGGGGCCTTTAATTGTGAAGCAACTTCTACTCCCTTCATTTGGTGAATCAAATATGTCTTAGGAGTCGTTCATCACTAGTGCATGTCCGGCAACACCTTCATCTTGACTATAGTCGGAGTTGGAGTGATAGCTTCTCTCGGAGTTGTTGTCGGATTCGGAGCCGAAAACGCATTCACCAACATGAGCTTGATGTCTTCTTCTTGAGTAGCTCTTGGTGTACTTGTCCTTCTTCTCCGAGTTCCTACTTCTCCTTGAGGGTCTTCATTCATAACGATCATCTCTACTCCTTCTCTCTCTCTCCGAGGTGGCTCATCTCTTGAGCTTTGTCTTCTTGGTGTCTCTTCTTTTATTTTGTAGGGAGCCATGCCCTCATTGGAGTAGTGTTCGGGCTTCCCACAATTCTAGCAGTTTCAGTCACAACCTCACGAAAGCTTCTCTTCATATCTTGAGTTGGAGCTTTGATCCTTGCCTCTATTCTTGTCGAACTTGTTGAATTTCTTGACCATGAGGCTTATCTCTTCATTGGTGACAAGGTTGTCACTTGAAGTTGTGGGACCATCACTTGTGGCTTTTTAAGCACCGCTAGACTTGTTGTGAAGCTCTTCCTTGTCCTTGAGTGTCATTTCATGAGCAACAACCTTTCCAATCACTTCCGTAGGATTGAGATCTTTGGATTTGGGCATCATTTGGATCAATGTGCACACGGTGTCATATCTCTCATCCAAAGCTCAAAGTATCTTGTAGACGATGAATTTCTCGGTCATTTCTTCGCTTCCTAAGCCAGCAATCTCATTGGTGATGAGAGCTAGCATAGAGTACATCTCTACGAATCCTTCACCATCCTTCATCTTGAACTTGTCAAGCTAACTCTGAAGAACATCCAACTTGGATTCTCTCATGGATTCGGTACCTTCATGCATATCAACCCAAGTATCCCAAATCTCTTTTACATTCTCAAGATGGCTGATTTTGTTGAATTCTTTGGGGCATAGGTAGTTGAATAGAATGTCACATGGTTGATCATTGTATTGTAATATCTTCACTTCATCCACGGTCGCTTCACGATCCGGTTCCCTTCCATCTACAAAGAATTCACCTTGCAATCCAACACAAACAACAACCCAAACGGCAGGGTTATGACTAATAATATGCATTTTCATTTTGTGCTTCCAACTAGCAAAATTTGTGTCATCAAAGTACGGACCTCTACGGTGATAATTTCCCTCGCTAGACGCCATACTCTCCTTGGTTGTGAAACCGGTGCAATGGAGACCAAAACTCTAATACCACTTGTAGGATCGAAAGTATGTCTACAATGGGTGATTAGACTAGTTTACAAAATAAAAATTCTACCTCTTCCCAATTTTTAGTGTTGGAAGATTTTAGCATTGATAAAAAGTCAAGCACACCCTACACATGCATGTCTACGAGTATAGAAGCGGAAAGTAAAGACAAGCATGAGTAGTAAAGGAAGGGTAGGAAAACCAAATGCAATTTGAATACATGAAGATTTTTCCTGTGGTTCCGATAGGTGGTGCTATCGTACGTCCATGTTTATGTAGACTTCAACCCATAGAGGGTAACAGTGAGAGTCCACGGAGGGCTCTACCCATGGAGGGTTCCACGAAGAAACAACCTTGTCTATACGATGATGGCCTACGTCCACAGAGGACTAGCCTAACTCGAGGTAGGTCTTCATGAAGTAGGCAATCTCCTTGCCCTTACAAACATCTTGGTTCACTCCACAACATGAAGTAGGAGGCTCCCAAGCGACACCTAACCAATCTAGGAGGCACCACCCTCCAAAAGGTAATAGGCCCGATAGTGTCGATGAAATCCTTGCTCTTGTGCTTCAAGATGATAGACTACTCAACACTGAATCACTCTCTCACATATTTGTTGTTTGTGGAAGAGATTGATTGGGTGGAAAGAAACTTCGGGAGGCTACAGAACATGATTCATATGGTTGGAATGGAATGACATGATCTCAACACATGAGTAGGTGTCTCTCTCTTAGAAAATCAGATGGGATAAGTGGGGATCTGTTTTGAGTGCTTCTCTTACGAGTGAGTGGTGGTGGAGGGGTATATATACGCATCTCCAAAAATCCAACCGTTACACCTAAAGTGACCAACTCAGTGACACTAATGTGTGAATCTCGATGGTACCGAGTTGCTCCAAAGGTAGCAACTTTGGAATCTCGGTGAGACTGATATAGGAATCTCGACGGTATAGATCAGGTGTCCATTGGTCTGAATCCAAATGTTGGTGATGCCCATCCAGAAACTCGAAGCTTCCAATTTTGTTAATCGAGGTAATAGAAATTTGGCGAGCTGAACTCGGTGGCACCGAAGTGGGCTCGGCCGATGTGCCAGGGTTTGGCAGGCTCTGTCTGAGTTTGGGAATTGGTGGGACCAAGTGGAAATTGTTGGCTTCACCGATTTGCATGATTTGCTTGGACCGAGATTGTGGAAGAGTTTGTGGGTGTTTTTGGTGACTATCACTTGTGCACGTGGAGCATCTTGTTCACCAAAAGTACCATACCCCCTTTTAATATTATTGGCTTTTCCTATGGACTCAAAGTGATTTCACACAAAGTAAAATGTAGAGTCCTCTTTGCTTCAAGTTGTTGCCAATCCAAATCCTTGCATCTAGGGGTTTATCCACAATCCTTTTGCCAAACCATCATTGAACTTTTCCTAAAATATGCTTAGTGGAAATATTAGTTTAATGATATATATATATATGTTGTTATTAATTACCAAAACCACCAAGGGAGCAAATGTGCTTTCAATATGATGACATCAAGAAAATCTTATTTCAAACAAACCAAAATGGCTAGTCATACAAATATGATCACTTGGAAATAATACCAATTATGGAATGTTACATATGGGCTATTGCATGACGCTTCTTTTTCTTGATTCATCATCGAGCAAGATCAGCCCGACGCTTGATCTGCTCTTTCCTTCCATCACATAGCTGAGAGAGATCCATTTGCACAAGAGTGCCAATAAATTTTGTTATTGCGAATGACACTCAATGCTTTCGTGACACTCACAATTTATTTGTTCAGACCTTTCGGCTCGTGTTTAGACTTGGCCTCTTTCTGCATTCTCTCTAGCTCTTCCTTATCTTTTACTGGCTTTTTGAGCTCCTTCAAGATATTCTTCAACTCAGCGAGATATTTGGCTACGAGTGTGACGCCCTCAAAATTAATCATGCACTAACATCCACACAAAATGCACAATCAAGATCGGTGACTCACAGTATAATATCACAACACAACCCTACGACTCAAATTAAACACAAACAAAATATTACAAGCCAAGGTCTTAAGACCCGATATTACATCAAGATTTAGGTCTGAATACAGACAATTACAAGGGTGCCTTAAGAAGGCTAAGCAAAACAACGACACTAGATAAAAAAGGCATAAGCCTCCCGCCTGTGACCTCCGTAATACTCCTCGATGTCGAACTGCACATAGCAATTAATCCTTGGGATGGTCAGGATCCTGGACTCCACCATCTATTCACAGCAACCGGGTAGAGGGAAAACAGAGTCAAAACAACAATGAGTACTCATCGAAAGTACTCGCAAGACTTACATAAGATCTGTGTTATATATGCATTGGTATCAAGGAAGGGTTATATCAATTGACTAAACTGCATAAATGCCCGAACAGGGGGAGAAAATCTTTATGTAACAGAATGAACACCATCTTACCGCAACATAAGAGAAGCATATCATCTTGCAACAAACGAGCATGGGCGCATACAATACCAACTCGTAATTAACACAACAACACAATACCCTGAGATCCTTCCTCGTTTCCTTCCAAGAAAAGATCCACATGCATCGCATATTTATGGAGTAATGTATTTCATCAAGTATATGGTTCAAGTTGTATAAGATTGAGATACTCTCATATATCCAAGTGTCCTGTTACCATCACTAGTGCAGCAACGTGCTTACAAACGGTTTTTAACCCATTTCCACGACGTAGTTTTAAACCATCGCCTTGCCTGTGTGGGCGATAGGGGGGTCCATCCCAAACGACACAACAAAATCATCGGCGATGGTGGCCAACGAACACAAAAGTTTGGCAAAACAAAGCATATGGGATTTCTGTATATATCACAAATGAGAGTCACATGTCAACCGTTTGAGATATGGCATCTTTCTTGCACTGCCCATCCTTGTAACTCATATGAGATCACACTAACATCGCACACGCAATTCTATAGCGCACCGTTTATGATGTGTGCCGAATAACAAACAGTTCATATTTGCAAAGCATGTGTGATAAGGACACAATCATACATATTTTTTCCTACAATGTTGTTTGCAATATACGAAGATTTGCAGACGCTCCAACTATCATACTCGTATTGGATGCATACGATATAACAAATAGTTAAACATTATAAACTGTCGATGATAAGGAGACTGTCACAAAATATTTACGTCTGCTTAATCATTTCTGATATTGTCTAAGATCACACATGTTTTGCAGACGGCAATTGTGTGTGTTGTCTCACACGGTTTCTCTCTCTAAAACATGTTGAATCATGAGGTATATCACACACGTTCTTATTTACAAACCGTGTGCGGTGTCATGAACTATAGAGCTTATTTTTTTGGCTATTTTAATTACCACAATATAAAATGCTAGAGGATTTTAATTTGATAGTAGGCTATTGCATTTTTCATATCCATCTTATATAGACATAGGTTCAACAACCAATGCATTATTCCATTCATAGGTACATATGTTCAAGAATTACATCAAGAAATAATTACATTAGGACCAGATAAATAATGATGAACCACAGTTGCATACTTGTATTAAATATGGTAAAGGAAGAGGTGAAAGACACTCTGGCAGTTGTACAAGGTGAAGCGAAATGCCCATATTGTGTCCTCCTCCATGCAGAATGCACGAATGACTCTAGGCCAGTCCCTTGTGATGGCGGAGCACCCATCCTTCTCTGTGTTCATGAGGACATCTAGGTAGTCATCGTGGCCTGGTAGATACACTTTAACGTTTGCACGTCCACCAATCATGTAGTTTGAGAGGTAATCCTGAGTAAACTGCTTTGAGAACCACTGCAAACAAAATAGATTCAGAGATTGTAAATTTATAAGCTAACAACTCATTATGGACAGTAAAAAGAAGGGTACAGAGTTCATAGATACCATCCTAGAGTTCACTATTGTCTTGGATAAGGTGTAAAGAAATAGTTTAATTGTCATATTTTGCCCCATTTTATTAACAACCTTTGTAAGTTTCCTCACTTGATGCTGATTCATTAATATCTCATTGCCCCATACGCAAAAAGGGTCGACATGCGGATCTTTACGAGTGACATATGTACCTACAAGCAAGAAGTTAGTATTAGAAGGTAAACAAAAATTGCACAAGTACGTAGTACAATATTCTCTATCCCAGTATATAAGATCTTATTTGATGTATTAACGTCTTATACTTTTGGGTGGATGGAGTATATATAAGCCATGTGATGAAACTAACCTTGATGAAAAACAACAATTGTTACCGATCTTTTCCTGGGTAAGTACATCGAAAGGCATGTTAAGTACTGACAGGCTAAATGTCAACCAAATATATGCATGGTAAACAAAATGATCACAAAAAGATAGCTTCAGTGTGCAGGTTTAAGCACGCTAGCTAAGCTAATAATAAGTGGAGATGCATGTTAACTGCAATAAGCTTAGTATTTAACAACAACCAAAATATAGTCATTCAAACTGGTATTGTGCATGTTTAAGCACACTAGTTATAGTTACATAAACATGGAAAGGCATGTGCTCACTGCAACAAGCTTAACAACAACCAAATATAGTCATTCATAGTGGTATTGTTGAAATTGCATAGAATGTAGCTCGTGTTTACACATCAAATTGTATAACTAAACATCACATTGTGAAAAAACAGAAATAAACAGTGGGCATGTTAACTACACCAGGCTTAACAGGAACCACATATGGTCGTTGAAACTGGTATGATGAAATTGAACTGGAAAGTACATACTTGCAGATATAGAAGTTCACAACGTGAATAAGTAAAACAAACAAGGTATATTATGTAGCACTTGAACCAGGACATATGCCCAGTAGAAACAACCGAGCTAGGAAAAACAGTTAAACAAGGCATATGCTCACTACTACATGCTTGATAGCAACCAAAAATAGTCATTCAAACTGTACTCTTGAAACTTCATAGAACGTAGCTGGTGCTTAAACATGAAATTGTATAACTGAACATCACATGTGAAAGAACTGAAATAAACACTGAACGTGTTAACTGCACCAGGTTTAAAAGGAACCACATATTGCTCTTGAAAAAGGTATTGATGAAATTTAACTACAGAGTCCATACATTTAGCATGAGTGAAGTAATTTAACATGAGATGGATTTCCTAACCTGTAATAGATGGTCTCATTCCTATTAGAAGAGCACAGATTATGGGTGTGCTCCCTATTGTCACAAATGGGTTCCTTCCCCTTGGAAGATTAGGGATGTAGGGTGCCCTCCCTGATGTCACGGAGGGGCTCTTTCCCCATGGAAGATATAGATAGAGTGCCATTGTTGGCGTCATCATCATCGATGAGGTCTGACTTGGCAGCTGGTGATGCCGAGCCACTGCCATAGAACGTGTCCTTCAGAAATGACAAAAGAGGATCCATGGAGATGAAGGAAGGCAAATTCTTGAGAGCAAAGCAGAGTAGATCAGCGGCTGGACCTTGCATGAGGTCGATAGGGGTTGAACCCGAGGGGTCGAGGTAGGGCCACTTAACATGTGACATAGCCTACGACAAGCTGACGTTGCTTGAGATTGCATCGATATTTCCCCAAAGAGGAAGGGATGATACAGCACGACGACGATAAGTATCTGCCTCAGTTCTGAAACCAAGGTATCAATCTTTAGAGGAAGATGGAGCACCTACATAAACAACACCTGCACGCAAATAACAAATACTTGCAACCTGACGCGTAAGAGAGGTTATCAAGCTCTCAACGATAAAAAAAGATAGATTAGGTTGTGATAGTTTTGGCAAATAGATCTCACAAGAACACAAAATAAAGTAGGTAAACAAAAGGTGCAACAAGGTATTTTTTTGATTAATAGATCTGAAAATAAAACGGAAAAATAGTAGATCAGAAAGCAATATGTTGGAAAAGTAGACCTACGAGCCGTAGGTTTCACTAGTGGCTTCTCGTGTTATAAGCCGTCACCGTAGAGAAAAAACTTTAGATGGCTTGATCGATGGCTCGTCTGCATATTGAAGTTTTTCTGGACAGCGAATTTGTGTTTGTCGTCCCAGTTTCCTCAAGCGTCACTTTGACGATTGCTTCTGTGGAATTATGCGGAATTGTATCTACAACAACCTTGCAAAATTTTGTCCCGTTCCGATGGAGGAATCCACGGCAATCTCCGATATACTGGAGCCATGTCGAATCTGGACGGGAATCTGGATGAGTTGAGGGCGAGGTGTCCAGTATCTATCTCGGACATCCGTTGGACCCATCGTTCACCGACTGCGGAATTCCTATACCGATCACCCCTCAAAATTTCAGCTCGATCCGACCATCCAAACTCCGAGAAACATCCGTTGAGTACAACGAATTTTGGATCTATTTTCTAAGTGAAAACAAATCCGACCCGAGTTCATCTTTTTCACGAACGGGTTGTCAGACTCCCTTTTTGAAGGAAATTTCCTCATCATCTCGGTTAGCTGACCATGAGTTCGCCATCGTGAGTGCAAAATAATCATCAAGAGAACCTCGTTATCTGCAGTTTGTACTGGTCGAGCTTTTCATTGTTTCACCAATCCAGCATTGACCGCGTCACAAATTTCGACCTGCCTCGGCATTGTCATGCCGTCACTTTTTCAAGCCGGCGCCCACCACGCCGACCTGCTTTGACACGTCGGCTGGCATGGGTCTCTAGCGTCATCTTACTAACCTGCTCCATCACCTCGGCTAGATTGGGGGCCTCGTCATCTCCTCATCAACCTGCTCTGGGGACTTTGGCATCACTAGTCGACCAACTTTCACAGCTCAGCTGGCATGAGACTTCGGCTTCACCAGACGACCTGTTTCGACACCTCGGCTGGCCGGAGACTTCGGCCTCACCAACCGACCCACTTTGACACCTCGGCTGGCATGAAACTTTGGCGTCACCAGTCGACCTCCTCCATCACCACGGCTAGACCGAGGGCTTTGTCATCTCTTCATCAACCTGCACTAATGACTTCGGCATCACAAGCCGCCTAGATTTTCCATGTTAGCTGGACAGGGGACTTCGCCTCGCCACATTGATAGTGCAGCGTCACCACTTTGTCAAGCCGAACTGTTCGCTCAGCCACCACAACGCCCAGGCCATATTATTTTAATTATTTGCTTCACTTAAATTAACTAAGTAGAAGAATTTAAAAAAATATTATTAACTTTATTCGTTATTACTCTTGGCTTGCACTATATTGTCTGCACAGGTAATTGACTTCGTCTGTGTCATGCGATCACCTTGGCATGCCTACATTGTCGCCCCGCCTCCATCAACCAAATTGTGTAGTCGACATGGTCGGCGAACGTGGGGCCTTCGCCCTCACGCTACCGAACTACTCCGTCTACTCAACTGGATTGGGGGTTTCTCCTCGGACCTTCGGGAGTGTTGTGTTGTCACTTAATCAAGCTGAGCTCTTCTTCGTCTACCTCGTGACCGGCTTGGGGGCTTGGAGCTTGTCCCCCTACAAGCTCGACACACGTCACAAGCACATTAACCAGCTAAGTCGCTTTCATGCTTAACTTTCTTCAATTTTTAAAAAAAATTCGGTTCGACCAAGCATTATATTTGTGTTAAATAAAAAAGTTTGTTTATTAAAAACACTTTCTTTCCCCATGATAATTGGGGGCTTCGTCATCACGCTGCCGAACTACTCTCCTCGACTGGACCGGGGGCATCATTGCAGCAACCGTGTTGTGTTGCCACTTCTCGATCCAAGCTCTTCTCTTGATTACCTCGGGCTTTGGGGCTGGGACATTGGCCAAACTAAGGACTACGTCTTCGTACCGCCACAGCCCCGAACCGCACCGAGCACATTAACCAGCTAAGTCCTTTTCGTGCTCAGTTCTCTTTGAAATTTTACTTTTCGTTTGGTGCAACCAAACATTACACTTTTTATTAAACAAAAAAACGTTTTTTGTTAAAAAATTATTTACCCGATTTAACCGGGGCTCTTAAATTTGTATGAGTCGTTTTATAATAACTGTGTTTTCTTCTTAGTCATTGCAAAGTCTTTTTCTACTACTCCTTTTTCCGACACTAGTGTGTGGTCAATAGCCGGATAGGCTTCTTTCTTTCTGAAGCCGCCCGAGTTTACTTCGCTAAACAGGCCTCAGAGAAACACTCCGCCTTCGGGATATGGAGGTTGAAGCCAAAGGCTGACCCGCTTGGAGTCCGGAGATCGGATGTATCATGTTAAAGCACGACCGAGGTACAAATTAAACTTTAGACCAATTTTGGATTGGCACAATTTTCTTTTGTCTAAACATAAAGTTTTTTTGTGCATGAGTTTTTTTTATTTCTGAGCATAACTCTTGTAGTACAATGCTAGATACATTTCACGCATCAAAAATATTAAAGGGGGTCTGCGGTTAACATCGAACCCACCAAACGCCGAGGTAATGCATGCAGTCCTCGGTGAAATGTCATTGGTATTTCACATTTATATGCACTGATTTCGAGTTATGTCTTTGGTCTATAGCTGGATTGGTCGGCTCCTGTTCTTACCTCTTACATTTTCGCTTTGTTCGAGGGGTAAAGGGAGAACCACTGTGATTGTCACTTTCGGTTTAACTGGTTAAGTGCCTCAGTTGGAGAAAGCCAAAAGTTGACTGTCACAACAAGTGTAAATTGGTCAGGGAACCATAGGCGATGTTCAACCAAATGTAGCCGGTCAAGGTTCTCCAAGTAAAACGAAGGGCCTTTCTTTCTTGAAAAGACCAAGTTGTGGGTAGTTCGACCTTGAATAATCCAAGGAGTCGACGTATAACGAGGGCTATTAAGTTGCCCCCAAACATATGCTCTATGACTAAGTGAAAGTTATAAAGCTCGGATATCTAATTGCCTTATTTCCGCTAACACAACCGCCTCCGGGCACCGAGACGTCTGCCAAGGGTTGTCTTGTTATTGCGGAAACACCCTGCGTAGCATCTACAAAGGGGTAGAAGTCGACGATGGGACACTCTAAATTGGTAAACGGTCACAAAGGAGTTAAAATAGCATATAGCATAAAAGCATTTGTATTCAATATGCGAGTGCTGCCTTTCGTAATCATCATTATAAAGCCATAAATATGCATCAATTTGATTTAAGATTTTGGCCAAGCTGCTTATCCCCTATGTTCCCGATTGTTAGGCTAGGGGGTAAAGGGAACACCTCTGTGATTATTACTTCTGGGTCATCCGAGTTAGTACCTCAGACTGGGTGAAGCCGAAAGCTAGCCTTCTTAAGATATAATTGGTCGGTAATGATGGAAGTGAAAATTTTGGTTCATTAAAGACCACGAAGTTCAAGAACATTCGCCTAACTAAATCGTCAATAGTTTTCCTCCCACATTGATCGAAGTTGGGGTTTCATGATCATGGTCAACATGATATCCGGGGAAAAGGAACTTATAAATGAACTATTTGTTCTAGAAGACGTTTCTTACATAATAATATAACATATCTCTCCACGTACCTTTGTTTATAAAACTGTATGGTGGAATTACCTTGTTTGCCGTAAATCTTTGCCTTTATAAAGGATTTATAAAGTAGGACAAACTCTGCTTAGCTATTGGCCGAGGAGGTTGAAGCTGATGGTCGGTCAAAAAAGTCTTGTACAATGCGGATCTGAGAATTAATGATGTAAAGTACTTGGATACATAGAATCATTACATATAAATTGTGTCAAACGTAACAAACTTTGTGTCAAACAATTATCAATCCTTAATTCGACCACCCGTGCCCATATTAAGGCTCGGAGGCTACTGCATTGCCTATTCAATGCAACAAATTCGAAGTGCAATACGGTTTCTCGGGAGATTCGATCCTTAGGTTGGTCGGCCGCACCCAACCCGAGTCTCGGAAACTACTGTGTATCGCATTTATATCCCTAATGAATGTTGCTGAGCAAGAACTTGATCCTCGGGACAATTTTGCAAATCGACCTAAGTGTCAGGGGCTACTGGGATTAGTTGTTTTATTTTGATTATTATTTTTTCCTTCACGGGCATATCAGGTTTTAGACCGACTCGCACCTTGAGGTCTACTGGCTATATATCTCAGCAGAGAATAAATTGCACCAATCGAAAATATCCACAAAAAATCAGCCCACTGTCGGGGTGGTGCAGTACCTCGGAAGTAGTCCGACATAAAGCTCGGGCGCAAGTGGCTGGATCCATAGAGGGCCTTTCCGGCATTAAGCTCGGCTGAATTCGTTCAATCTTTTAAAGACCGAGGTATTTTATGACACCTCAGACACTGACCATCGTTGGAGCTTAGATGCGGTCCGGCGTTGGATCTCAAAAGCATTCCGGCATAAAGCTCAAGATCAAAGACACTTTGGAAGCAGTCCGGCATAAAACTCGAATGCAAACGGCTGGCTCCATAAAAGACTATCCTGATATTTAAGCTCGGATGAACTACTTCAAACATTCAGAGACCAAGGTATCCTATGACACCTCGGATGCCGACCAGTGTTGGAGCTCGGGCTCAAAAAGAAATCGGATACAATTCGGCGTTGGAGCTTGGACACAAGAGGATACCGCCACACGGGAAACACTTCGGACCCGAGTTGTGGCATAGAAATAATGAGGCATTAATATAGGCCAATAATTTGAAGGGGCTCCTCGGATGCCCGACTTGTGAACTCTTCGGATTCAGCTCAGCGATCCTCTAGGTCAGTGACAGGAAGATTTATTGAACCAGTTTTCAAGACCGATGGCCGAAGACAAAGAACTGTTCGGAAGAACCGAGGAGTGTCCCTAACTTGAAGACCGGTTCAGGGGGCTACTGATGGTGTCCTGAACTAGGGGGTATTCACCACATCGTCGCCCGATAGGTGGGTCGGGCCGAGGACCCCCAGGGCGGTTCATTAATGGGCTAGGTCGGACATCCCGTGATGCGTACGAGGTAGATTCTGCAAGACTTGGTGATCAAGACAAAGACTCCTCTCCACCAACGTAACCAACTAGGACTCTTGTTATCCTAGGCCACTTGTGTGTTATATAAGCCGAGGCCAGGCTAGTCATTTGGCACAATTAGATCATCATAGACCATATCATCATACGAGCATTGCCCTTAGGGATTAGACCAATACATATGATCTCAAGGTAGATCAACTCTGTACTCGATATACCATCATCAAGACAAACAAAGCAGGACGTAGGGTTTTACCTCCATCAAGAGGGCCCGAACCTAGGTAAATACCGTCTCCCTTGTCTCTTGTTACCCATTGATCCAAGAACCACAGATCAGGACCCCCTACCCAAGATCCGCCGGTTTTGACACCAACACCTGGCCCAAAGGGGAAAAGCCGAAAGTACATTAAGAAGCGTAAAGGAAAAGCCGTGTTGGCCATTGAGGGCTCTGGTGATCTCAGTACGGGCAAGAAGGCCAAGGCCGAGGCCCTCGGCAAGGGAGCTACCGCATGCGCTGATTGCCGGGAGGTTGCTACCGCTGAGAAAACTGGAAACTCCAATGGGCCATACTACAAAATCAACCGCACTAAAGGCCATGATCTCCAAGTTGATCAGCTCGCTGAGAAGCAGAGGACTGAATACGAGAAGCATGATAAGGATAAGGGTCCAGATAGCGCTACCGGGAGGGGCCATGGTGGTAGAGGAGGCCGCCATAGCAAGGCCCCGTAGTAGAAGGAAAAACCATCCAGAGGCCATGAGAAGAAAGAAGGAGACGATATGAGTTATGATGAGGATGATGAAGAGGATTCCAGTGATCGAGAATTCCAGAAGGCAACTGAAGCCATGTGTGTTGACGGGGTGCGTTCTTGCATTCCTCTCATCGCCAGCTCAAGTAGTAGGAGCATTAGGTCAACATTGTGGAACTAGCTACGGAGTCTAGAAGACCACTCAGATGGGCCCGCACGCCTAGCATCTTTGATGAGAGGACCATCCTGACCACACCACTGCAGTCGGATGTTTGCCGTTATTGGTCTCCCCAACAATCTGCAACCTCAAAGTCACCAATGTGTTAGTTGATGGAGGGGGGGGGGTTGAACCTAACCTACTGACAGTGGTTAAAAGGCTGTAGATCCCGGACGGAGAGCTTAAAGCTATAGGTACATTCCAAGGACTCAACCTTGGCAGGAGCCGATCCAAGGGAAAGATCACTTTGCCTATGATGTTTGTCTGGGAATTGAACTACCGAACTGAGAAGGTGGTGTTTGACGTGGTCGAACTCCTTCTACCTTAGAATGGAATTCTTGGTCACCCAGCTCTGGCAAAATTCATGGCAGCATCCCACTATGCTTACAACACTTTAAAGATGCTAGGGACGATTGGAATCATCTCCATCCCATCTGACAAGAAGGACGCAATTATATGTGTGGACAAGATGTATCGAGACGTGGTAGTAGCTGAGGCTGGAGAAACCCCACCTCCCGCCAAGGAATCGAAGAAAGCAAAGAAGCCTAGCAGGAAGGCCGGCAAGGACTCTGGGAAGCATGCCTCTCTAGAGTGTGCTGCACCCGACGATGACTTGCCGGAGAGTTCCGCTAGCAAGAAGTCCAAGGTCGCCTATCCTGAGACGAAGAAGATCCCGACAGGGCTGGATGGCACTGATGGTACGTTCACCACCAGCACAACACTTACTAACAAATAGGAAAGTTCACTCGTTGCCTTCCTACGGGCGAATGTCGATGTGTTTGCTTGGAAACCATCTGACATCCCTAGTGTTCCTAGGGAGGTAATTGACCACCACCTTGCTGTCTCTCCTCATGCCAGGCCCGTCAAGCAAAAGGTTAGGAAGCAATCCTTGGTGAGGTAGAATTTTATCGCCGAAGAAATCAAGAAACTCGAAGCAGCTGGTTTGGTTAGAGGAGTGTTGCATCCAACTTTGTTAGAGAACCCGGTAGTGGTGCGCAAGGCGAATGGGAAATGGAGGCTCTACATAGATTTCACTGACTTGAACAAAGCATGCCCAAAGGACCCTTTTCCCTTGCCGTGCATCAACCAGATTGTTGAGTCCACTTCTGGGTGTGACCTGCTTTCCTTCTTGGACGCATACTCCGGATACCACAAGATATTCATGACTAAGTAAGATGAGGAAAAGACTACGTTCATAACTCCGTGTGGCATGTACTGCTTTGTACGGATGCCCTTCGGGTTAAAGAGTGCTGGTTCTACCTTTGCCAGAGTCGTAGATATTGGATGTGGACCTCAGTTGCACAAAAATGTGGAATCTTACATGAATGACATAGTAGTCAAGACTAAGGACGAAGCAACTCTCATACAAGACTTGGAAGAAACTTTTGCAAATGTGCGCCAGATCAATTTGAAGCTCAACCCTGAGAAGTGTGTGTTTGGCATCCCATCTGGCAAACTGCTTGGGTTCTTTGTATCTTAGCGAGGAATAGAATCCAATCCCGACAAGATCAAAGCAATTGAGTAGATACAAGCACCCAAGACCATCAAGGACATTAGACGTTTGACCTGATGTGTTGCCGCATTTAGTAGGTTCATCTCCAAATCCGCTGAACGAGCCATGGCATTTTTGAAGATTCCAAAGAAGGCTGGCCCAGTGAAGTGGACCCCGGAAGCAGAGGCAGTGCTACAATATCTGAAAGATTACCTTTCCTCTACTCCCACCTTGGCTGCTCCTAAACCGCAAGAACCGTTGTTGCTATACTTGGTGGCAACAAATCAAGTGGCTAGTGCAGCGCTGGTGGCGCAATGAGAAGTGGATGAAGATGCAGTCGCTGGGACTGATGCTACTGGGGACAAAACTGAAGCATCCATGGCAGGACCTGATATGAGCCAAGGGGAACCTCATCAATCAAGCGAAGGCAGTTCCAAGGAAGTAGCAAAGAAGAAAGTGGTGCAACGACCAGTGTATATTGTCAGCTCCTTGTTACAGGGGTGAAAGCACAGTTGCTTCCTTGGTAGTTTTGGTAATTAATAACAACATATATGTCATTGAACTAATGTTTCCACTAAGCATGTTTTAGGAAAAGTTCAATGATGTGTTGGCAAAAGGATTGTGGAATACCCCAAGATGCAAGGAAATAGTTTGGCAAAGCTTCAAGAAAGAGGACTCTACATTTTACCTTTGTGAGAAATCACTTTGAGTCCATAGGAAAGCCAATACTATTAAAAGGGGTTAAGGTACTGTTGGTGAACAAGATTCTCATACATGCACAAGTGATAGTCACCAAATACACCCACAAGCTCTTCCACAAAAGTCTGTCCAAAGCCAAATATCCGAAATCAATGCAACCAACACTTTCCACTCGGTGTCACCGATTCTAAGCCTTAGACAGACTCAGCCAAACTCTAGCCCTTCGGTGCAACCGATTCATTTTCGGTGCCATCGAGTTTGGGTTGCCAACTTCCTATTATGCAAATTCAAAAAATCAGTCCGACCGAGTTTGTTGAACCGGCATCACCGAGTTTGGCAATCTGACCGTTGGTCAACTGATCGGTGCAATGGAGTTTTATGTATCGGTCTCACCAAGATTCAAAAGTTGCCACCTTTTGGTCACTTCGGTACCATCGAGATTAACACATCTGTGTCATAGAGTTTGACTTATCAGGTGTAACGGTTGGATTTTTGGAGATGCCTATATATACCCCTCCACCACCACTCACTCATAAGAGAAGCACTCCGAACAGTTCCCCACTCATACCTATTGATTTTCTAAGAGAGAGACACCTACTCATGTGTTCAGATCATGCCATTCCATTCCTACCATATGAATCTTGATCTCTAGCATCCCTAAGTTGCTTTCCACCCAATCAATCTCTTCCACCATAGCCAAATCTGTGAGAGAGTGATTGTGTGTTGAGGACTCTATCATCTTGAAGCACAAGAGCAAGGAGTCTATCATCTTGAAGCACAAGCACAAGAGCCTCCTAGATTGGTTAGGTTTCGCTTGGGAACCTCGTACTTCGTGTTGTGGAGTGAACCATGAAGTTTGTTAGGGCAAGGAGATCGCCTACTTCGTGAAGATCTACCCATAGTGAGGATGGTCCTTCGTGCATGGAAGTCGTTATTGAATAGTCAAGGTTGCTTCTTCGTGGAACCCTCCATGGGTAGAGCCCTTTGTGGACTCTCGCGACCGTTACCCTCCGTGGGTTGAAGACTCTTTAAGCGTGGACGTACGATAGCACCACCAATCGGAACCAAGGGAAAAATCATCATGTCTTCAAATTGCGTTTGATATTCCTACCATTCCTCTACTTACATGCTTGTCTTTACTTTCCGCTGCAATACTCGTAGACATGCATGTGTAGGTGTACTTGACTTTGCTATGAATGATAAAATCTGCCAAGACTTAAAATTGGGAAAAAGTAGTTTTTTAATTGGTCAAGTAGTCTAATCACCCCCCTCTAGCACTACTTTTGATCCTACAAGTGGAATCAGAGCATTGGTCTCCATTGCATTGGTTTCACAACCTAGGAGAGTATGGCGCCTAGTGAGGGAGATTATCACCGTAGAGGTCCATACTTTGATGGCACTAATTTTTCTAATTGGAAGCACAAAAGGAAAATGCATCTACTTGGTTATAACCCCGTCGTTTGGGCTATTGTTCGTGCTGGATTGATAGGTGAATTCTTTGCGGATGGAAGGGAACCGGATCGCGAAGCGTTTGCGGATGAATTGAAGATGTTGGAACTCAATTCTCAAGCATGTGACATTCTCTTCAATTGCCTATGCCCCGAAGAATTCAACAAAATCAGCTGTCTTGACAATGCTAAAGGGATTTGGGATACTTTGGTTGATATGCATGAAGGTACCGAATCTGTGAGAGAATCCAATTTGGAAGTTCTTCAAAGTTAGCTTGACATGTTCAAGATGAAGGATGGTGAAGGAGTTGCTGAGATGTACTCTAGGCTAGCTCTCATCACCAATGAGATTGCCAGCTTAGGAAGCGAAGAAATGACCAACAAATTCATCATCAAGAAGATACTTAGAGCCTTGGATGACACTCGGAACAGTTCCCTACTCATACCTACTGATTTTCTGAGAGAGAGCCACTACTCATGTGTTGAGTTCATTCCATTCCATTCCAACCATATGAATCTTGATCTCTAGCCTCCCCTAAGTTGCTTTCCACCCAATAAATCTCTTCTACCAAGCCAAATCTGTGAGAGAGTGATTGTGTGTTGAGGAGTCTATCATCTTGAAGCACAAGAGCAAAGAGTTCATCGACACTATCGAGCCTATTACCTTTTGGAGGGTGGTGCCTCCTAGATTGGTTAGGTGTCGCTTGGGAGCCTCCTACTTTGTGTTGTGGAGTGAACCAAGAAGTTTGTAAGGGCAAGTAGATCGCCTACTTCGTGAAGATCTACCCATACCAAGGCTAGTACTTCGTGGAGGGAAGCCGTTATGGCATAGTCAAGGTTGCTTCTTCGTGGAACCCTTCGTGAGTAGAGCCCTCCGTGGACTCTCGCGACCGTTACCCTCCGTGGGTTGAAGACTCCATAAATGTGGATGTACGATAGCACCACCTATCGGAACCATGGGAAAATCATCGTGTCTTCAAATTGCGTTTGATATTCCTACCCCTTCCTCTACTTACATACTTGTCTGTACTTTCCGCTGCAATACTCGTAGACATGCATGTGTAGGGTGTACTTGACTTGCTATGAATGCTAAAATCTGCCAAGACTTAAAATTGGGAAAAGTAGATTTTAATTGGTCAAGTAGTCTAATCTCCCTTCTAGACCTACTTTCGATCCTACAAGTGGTATCAGAGCATTGGTCTCCATTGCATTGGTCTCACAACCTAGGAGAGTGTGGCATCTAGTGAGGGAAATTATCACCGTAGAGGTCTGTACTTTGATGGCACAAATTTCGCTAGTTGGAAGCACAAAATGAAGATGCATTTGATTGGTCATAACCCCTCCGTTCTGGCTGTTGTTTGTGTTGGCATGCAAGGTGAATTCTTTGCGGAAGGAAGGGAACCCGATCGCAAAGCGATTGCGGATGAATTGAAGATGTTGCAACTCAATGCTCAAGCATGTGAAATTCTCTTCAACTGCCTATGCCCCGAAGAATTCAACAAAATCAGCCGTCTTGAGAATGCAAAAGAGATTTGGGACACTTTGATTGATATGCATGAAGGTACAGAATCTGTGAGAGAATGCAAGTAGGATGTTCTTCAAAGTCAACTTGACAAGTTCAAGATGAAGGATGGTGAAGGAGTCGCTGAGATGTACTCTAGGCTAGCTCTCATCACCAATGAGATTGCCGGTTTAGGAAGCGAAGAAATGACCGAGACGTTCATCATCAAGAAGATACTTTGATCTTTGGATGATCGATATGACACCAGATGCACATTGATCCAAATGATGCCCAACTACAAAGATCTCAAGACAACGGAAGTGATTGGTAGGATTTTTGCTCATGAGACGACACTCAGAGACAAGTAAGAGGTTCACCACAAGTCTAGTGGTGCTTACAAAGCTACAAGTGATGCTCCCACTACCTCAAGCCACAACCTTGTCACAAATGAATAGATAAGCCTCATGGTCAAGAAATTCAACAAGTTCTACAAGAATAGAAACAAAGATCGAAGCTCCAACTCAAGATATGAAGAGAAGCGTTCGTCAAGTCATGCCCGAAACTGCTACAATTGTGGGAAGCCCGGACACTAATCCAATGAGTGCATGACTCCTTACAAAAGGGAAGAAGAGTCACCAAGAAGATGAAGCTCAAGAGACGAGTCACCTTGAAGAAAGAGAAGGCGTAGTGATAATCATTATGAACGAAGACCCTCAAGGAGAAATAGGGACTCGAAGAAGAAGGACAAGTAAACCAAGAGCTACTCAAGAAGAAAACATCAAGCTCATTTTGGTGAATGGGTTTCCGGCTCTGAATCCGACAACCACTCCGAGAGAAGGTATCACTCCAACTCTGACTATAGTCAAGATGAAGGTGTTGCCGGAATTGCACTAGTGACAACCGACTTCTACGACATATTTGATTCACCAAATGAAGGGAGTGGATGTTGCTTCATTGATAAAGTCCCCAAGGTATCACACCCCAAGTATCTTGATTTAAATGGTGATGAAGATGACTTGTTAATTGAAGATGACTTGCTAGTTCACAAATCTAGTAATGTTAGTCAAGATCAACTTGCTATTAATCATTCTACTCTAGATAAGTCGTGTGATGATGATAAGTTAGAAATAGAACAATTAACTCAAGAATTAAACACTCTTAAGTTAGATCATGAGTCTACTCTACGAGATCATAGAGAGCTTGAAAGGACACATGAGAAGCTCCGCTTCGAGAAGCTCAATTTAGATCAAGAGCATGAGTTCCTTAAAGCTATCAATGACGATCTTCGAAACAAGACTTCCTCTTATCTAGCCAAATGACTTCTCTTGTCTATGTCCATGCCACAAGTTAAGTCTAAGCAAGGTATAACAAAGGAAAGAAAGGTACTTCAACTAGTAGCAATAAAAATGATAAATCCAATGATATTGTTCCTAATAGTTCTCTTGATCCCACTAACTCTTCTCTTAGCCAAGTTACACTTGAGCAAGAAAATGAACTCTTGAAAGGGATTATAGAGAAAGGTATCTACAAGAGTCTTGAAGGTTGCAAACACTTTGAGGAGATTGTACGCAAGCACGCAGGATACCGGAAGAATCGTGGTGTTGGTTACTTCGACGCTAATGGAGTTGAATGGGAAGAAGGTCGATATCCCAATCCCAAGTTTGTTCCTAAAAAGGAGAAGTATGAAAATACTCTCCCCAAGGGAACAAAGGCTCAAGATGACCTTCCACCAGAAGACCCCAAGCCCAAGGGAAAGAACAATATTCAAGAGGACATTGACTCATATGAAGATGAATCCCAAGCTTTGGTGAAGTGGGCTCTCAAGGCTACTACAATCTCAACTTCTACAAGTGCTACTTCAACACCAAGGATCCCCATCAACTTGATGTGGGTCCCCAAGAAGAAGAACTAAAGAAGTTCTTGAGGGGTGAATCCGATAATGAAATCCACTCATATTCATTATTGGCAAGAACTAGTTGCAATACCATCAACATCATGCAATAGTTCAAGGAGTCACACATTCCCTCAAAGGTAAGCAAGGGACAAGGTAATCAGCAAATCAATGGACATCATCATATATGATTTGCACTCCATGTCCATAGATATCATTGCATTTGTCTCTTGTGTGTTGGGACTAACCCATGTAGGTGAGAAGAGTAATGAAACAACGAGGATGTTCCCAACTCTTGGTGATCTTCATCAACTTTGAGCATCCACCACTACTTCACCTACATGAAGTCTTCATCGACAAAACCCAAGGTTAGTTTATCCCTCATATGGGGGGATGTCACATCAAGGGGGATATTTACTCTAAGACTTGAGTCAAAGCATCTCATAGAATGTGACTACATTAAATGCTTTATGTAAAAGTGGCAACCCCACTTGTGCTTAAACAATGAGTATGACCTATGATCAAGTATTCTTACTTGGATCCTAAGTCAATATACTCGTATATGGATGACTCCGTCATCACCAAAGTTCTTGTTAGATGCTAATGTGTTTGTTCATGTTTGCCATGATTTCATTTGACATCTTATTGTGTGAGCATGTTGGTCTGCTTTTATTTTGTCATTCAAGGATATCCAATTCTTGCTATTTCGCTTTTGATTTTTTAGTTGCCAATTGGATATACAAGAATGCCTAGGAGCACTCCTTTATCTATCTATGCTTTCTCACCTCATATTCTATTCATGTTGCATCACAAAATTTGAACAAGTACTTTTCAATCTCTTTATGTGAGGAGCACTCGGAGTTCCGTATCGACAAAGGACTGACCATTAAAACTTCCCAAGTGCATCTCGGTGGAACCAACTCAAAAATCTCGGTCTGACCAAATTCCTAGGGTTGATCTGGTTTTTAAGCTCGGTACTGCGGATTTCATACTCTCGGTTACATTGAGTTTCCCTGTTAGCTGACAGTTGTGAAATTCGGTGACACCGAAAATATCAAATCGGTGTCACCGACAATGAAGCGTATATTATCAGTGGACCCCAACGTTTTGAAATCCACTCTTCAAACGTCGTGCCTCCAAAACCCTAACTACCGCTCCGAAGAATCGCCGCCATCGACGTGTTCTACTCCATCGTCGTCGCCATAGCGGATCCATCGCCAAATTAGGGTATGGATTCGGCCCCCTCTCGTGCTCCTCTTTCCAATTCTTGCACAATAGGGACTTTTCCTAGTCTGGCCAATGTTTGAGATCGTTCCATCCAAAAGAAATCTCCATTAGATAGAGAATGATTGATTTTCTAGGGTTTGCCTTCCGCCCGATGAAACTCGGTGGAAGCGAAGTGAGCAAATCGGTGTCACCGATTTATCTGTCTGTGTTGCTGAGAACTTTCTTGGTGAAACCGAGTGCTTCCTTTCGGTCTCATCGAAAGGGGTGCCATGTTTCGGCTATGGAGAAAGTCTGTCTTGGTAGCACTGATATTTTTTGCTTTGGCTGTACCAATTTTCATGTGACAGAATGTAAACTTTGAGAATCTTTTGTTCAAACTTTCAAAAATCTCTGCATTTTGTGATGACCTATCCTATTCCACTCTTCTATACTCTATTCACAGGGTTAGTCATGTCAGGCTCAAAATATAGTTAGAATTTGGAGGATCAGAATGTTGAGATGAGTTCAGGCACTAGTCCTGAGGCCAGTTCTTTCTCAGATCCAGGCACTCCCAGTTCTCATGGGTTGACTAAGGCTGCAACAAGGAAAAGGAAGAGGCTCAACTCAGATGAAGAATATTCTGATTTCGTGCCAGAAGAGATCCTTGCTAAAAAGCAAGAGAAGGCTGCAAGGAAGTCTGCCACTAAGACTACCTCATCTAGGAGGGTAGTCAGCTAAATTTATGCACCTCCAGAGGTTTTCAGAGAACCTGAGAGTTCTAGGGCAACAATGACTATTGATCCCCGAAAGAAATATTTTCCTAAGAACACAAGAGAGAAGAAGACAACCAGGAAAAGGATCATCCGTGTTATGGGCAGGCCTACCTCTATGTATGAGGATCCAGAGGAGGCTGCTGGTGCTGCTGCTGAGGAGGAGGAAGAGGAGGAATCTGCAGCTAAGGTCCCTCCTAAGAAGAAGACAAAGAAACTTATGGCTGATGCTAGGCCAAAGTGTGGTCCCTCCAAGAGCACCAAAGATGCATCCAAGAAAGCTGCTGCACAGAAGTCCAAGAGGACTACCAAAGATATACCTGCTACTGAGAAGAACAAGACATCCACTTTCAGAAAAGCTGATGATGATGATGATGCTATGTTAGTCTTGATGAAGCTTAGTCCTCATCTTCCTGTACATGTTGCCAACAAGCTAGTTGCTGAGGATATGAAGAAGAGGAAGGATTCAGGTCAGAGGGCATGGAGAGCCATTGATCCATATGCCCAGAGGAGGAAGACTGCTGTGGAGTACAAGTTTTATACCAAGGAGCAACAAGACTTCTATGAGACAGTTTTCCTGGACAAGAGTCCTACAGTCAGTGACATGAGATATGTTGTTTGGAAGTATATCAAGGATAATGAGGACTACTTTCCATGTGTCCAAGACAACTTCCACTGCATTGAACTTGACAACTTTGTTGGGAAGGAGTTCAATGCTTGGAATGATGAGATGATCATGCAGTTCTATTCCACTTCTCATTTTTATGGAGATGGCAGGATTGTCTGGATGATTGAACGAGCAAGATATGAATCTACTGTTGATGAGTGGGATACAATCGTAGGAGTCCCGGAGGTTGAGGATGGTGACTTAGATGTTTACTCAAAATCCAAGGAGAGCCACAATGCTATGAAGGATATGTACACTGCTATTCTAGCTGCTTACTTGCAATCTCACAAGTTAGGATCCATTTACTTCCTTCAAGCAGGCCTTCGTACCATGAACACTATCCTGAGGCAAACCTTGATGCCCAAGTCTCGAGATGAGAAGATGATTCATGGATACTCCAACAACATGCTCATCCATCTTGACAGTCACACCAGGATTCGAGTGATGGATTTGATAGTTGAAACTGTGAAGAGGGTTGCTGCTGACCAGAAGCACTCATGCTGCTATGCACCCTATATTTAGATGCTTATCAACTCCAAACTTGAGAAGCACATGCTGCAAGAGCAGCTACGGCATGACGATGCCATGCTCCTAGAGGAAGATCGTCTCCGGGCCGCTGTGTGTGTTGCACACTATCAGCAAGCCCTGTTCCGTTATAATAGCCGCAGGGTCCACGCCCGGAGCCTTGAGGAGGGCGACCTTGTCCTTAGGCGCGTTCAGTCCGCCAAGGGTACCAACTAGTTGATGTCGAAGTGGGAAGGCCTGAAAGCACATTTTCTCCCTTCGTGGTTTTGTTAATTAATAACAACATATATGTCATTGAACTAATGTTTCCACCACGCATATTTCAGGAAAAGTTCAATGATGGGTTGGCAAAGGGATTGTGGAATACCTCAAGATGCAAGGAAATAGATTGGCAAAGCTTCCAACAAAGGACTACATTTTACCTTTTGTGAGAAAACACTTGAGGTATTGGCAAAGCCTCCTACTTCGTGTTGCGGAGTGAACCAACAAGTTTGTAAGGGCAAGGAGATCGCCTACTTCATGAAGATCTACCCCGAGTTAGGCTAGTCCTCCATGGACGTAGGCCGTCATGGTATAGTCAAGGTTGATTCTTCGTGGAACCCTCCGTGGGTAGAGCCCTCTTGGACTCTCGCGGCCGTTACCCTCCTGGGTTGAAGACTCCATGAACGTGGACGTACAATAGCGCCACCTATCGGAACCGTGGGAAAACTCTTCGTGTCACCAATTGCATTTGCTCTTCCTACCCTCTCTTTACTTAGATGTTTGTCTTTAATTTCCGCTGCTATACTCATAGACATGCATGTGTAGGGTGTACTTGACATACTATGAATGCTAAAATCTACCAAGAATTAAAATTGGGAAAAAGTAGATTTTTAATTGGTCAAGTAGTATAATCCCCCTAGACCTACTTTCGATCCTACAAGGCCCTTACAGGGTAGCACGAGTCACCAGACGTGGCACAATCCGTTTGGAGACCGAAGATGGCACCAAGGTGCTTAACTCATGGAGTATTGAGCATCTTCGTAAGTTCTACCCGTAAGGCGCGGCTGCCAGGCTTAGTCCCTGGCAGCCACCTTTTGTACAAGCCTTGCTGAAGTTGCATGTAACACTTTGTCCAAAGCCAGGTGGAGACCCTGTGCAACAATAATAAATCTAGGCATTGCATCATATCATCGCATTGCATGTTTACTACGCATTTTTATGATTGCAATGTTATCACTTTTAAGTTCTAGAGATTTGCCAGAGTACTTCTTGAGCCTATAATCCTTGTTGTTGCATTCTCTCTTCGGAGGACAAAGGCCTCTCGCCCTACACGTTTGGCCACTAGGAAAACATAGAAGGAGGGCGAAGGAACAAGGACGACGTCCCATCATACTCCAGAAAGGGATACTGCCTAATAACATTAGTATAATCACATATCCCAAGTTCTATGATGTTTGCTCCCTTAAAAGGAAAACCCTTGCTCTTAGTTTGGTTGTGTACGACGGGGTCCTCCACGTGGTGAAAACCCTTGTCGGGACGAGCCGCCCCCAGCTCCTAATGCTTATGAGCTCTAGGGGGGGTGCACTAATACCGACAATGAGCCCTGTTGGGAAGCAATGACAGCCTGCTGCGAGGGGCTCACTTCCCCTTCGGTGCTCGTGATTAGTAGTGACCCGACAAGCGGTTCCGTGTGGCAAGGACAAACATGCTGACACAGTAGAAACAAAGGGAGAAAATGATAGTACTTAAGGAAGAGAAATAACATTCTTTCATTCATTTTCAGTACAAAATGGATAAAGATTGCATTAGAGGATGCCTCTTTAATAACCCTTTATTTGACTTTCTCCCTAGGAACAATCTTCTAACAGGGAAAAGGACAAAAGTAGGGCCTCAACAGACGCCCAGCCTGACCCTGTCAGGACTAGCAGGGTGCGGATCTGCATGACCACCAGAAGGGAAGATGAAGCCAAAGTCCACGAGCCTGCCGAGATCCAGCTGGGAGAGAAGGCGGCACCCAAGTCAAGAACCCCCTAAACATCTCTCTACCGGGGGAGTCTAGCTGACGGTGATGGTGCGACTGATGGTCAACTGGAGCCCGAGTTAGCGTACTCCGACTTGATGGCTGGGGGCTCGCTGTCGTTGTCTTCACCAACATTGTCCTCATAGCTATCGCTCGAGGAAGAGCTTCAACATCACTCGAGCTCTCTTCACATCAGCCAAGACGAGCGCTCGAATGCCCGTAGATCTTGATGGAGAGCATGTTGGCCTCCACCAACTTGAAGCGGAGGACGTTCCCACCCGTGAAGTTGTCGGCACGTGCGAAGGTTTTCCACCCATGCCTGAGGAGCATGACGCGGCGCGCCAGAAACTCGACGTTGCCCGCATGGCACCATTACAACAGCCGTGCACCCGCAACCACATATTGCGCGGCTTGTCGACCTCCAGCACCCTGGTGAAAGGGCGAGGGAATCGCAAGTGACCGCGGGAGGGCCGCGCAGCCTGACGATGAATTCCAGCGTCGTACCTTCAGTGTGTTCCGGCATGAGAGGAGGATCCGTCAGTGGAGGAGGAGCGGGCGCAGTGCTCTGCCTCCCTCGGCCACGAGCCTCACGTTGGCCCCGGCCTCTTCCAACACTCCCACTGCATGCGTTGGAACTGCCCTCCACCTCCACGGCTAAAGCGGCAACATGATCCCGATGGGAAGCCCTTGTTGTCACAGCGGAAGCTAGGGGTCGTCCTCGCCCCTGGTGATGGTGGTGGCTGGTAAGACTGAAGACAGGAGAAACAAGGGCGAGCTCTGTGGATTTACGACCAAGGAGGAGAAGGGGATGGATGTACATCGCCCGTTGTGACCTCCCAATTTATAGGGGAGGGTGCGGGGGGCTGGCTCTCCTCCACTCCAAAGGTCGTCGTCTGTCTCCTCCAATTCCGCTACCCACGTTCACGTGTGAACATGTAACTTCCCCATTGCTCCAATCCATGGCGATGTACTTTCTGCCACACCCAGGCCTTAAAAGTCATACGCACCCACCGCAAACTCCCCATAATGCATGCGATGCACATGGTGGAAACGGCCTGAGGTAGTGGGTCAATGCTGACTAGTAAGTTGGCGGTTAGTCCCTCACACTGGGTGCATGTGCATAAATTTTGGGCTTGACCCATAAACGATGGGCGAGCGCGTGTGGGCCAGACCCGGGGCTCCTGTCGACGCACTAGTACATGGGTACCCAGTGCCCCTGACCTATGCACACGCAGTAGTAGCAGAACCCATCAACACAAGTGCAAACCAAACAAGCATCTAAGACCAAGACTCCAGCATAAGCTACCTATGATAGGCCTAGCAACCCCGGCAAGATCAATGCAACATCCCAGGATGGGCCCGGAGTGCGCCAAGCGCATCCTCTGTGCTTGCCGGGGACCTAGGCGCGTACACCTTCAGGAAGACCCGGCAAGCCACCCCCCAGCAAGTGTGAGCCGATCGGCGACCGCTCCACCGCATCGCAACGCCAGTCACTTGTCGATGCGGTGTCGATCTCCCAGGTGACTAAGTGGCTCTCGCTAATCATGTGGCGACATGCTAGAAGCCATATTATTCCCCCTTGACACCCATCCAGAGGCGTGTCAAGATGTGGTGCAATAGTTAGCTAGAGCGATGGTAGAAGCCTACCGGGGATGCATCTCCACATGCCACCTAGACAACATTTATGGCATTTTGTCCTAAGTGCCATAGTTAGGTATGATAGCATTGTTAGCTATATAATCATTAGACAATGTCTGTTTTTCCATTGTGATTACCCCTTGAGCTATAAAAGGAGACCCAAGGCAGCCTAGCTAAAGATTCGGACCATTCAACACTAGTACTCATGTAGCAGCTCCTCAGAGGTAGCCCTTGCCGGTTTTGAGCGTTGTGTGTTCTTCGTGTTCCTATGATCAATCCACTAAAGGAGTAGGGTTTTACGCTTCACAGCGGCCCAAACCTACGTAAAACACCAATGTCCCAATCGCCATGCTGTCTCATCATCTCCGCTCTTTGTCCATGTGATCCCGCCCCTGCCGAAACACAAAGGGGCTTACGGCCCCATAGGTGATCCAGTGCATCATTCCCCGACACAGAATCATGGCAAGGCACACACCAGGTGTGGTACATAGCATGACAGACTATATAGAGCCTATGGATAAGGTATAGGGGACAACCTTCGTCCTTTCTCTTTCTTTTGCCATGGTCGAGCTTTGAGTCTTACTCAACTCCACACCTTTACAAATCAGGTAAGAACACTTTGTTTGACTGATCCATTTTGAACTCTTTCAAAAACTTGTCAAGGTATGTACTCATTGAAAGTCTTATTAGGCGTCTTGATCTATCACTATAGATCTTGATGCCCAATATTTAAGTAGCTTTATCCAAGGAATATTTAAGTAGCTTTATCCAAGGATCTTGATGTCCTTTGATAAACTCATTTCAAACAACTGTTTATGCTTTCCAGAAATTCTACATCATTTCCAATCAACAATATGTCAACCACATATACTCATCAGAAATTCTATAGTGCTCCCACTCACTTTCTTGTAAATACAAGTTTCTTATAAACTTTGCATAAACCCAAAAACTTTGATCACCTCATCAAAGCGTATATTCCAACTTCGAGATGTTTGCTCCAATCCATAGAAGGATTGCTGAAGCTTGTATACCTTTTAGCATCCTTAGGATCGACAAAAACTTCCAGTTATAAAATATACAACCTTTCCTCAAGGAAACCATTGAGGAACCGATGTTTTGACATCCATCTGCCAGATTTCATAATCGAAAAATGTAGTGACTGCTAACATAATTCCAACAGACTTTAGCATCGCTACAGATGAGAAAGTCTCAGCATAGCCAACTCCTTGAACTAGTCGGAAAATTCTTTGCGACAAGTCAAGCTTTATAAATGGTGACATTTATCATCAGCGTATGTCTTCTTCTTAAAGGTCCATTTGTACTCAACGGTCTGCCATTCATCGGTCAAGTCTACCAAAGTACATACTTGGTTTTAATACATGGATCCTTTCTCAGATTTCATGGCTCCTAGCCATTTGTTGGAATACGGGCCAACAATGGCTTCTTCATAGCTTGTAGGTTCACTATTGTCTAACTACATGACCTCCAAGACAGGATTGACGTACCACTCAGGGTGGTACGAGTCCTTGTCTACCTACGAGGTTCGGTAGTAACTTGATTTGAAGCTACATGATCATCATCATTTGCTTCCTCTTTACTTGATGTAGGCGACGCAGAAACATCTTTTTGCGTCGTGCTACTATCCAACTGATGTGGCGGTTCAACAACCTCATGAAGTTCTACTTTCCTCCCACTCAATTCTTTCGAGAGAAACTCTTTCTCGAGAAAGGAGCCATTTTTAGCAACAAACACTTTTCCCTAGGATCTGAGATAGAAGGTATACCCAACCTTTTCCTTAGGGTATCCTCTGAAGATGCACTTTTCTACTTCGGGTTCGAGCTTGTTAGACATAAGTGTCTGTGGGGACCCCGACTCATAAGTCGTGATCACTGAATGTACGTGCATAGTGATCCTAGAGATCAATGCTCACTGAACACACAGAAAATGAATAACAAGAGTCTTACATCCATTACATACCGGTTTACTCAAATATGGCCTTTATGGCAAAGTCTTCATATGGTTACAGCGGAAATCTTCAACGATAGCATGAACCCATGCCATATGCCTTAACCCTACAGGCATTCTGACTGGGAAGCGTCCTAGCTCGCACGTACGTCACCATGGTAATCTTCATCATAACCTGATCTTTCATGCCTGGCCAATAAAATAACCAGTGGCAAGCCAATGAGTACTTTGAATGTACTCGCAAGCAACCCATGTTTGGAACAAGGCAATAACAATGCATGATATAGCACTAATAGGTAAGTTTTGTAGAAAGCTAGTTTTGAGTGCAATGACATGATCAAGTATCTTAAGTAAGCATTCATCAAGCATAGACAAGTGTTCATAAGAACACGTCACAGTCATCATCATAAGCAGGGTGCTGGAAGTCTCATGTTCAACCCTCACACCAAGTCCTCAGACTTGTCTCATGTACCGTCTGAACATCTCATGTTCAGTCATCATGCCAAGTCATCCGACTCGAGTCAAGTATCATCCTTGTCACCACACACACACACCAATTTTTGAGGAAACATCTGGACATAGTTTAAGAAGGACCTCCAACTGTCAATGACCATGGACACGGCTATTCGAGTATTTTTAGACTCTACAGAGGTTGCACGCTTTACCCACAAGACTCGGGGAACTTCCGTGTCATCCACGACTCACAGTATATTACATACCCGTGGTAAGCACCCGAACAATGCCTTTCCCATGGTGATACTAAACAAAGAGTCCACTTGTTGGTGCCATCCCTCCTGATATACATCACACGTGTCATCCATGAGGGCACGCAATGGTGTGCCCGGTGCCTATAAAGACAGGGCATGGCCTTCCACTCCGAGATGATCCCGTCTCGAGAGTAACCACTTCACTCTCGCCACTGGTAATGCGGGCTCCCTGCTAGCACCAACCAGAGTAATCAACAAGGGCCCTTCCCATATAGGGGTAGAGTGTTTGCACATGTAAGGTTGGGACGGTCAGCAGACCTTAAATCTAATCCGTTTTCGAAAACACACACACTCACACAACTTTCTCCGGTACACCACTTCTTTCTCAAGTGGTTACCCAACTCAACATCATCTCCCTTGGGCATTACTGGCACCCGGCGTTTTTTTTTTGAAAAGTCTTTGAAAATACTTTTGTTTCCATCACCATGCATATTCGCGATCCCATTTGCGTAGCATCTACTAGCAACCTTACTACTCCCACCCGCACAATCCCCATAACAATGGTAGGGTCATGCACGATGCAAGTATCAACAAGAAAGTATTGGAGGCATCCCATCGTAGTGGTCACCACCTCAACATGATCAACATCAAGGATTAAAATGCTATATGTTATGCAATAAAAGGGTTTCATGGTCATGGTCAAAGGGCTGCTTGCCTGGCTTATCCAAGTCTTCGAGGTCTTCACACGCTTCTTGGCCACTCCGAGCACTTCGTCTACTTCATCAACTATCGTCGGAAACAACCACAATAAGCAACACAACAAGCAGAAAATAAAGTGCTCTATAAATAGGAGTTTTATTTTCTTGGACATCTTTGGTCATAAGAAAAATAACCAATGAGGTTTTGGTGGATGTGGGTCAAGGGGGAGTTTGTAATGGTGGAAATGAAGGAAATGATGGTCCTATAAGATGCCCACAGAAAACATTTTAAAAAAATGAGTGGATGCACTCATCAAATAGGGAATGCTTGTAGGAACATGTGGGAAGTTGTTTCACTGGATTTGGAGTTGGCATGATTTCTTAGGGATTTTCAAAGTGAGCCATTCATGAAGAAATGGTTCTATAATCCACATAATAGAGAAAGCATATGGAAAAATGCTCACATATTAGTTCATGAGTTTAGATACACCTAGGATTTTGAATCACTCCATTTGGAGCTATTATGAATGCACTAGGGATTTTGCAAGGTGGTTCCATAATACAAGTTATAACAAAAATATGGGAGGATCAAAATATGCCATATGGAAAAATTGTGCAATGCACATGTTTGGATTGCTCATGAATTTAAGAGTCTGTAGAAACTTGAATCACCAAATTTGGAGTTGAAAAGAATTTATTATGAATTAAATCATTTCTCTGGTAAAAGAAAAGGGGAAGATAATTACCCAATGGGCCTAAGATCTACACCGGGCGAGGAATAGCTATTGGGCCGGCCCAGTAGCTTAGCTACGCATGTACATCTACCACGCCAAAGGCATATTTCTTTGAATACGTTTCCCACGCGGGGAGGCGGCTGCGGGCAAAGACGTCTCCACTTACCCAAGGGGGCACGGCCGACTGGTCACCGATAAAGGGGCCCGCATGTCGGGTTCATCCCCCTCCTCCCACTCGAGCGAGGAGAGATGTAGGAGGCACATCCGAGCACTTCCCTGCATTGTCCCGTCAGTAGGAGCCACCCCCGGTGATACTCCGGCCACCGGAGCGCTCGAGAGATACTGCCACATCCACCCGGGGGTCCCATTCCCACAGGGAAGCGCTTGGGGAAGCGGTCCTTCGGCCGCGGCACGGACAGGTGACGACGGCCGTGGAAATCGGTGCAGAGGTCATGGGAAAGGGAAAAGGAGTCATGGGGGAGCCCCAGGGCGACATGTGGTGGCTCTTGCGAGGACCGGAGGGGCTGGGAGAGGCCATTGTGGCTGTATTTCGAGTGGAGGCCGCCGGTGTTCTGCGGCCATGGACGACGAAGGATGCTAGGGAGAGCAAGAGGAGAGATCCTGGGGGTTTGCGTGAGTGAGGAAGGGCGAAGGGATCCGAGAGGGGTGATTAGGGAGGCTTCTTATTGCCGCGGCGCCGGGGCTCCGTGGACAGGCAGTTGCGGGGTCGAGGTCATTGCCAGAGCACACGGGAGCAGGTTCGGGCATGTCTATGAGGTTTGTGGATGAGGTTCACATTAAGGGAAGAGGAGAGAGGGAGCGAGGGAGCACTAGCGCCTCGCGCGTGTGAGGCCGGCCACTGGCTGAGCCGGGTGGCTTCGGGCACGTGCGGGAGCTGGAGAGAGAGGAGGGGGCCGACTAGATGCCGTGACGAGGACGTCAAGGTGACCTCAAGGGACATGACCACGGCGCCCAAGGCTGTCGTGGGCATCCATTGGGTGGGAGCTACAGTGCGGGTGCGCACTGTAGCACGCTCTAGAGCACCCTTTTGGCATGCTAGTGCATGCCATTTGCCTCCAGGGCATGCCCTAGCGTGTCCACTAGTGTCTAGGGGAATCTAGGAGGGTAAAACAAAGTGTAGAATGCATTGGATGCTGCCTGGGTTCCTTTGTTGAGAAGAGGAGCTGAGAAAGAGAGGAGAAACTATTGTCCAGAGAGGTAAATGGAGAGTTTTACCAGGCCAATCATTGAGATATGGCCATGCCAAGTTTACTGGAGGTAAAGGGGAACTATTAAGGGCTCTGGTAAAATTTTGAGCTCAAGGAGAAGAGTATAAGTGGTCAAAACAGTGAATCCTAGAATACACCAGAAGGTGTTTGATGGAGTTTTGGGCAAGCAAAAGGCCTCCACTTGTTGTGGGTTTTAACAGGGTAAAATTATGGGTAGAAATAGGAGTGATCACAAGTTTTGAGCTCATTTGGGAAAAGTTGGCAATACAAATGTTATAAACCCTAGAAATGGACAAAAGTGGATTTTCTTAGATCTAGCTATGCAAATCCATTCTACTTGATGCACCACTTGGTGTGATGGCATTATTTGGGTATTAGAGGGTGCACAAAAAGTTTGGGACCAATTGGGAAAACTTGACAATGCAAACATTCCCAATTTTTTAAATCAGCAGGAAGGGGTTTGGGGGGATTGGGACAAGTTAATCTGTTCTCCTTGATGCACCACTTGGTGTGGATGCATCAATTTATGAGTAAAACAAGTCCACAAAGTTTGAGATCAACAGGAGACAGTTGGCAATGTAGAGTTGCTCTAGTTTGGATTTGGACATAGAGGGTTTTGGGATATTTTGGTGAACCAAAACAATTGGTATTGATATGGAAGTTGTCAAGGCAATCACACATATCATATTTGACATGCTAGAATTTTTCTGGATTTATTTGAGAATATTTCTTATAGAAATATTTCAAATGCTTGAAATTGGCAGAAATGGTTTTGAAGAGTTTTGTCCAATACTTTGAACATGATCATGTGTTGAGACTCTTATATATGGACCATATATGTCCACTGAGTCTTTTTAAATTTTCTCAAATATTTTTAAATCATTTAAATAATTTTTCCCTATAAAAGACCATTTCTGGCCTTAATAAAAGGCCTTAAAATAAAATAGTAAAATAATCTTTAAAAATAATATTTGGTGTTTTTGGGAAGTCATATATATAGTGGGTTTCAAATAAAGTATTTGGGTAAAGAGGATCCACCCAACTTGGGGACTTGTAGTGCAAATCTCAAATCAGGGGGTTTTGAAAACCTAATTTAAATAAATGCTTTTTGGACAAAATAATATTTTGTAAAAAATATTTTTAAGTCCTATTCACATGGCATGATAATTGGACAAGAGTTGGGGTCAATGAAAAGAGTTCTTGAGGGTAGGAGGATGTTTTATTTATCATAGAGCACTAGCAAGCAATGAGACAAGCAAGCAAATAACACACAAGTCAAACATTCAAATGCACACAAATTTTTTAATTGGCCCTAATTTGAGTCATGTTAACTTAGTCATGAGGAAAAACATAGGGTGTGACAGTGTCGCATTCCCAAACTCTAAGAAATGACAGCTCTGGTTTCTGCCAAACCACACTTCATACGATGTCATCTCAACGAATTTATATAGTGCCCTATTTGAAGTGAATGTAGTTTTCTCTAATGCATAGCCCCAAAATGATAGTGGCAAAATGATAAGACACATCATAGTACGCACCATATCCAATAGAGAACGACTACGATGTTCAAACACACCATTGCACTATGGTGTTCCAGGTGGCGTGAGACGTGAAACAATTTTCACATTGTCTTAAGATGCATACCAAACTCGTCACTCGGATATTCACCTCCATGATCATAGCGTAGACATTTTATCTTCTTGTCACGATGACCTTAAACTTCACTATGAATTCGCTTGAACTTTTCAAACATTTCAGACTTGTGTTTCATTAAGTAAATATACCCATACCTACTCAAATCATCAATGAAGGTATGAAAATAACGATATCCACTGTATCCTTGTTTCCCACCTCTGACCTTCCACTATGACATGACCAATCCACTAATAAGTCAGGTATCTTTGAAAAGTAAGACCATCCTCTTCCCTTCGTCAATAGAAGAACTCCAACCATGCTTTCTTGAAATAGTAGTTATTGTCTTCCTGGTCAGCTTTCGACGAGTGACTCTTGGTTGCGGGGCCACGGGGACCTACTATCTACTTAACCGCTAGGCAAAGAGGGAGGAGCCAGGAAGCGGGTGTTTAGGGAGGAAGAGACAAACTTCAACACTCACTGGACCGCATACATCAACATGTATCATTTTCAATAAGTCAATAGCCTGCTCCATCATATAGAAAACGGGGTATAAGTCATCTTGCCCATGAGGCATGGTCTACATTTCTCAACCGATCCAAAATCAAGTGAGTCCAAAGATCCATGAGCATGAAGTTTCTTCATGCTCTTTATACCAATATGACATTAGCGGTAGTGCCACAAGTATGTGGTACTATCATTATTAACTTTGGATCTTTTTGGCATCAATATTATTAACATGTGTATCACTACGATCGAGATACAATAAACCATTCACATTGGGTGCATGACCATTGAAGGTATTATTCATGTAAATAGGATAACCATTATTCTTTGACTTAAATGAATAACCGTATTACGATAAACATGATCAAATCATGTTCATGATGTACGCAAACACCAAATAACATTTTTTCAGGTTTAACACTGACCCCGAAGGTAGAGGGAGCATGTGATGGTGATCACATCAACCATGGAAACACTTCCAACACACATCGTCACCTGGCCCTTAGCTAGTCTCTGTTTATTCTGTAGCTTTTAGTTCGAGTTACTAACATTAGCAACTGAACTGGTATATAATACACAGGTGCTGCTAGGAGTACTAGTAAGGTACACATCAATAACATGTATATCAAATATACCTTTGTTGACGTTGCCAGCCTTCTTATCAGCCAGGTACTTGGGGTAATTCTGCTCCAGTGGTTGTTCTCCTCATGATAGAAGCACTTAGTCTCGGGTTTGGGTTCAACCTTGGGTTTCTTCACTAGAGTAGCAACTGGCTTGCCATTCATGAAGTTTCCCTTCTTGCCCTTGCCCTTCTCGAAACTAGTGGTTTTACTAACCATCAACATTTGATGCTCCTTCTTGATTTCTACCTTCGCGGTGTCAAACATCGCGAATAGCTCAAGGATAATCTTTTGCATCCCTTGCATGTTTATAGTTCATCCTGAAGCTCTAGTAGCTTTGTGGCACTGACTTGGAGAACTATATCAATCACTATCTTATCTGGAAGATCAACTCCCACTTGATTCAAGCAATTGTAGCACCCAGACAATCTGAGCACACGCTCATCGATTGAGCTATTCTCCTTCATCTTGCAGGAAAAACAATCTTGTTGGAGGTCTCATACCTCTCAACATGGGCATGAGCCTGAAATCTCAATTTTAGCTCTTGGAGCATCTCATATGCTCTGTGACGTTCAAAACGTCTTTGAAGCCTCAATTCTAAGCCGTAAAGCATGACACACTAAACTATCAAGTAGTCATAAAAACGTGCATGTCTCAACACCAACAGACAACGACACTTGAGGGGTTGGTGCACTAAGCGGTGCATCAAGGTTATAAGCCTTCTGTGCAGCAATGAGGACAATCCTTAGTTTACAGACCCAGTCCGCATAGTTGCTACTACCATCTTTCAACTTAGTTTTTCTCTAGGAACGTATCAAAATATAGGGGAGCTACAACGCGAGCTATTGATCTACAACGTAATTTGCAAACACAACTTAGACTATGTTCATGATAATGAGTTCAATTAATCATATTACTTAAGAACTCCCATTGAAATCAACATTCCTCAGGTTGTCTAAGTGTGACATGATCCAAATCCACCAACACAAGTCCGATCATCATGTGAGATGAGTTGGTTTCAATGGTGAACATCTCCATATTGATCATATGTACTATATGACTCATGTTCGACCTTTCCGCCACCTGTGTTCCGAGGCCATGTCTGTACATGCTAGGCTTGTCAAGTTTAACCCAAGTGTTCTGCAGATGCAAAACTGGCTAACACCTGTCGTATACGAACGTAGAGTCTATCACATCTGATCATCACGTGGTGCTTCAAAATGACGATCCTTTGCAATGGTGCACACTTAGGGAGAACACAATTTTATCTTGAAATTTTAGTGAGAGATCATCTTCTACCATCGTCCTAAGCAAGATAAGATGCATAAAAGGTTTAACATCATAGGCAAATCATATAAGTGACATGATATGGCCATCATCATCTTGTGCTTTGATCTCCATCTCCAAAGGACCAGCATGATCTCCATCATCACCGGCACCACACCATGATCTCCATCATCGTGTTTCCATCGGGGTTGCCCCGCCAACCATGCTTCTACTACTATCTCTACTTCTTAGCGATAAAGTAAAGCATTACATATCACTTAAAGATTGACACACATGTCACACAATAATTAAAGACAACCCTATGGCTCCTACCGGTTGCCGTATGCATCGACATGCAAGTCGATATAAACTATTACAACACATGATCATCTCACACGTCAAATATATTTCATCATGTCTTTGGCCATATCATATCACAACATACCCTGCAAAAACAAGTTAGACATTCTCTAATTTGTTGTTCCATGTTTTACGTGGCTGCTATGGGTATCTAGCACGAATGATTCTTACCTACGCAAGACCACAATGGTGATATACAAGTTGCTATTTAACCTTCTACAAGGACCGCCTTTGTTGAATCTGATTCAACTGAGGTGGGAGAGACAGACACCCGCCAGCCATCTTATGCAACAAAGTTACGTGTCTGTCGATGGAACCGATCTCATGTACGAGGACATGTAAAGTTGGTTCGGGCCACTTCATCCCACAATACTGGTGAATCAAGTAAAGACCAAGGAAGGAAGCAATCTGAATATCAACGCCCTGAGATACCTCTCTGTCGAGTAAAAACTCCCAGTCTTGATCCATGCCAACTCAATAGACACCCTCGGAGATACCTATAGAGCACCTTTATAATCACCTAGTTACATTGCGACGTTTGATACACACCAGGTACTCCTCCGATGTTAATGAGTTGCATGATCTCATGGTCATAGGAACAGATACTTGACATGCAGAAAACAATAGCAATAAACTGACACGATCATATGCTACGTTCATAGTTTTGGGTCTTGTCCATCACATCATTCTCCCAATGATGTGATCCCGTCATCAAATGACAACTCATGTCTATCGCCAGGAAACCTCGGCCATCTTTGATCAACGAGCTAGTCCATTAGAGGCTCACTAGGGACACAGTGTTGTCTATGTACCCACACATATATTTGAGTTTCCAATCAATATACTTATATCAGAGATAATAAACGATTATCATGAACACGGAAATATGATAATAACTAATTTATTATTGCCTCTAGGGCATATTTCCAACACATACAACCGCCCATACCAGCGGGAGTGGTCGTATGGAACGTCATCTTTTGCTCGAGCTCCTATGTTGCGCCTCCAACTTGATCTCATATATCTCCACTTTACTCCTTCCATTTATTGTCTTGATTTCGTCCATAAATAGCCCATTTCATGTGGAAACAAAATAAATATCGGATCTTTGGAATCATTTGCATTCATTAGTCATTAGTGGCAATATAAGAGCGAATATCTCAGTTTTAATGAAATATTTCCAGTTAAACTCAGGTTAGAGGAGTGTAAAAATAACACTCATCAAAAGTGGAATAAGAAAAGAATTGAGGAACATATGCAGGACAAGGATGTACATGAACTACTACATATTCCCTTCTCGACCATTTGAACTGAAGACTGATGGGCATGTCATTACGAATGAAGCGGGCACCTCGGCCTTCCGCATGAACCACAAAACTTGCAGAATGGGTCCTTACAATGATGAGGATATCCATAAACACATACTAACATGCAACTAAAATTGGTACTAGTATGAATAGTTGACGCTGAGATCACATTCTAACTAGATTAGTATATTTCTAACATGATGTCCTCCGCCCACATAACCCAAAGGCCTCCAGCTTGCAAAGGACTCCAGCTTGGCCTTCCACATGAACTACGTAACTATGAAAGCTTGGAAATCGATGGGTTAACTACTGAGCATTAATCATTGACGAAAGCATTTCTAGGATAAATGTAACTTTGGCGTTGGTCGATGACATCAGTTGGCAAGGTATTGCATTTTATTGGCACTGAGGGTTCTTCCCACCCCTCTGTAGTTCGAAAAAATTCAGTTCATGTCGTCATGATCCTTCACTAGTGTCATCTCTTGTAGCGAGGCAATATCCATGATCCCTTGTCGGTCGCTAAAATCTTGATTGTAGGAGCGATTTGATATGTATCTTTCAGTGGAGGATGCACACAAGGGTCCCATGGCGCCAAGCATAGCCCAGGCCTACTCCTATTGCCACTAGCTCTTGGATCCATTCTCCACAACTTAGATTTGGACTTGTTCTGGCCGAATGCTGGTGGAGTACGAAAGAAAAGCCTTATCTGATGATGTCATTGTATGATAAGGAGATGTGGTGGTAGCTGATGATGGACTAGAGAAGCTTGAGGCCAATTCTGATGGTGGTCAGGATAAACGAGATGAAGTGAGCAAAGAGGAGGCTGGAAACGACAAAGAGGAACCACCTTGGAGGGAGCAAGGGTGGTCGTGGAAAGGTGGCTTTGTAGGAGCGCACTGGTGGGGGAGAATGGTCTTTAGTGTCGGATCTCATGGGGGAAAGGGATTTGGTGATGCTGCTACTCCCACCTGAGGGAAGGACGTCGATTTGATTAGGAGGGAAGAGGAGAATGTAGGTGCTTGATGGGATTGGCTGCGAAAGAAAAGGGAAATGAGGGGAGGTGGAATCAAGAAGAGAAGGCAGCATGACGATGAGGAAGGTGGATGGGATCTCATTGTCGTCGTGGCTTAGACCCCCATGGCTTAGCCACGGGACGAGGACAAGAAGTAGATTTGGGTGCAGATTGAAAGCAGATTCAGAGGATGGAGATGAGGAGAGAACGACAAGATCAAGACTTGGAAATTATTGGGAAGAAATCAGGAGCAAGATGCTCGATACTTACTAGGGAGGCATCATCGGAAGAGTAGCTGGAGGAGGGTGGTGGGAGAAGCTTCGGGCGAGTCAGGGATCAGAACGGACTAACATTACCCTTTTTACTGTGTTATACATTATTTTTTCATTAGGGACAAACAACAACTGATAGTTTTATTTTTAGGAACTAGTAAATTTGTACATGTAATTCGCGTTGATACCAGGTAGTATATTAATTGGATGTAGATATTAGGTAAGATATTATTTGCGTCTTAATTATAGGATTAGCATGGACATTGCTATTTAGCATGATATTAATTGCATAATTAAACATGTTTAGTGCTCACCATTGGAGCAATCTAGATCGTTGAATTTAACTGATTTAATGGATGAGGTTAGTTAGATCTACCCCTTTGAGTCTATTTATATTAACGTAATATAAGAATATAATATATTAGATAACCACAAATAGTTGTTTAGAAAAGGAAGAAAGAAAAACGGTGACCGACGGCACCTCCGCTAATGTGAAGGCAACTCTACATCTAGCAACATCATGGCCAAAAGGGAAGAATATTAGGTGCTCTAGCACCTTAAATGCTCCGGTCATACAAGCTACATGGAGCAGTTCGATCTCAGATCCAAAGGCTCGCAATGGTCTCTGAACATTTAGGTTTGAAAATCACGTGTCAATGCAGTAGCCCCTTGACCAGAAGCTTGTATCACCGTCTCACCTAAGTTGCGGGAGCACCTAATATTCTACCCTTAGCTCAATAGGCAGGGGTCATGAAGAGTAGGGTGTGGAAGTAGGACCCGACCCATAGGTGTGCAAAAGGTACAGCTTGCATAGGGCCTATAATATTGGGGGCGCTAAATTTTTGTATAGGCGTGTGATGTTGGGCCGCACATGTGTCGGGCCGCTGGTGCGTCCGCGCAAGTCGAGGCGTCTAGCAGTGCACCTGCTCGATCGAAACGGGATCAAGTAGATTGATCGAAAAAGGCAATCGACACTTGGGTTGCTATAGCCTACAGGAAGTCAGGAAACGGGATCGTCAGATCGGAAACAGGGTCATCGAATCGATCAACTACAAATGATACGGTGAGTCGGCGACAGTTCCTCTTGTCTTGTCAAAACAAAATCGGCATCGAGACTCCAACACCGACGATTGGCGACACGTGACAACACCAGCGCCACCAAAACAGGTAGCCTCTCCATTAGCAACGCCAACGCCAACGTCAACAAATAGGTAGCTCAAGAGATCGTCGCTTGATTGATTTCGTGCATGCAGATTTTGAGAGCAAATCAACGGATCCTTCTTTCAGCCTTTGATATGCTCTAGTCCTACTCATAAATTTTTAATTATTTCATTAACTTTTGATAGGAATAATTAGAGATCAGTTCTTGCCTCCTCGAGTAAAGAGCACATTACGAGACGAGGTGAATTAAACGATTTGTTTAATTGTCAAACATTATAATTTCTAATTACTTCATTTTTGTAAATGAGACATTATATTATATATATATATTGATAAAAAATAAATTATATCATATACATATAGTTTCTTACTAGTTCATTTTTTTTAATGAGATAGGGCACATTTTCTAGTTACGCCCAGGGCTTTGGATTTTGCAGGCCCGGCCCTGTGTGGAAGGGATTCATCTCGTGCTTGTTTCGGGCTTTCTGGAAAAATAGTAGAGTTGGCATTTTTCGTCAAAACAGAATTTTTCATACTTTCATCAGACAGCCATTTTCACATGCCTAGTCACCGCACCGGACGAGCATATATGATGGGATCACACGCATTAACTCACTACTAGATACAGTTCACTTTCTTGGATATGCGACGACGGCGTCGTCCACGGCATTCGAAGATCGGTAGAGCATCTTGGCTGCCATGGCCCTGGGGCGGGGCTGCCAGATCGGCCGGCCCTGGCTGTCATAGTGGATGGCACCTGAGAAGTTGAGTGGATCACATCGCTGTCCCATCAATATCTCCCGGCGCCACAGAGCTCCGCTGTCGTCCTCGCACACAGCAGCGTTCGTCGCCGCATCGGCCGCCTCTGGCTCCTTGTGCCCGTTGCTCCCCCGAGACCGCCGTCCTCGCAGCACCAGCGCCTGACACTTTCCTGATGAGGCTAGTCATGGATGGTGGCCGACTTCCGTGATTCAGTCAGGGTACGAAGGTTGCGCAATGGAGAGTGCAAGAAAACACTGTTCTTGGGCTTCATATTTATAGACGGAGTAATCAATTACAGATGGAATACAACTAAATCTTTCCTAGTAATGGATGCGCTATAATTGGGAATCCGTATAAGTATTTTTATGGTGCTACAAATTGTAACTATTTAATGCTAGTTTAACAAGATACTAGGACTGAAGGTTTGCTAAAGATACAGTATCAGCTAAAATCTGTGGCGTGGGTTTCTGCATGACGCAATCTAGAATTTTTCGTTTCATTTTTGCGAAAACCGCAATATAGTTTTTTTAGAAAAGAACATCATATAATTTATCTATTTAACACAGTATAGATACAAGCACTCATATATACGCGCACACATTCGTCATTATGAACGCATACATGCATACACCATCCTTATGAACACCTCAAGAGACTGAGCCGAGACACCATATGCGGCTCGTCGTCGACGGAAACGTCTCCTCCCTCTGAATGCGCATCGTCGGAAGTCTTGAAATAAATTCAAAAATAATACGAGCACCATGACTTGAACCTTGATGGGTTGAAGATACCACTGTCTCTCTAACCATCCAACCACACAATAATTTGCTAGTTGGCACTACTCAAATGCAGTGAAAATGTATTGTTATCCCTCTCTGTCACACATACCCCCTTGCATATGTAGGACGATAGATTCTTATCTCGCAGCGTCGTGACACCTAGATGATAAGTTGATCCTAACTAGTGTTAATGTGCATTAATTTAATTTCAATAACAAAATAAAGCAACAGTTTAAACATCAAATGATGCGTTCTTACATAGGTGCCTTGGACTGTAACTATGTCCTCCTATTTTAGTTGTACATGTATAAAAAATTGTCCTCCCTTCCTGATAAATGACAAAGTTATCTCTTCGTTGAGCTCACTGGCGCTCTTGTAATCGTGGTAGCATGCGAAGCAACTCTTTTGGTCCTATTTGTTTTCAAAATGTATCAAGTGGTACATCGCCAGCCGTAGGAATTGGCTAAGTGGTTTAGTAGTTTTTTATGCTTCGGGATTTAGTCATGTTTCCTTAAAAACATGACATTTTGTAGATATTGTTTCACTTTTCGTCTGCATGAAATGGTAGTGTTCATGTTAGTTTCTTGGAAAAAAACATGCATGCTTGTTCTGAGCAAGCTTTGGTAGAGGGAAGGCTTCCTCTTGGCCAACAAACACTACACACAATGTACACTTGATTTCCAACAACATAACATCACAAATACCCCATTCCTCTTCCTCACACTCTTTATTTCTTTATTTCATCGGTCACCGCCGCCATATGAGGCAACACATTTAATACCCATGGCTCTAGACCTATGTCCACTTCTAACCTTAGCCCTACTAGTAACATAACCCTTACTTCACCTCCACCTCCCTTTTTGGGTCCTCTATTGACACATCAACACCTCTTAGCATCGTCATCTCAAGCCTTGATGATGTCAATTGTGACGGGAGGCAAATCACTAAGGGAAACGACGAGACGAATCCACGTTTGCAGAAGGGAGGAGGGTGGATAAAATTTGGAGTAACGGTTATTAATAGGAATAAAATGAGGGGTTGGGATCCATGCATCTATGATGCTCACAACCTCCTGATCTGAAAGTGATAGGCATTTACATGCACCGTCACAATGATTTACACGAATTGTTACATACGTCAATGAGGAACATGGCAATATATCAAGCAACATGTTCCAATTTTCTCTTGACTAATATAAATTTTCAATTCTAGACTCAAGATCGAAGACTTCTTTCTCCAATTGCTCATAGAGGATAGAGTTGACTCCTCTCAAGGTTAAATTCATGTGGACTGTGTCCACTTGGTTATGCTAGTAGGGTGGTGGGAGTGTACGGTTGACTCGGACAACTTTTTTGAGGTATCCCATCCGGCAACCGATGGATCATCGTGACGTCAGGGATCTTCATTGTGGGGCTAGCTAAAGTGTGTGTCCTCCTTATAGTTAAATGGATTTGACATTGGCATAGTATTGGTGCTACAACGTGTTCACACTATTTAGTATAGTCTCATGTGTGATAGTTGACGCATGTTCAAATATTGCTAGCGGTACACAGGCGAGGATATTTATGCATTTCATACTAAGGCATGAGAGGCATGCTAGGTATATCTACATGCTTGACAATAAGGCATGAGATATATGTTGGCCATTGAAGCATGCTATTTCAATTAATTACTTATGAAAGCAATGGTTACACTCCAAGTGCAAGGGTATGAAAAAAAATCTTGAGAAGCTAGACCACATTCTGCCTTCTGTAATTGGGAGCAAAAGTTTCCTCTTGTAATAGTGTGAGCGTCACAAAGGTGATTGTCACACCACACCAATCTACTATGTACCGGGTGAGGTGGCTCACCTAGGGAACAAATTGAACTTTTAATTTGAGCTTTCGTGGTACGAGCAAGAAGGTTTTCTAGAGATGGTAGTGGCAGAATGGGCAAGCAAACCTAGAGGTAATACGAGTATAGAAAGATGACAATCCAATATCCAAACATCTTAGACAATTCTTGAGGAGTTGGGATAAGAATACTAGTATATTATATAAGGTCAAAAGAGATAATCTTGTGTCAAAAGAGATAATCTTCTACATATTAATGATGAGCATAATATCAAACCGAAGGTGACTCTGCTTAGTTCAGCTGAATACGTTGCTAAACGTGGGGAAGAGACAAGCTTGCTAACTTATTAAGAGAGGAAGAGATTCATTGGGCACAACATGTGAAAGTGATGAATTTAAGGAGGAGGGCCACATGTTGGGAGATGTAGTAGAAAACAATAAAAATTCCGCACCTACAAACCATCCCAGGATCTATATGATGATGTGTCACGTCCAATATGCGATCCTATCCTTATTTTGGCACGAGGGCCTCGACAGGGATAGGAGCGCATCTCGTCGTGTTGCAAGAATGGATATCATTACAAGTACATGTACAAAACAGATGAGTATCTGGAATTGGTTTACACTCGCCACAAGCTACATCAGAGTCACATCAATACAATAACATATTCAATCATCATACAGAAGAGTAGGGTCCGACTACGGATGAAAACAAACGACAAAATGACATCCATCCTTACTATCCCAGGCTGCCGCCTGGAACCCATCCTAGAATTGATGGAGAAGAAGAAGAAGAACTCCAAACAAACAAGCATCGCGCTCACGTAAAGTCATCGCATTACCTATACCTGCAACTGTTGTTGTAGTAATCTGTAAGCCACAGAGACTCAACAATCTTATTTCCAAGGGTGTCAAGACTAGCAAAGCTTAATGGTGAGGTATGGTTAAGTGGTGAGGTTGCAACAAGCAACCAAGCATTTATTTGAGTGGCTAACTTACGAATACAGAAAGTAAAGTGGGTGATTTACGCACAACAGACGTGAACTAATAATGATCATTAAGTGATCCTGAACACATACTTACGCCAAACATAACCCCACCATGTTCTCTCTCGGATAAGAACTCACGAGATGAGACAGTCACGGTTACGCACACAGTTGGTGTATTTTATTTGAGTTTACTTCAAGTTTGCTATGACCGGGTGTTAAACAAAATATCCAAGTTTGCCACATAACCGAGGGCACGACTTTTCAAAAGATTTAACCCTGCAGAGGTGCTCCAACTAGTCCATCACAAATCACCACAAGTTGCACTGGAAAACCTCCACCTCGAGATAGCTGAAGGTATCCTTAGAGTCGGTACACAAGACATTCGAGAAAGGTAAAACAAATTCAGAGGCCGCCCGACATGTCGACAATCCCGATAGGAGCCGCGTATCTCGTTCTCGGGACACGGCGGATGAGCTAAGCGTACAGTAACTGACGTCCCGAGTTGCCCCAGGTAGCCCGCACGGTGCTCTAGTTTAGACCAGCACCAACAACACTAGCCCCCCTGTATTATGTAGAATAACGAACCTCGGGTAGCGCTAACTCCCTATGCGTTAAATTTATTATCAATATTATTATGTTGGGCAAATGTAGTACCAATGTTGGGCCTTGCCAGGAGAGTTTTATACCAAAACAATTTATCAAGGGATCCCCACAACAACCCCAAGCGTGTTAGGAGTGCTCGATATGGAACATAACACCGGTTCACAAGTAACTAGGGCGACAAAAGTGGAACAAAACACCGAGCAAAAGGCCAAGCCTTCCACCTTTTATCAAGTATATATGTGCATTAAATTAAATAGCAATAATATTGTGATAACAAAAGAATGTCCATGTTGACACATGGAAACAATTGCACCTACAGCTAAAAATGCTATAAGAAGGGCTGAGCAAGCGGTAACATAGCCAAATAAAGGTTTACTCGGATGTGGAGGAGTTAGAGGCTTATCATGGCCTATTTGGGAGGCTTGACAAACAAATGATAGGTAGCGAGACATAATGATAAAAGTGGGACAACTAGGATGGCAATAATAGTAGTGACATCCAGGGAAATGTGTCATCTTGCCTAAGACCCCGCTAGGAAGAAGAACAAATCCATGAAGAAGACGATCCGTGAAGTAGACGGACGAATTCTCACACTCCGAACGCTTTCGAAACTCTATCGAGAAGAAGCCATCTGGAAACAACAATCAACACACGAGAACATCACAACATATGCATCGCATGATGCGCAAACCAATATGATGCATGTCCGGTTTAATATGCAAGGCATGACATGACATGGCAAGAACACCAAACAACTACTACACATTAAATGAAGTTCAATATGCAACGAGTTGCATATTGACGAAGCTCCACGTTCGAATTATTTAGTTCACTTCCGTTTAGGCACACAACAAAATTAAATGTTATTAACTTGGGTGGTCATGGCATAAGGCGAAGACGGAATTAAGAAACTTTAAATGGAGAGGAACAACATATATATATAATAAAATAATACTCTCCATATTAAGAAAAAAGTGGTTAATGTTGTTTATCATCGTAAGAGGTGAAGCATGAACAACTATATCATCTAGGCATTTTAAATGGGGCCGGAAGCAACATATAGCATTTCCGAAACATCCCCATAAGCATAATATGAATTTGTTCCAGATCTATCCTAACACAATTTTAGAGTTGTTAAATAGTAAAATAAATGTCACCATGTGAGTCTACACGTTTTTCTAGTCAAGTTACATATGTGGAACATTTTTATCGGAGCTACGGTTTTGTAGTTATGAAATAAATCATTTTGTCATGGCATTAACACAAATCAATGCAAACAGCAAGTTTAAACATTTTTATCATGTGTACAACTGGGGCATTGTGAATCTACACAAAATTCTAATCATTTTACATATATAAAGTTTTTAGATACGATGCCCGGTTTGAAAGTTATTAAATGCATGAACTAGGGGTTTTTTCTACAATTCTGAAATTCTCTGGGTAATTGATAAATCGCGAAACGTAAAAAAAAACTATAACGGGTCGAATCTGTGCACTGATGGGCTCAACAGGTAGGCGCAACACATGAACACACGGTGCCCATGGCGAGGGTTAACATGGTTTAGAGGGGCATTGAATTGGGCTCACCATAGGGCCCATCTGGGCGCTCGGTACTGGGCCGAGCGAGATGGACCACGAGGCGGCGGTTGGACTCGCCGGGTCGACGCGAACCAGGTGGCTCGAGTGAACCGGCCGGTCTGCTCGGCCTTCTCCAGTTTGAGCCGGTTTGGGGGGGTTCACGGGCGAGGCAAGGGCGAGCGAGGCGTTGTCGTCCTCCTGGTTCCGCACGAATGACGCACACAGGCAGCAACAATGCAGGTCAACGGCGGGACTCCGTCGAGATGGCAAGCGACGACGCAGCGATCTGGAGGCAGGTACATCAGATCTAGGGCGGGGCTACCCGGATCCATCTGTTCCTGGCCTGATCCAGCGACGGTCTGCGGTCCGACGGGCACCCATGGCTGCGGCGAGCTCCTCCTGTAAGCAACATAGAGGGAGGGGCTCGGGTGAGAGAGGTCGAGTGGAAAGGAGGGGACGGCAGCGGGGCTCGCCTGGATGAGGTGGTCGTCGACAACACACTCTGGCAGGTAGGGACTGCTCGTGTCAAGGAGATCGGGACTCCCTCCCGATCCAGATCGTGGAGGAGCTCTCCTCATGGTTGCGGGAGCAGCGCGATGCGGGCCCGGTTCGACCCGAGACTGGACCGCGATGGGCTGCGGCGTTTGGGGCAGCGCTAGAGCGATGTTGCAGCGCGCTAGTGGCTAGAGAGGTCGCCCGCGGCGGCGCCAAGTGGAGGGTAGGGGGCTGGCGGCGTCGGATCCGAGGAGGGAGGCTAGAGGGGCTAGGTTACTCTTTTAGGAAGGGGAGGACCTTCCTTAAATAGTTGGGGTTAGGGTTTGAGGTGGTTTGGCTTCGTTTTGGAGCCCTTCGATCGCGATCCGATGGCGGAGGGAGGGCTAGGTGGGTTGTTTGGCTGTACAGAGCGGGTTGGGCCAAGAAAGGAGGGAGGTGATGCGACTCGTGACTTGTGTTTTAAACACCGGAAAACGTCCGATAATAAACCGATGACCGCACTGCAACGACTTACCGTTGGGGTATCAAACGAACTTAGAATGCGACGAAATTTGGCAGACGGTCTACCTACGCTATAATAAGACCGCACGCCAGGTTTCGACCCAACCCGAGAATATTTTCCGCACGCCTTAAAAACAGTTTTTTAAACGATGTCACGGGTGCGTGCGTGTGTGGTTGGTCTCGAAACGGGCAATGGCAAGAACGGAGAGAACCGACAACTAAGAACGGATGCAAGTTTTTGAAAACGAGTGACGATGCCATGAAGATGATGCGAATGATGCGATGATGAAAGCAACAACCAAACAAAACACAGACGAGAAAGGAAATAAAAGGGGAATCTTCTGGAGTGTCGGTCCCAGGCTGTTACATGATGCAAGTGAGATTGGATCTAGATTAGATCGCTGACCAGCGTAAGGCAACAAAGAGGGGATTTGATGAATTTTGTTGATGTATATCCCCATAGCTAGGATCTACCTCTTGGCCATGAGAATTTCTCCCACAAATTGATCGTAGGTAGAGCACCTAACGTATATTGCCTTTGTCGGTACCCACACATATGAACCACCGATCCGATATGGCTTCATCGTCGGAGAACTAGGAGGAGCAACAATCTTGCTTCTTGAGGTACAATTGCGCGTGCGCGCGCACACACACACACACACGAGAGAGAGAGAGCATGAGAGAGAGAGAGGGAGAGAGAGAGGATGGAGGGAGGGAGAGGAGGGAGAGTTGCAACCATGTGCAAAAGAAATTGTGTTCTTTGGGGCTACCCTCTCCCCTCTATTTATAATAGGCCAAGGGGAGGGCCGACTTGGAGAACATGGCAATAGCCCAAAGGGATTCACCCCATCCCTAAACCCTAGAATGCCACAAGTAGCCTGGCCACCAAGCCTAAGGGGGCGCCCCACTATTGGGACCCCTAGGGCCCATGTGGCTACGCCCTCTTGGGCCTTGCATTGGGACCATCCCGTCATGCCCCTACGAATATCTTGGGAGGTTCTGGATAATTCGGAAACCATCGTGTATCCTAGTGGTCATTTTAGAATCCCCCCTCCCTAAAACCCTAGAATGCCACAAGTAGCCTGGCCACCAAGCCTAAGGGGGGCGCCCCACTATTGGGCCCCCTAGGGCCCATGTGGCTACGCCCTCTTGGGCCTTGCATTGGGACCATCCTGTCACGCCCCTACGATTATCTTGGGAGGTTCCGGATAATTCAGAAACCATCGTGTATCCTAGTGGTCATTTTAGAGTGTTTGAAACTTTTCCAGCTGACTGAAACTTTTTCAGTTTTCCTCTAAAACACTCCTAGTTTTTCGAGACACTTTCGGATATCTCTCCGGACATTTTATCCTTAATACAAAACTATTATGATGCAATTCACATAACCTCCTACACTTCGAGTACTCAACAGGTCAATAGCCTTGAAGTGTATGACCCGTAGGTTCGATAAAGTGGAGAGAGCAACCAGGAACTCTTTCCTGTTCAATGATCAATAGCAGACCCGTGGACATCCATATTGACCCCTACACTCACACGAATAAATATCGAGTTACCTTACTTTTCTCATGTGCTATTATCTTTGCTTCATGATACTTTACAAAATCCAATGTGAGATTTTTTATATCCCTATGAATCAACTTTTGACCACTATACATGTTATCCTCTATATCGGTTTTGTTCTCTTATCTTGTTCCCATGTTTCAACATCCTCGTGAACAAATCACGTTGTGTATTGCCGCACGATAATGGTCACCTTCACACTAAGAGGGCCCTACTAATATCTCTCTATCATCGGAGGAGCAAGTCCATGTGTCGAGCTATCACGCCCCTTGTCACACTTTTTTTGATGCACTTGAAAGTAACGTGTGAATTTTGATGAACCCAAAGTGAACCGTTTGGCATGAAGCTACTCGATACTCTCATGGTCTAGGAAATTAGCCATACTTTAACGTTTGCATGATTATACTTATAAATAAATGATGATGTAATCTCATAGTATACTCACATAGTACACCACACGATAACGTTTTCCCATTGTTACCAAAATCCTCATTATTTTAAAGATGCCCTTGATATAAAAACATGATCATCCACAATGCATGATCTAGTCTTAGACGTGATACTAGGAACCATCTTGCCATTTATTATTCCACCATGGAACCGTGTTTCCTCTGAATCTCGAGGTTATTGCATACTCGAGAACCATTGCAATTATATAATAGAAAATAAACATTAATTAGAAGCATGGAAATAAATAATAACATTTGTTATTGCCTCTAGGACATATTTCCTTCACAGTAATAACTAATTCTTCCACTTGACTGTGAATGCCAAGCATAGGAAGAAGAAAATTATTCAGCTTGAACAAGATTAAGGGACCATTGTTGGTCAAGATAACTTGGTATCATACATCACAAATTTCTATAACAAACTATTTGGATCCTTGTTTCTAATTTGTACCTGTAGAGGAAGACACGAGGGGTGATATCCTACAACTCTGTCCGGAAGAAAATGCTTGTGTTGGCTACTCCCTTCATGGAGAGGGAGGTGTGTGATATGATTCCCCAAATGAAGAATAACAAAGCATGTGGACAAGATGGGTTCCCCGCATAACTTTATCGCAGGTTGAAAGGATCAATATAGTCGACTAGAAGGAGGGTAAATAGGAGACTACAAATTTTAATCTTGTTTATCAGTTTTTGGGATATGTAGATAAATAGGGTTCACTATATATGCAACTCGGTGAACACAACCTATATGACACATAATCTTAGAGCTAAATATGATAGGCAACAATCTAGTTAGCAATCCTATAAGCAAACAAAGCAAAGCAATGTGCGGGAAAGGATTGACCACAAGTGAGACAAGGACGCACATTTTATCCTGAAGTTCACTCTTCCTTGGGGAAGAGCTAATCTCTATTAGAGAGGCGTCGAACCCAAATCTTGTGGAACGCCATATAAGGCCCCTAGTCACTCTTCCTTGGATGATCCTCGAATCACTCAGGGTTGGTATTGAAGGCTACCACCACACCTTTACAAACTTCTTCACAGCACACCACAAGCAAGGAAACTTCTAGAGGAACCTCTAACCGCTGAGGTGACCAAGATCCAAGATTAATAAGGCAATGGTGGGAAAATATTGTGGGGAACACTAATTTGGTTCGGTTAAACTGTAGACCGGGTCTTCCTCTCCCAATCCCCAAAGTTTCAACAAGTTCAGGTGGAGGTATTACGGGTATTGGAAAAAATAGCCAATGGTGGAGCTCAACAAGACATTATGGTTAAGGGTTGGAGGTGGAAGAAGGGTTGCTTTTATAGTGTGCTTGTATGGGTAGGGGTTTCTACCCATTGGACCCCGCGTGCACGGGCTAAGTCATCCTCGTGCGCACGGGGTGTCTAGAGACTAAATTGCCACCCCATGCGCATGGTTTTTTTAGGACCAGGTGCGCACGGGGGGTCAAAAGACTCCCTACGAATGGTGTCGTGGATTTATCACGGCAGATGTCCAGGTGAACGGACTTGGATTCGAGGCCATCGCTAACATGATGGACTCAAAGGGGTTGATTGGGACGAAGGACGCAAGCTTACCCAGGTTCGGCCCCTCAAGTCGAGGTAATAGCCTACGTCCTGCTTGTTCTTGTATTGCTTGTTGTATTAGTTACAAGGGAGCTAAAGCTTGACCTAGTTCTTGATAACCTGATCTTTAAGTCGCCCCGGGTCTTCCTTTATATAGGAGGTCAGGACCACGGGTCTTTACAATTTTCTAACCGAGTCTCATTGTCTATCTGAGTCTTCCTCTATCTTCTTGTCCAAGCTGTCCCCGAGCGGCTTACACGCCTGGGTCTTCTCCTTCCGGGCCACCTTGCGGCCCACACCTTGAGCCACTTATCTTCCTAGGCCGTAGACTTTACGGCTCACCCTTGGGCCGGCTCACGAGCCATCAATGTGACCCGAAACCTTAATGGCGGGTTATATCTCCAACATTAGGCCCCAGGTTGAATTGAGCTTGCTCATTTCATCCCTTTCTTCTGCCCTTCGGCGAGTCGCCCGGTGATGACCCGGCGTCATGTCACATAGTCCCTGCGACACAGATCCACTGACGTGCCACCGAATCTTTTATTAAATGGTCAGCCCGAGAATCAAGGCGTCCACTTAGGTCAAATGGTTTCCGTCGCCTAGATTTTCATGCCTGTCTCGTTCTCCCTTTAAATAAGACCTGTTGCAGGTGAAAACCTTTCCTTCTCCCGCTCGCTCTTCATCTTCTTCCTCTCATCGCCTCCGCTCCAGCGCACTTTGCTCCGGGTTATTTTTGCAGGCCGACTCTGATTTCTAGAAGAAGGAGTACGTCCCTCCTCCGAAGAAGCTAGAGAAGAAGGCCCCAGCCAAGAAGCCAAAGAAAGACGCCCCGTGAGGGGAATGGTTCGACCCGCCATAGTCATCCAGCTCAGAGGTAAAATTTTAGTTGTTTGCTTGATATTTTGCCTTCTTGTTTTACCAATGCTTGTTTTACTCACAGGATGATGTGGAGACCAGCCGCGCCAATGCCCCTGAGGTAAACTATGTTTCTTCCGGCTCAGAGTATTTTGTCCCCCGAAAGCTACGGCGGGTTACCAGAAAAGTTCCTCTTTCTCATCCTCTCGCTTACCTGGCTCCCGACTTTCTTTTGAAAAAGCAACAACAGGCTGAACGTCGCCAGACCCGGAGCGTCGGCTCCACTGAGCTTATGTCCGGCTTGCTAAACTCGCCGGCTCCGAAGAAATGCCGCGCAGAGGTATGTGTTCCTGTTTGATTCATTTCTCTTTATAACCTTGGCGCTGTCTCATCTTTCTTAAATTTCATCTTAGAAATCGCCGTCTTCCGGCGACTCTTTGGCAACCGCTCTGCTGCCTCCCAAGATCAACCCATTGTAAGTGTTTTTCCACTATAACATCCGGTTCTTTGTAGGGTAGTAATATCCTTTGGATTCTGATCTTTCTATCTTGAAGTGCTCAAGCCAAGCGTCGGAAGACCAAAAAGCCCTCCCCCGGCCCTGCTGCTCAAGAGCCAGAGCAAGAACAACTGGAGGAGCCACAACCGGATGTAGATCCGCCAATTGCCTCCACTGAGCCGGCTGCTGAAGATATCATCCCAGATAGCCCTCGAAGGGGTCCTTCGAAACCGCCAAGTCCTGCCAAGACCACTGCAACTCCGGAAGTCGTGATCACCGGTTCTGCTCCTCAGTCTCCTCCGGCTCACGTGCTGACCAGGCATAAAGAGTCAGCCGAGGCCTCCAAGAAGCTGGACTTCGACTCTTCTTTTGAGAAGATGACGGCCGAAGAACTCCATGCTGGGTATACGAACCGGCTTTCCACTAGCCGAGATCTAGAACTTCGGCTGGTCAACTTGATGAAGATAAAATATGAGGTACTCCTCCTCTTGCTATAACCTTACTTAGCCCCCAAGGGTCGGTTCAATTCTACCTTAAGAGTTGAACCGGGTCTTTTCTGATCCTCTATAGAAATTCCAAATCCATTGCCCCCAAGGGCCGACTCAAACTTGATAAAGTTGAGTCGGAGCTTTAATGTAGATAGCTTGAAGAACCACTTATAGCCCCCAAGGGTCGACTCAAACTTGATAACGTTGAGTCGGAGCTTTTATTATAAGTCAATTTGAAGAGCCATATTGTAGCCTCCAAGTTCCGGATTAACTTTGATGAAGATGAGCCGGAACTGTATTGATTTGTCGAAGATCAAATATACATTAGCCCCCAAGTGTCAAACATATTGCTTGCAATCTGCTTGAGACTTGTATAACTTTGTCTTTAACCTTCATCAATTGATACGATTTCCATTCTAGCGACTTATTCTGTATTTTGATATGTCACAGGAAGCCTTAAATGAAGTTGGGTCGCAGTTGATGGACCTGAAGACCAACCTGGCGGCTCAACAAGAGGCCCGCAGTGTCGCCGATGAAAAGTGCCGGCTTCTCTCTGAGGAGCTGGCCACAATCAAGGCCAGCTCTTAAGGAGTCAACTGAATCTGAGAAGACTGCTTTGACCCAACGGGCGGATGACGCCGACCAGTGGCTGATAGCTGTGGCGGATGAACTCCAAGGCTTGAAGCTCCACATAAGCAAGATGTCAGCCGCCCTCTTTGGTAAGCTTCTGACAACTTTGTGTTTCAAATGGCTACATCTTTACTTAGACTAGCGACTCATCTGAATTGTCCGGGTTATAAAGGTCCTAGGAGCCAGCAGTTGGCTTCTGATAGCCTGCTGCCGTTGAAGGCCATCTATACCTTAACTGAGTAGTTGTGGTGTGGTGCAATCTGCACTATCAAGGCCGTGCAATATAAGGATAAAATTCTGGCGACTCTCAAGGGTGTCTTAGAGCTCTTCTCCACCATGCCGAAGCAGATCGCCGAGCTCAAGAAGTCAGCCGCCCGCCAAGGGGCCATTGCGGGCATCAGCTGGGCTTTGGCCTTTGCTCCGGGCCTAACAGCCGCCGAGATGATGGAGGGCTTCCCTTCAAGAAAAGATGACAGCTCGGAGTTTACTAACGCTGACTACAACCGGTGCATGAAGGAGTCCCAGGTGTTAGCTTCTATCTTGGCGGAGGAGGTTGATCTGTCAACTTATCAAGCAGCTTATGACCTGGAGCAGAAGAGAGTCTGCGGTCCTCTGTACGAGTGCAAAGATTTGATGCCTACTCAGAGTAAGGACCTCTTTGCTCCATATCTTGACCCGTCACCTTATTTCGAAGGCTCTTTTGCGGCTCTAATGAACTGCAATTGGGATTTGGACAACCTCCAGATCTGGGCCACAGAAGAGCCGACGCAGGATGACCCATCAGCTAATTAGCTTCTACTTAAGAACCTGTATCAGCTTAACCCGCCGTGTGACGATTGGAAAACTTGTCCGAAATTTTGATGTCCCCTGGGAGTGTAATAGCTAGATGAAACTTGTCTAAAACATGTCATGATGTTTTTAGAAGATGATCCGGTTTTTGGCTGCCATTTGTCTTTGTATGCTTTGAATCATTTAGACTTGCCTTGTCATCATAGAAGACACCTGCAGCCAAGATTAGGTAAGCTACATCCGGAGGTGGTGACTCCCTTTTTGATAATTGCGGCTAATCTGGTCAGCCGGAGATGGCATAAAGCCTGGACGATAAGGCATTTTAGAAGATACACCCGGAGGTAACAATATGGCATAAACGCCGGTGGATAAGCATTAGAAGCTGTACCCGAAGGTAAGAAGCCGCCCTCGCCATGGCTAATTTTCCTTAGCCGGATTTTTATAAGAACAGCTAATAGGCGTTAGAAGCTGTACCTGAGGGTACGAAGCTGTCGTTCACCACAACTAATTTACCTTAGCTGTTTTTACATGGCCTTACGCCGGCTAATAGGCATTAGAAGCTGTACCCAGAGGTAAGAAGCCGCCGTTTGCGGGTCATGAGATGTTAGCTACCCGTCGGTAAGAAACCTCTCATAACCGCGGCTAGACTGGTTAGCCGGAGATGGCATAAAGCCGGCGATAGGGTGTTAGAAGCGATACCCGTCGGTAAGAAGCCCCCCTCAGCAATACGGCGTGACCCGCCGGCGGATAGGCGTTAGAAGTTGTACCTGAGGGTAAGAAGCCGCCCTCGCCACGACTAATTTACCTTAGTCGGTTTTTTGTGGCAAAAATGACGGCTTAATAGGTGTCTCCCACCGTTCAGCGATACGACGCAAAGCGCTGGGGGATAGGCATTAGAAGCTGTACCGGCTAAAGGTAGGAAGCCACCCTCACCGCGGCTCATTTTCCCGAGCCGGATTTTTGTGCCATAAAGCCTGGCTGATAGGCATCTACTGCCGTTTGACAATCTCAGTTGATGCATCAATCAGAATACTGTGTAATCTTTTCCCATATGAAGATGCGTGAAACAACAGAGGCTTCTTTATTTATACATCTATGATATGTACAATGATAGTGTACAATGGTGGGTCTCGATAACCTTTAAGTGAAATAGGGCCAGAGATGCGCGATGTTCCATGGCCGACGGGTCTCCTGAGCCGCCGTATCTGAGTCGTTTCGAATATCAATGAGATAATATGACCCGTTGTCGAGATTCCTGCTGACCACAAAGGGTCCTTCCCATGGAGGTGACAGCTTATGCATATTTTTCTGGTCTTGAATCAGCCGGAGCACCAAGTTGCCCTCCTGGAAGGTCCGGGTCTTGACCCTGCGGCTATGATAGCGGCGCTGGTCTTGTTGATAAATCGCCGATCGGGCCGCTGCTAACTCTCAAGCCTCTTCCAAAGCATCCAATGCATCTTGGCATGCCGTCTCATTGTGTGTCTCAACGTAAGCCGCCACCCTTGGCGACTCATGCGGGATGTCACTGGGTAAGACGGCCTCGGCGCCGTACACCATAAAGAAGGGCGTGAAACCCGTGGACCTATTAGGGGTGGTTCTGATGCTCCATAAGACGGAGGGTAATTCTTCGACCCAACACCCGGGCGTTCGCTGCAAAGTAACCATAAGCCGCGGTTTAATCCCTCTTAGAATTTCCTGATTGGCGCGCTCCGCCTGACCATTGGACTGTGGATGTGCCAGGGCTGAAATATCAAGCCGGATATGCTCTTCGTCACATAATTTCTTCATAGCCCCCTTGGATATATTTGTACCATTGTCAGTAATAATGCTGTGCGAGTAACCAAAACGGTAGATCGGCTTCTTAATAAATAGAACCGTTGCAGCCGCATCACATTTGCTGACCGGCTCTGCCTCTATCCACTTGGTAAATTTGTCAACCGCCACCAGGAGGTGCGTTTTCTTGTCCTTGGATCTCTTGAAGGGCCCTACCATGTCCAGCCCCGAAACCGCAAACAGCCAAGTGATTGGTATCATCCTTAGTTCTTGAGCCTGAACATGAGCACGCCGGCCAAATTTCTGATTGCCGTCGCACTTGCGGACTAAATCCTCTGCATCCTTGTGAGCCGTTAACCAGAAGAACCTGTGTCGTAAAGCCTTGGCCACCAAAGATTTTGAGCCGACATGGTGTCCGCAATCACCAGCATGAATTTCATTCAAGATCTGCCGGCCCTCCTCTGGTGAAACACAACGTTGAAAACCCCCTATTACACTGCATTTATGCAACTCACCATTAACTATCGTCATGGACTTAGAATGCCGGGTGATCTCTCTGACCAGGTCTTCATCCTCAGGTAACTCGCCCCGGGTTAAATAGGCCAGATAAGGAATAGTCCAATCTGGGATAATATGTAGAGCCGCCACCAATTCTGCCTCCGGGTCAGGAACAGCCAAATCTTCCTCTGAAGGTATCTTGACCGTCGGATGGTATAAGACGTCCAGAAAGACATTAGGCGGCACCGGCTTATGTTGGGAACCTAACCGTGATAAAGCATCAGCCGCCTCGTTCTTGTGACGATTAATGTGATCTACCTAATACCCATTGAAGTGACCCGCAATAATATCAACCGCCTGCCTATAAGCCGCCATCCGCGGATCCTTGGAGTCCCAAGTGACAGAAACTTGCTGAGCCACAAGATCTGAGTCGCCCAAACACCTGACCCGGCTCAAATTCATCTCCTTGGCTAATCTAAGACCATGAAGCAAAGCCTCGTACTCAGCCACATTGTTAGTGCAGGGAAACATCAGCCAGAGCACATAACAAAACTTGTCACCCTTTGGGGATGTCACGACAACCCCTGCTCCAGACCCCTCTAACTGCTTGGATCCATCAAAGTGTATTGTCCAGTATGTGTTATCCGGCTTTTCTTCGGGAGCTTGACACTATGTCCAATCATTTATGAAATCCACCAAAGCTTGGGACTTGTCCGCCGTTCGAGGAACATACTTTAAATTAAGAGGTCCCAGCTCTAACGCCCATTTAACAATCCTTCCTGTGGCTTCTCTGTTCTGGATAATATCCCCCAACGGAGCAGAACTAACCACAGTTATCTGGTGCCCTAGAAAGTAGTGTTTTAACTTGCGGTTGGCCATGAAAACTCCGTATACCAGCTTCTGCCAATGCGGATATCTTTGCTTAGATTCTGCTAGGACCTCACTGATATAATAAACCGGCCTTTGCACAGGATACTCCTTCCCAGCCTCCTTGCGCTCGACCACAATTGCAACGCTGACTGCCCTGTTGTTAGCCGCCACATAAAGGAGCAACATTTCTTTCTCAGTCAGAGCGGCTAACACTGGCGGCTCAGTCAGCTGTTTCTTAAGCGCCTCAAGTGCTTCACCCGCCGCTTTGCTCCAGACAAACTGGTCTATCTTCTTCATCATCTGATATAAAGGAATAGCCTTCTCTCCAAGGCATCTTATGAACCGGCTCAAAGCAGCAATCTGCCTTGCCAGGCGCTGAACGTCATTAATGCATGCCGGCTCTCCTAGAGAAGTAATAGCCTTGATTTTATCCAGGTTAGCCTCGATGCCACGCTCAGATACCAAGAAACCCAAAAGCTTTCCTGCTGGAACCCCAAAGACACACTTGGTTGGGTTAAGCATCATCTTGTAGACCCGGAGATTGTCAAAGGTTTCCTTTAGGTCCTCCAAAAGAGTCTCCTTCTTTCTGGATTTGACTATGATGTCGTCCACATAAGCATGAACATTACGGCCAATTTGACTGTGAAGGAAGTTCTGTATGCACCATTGATAAGTCGCCTGGGCACTCTTGAGCCCGAAAGGCATAGAGACATAACAAAACAGCCCAAAGGGTGTAATGAATGTCGTCTTCTCCTGGTCTTTCACTACCATCTTGATCTGATGATAACTGGAATAAGCATCCAGGAAGCATAAGCTTTCACATCCTGCTGTAGCATCAATGATCTGATCAATACATGGGAGGGCAAAGGGATCAGCCGGACAAGCCTTGTTAAGGTCCGTGCAATCCACACACATACGCCATGTGCCATTCTTTTTGAGCACCAACACTGGGTTAGCCAACCATTCCGAGTGAAAAACTTCAATAATAAAACCTGCAGCCAAGAGCTGGGCAACTTCTTCCCCAATAGCCTTGCGTCTCTCCTCATTGAACCGCCACAGAAACTGTTTGATCGTCTTAAACTTTGGATCCACATTAAGGTTGTGCTCAGCGAATTCTCTCGGTACACCTAGCATGTCAGAGGGCTTCCATGCAAAGATGTCCCGATTCTCATGGATGAATTCGATGAGCGTGCTTTCCTATTTGGGATCCATATGAGCTCCAATGATGAACTGCTTAGACGAGTCGCCCGGATTGAAATCTACTGCCTTGGTATCATCTACTGAAAACTTGTGCGGCGGCTCAACCTCCGTGGTTGGCTTTTTTAGGAGGGTCATATCCTACGGATCAACATTCTCCTTATAAAACTTAAGCTCCTCCTGGGCGCAACTGGACTCTGTGTAAGCCATATCTCCTTCTTCACACTCAATAGCCGTGTTTTGGTTACCATGAACGGTGATGGTGCCATTTAAGCCGGGCATCTTGAGCTATAAGTAAACATAGCAGGGTCGAGCCATGAACTTAGCATAAGTCGACCGTCCAAACAAGGCATGATAAGGGCTCTTGATCTTAACCACCTAAAACCATAAGGACTCCACTCTATAGTTGTATTCATCGCCAAAAGCCACTTCCAAAGAAATCCTGCCCACCGGATGCACTGACTTACCCGACACCACACCATGAAAAACAGTGGACGAAGGTTTTAAGTCCTTGTCGAGCAACTTCATCCGCCGGAAGGTGTCATAATAAAGGATGTTTATGCTGCTACCGCCATCCATGAGCAGCTTGTTCAACATATACCCACCCACTTGAGGGGCTACAACCAAAGCCAGCCACCTCGGGTCATCAACGCGTGGCGGGTGCTCTTCATGGCTCCATGTTATGTCATATTCAGACCACTTTAGATACTGTGGAAGAGCCGGCGTAACCGCATTGACCGCCCATTTTCGCAACTTCTGGTCCCGTCTATTGAGACTAGTCGTGAAGATGTGGTACTGCCCGGAGCTGAGCTGCTTCGGGTTACTCTGAAAACCGGACTGATTCCGTTGTTGCTGCTATTGTTGATTATTATTACTAGAGTGCGGCTGTTGTCCCCTGTGATTATCCTGACCCGGATGACCGGATGCTGAACCGCCAGAACCAAATCCGGCTCCTGACCCGCCATGTTCTGGACCGCCTGGTGGGCCGCCACCGCGATGGTTAGGTTGTGTGACGTACCGCTTGAACTTCTGCATAAAAGAACAACTCTCCCATGTATGATTTGTCGGCCTATCAGGCAAACTGTGATTCGGACAAGGTCGCTTAGGCAACTCTTCCATGTTCGAGGAAAAATTATCCCTGCCCGAGGGCGGTCCAAACCTCCTGTTGCCCTTGGGATGATTCTGCTGGGCATTTCTATTGGCCACCAGCTCTGATCCTGCTTCTCGATTCTTGCGCTTACTCTGGCTACCATTGTTCACCACACCCTTGCCTTGGTTGCCATTCTTGCCTTGACTAGCCTTTTCCTCATCAGAACCTGGATCCTTCGTGCTGTCTGAGTTGGCGTATTTCGTGAGAGCTGTCATGAGCTCTCCCATGTCTTAACACGTACGCTTGAGCCGGCCAAGTTTCTGCTTTAGAGGAATAAAGTGGCAGTTCTTCTCTAAGATCAATACCGCTTGAGCCGCCATGATCTGCTCTGATGAGTGAATAATTGTCGAGACCCGCCATACCCATTGATGAGCCGACTCGCTCTCCTGTTGGACACAGTGATCAAGATCCATAATAGTCATAGGCTGCTTGCACGTCCCTTGAATTTTTTTAATGAATCGAGCCCTGAGCTCTGCCCATGAATTGATGGTATTTGGTGGTAACCCCTTTAGCCATGTACGAGCCGGGCCTTCAAGCATCATGATGAAATACTTGGCACAAACCGCCTCACTAACATCCAGCATCTCCATGGCCAGTTCATAGCTTTCCACCCAGGCCTCTCGGGGTAAATCAGTGGTGTAATTTGGGACCTTGCGGGGACCTTTGAAGTCTTTCGGCAACCGCTCGCTCCGGAGAGACGGCGATAGACATGACAGCCCTTCCGTCCTGGGGGTTACTCCTGCCCCTACGAAAACGGAAGGCCCGGGCTCTTGGTAAGCCGGCCTAGATGGCGCCTCTTGCGGGCTTCCCGCATGGTTTACACATGACTGTGTATCTCTTCGCGGTCGGTGACCCGTTGGAATCTCTCTGTGATGGTTGCTGCTGGAACCTGCTGGTGACTTGTAGCGCCGGCTAAAACTACGGCTAGGAAGAGGGGTTAAATGGACGTGGCTCCGGCTATGCGCGTATCTCTTCTGCTGGGCCATGGCCGTCTACAAGTACCCGATGGCATTTCGCACATCCTTTGCAAAGGGTGCTTCATCCGGGATAGGGAGCGTCTCATGCCGGGTGGCAGCTGCTACCATATTCTCAGCCCGGTTAGAATAATGACCCACCGGTATTGGAAAGCCCCTAGGTGAAGCTTGGTTACGTTGGCCGGATGAGTCGCCGGTCGTTCTGTTGGGCGGCTGTCGGGTGCACCCGCGGCTCGCCCCGCGCCAGGGGTATTAAAGAGGTTCCTCGCTTCATAACACTCTGGTAGACGGGACTGATGCCTCCTCCGGTGTACTGCCGCTGCTGACATTTGCTCCAGCCCTAGACGGAAAGCATATGTCTTGATACGTTCTGCCTCTTCTTCCATCTGGACCTTCAGCTCAGCCATCCTTTGTCGTTCCTCTGCCATCCGGCCCTTGACCCTTGCAATCTCTAGATTCCGAGCTGCTTGATTATCTGGTGTGACTTCAGTGGCCATGAGAGCCGCGAGTTCATCCATCAGCTCCACAAGAACTTGAGCCGGCGGTGGCGGGTTATCACCCGAAGTGGCGGCTCCCACGGCTGCGTTACTTGCGGCTGGGGATGCTCGCCATGAACACTGCCGCATGAACCGGAGGTTTCATAACATCCTACTCAAAGCCATCCGACTTAGGGTATGCATCGTCATAGCCCCCAAGGCTACAGTTGCGGAGCTGGTACACTGATTCTGTTTCTCCACTTGAAGATTCATCTTCTGAATAAACAAGGGTTTCCTGTGACCCGGATGCTTCCAGATCCATACCTTGAGTGAAGCCTACAAAGACATGGCTCTGACCCAGATTGGCGTGGGCAGGCCGCATGTTACTTGAAGATTGGAGACGCTGAGCCGGCTCGACGATGTTGGTGCAGACGTCCGGCCCGGGTGTAGATCCATCAGCCTTTCCGATGAAAACGTGGATCCCGCCGAACGGAACCCGGAATCCATACTCCATGGACTCGGCGTCAAGCCCCCAGCCGGCATCGTCAATGTAGAACCGGCCGCGGCGACTCTTGCTCATCCTTCTGGCCAGGTATCCCTCGAGCCCTGGGAGAGAGCCCTTTGAGAACTCAACACCACCAAGCGCAAGCCCCATGGTGGGCGCCAACTATCATGGATTTATCACGGTAGATGTCTGGGTGAATGGACTTGGATTCGAGGCCATCGCTAACGTGATGGACTCAAAGGGGTTGATTGGGACGAAGGACACGAGTTTACCCAGGTTTGGCCCCTCAAGTCGAGGTAATAGCCTACGTCCTGCTTGTTCTTGTATTGCTTGTTGTATCGGTTACAAGGGAGCTAAAGCTTGACATAGTTCTCGATAACCTGATCTTTAAGTCACCCCGGGTCTGCCTTTATATAGGAGGTTAGGACCACGGGTCTTTAAAATTGTCTAACCAAGTCTCATTGTCTATCCGAGTCTTCCTCTATCTTCTTGTCCAAGCTGTCCCCGAGCGGCTTACACGCCCGGGTCTTCTCCGTCCGGGCCACCTTGCGGCCCACACCTTGAGCCACTTATCTTACTGGGCCGTAGACTTTACGGCTCACCCTTGGGCCGGCTCACGAGCCATCAATGTGACCCAGAACCTTAATGGCGGGTCATACTGCGGGGTTATATCCCCAACAGATGGGGTGTCCATAAATTGTCTGACTACTTTGTGTGCACAAGGGTCAAAAGACCCCTGCGCACTAGGTGTCTAGAGGGTTTCTTCTGATGCTCGATGGACACCTCAGCAAACAATGCTACAAAGGATTATGAGTGGTAGGAGTAGGAGGGCTGGTGTATATGTCTTGACATATTCCCACACGACACTCATCCACGATGGCCCCTCTTAATAGTGTAGTTTTTTCTATGACTAAAATCAAACAAAAATGAAAACCTTCAAGTCGATGGTAAACCACACCTTGACCTTTTTGAATTGGGGGGCAAACAACTCCAACATGATCTTCATGGAACCACTATCCCGAGATAAACTTTACAAATTGATATTAGTTCCACTAACCACATTGTCATCACACTAAAATATAATCAAGTACCATATGCACTTTCATAGGTGTTGGGGGGCAATTAAGGCATGCTTTCTTCCCGTGTTTTAGGATCTTCTTGACAATGATCTTCAATTGTTCAAGCTATATTTTGGACAACAAATTTTCTTCCTAAGAAGGGTGAGGCGTTGAGGATTGAGTAATTTAGACTCATTTGTCTATTCAATGTTAGCTTTAAGATCTTTACTGAAGTGGGTACAAATAGACTCACATTTATAGCTCATTATGTGGTCCAACCTATGCAAACTTCCTTCATGTCTGGCTAACACAACCTAGACGGTGTGGTGGTTCTGCATGAGACATTGAATGAAATTCATTGTAAGTAACTTGATGGAGGTATCTTCAAAGTTGATTTGTAGAAGGCCAATGATAAATTCAAATGACCTAATGAAGGTTTTTACCAGGATCGAAGGAACCGGGTTGAATCTTTTTTCTAGGGAGGTAGCGTGAGAGTGATGGTACATTATGACATTGTGCATTACTTTCAGCCTCATAAAGGTCTTTGAGAGGGTGATCCTTTAACATCAATATTTTTTATATTTTCGCATAAATGTTGGTTGCCCCCATTGGTAGAGCCAAGGAGAACGATTGTGTAGGTGGTTCCATCGCACATCTAGTTCATGGGGGAGTTTCCATTTTACAATATACTATCGACACAATCATTTTTGTGGAGCATGATTTAGACGAGACCGCGAATTTGAAGATAGGTTCAAGATAAAACTGTGTTGTCGTAGGGAAAAATGTCATATGGAGGAAATACGATACTTGTGAACTTGGTACTTACAAGTTTCCTATGATCATGCTCTCATTTTTAAAGTATACATAGGGTTATGAAAATACAATATTTCTATCGTTTTAGATTTTTCTGGTAGAGTGACAAACATATTGATAAGTACTATTTGGCATGGAGGGACATTTTGAGTAGGCCTAAAGAAAAAGAGGGTTTTAGGGATTGAGGTTCTTCAAATAAAAGTTAAGTGTTTGCTTAGCAAATGGCTTACAGGCTCACTTCGAAGGATGACAGAGTGAATGCATCTATTGCATAACAAATATTTTCACTCAAAGCTATTTTCCAAAGTCACTGCGCAACCACTTGGTTCACCCTTTTGGAAGAGTCTGATGAAAACTAGGTTTTATTTTTTAATGGGGGGGGGGTCTTATTTGTGATGGAGAAGAACTAGGTTCTAGGAGGATGCCCATTGCTTTACAGTATCCTTATTTGTCAATGGTGTTTAACGCAAGGAAGACTACATTAGTACAATGTCAGGGTCAAGTCCTTTGAATATCCAATTAAAGATCGCCCTGATCCAGGATAAGTGGATTGTGTGGGTGCATTTAGTTCAAAGGTGATACATACTAGACTCACTCATGGACTAGATACATTCCGCGGGAGTTGACGCCTTATGGGTTTTCATGGTCAAATCTATCTATATGGATTTAATAAACTCCAAATCATTATTTCATTCAAAGCATATTTGGAAAATTAAAGCACCCTTCAAAATTGATATTCATGCAGTTTGTTCATGTGGGAGTAATCTAGCAAAACCTAATTGGCAAGGTAATAAGAAATGTTGCTTCTATGATTCAATGCACAATTTTCTTATTGCATGTCCTTATGCTACTCTCTTATGGTGCACGATCCATGTGACGTTCAATTTACCCTCGCCCACCAATATTACCAATATGTTTGGTATCTGGTTGAGGGGAATGAGGCCAAAACTAGAGCACAAATCCGTGTGTGAATTTGTGCTTTGCTTTGAGATATTTGGAATTGTCATAATGACTATATTTTCAATAAAGTGAAACTTCGAAAACAATTGTAGGTTATTTTCCGCTCCACGGGGTGGATATGTATATGTGGTCATTACTGCAACATGCGGAAGTGTGGGAGCTTATGGTAACTGCAAATCCTTCTTTCTACCTCTTGAGCATGCGTTGGTTTTCCCTTGAAGAGGAAAGGGTGATGCAGCGAAGTAGATAAGTACTTCCCTCATTTGTTGAGACCAAGGTATCTATCCAGTATGAGGAAGAAGAAAGTCAGCAATGGATGCACCTACACAAAAAATCAAACTCTTGCACCCAACGCTATCGAGGGGTTGTCAATCCCTTCACGATTATTTGCAAGGATTAGGTGTTGGAAATATGCCCTAGAGGCAATAAATAAAGTGTCTATTATTATATTTCCTTGTCCATGATAATCGTTTAATATCCATGCTATAATTGTATTAATTGGAAACATATTACATGTGTGGGTTAATAGACAACACTTTGTCCCTAGTATGCCTCTAGTGAACTCGCTCGTTGATCAAAGATGGTCAAGGTTTCCTAGCCATTGATATGTGATGTCATTTGATAACGGGATCACATCATTAGGAGAATGATGCGATGGACAAGACCCAAACTACAAACGTAGCATATGATCGTGTCAGTTTATTGCTACTGTTTTCTGTATGTCAAGTATATGTTCCTATGACCATGAGATCATGCAACTCACCGATACAGGAGGAGGCCTTGTGTGTATCAAACGTCGCAACATAACTGGGTGTCTATAAAGGTGCTCTACAGGTATCTCCGAGGGTGTCTGTTGAGTTGGCATGGATCAAGACTGGGATTTGTTACTCCGTGTGACGGAGAGGAATCTCAGGGCCCACTCAGTAATACAACATCACAATGAGCCTTGCAAGAAATGTGTCTAAGTGTTAGTCACAGGATCTTGTATTATGGAATGAGTAAAGAGACTTGCCGATAATGAGGTTGAACTAGGTATGGAGATACCGATGATCGAATCTCGAGCAAGTAACATACCGAAGAACAAAGGGAACATCATACGGGATTAACTGAATCCTTGACATAGAGGTTTGACCAATAAAGATCTTCGTAGAATATGTAGGAACCAATATAGGCATCCAAGTCCCGCTATTGGTTATTGACCGTAGAGGTGTCTCGGCCATGTCTACATAGTTCTCGAACCCGCAGGGTCTGCACACTTAAGGTTTTGGTGACGTTTCGGTAGTATAGAGTTATGTATGGTGGTGACCGAAGGTTGTTCGTAGTCCCGGATGAGATCCCGGATGTCACGAGGAGCTCCGAAATGGTCCAGAGGTAAATATTCATATATAGGAAGTCCTGTTTTGGTCGCCGGAAAAGTTTCGGGCTCATCGATAGTGTACCAGGAGTGCCGATAGTGTACCGGGAGACCTCCGGGAGGGGTATTTCGACCCAAGAGGCTTCATGGGCTGTGGGAGAGTAAATACCAGCCCTTAGTGGCCTGGTGGAAACCCCCACACAAGGCCCATGTGGCTAGAGAAGAAAATCCAAAGAGAAAAGGTGGAAAAAGGCAAAAATTGGGTGAATCCTAGTCCTACTAGGATTGGAGGTGGATTCCACCTCCACAACCTGGTTCGGCCGACTCCTTGTGGATTGGCCCTTGGGCCAATCCTACTCCTCTCTTCCTCCTATATATACTGGTGGTTTTAGGGTTTTTGCACAGAATTTTTAGCCACGTGTTGCCCGTTCCTCCAGTGCATAGTTTCTCCTCTAGATCGGATTTCTGCAGTGCTTAGGCGAAGCCCTGCCGGAATAGCTCCACCACCATCGCCGAAGCGCCGTCATGCTGCCGGAGAACTCTTCTTCCTCTGCACTCCTTCTTGCTGGATCAAGACGGCGGAGATCATCATCAAGCTGTACGTGTGCTGAACACGGAGGTGCCGTCCGTTCAGCGCTAGATCGGAAGGATCGTGATCAAGTTCGTGGGACGGATCGTGATCAAGTTCGTAGGATGGATCATGATTGGATCGCGGGACAGATCATGATTGGATCGCGGGACACACGGGGATTTGGATCGCGAAGACGTTCGACTACACCAACCGCGTTTCTTAACACTTCCCGCTTAGCGATCTACAAGGGTACGTAGATCCACTCTCCCTCTCGTAGATGGTCATCACCATGGATATATCTGCGTGTGCGTAGGAAACTTTTTGTTTCCCATGCAATGTTCCCCATCAGTGGTATCAGAGCTAGGTCTATGTGTAGATGAGATCTCGAGTAGAACACAAAAGGTTTGTGGGCGTTGATGCTTAGATTGCTTCCTCCCTTGGTCGGATTTTGGTTCAGCGGTATTGTGAGATGAAGCGGCCCGAACCAACATTACTCATACACTTACGAGAGACCGGTTCCCTTGACTGCAACTTGTTGCATAGATGGCTTGCGGGTGCCAATTTCTCTCACTTTAGTTGGATCAGACTCGACAAAGGCGGTCCTTGAGAAGGTTGAAAAGCAACTAGTGTATCACCGTTGTGGTTTTTGCGTAGATGAGAATAGTTCTTGCTAGATACCCGTAGCAGCCACGTAAAACATGCAACAACAATTAGAGAACGTCAAACTTGTTTTTACAGGGTATGTTGTGATGTGATATGGCCAATTACATGATGTGATATATGTGATGTATGAGATGATCATGTGATGTGATGCAACCGACAGGAGCCATAGGGTTTTCTTTAATTATTGTATAACCTGCGTGTCAATCATTAAGCGCTATGTAATGCTTTAATTTATCGCTAAACGGTAGCAATAGTAGTAGAAGCATGTTGGGCGTGACAACCCCGATGGCGACACGTTGATGAAGATCAAGATGATGAAGATCATGGTGTCATGCCGGTGACGATGGAGATCATGCCAGTGCTTCCTAGATGGAGATCAAAAGCACAAGTTCATGGCCATATCATGTCACTTATGAATTGCATGTGATGTTAATCCTTTTATGCACCTTGTTTTGCTTAGGACGACGGTAGCATTATAAGGTGACCCCTCACTTAAATTTCAAGATGAATTGTGTTCTCCCCGAGTGTGCACCATTGCGAAAGTTCGTCGTGTTGAGACACCACGTGATGATCGGGTGTGATAGACTCTACGTTCACATACAATGGGTGCAAGTCAGTGCTGCACGTGCAGAACACTAGGGTTAAACTTGACGAGCCTAGCATGTACAGACATTGCCTCGGGACACAAGAGTCCAAAAGGTCGAACATGAGTCATATAGTAGATATGATCAACATAATGATGTTCACCATTGAAGCCACCTCAACTGACGTGATGATCAGACTTGAGTTGGTGGATTTGGATCATGTGACACTCAGATGACCCGAGGGATGTCAATTTGAGTGGGAGCTTTAGTAATTTGATTAACTAAACTCATTATCTTGAACAATAGTCTAAGTAAACTTTGCATATTTATGTCGTAGATCAATGGCTCGCATAGTAGCACCCCTGAATTTTAATGCATTCCTAGAGAAATCTAAGTTGAAAGATGATGGAAGTAACTTTGTTGACTGGGCCCGTAATCTAAGGATTATCCTCACGGCTTCCCAAAAATCATATGTCCTTGATGCACCGCTTGGTGACCAACCAGAAGACATGACCTCCGAAGACGTTCAGAACGCTTGGGAGGCACGTACTGGAGATTACTCAATAGTTCAGTGTGCAATATTGTATGTCTTAGAACCAGGACTTCAAAGACATTTTGAACGTCATGGAGCATATGAGATGTTCCAGGAGTTGAAGTTTATCTTTCAGAAGAATGCCCAGATCGAGAGGTATGAAACCTCCGATAAGTTCTATGCTTGCAAGATGGAGGAGAATGGGTCTATCGGTGAACATATACTTAGAATGTCTGGGTATTCAACTCGTCTAGCGGAGTTGGGAATTGCCCTTCCACCAGAGGCGATCACTGACAGAGTTCTTCAATCACTGCCACCTAGTTACAAGAGCTTTGTGATGAACTATAACATGCACGGGATGAACAAGTCAGTCGCTGAGCTGTTTGCGATGCTAAAAGTCGCTGAGTCTGAAATCCAGAAAGAACATCAAGTGTTGATGGTCAATAAAACCACTAGTTTCAAGAAAAATGGCAAGGGCAAAGGCAAGAAGGGTAAAACCAAGAAGGATGGCAAAGAAGTTGCTACTCCTGTAAAGAAGCCTAAGCATGGACCTAAGCCAGAAACTGAGTGCTTTCATTGGAAGGGAACTGGTCACTGGAAGCGGAACTGCCCCAAGTACCTGGCTCACAAGAAGGCGACCAATGACAAACAAGGTATATATGATATACATGTTATTGATGTGTACCTTACTAGCTCTCGTTGTAGTACCTGGGTATTTGATACCGGTTCGGTTGCTCACATTTGCAACTCAAAACAGGAACTACGGAATAGATGAAGGCTGGCAAAGGATGAAGTGATGATGCATGTGGGAAATGGTTCCAAGGTTGATGTGATCACCATCGGCATGCTCTCTCTTCGATTACCATCTGGATTAGTGATGAACCTAAATAATTGTTATTTAGTGCCTGCGTTAAGCATGAACATTATATCTGGATCTTGTTTATTGCGAGACAGTTACTCATTTAAATCAGAGAATAAAGGTTGTTCTATTTATATGAGTAATATCTTTTATGGTCATGCACCCAATGTGAGGGGTTTATTCATATTGAATATTGATAGTGATGACACACATGTTCATAACATTGATGCCAAAAGATGTAGAGTTGATAATGATAGTACCACTTTCTTGTGGCACTGCCATTTAGGTCATATTGGTGTAAAACGCATGAGGAAGCTCCATGCTGATGGACTTTTGGAGTCACTTGATTTTGAATCACTTGACACATGTGAACCATGCCTCATGGGCAAGATGACTAAAACACCGTTCTCTGGAACAATGGAACGGGCGAGTGACTTATTGGAAATCATACGTAGTGATGTGTGCGGTCCAATGAATGTTACAGCGCATGGTGGATATCGTTATTTTCTCACCTTCACTGATGACTTAAGTAGATATGGGTATATTTACTTGATGAAACACAAGTCTGAAATGTTTGAAAAGTTCAAGCAATTTCAGAGTGAAGTTGAGAATCATCATAACAAGAAGATTAAATTCCTACGATCTGATCGAGGAGGTGAATATCTGAGTTATGAGTTTGGCAGTCACTTAAGACAGTGTGGAATTGTTTCATAGTTGACACCGCCCGGAACACCACAGCGTAATGGTGTGTCCGAACGTTGTAATCGAACCTTATTAGATATGGTGTGTTCTATGATGTCTCTCGCTGACTTGCCACTATCGTTTTGGGGTTATGCATTAGCGACAACTGCATTCACTTCAAATTGGGCACCATCGAAATCCGTTGAGACGACGCCATATGAACTATGGTTTGGCAAGAGGGCAAAGTTGTCGTTTCTTAAAGTTTGGGGATGTGATGCTTATGTCAAAAAGCTTCAGCCGAAAAACCGGAACCAAAGCGGAAAAATGCGTCTTCATAGGATACCCAAAAGAGACAGTCGGGTATACCTTCTATCTCAGATCCGAAGGCAAAGTGTTTGTCGCTAAGAATAGAACATTTCTTGAGAAAGAGTTTCTCTCGAAAGAATTGAGTGGGAGGAAAATAGAGCTTGATGAGGTTATTGAACCTTTACTTCAACCAGAAAGTAGCGCAGCGCAGAAAGATGTTTCTATGGAACCTATGGCGGTAGAAGAGGAAGTTAATGATGATGATCATGAAGCTTCGGATCAAGCTGCTATTGAACCTCGTAGGTCGACAAGGCCGCGTACTACTCCTGAGTGGTATGGCAACCCTGTCTTGGAGGTCATGGTGTTGGACAACAATGAACCTATGAGCTATGGAGGAGTAGTGATGGGCTCAGATTCCGAGAAATGGTTAGAGGCCATGAAAACCGAGATGGGATCCATGTATGAAAGCAAAGTATGGACTTTGGAAGTATTAGCTGAAGGGCGAAAGGCCATTCAGAACAAATGGATCTTTAAGAAGAAGACAGACATGGACGGTAATGTCACCGTCTATAAAGCTCGACTTGTGGCAAAGGTTTTTTCACAAATGAAATTTGGCAGATGGATGTCAAAACAGCGTTCCTCAACAGTTTCCTTGAGGAAGAGTTGTATATGATGCAACCAGAATGTTTTGTCGATCCAGAGAATGCTGACAAAGTTTGCAAACTCCAGCGATCCATTTATGGGCTTGTGCAAGCATCTCAGAGTTGGAATAAGCGTTTAGATGAGGTGATCAAAGCATTTGAGTTTATACAAGTTGTTGGAGAAGCTTGTATTTACAAGAAAGTGAGTGGGAGCTCTATAGAGTTTCTAATATTATATGTGGATGACATATTGCTGATTGGAAAAAATATAGAAATGCTGGAAAGCGTGAAGGAATGTTTGAACAAGAGTTTTTCAATGCAGGACCTAGGAGAAGCTGCTTTCATATTAGGCATTAAGATCTATAGAGATAGATCGAAACGCTTGATAGCACTTTCACACAGCACATACCTTGATAAAGTTTTGAAGAAGTTCAAAATGGATCAGTCCAAGAAGGGGTTCTTGCCTGTGTTACAAGGTGTGAAGTTGAGTAAGACTTAATGCCCAGTGACTTCAGAGGATAGAGAAAAGATGAGTGTCATCCCCTATTCTTCAGCCATAGGCTCTATCATGTATGCAATGTTGTGCACAAGACCCGATGTTAGCCTTGCCATAAGTATGGCCAGAAGGTTTCAAAGTGATCCTGGAATGGAACACTCGACAGCGGTCAAGAATATCCTTAAGTACTTGAAAAGGACTAAGGAAATGTTTCTCGTTTATGGAGGTGATGAAGATCTCGTCGTAAAGGCTTACGTCGATGCAAGCTTTGACACTGATCCGGATGACTCTAAGTCACAAACCGGATACGTATTTATTCTCAACGGGGGAGCGGTAAGCTGGTGTAGTTCCAAGCAAAGCGTGGTAGCCGATTCTACATGTGAAGCGGAGTACATCACAGCCTCGAAGACGGCGAAGGAAGGTGTATGGATGAAGCAGTTCATGACAGATCTTGGAGTAGTGCCCAGTGCACTGAATCCAATGAACCTGTTCTGTGACAACACTAGTGCCATTGCTTTGGCCAAGGAACCAAGGTTTCACAAGAGGACCAGACACATAAAGCGACGCTTCAACTCCATCTACGATTACATCAAGGAGAAGGACATAAATATTTGCAAAGTGCACACGGATCTGAATGTTGCAGACCCATTGACTAAACCTCTTCCAAGGGCTAAACATGATCAATACCAGAACTACATGGGTGTTCAATTCATTACAAAGTAAATCCCATAGTGATGTGAGCTAAATTATTGACTGTAGTGCAAGTGGGAGACTGTTGGAAATATGCCCTAGAGGCAATAAATAAAGTGTTTATTATTATATTTCCTTGTTCATGATAATCATTTATTATCCATGCTATAATTGTATTAATTGGAAACACATTACATGTGTGGGTATATAGACAACACTTTGTCCCTAGTATGCCTCTAGTGAACTAGCTCGTTGATCAAAGATGGTCAAGGTTTCCTAGCCATTGACATGTGATGTCATTTGATAATGGGATCACATCATTAGGAGAATGATGTGATGGACAAGAATCAAACTACAAACGTAGCATATGATCGTGTCAGTTTATTGCTCCTGTTTTCTGCATCTCAAGTATATGTTTCTATGACCATGAGATCATGCAACTCATGGATACCGGAGGAGGCCTTGTGTGTATCAAACGTTGCAACGTAACTGGGTGTCTATAAAGATGCTCTATAGGTATCTCCGATGGTGTGTGTTGAGTTGGCATGGATCGAGACTGGGATTTGTTACTCCGTGTGACGGAGAGGTATCTCGGGGCCCACTCGGTAATGCAACATCACAATAAGCCTTGCAAGCAATGTGACTAATTGTTAGTTGCGGGATCTTGTATTACATAACGAGTAAAGAGACTTGCCGGTAACGAGGTTGAACTAGGTATGGAGATACCGACGATCGAATCTCGGGCAAGTAACATACCGAAGAACAAAGGGAACGTGATACGAGATTAACTGAATCTTCGTGGAATATGTAGGAACCAATATGGGCATCCAGGTCCAGCTATTGGTTATTGTAGCGACCCGACCTGAAAGGTTGAATCTCCGGTGTTTCCGTACCATCCCAAGATCATGCTGGTACACACACAGTACATCAATGTATATATCAAAGGGAAATCACACGACATTTATTAATCGTAAATCTCATATCGAGTCCTTTATTACAATAAAGATTACAATAAAGTGGCTGAAGGCCAACTCATGAGAGTATCTAAATCTTGCGGAAGCTTCAAAGGTAGTGAAGTCCATCTGACTCCAAGGGCATCTCACCGAGCGTAGAGCGTATCCTCACTCCTGGTCGGAAAAATACTCTGCAACATGATACGTTGCAGCCGTGTAGGTCAGCATATGGAATATGCTGGCAAAGTCACAAGAGAGGGGTGAAAAGATAATCATCTAATCTACATGCATATATGGCAGGTGGGGTAGTAAGTTTTTGCGTAAAGCCAATTTTCCTACATCAAGAGAGGGCTAAGAAAAATTATTACTAAGTTGGTTGATTAATGAGATGGTTCCACCAACCAATTCTCATACCCAAGTTATTAATACCCACATCATCATATTAATTGTGTTGAGGGTTCCGGAAGTTTCAGTTCCTTTGGCTCAATTCGTCCATGACCGTGGACACGGCTAATCGATTAGGTTTGAGTACTCTGCAGAGTTTTGCACACGTTCCCCACAAGATTTGGTCGCCTCCGTTTGATTTCTCGCACTTTAGGGTGTTTGAGAAATGGATGACAAAAACATGTTCTTCCAAAGGGTTTCCCTACGACTCTGTCGGTGCCCATCCTTTCCTACCGTTCTTCTACATCTCGTAGCACCGCCTGTCCAGGGTCACCACGATATCCAACCAAGCCAGAGCCCATAATGACTTGTAGCTGTGCAGTTAAGCCTTGGGTCTTGAAGCATCCATCCATGTCTTTGTGCCTGGGTGGACCTTTCCGCGTGAATACTGGCACATCTCCAGCATCACCTAGGCTAACCACTGGTTTCTCCAGGGCGCCGTTCAACCATCATCCACCCAGAGGTATGTTGAAAACTTGGAAACCTTGAAGTCTTGATCATAGTAGGTCTTGAAATTATTATCTCACACTGTCATGAATCACACATCCAACCCCGTCTACTAATAGCATAGCAAAATTAATTGAACGTTTCCCGGGGCCAAAGTGTCGAAGGTTGAGGGGTGCCTACCACATGATACTACATTCAGTAATGAAATTTCCAATTTACCTACTTTGCATGCAATTGGGGTGATGGAAGAACTAATGCAATAAAACATAGGTATACATGATCAAAGTGACTTGCCTGATTGACGATCTTCGTACTCGAGGGACTCTAGGTAACAAGCCTCGCACTCCGGATGATCTAACGAATCAAACGAGAGCACTCAATAAGCATACAACAAAGATTGTAACTCACAAAATCAGGAATGAACTAGAATCACTCAAGACAAAACAGGGCACAATCACAAGAAAAGCAATCAACGCATAGTTTTGTTTTCTAAAAGATGATGGGTGAACTACTACTAACAAATAGAACTATTAGTATTGGGTTTAACTAAAACAATAGTTGACAGGAAAGAACAATAAAAATATTTTATTAATAAACAGAATTAAATCCATTTAAAGTTTTGTTAAGAAAAATCTTAGTAGGGTTTTAAAAGTTTTGGTAAACACTACTACATAACTATAGTTTGTCTATAGCAATAGAGTGAAACTAAACTATTATTTTATTAACAAAACAATTTTATTAACATAAAAGAATTTACTAAATTTTTTTCTTAGAAAACAGAATCTAATTATCTAAAACTTTGTTAAAAGAATCTATTAGTATTTTGTTTTTATCAAACTATACTTAATTGAAAAGGAGTTTAGATTCCTATGATATTAAGTATAAAACTAAGTGAAAATATATTTTTATTAACAACAAGTAAAACACCTAATGTTTACACAACAGAATCTACTGAAACAAAATATAACTAATTCTGATTTGAACTAACTTAAAACTATATTAATTAAACTATACTAACCACTAGGCAGATTCTGTTTATAGCTAAAACACTAAACAAATCTATCCTAAAAATCTTCAAACTAAGCATGATGAAAGTCCTAACTAATACCAAGCAGTAGCAAAAAGATTTATGCAAAAATCTATTTTCAAACTCTAGTTATTCAGATTTGAGTAGTTTGAGCAAATTTGATTAAATTCAAATGTTAGAGGTCAAATTTAAAATCTAAGACTACAGGGTGAAACTACATTAAATATGTGAACTAATGCAAAAAGAATTAATTAAAAAAAATAAATAGTTTAAAATATATAAACAAAACAAAATCATAAAACATTCTGTTAACAGAAAAGAAAACTTAAAGCTAACACACGGGCCGGCTACGTGGCAAGCGGTGATTGGCTGAGCTAGCGTGAGCGCGGGAGACGAGCGAGCGGTGGCCGAACACTAAGGGATAATGGTTCGCGTATTAAATCTTCTAATCCGAAGCGTTGCCTATTGATCCGACGGTCCAGGGGAGTCCGGCGACTTACAGGGGGGGGGGGGGAAGGAGGTCTCCGGTGAGGATGGCGGCGACCGGAAGCAGGTGGTGGTCAGGGTGGTCGCTCCGGTGGTCGAGGTGGTCGTCAGAGAAGTCCAGGCGACAGCGGTGATCGTCCAGAATGCTCTAGTGGCGCCGGACGGAGCTGAGGGCGAGGGAGTCGACGGCCAGGTGCTCGGGGAGGTTCGGTGGTCGGGGAACTCCGGCGAGCTCGATGCAGTGCTCTGGCTAGGGTGAGAGAGGGGTTCGGGGGTGGTGGTGGAATGGAGCGTGGAGGTGGCCGGCTTTATATAGGGCCGCGGGTGGGGCGAGGGGAAGGAAAGGGAGGGAGATCCGGCGAGGAGGGATCACCGGCGAGGGTTACGGGCGCGAGGAAGACGGTGACCGCTATGTCTTCAAGATCGGGCGGTGGGGTCCGCTTGCCAGAGAGAGGGAGGGCAGCGTCTGCGCGTCGGCCAGCCGGTGAAAAGGAAAGTCGGAGCAGGCTTTAATAGCAGACGAGCCGGTCGGGCTTTTAAAGCTTTAAAATCTTTCCTATTTTCAAATATTTAGCGCAGTAAAACTCAATTAATGCCTTTGATATAATTCCAAATATAGTAAAGTTATATATCAAAATTAACAGAAGAATAAATTCCATTTATTGAACATTTTTATTCTGTAATTTGAATAATTTGAAAGAAAATATTATTTTCAGAAATTGCCTATTTGCTTTTAAATCCTTTTGCAAATATTTTTAAAAATACCCCCTGGTTTTTATAGCTCAAATAAATCACCAAGAAGTCCCTGGTGTGGAGTGTCATGTTCCTCCTCTTATTTTGAACTTTTTCCAAGGTTTTCAAATAGGTGAAACAAGAATGGTGAAAATTGAAAGAGGTTTTCAGAAAACCAGAAGAAGCACTTCAACTAATTCATACATTCAAGCAATGATGATGATGATGCATAGCTATATTTCATAACATTCCAAAATGAAATTTTGGGATGTTACAAACCTACCCACCTTAAGATGAATCTCGCCCTCGAGATTCGGGTTGGCTAGAAAATAGGTGCGGGTGGTCTCTACGAAGATCTTCTTCGCGTTCCCAAGTGGCTTCTTCCTTGGTGTGGTGACTCCACAAAACCTTATAGAACTTGATGATCCTGCTATGGGTAACTCTGTTGGCAGTCTCGAGGATCCTGACAGGCTTCTCCTCGTAGGTCAGATCACTGTCAAGCTGTATGGCCTCTAGGGGCACGGTGTCTCTCAAAGGAATATCAGCCATCTCAGCATGGCATTTCTTTAGCTGGGAAACATGGAACACATCATGAACTCCGGACAATCCTTCCGGCAATTCCAGCTTGTATGCAACTTCGCCTCTATGTTCAAAATTTTTGTAGGGGCCTATGAACCTGGGTGCTAACTTTCCTTTAACACCAAACCTCCTGATTCCTCGAAGTGGGGACACACGAAGATATGCTCGGTCTCCCACTTCATACGTCACTTCCTTACGTTTGCTGTCAGCATAACTCTTCTGTCGAGATTGAGCTATCTTGAGTCTGTCACGAATCAGCTTGATTTTCTCTTCAGAATCTCGGATAAGGTCGGGACCAAAAAGTTTTCGGTCTCCAACACCATCCCACATCAATGGTGTTCTGCACGTCCTTCCGTATAAAGCTTCAAAAGGGGCCATCTTCAGACTGGTCTGATAATTGTTGTTGTATGAAAATTCTGCATAAGGTAAGTTTTCATCCCAACTAGATCCATAATCTAGCGCACAAGCTCTCAACATGTCCTCCAGAATCTGGTTGACTCTCTCAGTCTGTCCATCGGTCTGCGGATGAAAAGTTGTACTGAACTCCAGCCACGTACCAAAAGTTTCATGTAGTTGATGCCAAAACCTTGAGGTAAATTGTGTTCCTCTATCTGACACGATACTCCTCAGAACTCCATGCAGACACACAATCCTGGTCATGTATATCTTAGCTAGCTTAGCACTGGTATAAGTGGTCTTCACTGGAATGAAATGAGCCACCTTGGTCAAGCGATCTACCACTACCCAGATGGAATCATAACCTGAATGGGTCCTGGGTAATCCTGTGATGAAGTCCATACCAAGCTTTTCCCATTTCCACTCGGGTATCGGCAAAGGTTGGAGTAATCCTGCTGGTTTCTGATGTTCCGCCTTTACTCGCTGACAAACATCACATACCGCCACATGTTCGGCAATATCCTTATTCATACTTGTCCACCAATAACTTTCCTTCAAATCCAGGTACATCTTGGTGTTGCCTGGGTGTATTGAGTAAGGGGAATCATGGGCTTCCTGAAGTATTAACTTCCTGAGCTCTGGGTCATTGGGCACATAGATTCGGTTCTCAAACCACAGAGTTCCTTGTTCATCCTCACAAAAACCTTTAGCTTTACCATATTTCATTCCTTGCTTAATCTCAGCTATCTCCTTGTCCGACTTCTGGGCTTCACGAATTCTTTCGGTCAAGGTGGACTGGATCTCCAGTGTGGCAACATATCCTCTTGGAACTATCTCTAGCCGGAGCTCTCTGAGATCGTCGGCTAACTCCTGAGGTAGTCCTCCCGCCGTGAGTGTGTTTACATAAGTTTTCCGACTCAAGGCATCTGCTACCACATTTTCCTTACTTGGATGGTAGTGTAATCTCATGTCATAGTCCTTGATTAACTCTAACCATCTCCTCTGTCTGAGGTTCAACTCTTTCTGCATGAAGATATACTTCAGGCTCTTATGATCGGTGTAAACATCACAACTATTTTCGATAAGGAAATGTCTCCAAGTCTTGAGTGCGTGCACTACGGCTGCTAGTTCCAAATCATGGGTGGCATAATTCAACTCATGAGGTCGTAGTTGTCTGGATGCATAAGCTACAACCTTTCCATCTTGCATGAGTACTCCTCCAAGGCCTTGACGTGAAGCATCACAGTAAACCTGGAAGTCCTTCCGAATATTGGGCAAAATCAACACTGGGGCTGTGACCAAATGTTTCTTCAACTCCTGGAAACTGGCTTCACATTCCTCAGTCCAAATATACTTAGACTCTTTCTTCAACAACTCCGTCATGGGCTTGGCAATCTTTGAGAAGTTCTAAATGAACCTCTGGTAATATCCGGCAAGTCCGAGGGAACTGCGGATCTCCTTAACCAAGGTGGGTGACTTCCACTCGGTGACGGCTTCAGCCTTAGCGGGGTCCACTGCTATTCCATCTCCGGAATAACATGTCCAAGGAATCCGACTTCCGTCAGCCAGAATTCACATTTGCTGAACTTGGCATATAACTGATGCTCTCTAAGCTTCTCCAGAACTAAACGCAAATGTTCCTTGTGTTCTTCCTCGTTCTTGGAGAATATCAAAATGTCATCGATGAACACCACGACAAACTTGTCCAGGTATTCCATGAATACTTTGTTCATCAAACTCATGATGTAAGCAAGAGCATTTGTCAAACCAAAAGACATGACAGTATACTCATACAAGCCATACCTTGTGGTGAAAGCTGTTTTGGGTATATCCTGTTCACGAATTTTGAATTGGTGATACCCTGATCGAAGATCGATCTTGGAGAATACTTTGGCTCCTATGAGCTGATCAAACAAGTCATTAATCATCAACAGAGGGTACTTGTTCTTGATAGTCACCTCATTCAAGGCACGATAATCGACTACCATTCTCAAGGTTTTATCCTTCTTCTCCACCAAAAGAACTGGGGCTCCCCAAGGTGAAGAACTTGGACGAATATATCCCTTGTCCAATAACTCCTTAATTTGCTTCTTGATTTCTAATAGATCATTTGCGGGCATCCGATAGGGTCTCTTGGAAATCGTGGCTGTCCCTGGTAGTAGCTCTATTAGGAACTCAATCTCCATATCTGGTGGCATGCCTGGTAATTCCTTCAGGAATACATCTGGAAAGTCTCGTACAATCGGCACTTCCTCCTGAACAACTCCTGTGAGGGAATTTAACCGAGCACTCATCTGGGTGCGTCGGGATACATACTTAATCCTCTTGTTCTCCAGAGTGGTGAGTGAAATAGACTTGCTAGGGCAATCAAGATTTCCTTCATACTTGGTCATCCAATCCGTGCCTAGGATTACATCCCATCCCTGGGACTCTAAGACAATGAGGTCGGTGGGAAAAACATGGTTTCCTATATTGAGCTTCAAGGCATGGCATCCTATCCCTGCCATCATCATACCTCCTGGGAATTGACCTTAAATGGCTGACTAAGGGTTTTGGTGGGCAAACCATACTTATCCACAACTACCCTTGATATGAATGAATGACTTGCACCGGAATCAAAAAGTACTGTAACTGGACGTGAATGCAGTAAAAACTTACCAAACACAGTCTCGGGCTGATCATAGACTTCTTCCACATCGAGGTGGTTCACCTGGGCACGAGGAAACGGATTTGGCTTCTTAGCTGCAGAGTTGTCGTTTCCATTCCCTTGCTTGCTCTGGGGACACTCAGTAGCATAGTTCCCTATCTTCTGGCACTTGAAACATGTGATGTGGTTCAGATCCTTCTGAGTAGGAGCGTGACGGTGCTGGTTGTTGTTCCCATTCCCATTGTCAGTCTTGAAGTTGCCATGGTTGGGACGGGCATTCCCATTTCCTCCATGGTTGTGGCCTCCATGGTTGTGCATGGCATGAGTGTGCCTTCCAAACTTACCGGTCCCTGATCCGGTATTCCCTGAGTACGGGGAGTAGCGGGGCTTCCGATGAGCTCCAGAGTTGAATTCCCCTGAGTATACTTCCTCTTGCGGTTCTCAATTTTTTGCTGTTTTCCCTCCAAGATGAGGGCCTTGTCCACCAGTTCTTGTTAGTTGATGAAAGTAGCCACTACCAGCTGCATGCTCAACTCATCGTTGAGTCCTTCCAGAAACTTCTCCTGCTTGGACGCATCATCGGCCACATCTCCTGGTGCATAATGGGCCAACATGCTGAATTCATCCACATATTGGGCCACGGAGCGATTCCCCTGGCGTAAGTTGCGAAACTCGCGCTTCTTCAGACTCATGGCTCCAGCTGAGACATGAGCGGTGCGGAAAGCAAGCTTGAATTGTTCCCAAGTCACACCAGCAATAGGATATGTGGTGGTGTAGTTCTCCCACCATGAAGCTGCTGGTCCTTCGAGTTGATGTGCGGCAAAGCGCACCTTCTTAGCGTCAGTACATCCAGTGGTGACGAGTTCCCTCTCCATCTTACGGAGCCAGTCATCTGCCACAATGGGCTCAGTGCTGCTGGAGAAAGTTGGAGGGTTCAACCTCAGAAAACGGGTGAGGTTGTCAGCCTGAGGTGGATGGTGGTTGTTGTTGTTGTTGTTCTGGTTGTTGGTCTGATTCTGGATCAATAGCTGCATCAGTGCGTTCTGCTGCTGGAGGAGTTGCGTGAGTTCCGGCGGGGAAGTGAAGTCGGACTCACGTCGTGGAGGCATCTTGATGTTTTCACAGGGGTGAGAATTAGAATAGAACAAGGGCCTAGAAAGAAAATCACTACCCATATGCAATGCACAAACATATCACACCAACACTCATTCATTTATTCAACTCAAAGTCACACATCGAGATACAAATCTCCATTCAAACTAAACATCAACCTACGCTTTAACGTTGAAAATAAAAGATACATGGGGGCGTAACTAAAGTTGTCCTCATAAATACATGGTGACGGAGCCTCCTCCAGTGGTGCTCTCCTCATAGTCATCATCGTTGTTGATCAAAGGAGCCATGTCTCCCTCAGGATGAAGATTTTCACCCATGTCCATCTGTTCCTCCAGAGTTGCGATGCGAGTGTTTATCTTGTTGATCCTCTCTATGAAATCCTTCACTTCATACTCGTGCTCATACTCGGCTTCCCGTAAGTCAGCTTCGAGGTCAATCTCACGGTTCATTAGCCTCTTGATCATCTTCGTGTCAGCACGAACTCGAAGCTCCAGAGTCCTGATGTGAGTCTCCAAGGTCTGGATATAGGAAATGGTGGTGTCTGCAGTGGGAGTGTTTATGATGTTTCCATGGGCATCCCTGCGACAAACCACGCTGAGTACTGGTGAAATGGTTCCACCTCTGTATTCCTCCCGAATACGTCCAAGGGCACGATGAATGGCCATGTCTCTCCCAAGTATCCAGCTGGGTGCCACAAATTTAAGTCGATGGGTTCCTTCCGATTCCCAAAGGTCTTTCCTGGAATGTGCACCTCGATTCTGTAGCGTCCGTCTTGTGGAAAATACATGATAGGAGTCCCGGTGATGCTCGACAAAGCAATCCTCACGTCCCTGACGATCCTCATCAGCTCCTTGCCAAAGGGCATTGTTGCGTCAGGCTGGCAAAACTCCGTGATCAACACTGGGATGAAGGTGGCCATCTATAAATTTTGAAATAATCAGAGGGAAGTCAGAAACGAGTAGGTGAGAGTAATAGAATTTTAAAGACAAAAGACAAATAAATCCTAAGGCTTTTCCAATCCTAGAGGTTACGTCCTACGGTCAGCGCAGGCTCTGATACCATTTCTGTAGCGACCTGACCTGAAAGCTCGAATCTTCGGTGTTTCCGTACCATCCCAAGATCATGCTGGTACACACACGGTACATCAATGTATATATCAAAGGGAAATCACACAACATTTATGAATCGTAAATCTCATATCGAGTCCTTTATTACAATAAAGATTACAATAAAGTGGCTGAAGGTCAACTCATGAGAGTATCTAAATCTTGCGGAAGCTTCAAAGGTAGTGAAGTCCATCTGACTCCAAGGGCATCTCACCGAGCGTAGAGCATATCCTCACTCCTGGTCGGAAAAATACTCTGCAACATGATACGTTGCAGCCGTGTAGGTCAGCATATGGAATATGCCGGCAAAGTCACAAGAGAGGGGTGAAAAGATAATCATCAAATCTACATGCATATATGGCAGGTGGGGTAGTAAGTTTTTGCGTAAAGCCAATTTTCCTACATCAAGAGAGGGCTAAGAAAAATTATTACTAAGTTGGTTGATTAATGAGATGGTTCCACCTACCAATTCTCATACCCAAGTTATTAATACCCACATCATCATATTAATTGTGTTGAGTGTTCCGAAAGTTTCAGTTCCTTTGGCTCAATTCGTCCATGACCGTGGACACGGCTAATCGATTAGGTTTGAGTACTCTGCAGAGTTTTGCACACGTTCCCCACAAGATTTGGTCGCCTCCGTTTGATTTCTCGCACTTTAGGGTGTTTGAGAAATGGATGACAAAAACATGTTCTTCCAAAGGGTTTCCCTGCGACTCTGTCGGTGCCCATCCTTTCCTACCGTTCTTCTACATCTCGTAGCACCGCCTGTCCAGGGTCACCACGATATCCAACCAAGCCAGAGCCCATAATGACTTGTAGCTGTGCAGTTAAGCCTTGGGTCTTGAAGCATCCATCCATGTCTTTGTGCCTGGGTGGACCTTTCCGCGTGAATACTGGCACATCTCCAGCATCACCTAGGCTAACCACTGGTTTCTCCAGGGCGCCGTTCAACCATCATCCACCCAGAGGTATGTTGAAAACTTGGAAACCTTGAAGTCTTGATCATAGTAGGTCTTGAAATTATTATCTCACACTGTCATGAATCACACATCCAACCCCGTCTACTAATAGCATAGCAAAATTAATTGAACGTTTCCCGGGGCCAAAGTGTCGAAGGTTGAGGGGTGCCTACCACATGATACTACATTCAGTAACGAAATTTCCAATTTACCTACTTTGCATGCAATTGGGGTGATGGAAGAACTAATGCAATAAAACATAGGTATACATGATCAAAGTGACTTGCCTGATTGACGATCTTCGTACTCGAGGGACTCTAGGTAACAAGCCTCGCACTCCGGATGATCTAACGAATCAAACGAGAGCACTCAATAAGCATACAACAAAGATTGTAACTCACAAAATCCGGATGATCTAGGGTTTTAAAAGTTTTGGTAAACACTACTACATAACTATAGTTTGTCTATAGCAATAGAGTGAAACTAAACTATTATTTTATTAACAAAACAATTTTCTTAACAGAAAATAATTTACTAATTTCTTTCTTAGAAAACAGAATCTAATTATCTAAAACTTTGTTAAAAGAATCTATTAGTATTTTGTTTTTATCAAACTATACTTAATTGAAAAGGAGTAGAGATTCCTATGATATTAAGTATAAAACTAAGCAAAAAAATATTTTTATTGACAGCAAGTAAAACACCTAATGTTTAAACAACAGAATCTACTGAAACAAAATATAACTAATTCTGATTTGAACTAACTAAAAACTAAATTAAATAAACTATACTATCCACTAGGCAGATTCTGTTTATAGCTAAAACACTAAACAAATCTATCCTAAAAATCTTCAAACTAAGCATGATGAAATTCCTAACTAATACCAAGCAGTAGCAAAAAGATTCATGCAAAAATCCATTTTTAAACTCTACTTATTCAGATTTGAGTAGTTTCAGCAAATTTGATTAAATTCAAATTTTAGAGTTCAAATTTAAAATCTAAGACTAGAGGGTGAAACTACATGAAATATGTGAACTAATGCAACAATAATTAATTAAAAACAATAAATAGTTTAAAATATATAAGCAAAACAAAATCATAAAACATTCTGTTAACAGAAAAGAAAACTTAAAGCTAACGGACGGGCCGACTACGTGGCAAGCGGTGATTGGTTGAGCTGGCGTGAGCGCGGGAGACTAGAGAGCGGTGGCCAAACACTAAGGGAAAACGGTTTGCGTATTAAATCTTCTAATCCGAAGCGTTGCCTACTGATCCGACGGTCCAGGGGAGTTCGGTGACTTACAGGCGGGGGGGGGGGGGGGGGGGGGGAGGAGGTCTTCGGCGAGGATGGCGGCGACCGGAAGCAGGTGGTGGTCGGGGTGGTCGCTCCGGTGGTCGAGGTGGTCGTCGAAGAGGTCCAGGCGATGGCGGTGATTGTCCGGAATGCTCTGGTGGCGCCTGATGGAGCTGAGGGCGAGGGAGTCGACGGCCAGGTGCTCGGGGAGGTTCGGTGGTCGGGGATCTCCGGCGAGCTCAATGCAGCGCTCTGGCTAGCGTGAGAGCGGGGTTCGGGGGGAAATGGAGCACGGAGGTGGCCGGCTTTATATAGGGCCGCGGGTGGGGCGAGGGGAAGGAAAGGGAGGGAGATCCGGCGAGGAGGGATCGCCGGCGAGGGTTAGGGGCGCGAGGAAGACTGTGACCGCTGCGTCTTCGGGATCGGGCGGTGGGGTCCACTTTCCAGAGAGAGGGAGGGCGGTGTCTGCGCGTCGGTCGGCCGGTGAAAAGGAAAGTCGGAGCGGGCTTTAATAGCAGACGAGCCGGCCGGGCTTTTAAAGCTTTAAAAGCTTTCCTATTTTCAAATATTCAGCGCAGTAAAACTCAATTAATGCCTTTGATATATTTCCAAATATAGTAAAATTATATATCAAAATTAATAGAAGAATAAATGCCATTTATTGAACATTTTTATTCTGTCATTTGAATAATTTGGAAAAAAATATTATTTTCAGAAATGGCCTATTTGCTTTTAAATCCTTTTGCAAATATTTTTGAAAATACCCCCTGGTTTTTATAGCTCAAATAAATCACCAAGAAGTCCCTGGTGTGGAGTATCATGTTCCTCCCTCTTATTTTGAACTTTTTCCAAGGTTTTTAAATAGGTGAAACAAGAATGGTGAAAATTGAAAGAGATTTTCAAAAAACCAGAAAAGCACTTCAACTAATTCATACATTCAAGCAATGATGATGATGATGCATAGCTATATTTCATAACATTCCAAGATGAAATTTTGGGATGTTACAGTTGTTGAACGTAGAGGTGTCTCGGTCGTGTCTACATAGTTCTCGAACCCGCAGGGTCTGCACACTTAAGGTTTTGGTGACGTTTCAGTAGTATAGAGTTATGTATGGTGGTGACCGAAGGTTGTTCGGAGTCCCGGATGAGATCCCGGATGTTGGGATGAGCTTCGGAATGGTCCAGAGGTAAATATTCATATATAGGAAGTCCTGTTTTGGTCGCCGGAAAAGTTTCGGGCTCATCGGTAGTGTACCGGGAGTGCCGGTAGTGTACCGGGAGACCTCCGGGAGGGGTATTTCGACCCAAGAAGCTTCATAGGCTGTGGGAGAGTAAATACCAGCCCTTAGTGGGCTGGTGGAAAACCCCACACAAGGCCCATGCGGCTAGAGAAGAAAATCCAAAGAGAAAAGGTGGAAAAAGGCAAAAATTGCGTGAATCCTAGTCCTACTAGGATTGGAGGTGGATTCCATTTCCACAACCTGGTTCGGCCGACTCCTTGTGGCTTGGCCCTTGGGCCAAGCCTCCTCCTCTCTTCCTCCTATATATACTGGTGGTTTTAGGGTTTTTGCCCAGAATTTTTAGCCACGTGCTGCCCGTTCCTCCAGTGCATAGTTTCTCCTCTAGATCGGATTTCTGCAGTGCTTAGGCGAACTCTTCTTCCTGTCTGCTCCTTCTTGCTGCATCAAGACGGCAGAGATCGTCATCAAGCTGTACATGTGCTGAACGCGGAGGTGTCGTCCGTTCGGCGCTAGATCGGAAGGATCGTGATCAAGTTCGTGGGACGGATCGTGATCAAGTTTGCGGGATGGATCATGAGTGGATTGCAGCACGGATCGTGATTGGATTGCGAGACGCACGGCAATTTGGATCACGAAGACGTTCGACTACACCAACCGCGCTTCTTAACGCTTCCCGCTTAGCGATCTACCAGGGTACGTAGATCCACTCTCCTCTCGTAGATGCGCATCACCATGGATAGATCTGCGTGTGCGTAGGAATTTTTTTGTTTCCCATGCAATGTTCCCCATCATTAGGTACGATAGATATAGATGTAAATGAGAACGGAAAGTGAAAGGTAAATAAGTTGCAGCAAAGTATTTTTAGTATTTTTGGTTTATAGATCTGAAAGTATATTATGGAAAGTAGACCCGAGGGCCATAGGTTTCACTAGAGGCTTCTCTCTCGAAGGAAAATATCATGGTGGGTTAACAAATTACTGTCAAGCAATTGATATAAAAGCGAATGATCATGTAGTTTTCCAAGGCAATGATCATGCATATAGGCATCATGTCCGTATCAAGTAGACCGGAACGATTCTGCATCAACTACTATTACTCCACACATCGACCGACTCCTGCCTGCAACAAGAGTATTAAGTTCATGAAGACCTAAGTAACGCATTAAGAAAGATGACATGATGTAGAGGGATAAACTCAAGCAATATGATGAAAAACCCATCTTGTTACCCTTGATGGTAACAATACAATACGTGCCTCGCTACCCCTACTATGTCACTGGGTGAGGACACTACAAGATTGAACCCAAAACCAAGCACTTCTCCCATTGCAAGAATTACCAATCTAGTTGGCCAAACCAAACCAATAAATCAAATAGACTTGCAAGGATATGAAATCATGCAAATAAGAATTCAGAGGAGATTCAAATAAGATTCATGGATAATTTGAATATAAACTCACAATTCATCGGATCTTGACAAACACACCACAAAAGAGGATTACACCAGATAGATCTTCATGAATATCATGAAGAACATGGTATTGAAGATCAAAGAGAGAGCAGAAGCCATCTAGCTACTAGCTATGGACCCGTAGGTCTGTGGTGGACTACTCACGCATCATCGGAGGGGCAATGGAGTTGATGTAGATGCCCTCCATGATCGAAACCTCCTCCAGCAGATTACCGCAAAAGGCTCCAAGATTGGATCTCTCCAGAACGGAGGCTTCTGGTGGCGGAAAAGTATTTGCGTGGCTATTTTTGATGTTGGGCGAATAGTTTGGAATTTATAGGCCAAAGATTAGGGTTAGGAGACCTGCCGGGAGACGACAAGCCTGCTAGGCGTGGCCGGGGGGGCTCCCCTAGCAGGCTTGTGACCCCCTGGCACAAGTCTTGGCGTGCAAGCCAAGCCTGGTTGATTTGTTTCCTTCCAAAAAATTCCCTCCGAAGGTTTTATTCCGTTTGGACTCCAGTTAATATTCCATATTTGCAAAACTCAAAAACAAAGAAAAAACAGAAACTGGCACTAGGCTCTAGATTAGTAGGTTAGTCCCGAAAATAATATAAAATAGCATATTAATGCATATAAAACTTCCAAAATAGATAATATAATAGCATGCCATCATAAAAAATAATATATACGTTGGAGACGTATCAGCATCCCCAAGCTTAATTCCTACTCGTCTTCGAGTAGGTAAATGATAAAAACAGAATTTTTGATGTGGAGTGCTACCTAACATATTTATCCATGTAATATTCTTTACTATGGCATGAATATTCAGATCCATAAGACTCAAAACGAAAGCTTAATATTGATATAAAAACAATAAAATTTCAAGCATACTAGCAAAGCAATTGTATCTCTTCAAAATATAATGGGAAAAGAAAGTTATCCCTACAATATCATATGGTCTGGCTATGCTCCATCTTTCCCACACAAAGTATTTATATCATGCACAACCCCGATGAAAAGTCAAGCAATTGTTTTCACACCTTTATTTTCTCAACCTTTTTCAACTCTCACGCAATACATGAGCGTGAGCCATGGATATAGCACTATAGGTGGAATAGAATATGGTGGAGGTTGTTAAGGAAAGGGAGAAGATAGTGTCACATCAACTAGCCGTATCAACGTGCTATGGAGATACCCATTAATAGATATCAATATGAGTGAGTAGGGATTGCCATGCAAACCGATGCACTAGAGTTATAAGTGTATGAAAGCTCAAATAGGAACTAAGTGGACGTGCATCACGAAGAAAAATTCCACTAGTTATATGAAAGTGGCAAAATAGGAGACTCTCTATCATGAAGATCATGGTGCTACTTTGAAGCACAAGTGTGGAAAAAGGTAGTAGCAATGTCCCTTATCTCTTTTCTCTCATTTTTTGGTGGGCATCTAAGGCCTCTTTTATTTATATTTTTTTTATTTGGGCTTCGCTTGGCTCTTATATTTTTTTCATAAATTCCGAAATCTCATCCCCACTTGTGAGGGAATCATAGCTCCCATCATCCTTTCCTCACATGGACATGCTCTAGTAATGATAATCATCACACCTTTATTTACTTATAACTCAAAAGAAATTACTACTCGATATCTATGACAAAATATGACTCTATATGCAATATGGAAGTGATGGTGTGTGTCATAAAAGGAAATGGTGGAAGTTGCATGGCAATATATCTCGGAATTGCTATGGAAATGCCATAAAATATATATGGTGTCTATTTTGAGGAAGGTATATGGTGGCTGTTTTGAGGAAAGTGTTTGTTGTGCCGGTGAAAGTTGTGCGGTACTAGAGAGGCTAGCAAAGGTGGAAGGGTGAGAGTGCGTATAATCCATGGACTCAACATTAGTCATAAATAACTTACATACTTATTGCAAAAGTCTATTAGTCATTGAAGCAAAGTATTAAACGCATGCTCCTAGGGGAGAGGTTGGTAGGAGTTAACCATCACGCGCTCCCGACCCTCACACAAAGGTCGACAATCTATAAACAACTCATCTTCCGACTTCCATACATAACGATTCACCATACATGCATGCTACGGGAATCACAAACCTTTACACAAGTATTTTTACCAAATCAAAATTACTTCCTAACATGAATCTCAACATTACCATCTTTATATCTCAAAACTTTATGCAAGGAATCATACTTCTCATAAATACTCAATGCACTTAGTATGGAAGTTTTTATTATATCCCTCTTCGATGCCTATCATATTAGGACTAAATTCATAACCTAGACCAATTACCATTCTGTTTTTAGAGACTCTCAAAATAATATAAGTGAGGTACGAGAGTTCAATTATCTCTATAAAATGCAAACACCATCGTGCTCTAAAAGATATAAGTGAAGCGCATAGAGCAAAATTGCCTAACTCAAAAGATTTAAGTGAAGTACATAGAGCATTCTAACAAATTCACGATTCAGCGTGTCCTTCACAAAAAATGTGTTCAACAAGGATGATTGTGGCAAACTAACAATCAGAGAGTCATATCATACAATACGCTCCAAGTAAAACACATATCATGTGGTGAATAAAAATTAGCCTCACGTAAATTTACCAATGGATTGAAGATGAAAGAAGGGATGCCTTCCGGGGCATCCCCAAGCCTAGGCTCTTTGGAATCCTTGAATATGACTTGGGGTGCCTTGGGAATCCCCAAGCTTAGTATCTTTCCACTCCTTATTCCATAGTCCATCCAATCTTTACCCAAAACTTGAAAACTTCACAACACAAAACATAATAGAAAACTCATGAGATCCGTTAGTATAAGAAAATAAATCACCACTTTAGGTACTGTTTTGATCTAATTATTTATTTATATTGGTGTTATACCTACAGTATTCTAACTTCTCCATGGTTCATACCCCATTAAACAACCCAAAGATCCATCAAAATAGGCAAACAACTCAAAAAAACAGAATTTGTCAAGAACAGAATAGTCAGTAGCAACCTGAAAACTTTGTGTACTTCTGTAACTCAAACAATTAACAAAAAATATGAAAACATGGGAAATTTGTTGGGGAACATTGCATGGGAAACAAAAAATTTCCTACGCACACCAAGATCTATCCATGGTGATGAGCATCTACGAGAGGGAGAGTGGATCCACATACCCTTGTAGATCGCTAAGCAGGAAGCGTTAAGAAACGCGATTGGTGTAGTCGAACGTCTTCGCGATCCAAATCGCCATGCGTCCCGAGATCCAATCAAGATCTGTCCCGCGATCCAATCATGATCCGTCTCGCGATCTGATCACGATCCGTCCAACGAACTTGATCACGATCCGTCTCATGAACTTGATCACGGTCCTTCCGATCTAGCACCAAACGGACGGCACCTCCGCGTTCAGCACACGTACAGCTTGATGACGATCTCCACCGTCTTGATCCAGCAAGAAGGAGTGGAGAGGAAGAAGAGTTCTCCAGCAGCTTGACGGCGCTCCGGCGATGGTGGTGGAGCAATTCCGGCAGGGCTTCGCCTAAGCACTGCAGAAAACCGATCTGGAGGAGAAACTATGCACTGGAGGAACGGGTAGCACGTGGCTGAAATCTAGGGCAAAAACCCTCAATACCACCAGTATATATAGGAGGAGAGGAGGAGAGGAGGCAGCTTGGCCTCCAAGCCTCCTAGGCTTCGGCCGAACTAGGAGAGGAGGAGTCCACCTCCTCCACTCCTAGTAGGATTAGGATTCATCCTTTTTTTTCCTTTTTTCCCTTTTTCCACCTTTTTCCTTTGGGTTTTATTCTCCAGCCACATGGGCCTTGTGTGGGATTTCCACCAGCCCACTAAGGGCTGGTATTTACTCTCCCACAGCCCATGAAGCTTCTTGGGTCGAAATACCCCTCCCGGAGGTCTCCCGGTACACTACCGATAAGCCCGGAACTTTTCCGGCGACCAAAACAGGACTTCCTATATATGAATCTTTACCTCCGGACCATTACGGAGCTCCTCGTGACATCCAGGATCTCATCTGGGACTCGGAACAAACTTCGGTCACAACCATAAATAACTCTATACTACCGAAACGTCACCAAACCTTAAGTGTGCAGAGCCTGTGGGTTCGCGAACTATGTAGACATGACCGAGACACCTCTATGGTCAATAACCAATGGCGGGACCTGGATGTCCACATTAGTTCCTACATATTCTACGAAGATCTTTATCGGTCGAACCTCTATGTCAAGGATTCAGTTAATCCCGTATGATGTTCCCTTTGTTCTTCGGTATGTTACTTGCCCGAGATTCGATCATCGGTATCTCCAAACCTAGTTCAATCTCGTTACTGGCATGTCTCTTTACTCGTTCCGTAATACAAGATCCCGTGACCAACACTTGGTCACATTGCTTGCAAGGCTTATTGTGATGTTGTATTACAGAGTGGGCCCTGAGATACGTCTCCGTCACACGGAGTAACAAATCCCAGTCTTGATCCATGCCAACTCAACAGACACCCTCGAAGACACCTGTAGAGCACCTTTATAGTCACCCAGTTACGTTGCGACGTTTCATACACACAAGGTACTCCTCCGATATCTGTGAGTTGCATGATCTCATGGTCATAGGAACATATACTTGACATGCAGAAAACAGTAGCAATAAACTGACACGATCATAAGCTGCGTTTGTAGTTTGGGTCTTGTCCATCACATCATTCTCCTAATGATGTGATCCCGTTATCAAATGACATCTCATGTCCATGGCTAGGAAACCTTAACCATCTTTCAATCAATGAGCTAGTTCACTAGAGGCATACTAGGGACATTGTGTTTGTCTATGTATCCACACATGTATCCATGTTTCCAATTAATACAATTGTAGAATGGATAATAAGCGATTATCATGAACAAAGAAATACAATAATAAACACTTTATTTATTGCCTCTAGGGCATATTTCCAACAGTCTCCCACTTGCACTAGAGTCAATAATCTAGTTCACATCACTATGTGATTTACATTGTAATGAATCGAACACCCATGCAGTTCTGGTGTTCATCATGTTTAGCCCTTGGAAGAGGTTTAGTCAACGGGTCTGCAACATTCAGATCCATGTGCACTTTGCAAATATTTATGTCTCTCTCCAAGATGTTATCACGGATGGAGTTGAAGCATCACTTTATGTGTCTGGTCCTCTTGTGAAACCTTGGTTCCTTGGCCAGAGCAATGGCACGAGTGTTGTCACAGAACAGGTTCATTGGATTCAGTGTACTGGGCACTACTCCAAGATCTGTCATGAACTGCTTCATCAAGATACCTTCCTTCGCCACCTCCGAGGCTGCGATGTATTCCGCTTCGCACGTAGAATCAGCTACCACGCTTTGCTTGGAACTGCACCAGCTTACCGCTCCCCCGTTAAGAATAAATATGTATCCGGTTTGCAACTTAGAGTCGTCCGGATCAGTGTCAAAGCTTGCATCGACGTAACCCTTTATGACGAGCTCTTCATCACCTCCATAAACGCGAAACATTTCCTTAGTCCTTTTCAGGTACTTAAGGATATTCTTGACCGCTTGCCAGTGCTCCATTCCAGGATCACTTTGAAACCTTCCGGCCATACCTATGGCAAGGCTGACATCGGGTCTTGTGCACAACATTGCATACATGATAGAGCCTATGGCTGAAGCATAGGGGATGACACTCATCTTTTCTCTATCTTCTGCAGTCACTGGGCATTGAGTCTTACTCAACTTCACACCTTGTAATACATGCAAGAACCCCTTCTTGGACTATTCCATTTTGAACTTCTTCAAAACTTTATCAAGGTATGTGCTCTATGAAAGTGCTATTAAGAGTCTCGGTCTATCTCTATAGATCTTAATACCTAATATGAAAGCAGCTTCTCCTAGGTCCTTCATTGAAAAACTCTTGTTCAAATATTCCTTCACGCTTTCCAGCATTTCTATATTGTTTCCAATCAGCAATATGTCATCCACATATAATACTAGAAACGCTACAGAGCTCCCACTTACTTTCTTGTAAATACAAGCTTCTCCGTAAACTTGTATAAACTCAAACGCTTTGATCACCTCATCAAAGCGCTTATTCCAACTCCGAGATGCTTGCACCAGTCCATAAATGGATCACTGGAGTTTGCAAACTTTGTCAGCATTCTCTGGATCGACAAAACCTTCGGGTTGCATCATATACAACTCTTCCTCAAGGAAACCGTTGAGGAACACTATTTTTACATCCATCTGCCAAATTTCATAGTCGAAATAGGTAGCTATTGCTAACATGATTCCGACAGACTTAAGCATCGCTACGGGTGAGAAAGTCTCATCATAGTCAACTCCTTGAACTTGTGAAAAACCCTTTGCCACAAGTCGAGCTTTATATACGGTGACATTACCGTCCGCGTTTGTCTTCTTCTTAAAGATCCATTTGTTCTGAATGGCCTTTCGCCCTTCAGGTAATACTTCCAAATTCCATACTTTGTTTTCATACATGGATCCCATCTCGGATTTCATGGCCTCTAACCATTTCTCGGAATCCGGGCCCATCACTGCTCCTCCATAGCTCGTAGGTTCCTTGTTGTCCAACAACATGACCTCCAAGACAGGGTTGTCGTACCACTCAGGGGCAGTACGCAGCCTTGTCGACCTACGAGGTTCAATAGCTGCTTGATCCGAAGCTTCATGATCATCATCATTATCTTCCTCTTCTACCGTTGTAGGTTCCATAGAAACATCTTTCTATGCTGCGCTACTTTCTGGTTGAAGTAAAGGTTCAGTAACCTCATCAAGCTCTATTTTCCTCCCACTCAATTCTTTTGAGAGAAACTCTTTCTCAAGAAATGTTCCGTTTTTAGCAACAAACACTTTGCCTTCGGTTTTGACATAGAAGGTATACCCAAATGTCTCTTTCGGGTATCCTATCAAGACGCATTTCTCCGCTTTGGGTTCCAGCTTTTCAGGCTGAAGCTTTTTGACATAAGTATCACATCCCCAAACTTTAAGAAACGACAACTTTGGCTTCTTGCCAAACCACAGTTCATATGGCATCGTCTCAACGGATTTTGATGGTGCCCTATTTAAAGAGAATGCAGCTGTCTCTAATGCATAACCCCAAAATGATAGTGGCAAATCAGCAAGAGACATCATAGAATGCACCATATCTAATAAGGTTCGATTACGACGTTCGGACACACCATTACGCTGTGGTGTTCTGGGCGGTGTCAACTGTGAAACAATTCCACACTGTCTTAAGTGACTACCAAACTCATAACTCAGATATTCACTGTAGCGACCTGACCTAAAAGGTCGAATCTCTGGTGTTTCCGTACATCCCAAGATCATGCTGGTACACACATGGTACATCAATGTATACATCAAAGGGAAATCACACAACATTTATTAATCGTAAATCTCATATCGAGTCCTTTATTACAATAAAGATTACAATAAAGTGCCTGAAGGTCAACTCATGAGACTATCTAAAATCTTGCGGAAGCGTCGAAGGTAGATGAGTCCATCTGACTCCAAGGGCATCTCACCGAGCGTAGAGCGTATCCTCACTCCTAGTCGGAAAAGTACTCTGCAACATGATACGTTGCAGCCATATAGGTCAGCATATTGAATATGCCGGCAAAGTCACAAGAGAGGGGTGAAAAGATAATCATCTAATCTATATGCATATATGGCAGGTGGGGTAATAAGTTTTTGCGTAAAGCCAATTTTTCCTACATCAAGAGAGGGCTAAGCAAAATTATTACTAAGTTGGTTGATTAATGAGATGGTTCCACCAACCAATTCTCATACCCAAATTATTAATACCCACATCATCATATTAATTGTGTTGAGAGTTCCGAATGTTTCAGTTCCTTTGGCTCAAGTCGTCCATGACCGTGGACACGGCTAATCGATTAGGTTTGAGTACTCTGCAGAGTTTTGCACACGTTCCCCACAAGATTTGGTCGCCTCCGTTTGATTTCTCGCACTTCAGGGTGTTTGAGAAACGGATGACCAAAACATGGTCTTCCAAAGAGTTTCCCTGCGACTCTGTCGGTGCCCATCCTTTCCTACCGTTCTTCTACATCTCGTAGCACCGCCTGTCCAGGGTCACCATGATATCCAACCAAGCCAGAGCCCATAATGACTTGTGGCTGTGCAGGTAAGCCTCGGGTCTTGAAGCATCCATCCATCTCTTTGTGCCTGGGTGGACCTTTCCGCGTGAATACTGGCCATCTCCAGCAACACCTAGGCAAATCCACTGGTTTCTCCAGGGTGCCGTTCAACCATCATCCACCCAGAGGTAAGTTGAAAACTCGGAGTCTGGAGTCTTGATCATCATAGGTCTTGAATTTATTACCTCACCACTCTCATGAATCACACATCCAACCCCGTCTACTAATAGCATAGCAAAATAATTGAACGTTTCCCTGGGCCAAAGTGTCAAAGGGGTTGAGGGGGTACCTACCACATGATACTACAACAATGTATTCAAGTTTCCAACTAACCTATCTTGCATGCAATTGGGGAGATGGTAGAACTAATGCATATAAAACATGGGCAAAACATGATCAAGGTGACTTGCCTGATTGATGATCTTTGTACGTGAGTGACTCTAAGTAACAAGCTTCGCACTCCGGATAATCTAACGAAGCAAACAAGATCACTCAATAAGCATACAACAAAATAATAACTCACAAAATTCAGCAAGGAAATAGTAAACAATCAAGACAAGCAATGCATAAATCACAAGCAAGAAAACACATAAAGTTTTGTTTTCAAAAAGGTGATGGGTAAACCACTACTAACATAATAAAACTACTTGTATTAAAAAACAATAGTTGACAGCAAGAAAACAATAAAATATTTTATTAAATAAACAGAATAAAATCAATTTAAAGTTTTGTTAAGAAAATCTTTAGTAAAGTTTTTAAAAGTTTTGATAAACACTATATGAATCAACTATAGTTTTACTAACAAAAGAGCAAAACAAAACTTGTTATTTATTAACAAAACATGTTCTTAACAGAAAAGAATTTATAAATAAAGTTGTCTTAGAAAACAGAATTAAATTATTTAAACTCTGTTAAAAAGAATCTATTACTAAACTAGTGTGTTTTATCAAACTAAACCTAATGGAAAAGGAGTTGTGATTCCTATAACAATAAAGAAATAAACTAATCAATTTTATATTTTTATTAACAGTAAGTAAAGCACTAAATGTTCAAACAACAGAACCTACTAAACAAAATAAAACTAAATCTAATTGAAACTAACTATAAACTAAATAAATAAAATTATACTAACTAATAGGCAGAATCTGTTTATAGCTAGAACACTAATCAAAATCATCCTAAAAATCCTCAAACTAAGCAATAAGATAGTCCTAACTAATACCAAGTAGTAGCAAAAAGATTCATATCAAAAATCTATTTTCAAACTCTAGTTATTCAGATTTGAATGATTTGAGAAAATTTGATTCAATTCAAACTTTAGAGTTCAAATTTGAAATCTAAAACTACAGGGTGAGACTACATGAAATTAGGAACCTAATGCAAAAAAAATTAGTTCAAAACATTAAACAAATTAAAAGATATAGCTAAAACAAATTTTGAAAAGTTTCTGTTAACTAAAACAAAACAGAAAAAAAACAGAAAACTATCGGACGGCCAGGGGGCTACGTGGCAGCCTGTGAGTGGCTAAGGGGGGGTGCGAGCGGGGTTACGGGCGGTCGACCGAGCCTAAGAGGAAAACGCTTCGCGAAATTAAATCCTCTCATCGTGGCCGTCGGATCCAGATCGGATGGATGGGGAAGGCTCACCATGGATGGGGTCGCCGGCGAGGGAATCTCCGGCGGTCCGAAGCGGCGAGGACGTCGGTGAGGAGCTCCGGTGGTCGAGGGAGGCGACGGAAAGCTCCAAATGACGGCGGCGGGGCTCCGGCAACGGTTGGTGGGGTCGGAGGGGCGAGGGGAGGTCCGAGGTGACGGGCACGGGCGGGGGAAGGGTTCGGGGGGGCAGGGCTCCGGCGAGGCTTAATGGGGCGGTCTGGCGACGGGAGAGAGGGGTTCGGGGTGGAAACAGAGTGCGGAGGAGGGGCGCTATTTATAGGGCCGGAGAGGGGGTCGGGGAAGGAAGGAGGAGGGGATCCCGCAGAGGAGGAGCGGCGGCGGCGGCGGCGCGCGCGGGATGAAGGGGATGACCGCGCGGTGCGAACAGTCGGTCGGGTGGGTACCGCTAGTCAGAGAGAGAGAGAGAGAGGTTTTCGCGACGTGTCGGTCGGCCGGGATTTAGGGGATTCGGCATTAAGTGGAGGTGGGCCGGCCCGATCCGGTTAATTACTTTCCTTTTAAAATAAACAGAGTAATAAAAACTCCTTTAAAGCATTGATTCAATTCCAAGTATAGGAATATTATATGTCATAATTATCAGAATAAAATATGCCATTTAATGAACATTTTTATTCTGGTATTTGAATACTTTGAAAAAAATATTATTTTCAGAAATGGCCTAATTGTTTTTAAATCATTTTTGCAAATATTTTCAAAACAACCCCTGGTTTTTTTATTGTTCAAATAAATCACCAATTAGGTCCTGGTGTGGAGTGTCATGTTCCTCCTCTCTTATTTGAACTTTTTACCAAGAACTTCAATTAGGTGAAAGAAGCATATTGAAAGTAGAAAGGGCTTTTTCAGAATTTTCAGAAAGGGCATTTCAACTATTCCACACATTCAAGCAATGATGATGATAGATGCATAGCTATATTCATAACATTCCAAAATGAAAATTTGGGATGTTACATTCACCTCCTCGATCAGATCGCAGGAATTTAATCTTCTTGTTACGATGATTCTCAACTTCACTCTGAAATTGCTTGAACTTTTCAAACGTTTCAGACTTGTGTTCCATTAAGTAAATATACCCATATCTACTTAAGTCATCAGTGAAGGTGAGAAAATAACGATATCCACCACGCGCTGTAACATTCATTGGACCGCACACATCAGTGTGTATGATTTCCAATAAGTCACTCGCCCGTTCCATTGTTCCAGAGAACGGCGTTCTAGTCATCTTGCCCATGAGGCATGGTTCACATGTGTCAAGTGATTCAAAATCAAGTGACTCCAAAAGTCCATCAGCATGGAGCTTCCTCATGCATTTTACACCAATATGACCTAAACGGCAGTGCCACAAGAAAATGGTACTATCATTATCAATTCTACATCTTTTAGCATCAATGTTATGAACATGTGTGTCATCAGTATCAAGATTCAATACGAATAAACCCCTAACATTGGGTGCATGACCATAAAAGATATTACTCATATAAATAGAACAACCTTTATTGTCTGATTTAAATGAGTAACCGTCTCGCAATAAACAAGATCTAGATATAATGTTCATGCTTGACGCAGGCACTAAATAACAATTATTCAGGTTCATCACTAATCCCGATGGTAATCAAAGAGAGAGCGTGCTGACGGCGATCACATCAACCTTGGAACCATTTCCCACGCGCATCGTCATTTCGTCCTTTGCCAGCCTTCGTTTATTCCGTAGTTCCTGCTTTGAGTTGCAAATGTGAGCAACCGAACCGGTATCAAATACCCAGGCACTACTACGAGAGCTAGTAAGGTACACATCAATAACATGTATATCATATATAACTTGTTTGTCGTTGGCCGTCTTCTTGTCAGCCAGGTACTTGGGGCAGTTCCGCTTCAAGTGACCAGTTCTTTTGCAATGAAAGCACTCAGTTTCTGGCTTGGGTCCATGCTTGGGCTTCTTTGCAGGAGTAGTAACTGCTTTGCCATCCTTCTTGGTTCTACCATTCTTGCCCTTGCCCTTGACTTTGCCATTTTTCTTGAAACTAGTGGTTTTATTGACCATCAACACTTGATGTTCTTTCTGGATTTTAGACTCAGCAATTTTTAGCATCGCAAACAGCTCGGCGACTGACTTGTTCATCCCGTGCATGTTATAGTTTATCACAAAGCTCTTGTAACTAGGTGGCAGTGATTGAAGAACTCTGTCAGTGATCGCCTCTGGCAGAAGGGCAATTCCCAACTCCGCTAGACGAGTTGAATACCTAGACATTCTGAGAATATGTTCACTTATAGACCCGTTCTCCTCCATCTTGCAAGCATAGAACTTATCGGAGGTTTCATACCTCTCGATCTGGGCATTCTTCTGAAAGATAAACTTCAACTCCTGGAACATCTCATATGCTCCATGACGTTCAAAACGTCTTTGAAGTCCCGGTTCTAAGCCATACAATATTGCACACTGAACTATTGAGTAATCTCCAGTACATGCCTCCCAACCGTTCTTAATGTCTTCGGAGGTCATGTCTTCTGGTTGGTCACCAAGCAGTGCATCAAGGACATATGATTTCTGGGAAGCCATGAGGATAATCCTCAGATTACGAGCCCAGTCAACAAAGTTACTTCCATCATCTTTCAGTTTAGCTTTCTCTAGGAACGCATTAAAATTCAGGGGTGCTACTACGCGAGCCATTGATCTACAACATAAATATGCAAAGTTCACTTAGACTATTGTTCAAGATAATGAGTTTAGTTAATCAAATTACTAAAGCTCCCACTTAAATTGACATCCCTCAGGTCATCTGAGTGTCACATGATCCAAATCCACCAACTCAAGTCCGATCATCACGTGAGTTGAGGTGACTTCAATGGTGAACATCATTATGTTGATCATATCTACTATATGACTCATGCTCGACCTTTCGGTCTCTTGTGTTCCGAGGCCATGTCTATACATGCTAGGCTCGTGAAGTTTAACCTGAGTGTTCTGCGCATGCAACACTGGCTTGCACCCGTTGTATGTGAACGTAGAGTCTATCACACCCGATCATCACGTGGTGTCTCAACACGACGAACTTTGGCAATGGTGCACACTCGGGAGAACACAATTTTATCTTGAAATTTAAGTGAGGGATCACCTTATAATGCTACTGTCGTACTAAGCATAACAAGGTGCATAAAAGGATTAACATCACATGCAATTCATAAGTGACATGATATGGCCATGAACTTGTGCTTTAGATCTCCATCTTGAAAGCACCAGCATGATCTTCATCGTCACTGGCACGACACCATGATCTCCATCATCTTGATCTCCATCAACGTGTCGCCATCGAGGTTGTCTCGCCCTGCATGCTTCTACTACTATTGCTACCGTTTAGCGATAAAGTAAAGCATTACATAGCGCTTAATGATTGACACGCAGGTCATACAATAATTAAAGACAACCCTATGGCTCCTGCCAGTTGCTGTACTCATCGACATGCAAGTCGTGAAATTCTATACATCACATGATCATCTCATACATCACATATATCACATCATGTAATTGGCCATATCACATCACAACATACCTTGCAAAAACAACATTAGACGTCCTCTAATTGTTGTTGCATGTTTTATGTGGCTGCTATGGGTTTCTAGCAAGAACAATTCTCACCTACGCATAAACCACAATGGTGATACGTAATTTGCTTTTCAACCTTCTCAAGGACCGCCTTTGTTGAATCCGATCCAACTAAAGTGAGAGAAACTGCCACCCGTAAGCCATCTAGGCAACAAGTTGCGTCGAGGGAACCGGTCTCTCGTAAGCGTACGAGTAATGTTGGTCCGGGCCGCTCCATTTCACAATACCGCTGAACCAAAATCCGACCAAGGGAGGAATAAATCTAAGCATCAACGACCACAAACCTTTTGTGTTCTACTTGAGATCTCATCTACACATAGACCTAGCTCATGATGCCACTGTTGGGGAACGTTGCATTGGAAACAAAAAATTTCCTACGCACACGAAGATCTATCCATGGTGATGAGCATCTACGAGAGGGAGAGTGCATCCACATACCCTTGTAGATCGCTAAGCGGGAAGCATTAAGAAACGCGGTTGGTGTAGTCGAACGTCTTCGCGATCCAAATCGCCGTGTGTCCCGCGATCCAATCACGATCTGTCCCGCGATCCAATCACGATCCGTCCCGTGATCCGATCACGATCCGTCCCACGAACTTGATCACGATCCGTCTCACGAACTTGATCACGGTCCTTCCGATCTAGCACCGAATGGACGGCACCTCCACGTTCAGCACACATACAGCTTGATGATGATCTCCACCGTCTTGATCCAGCAAGAAGGAGTGGAGAGGAAGAAGATTTCTCCGGCAGCCTGACGACGCTCTAGTGATGGTGGTGGAGCAATTCCGGCAGGGCTTCGCCTAAGCACTGCAGAAAACCGATCTGGAGGAGAAACTATGCACTGGAGGAACGGGTAGCACGTGGCTGAAAATCTAGTGCAAAAACCCTCAATACCACCAGCATATATAAGAGGAGAGGAGGAGAGGATGCAGCTTGGCCTCCAAGCCTCCTAGGCTTCGGCTGAACTAGGAGAGGAGGAGTCCACCTCCTCCACTCCCAGTAGGATTAGGATTCATCCCTTTTTTTCCTTTTTTTCCTTTTTCCACCTTTTTCCTTTTGGGTTTTCTTCTCCAGCCACATGGGTCTTGTGTGGGAGTTTCCACCAACACACTAAAGGCTGATATTCACTCTCCCACAGCCCATGAAGCCTCTTGGGTCGAAATACCCCTCCCGAAGGTCTCCCGATACACTCCCGGCACTCCCGGTAGACTATCGATAAGCCCGAAACTTTTTCGGCGACCAAAACAGGACTTCCTATATATGAATCTTTACCTCCGGACCATTCTGGAGCTCCTCGTGACGTCCAGGATCTCATCCAGGACTCCGAACAAACTTCGGTCACCACCATACATAACTCTATACTACCGAAACGTCACCAAACCTTAAGTGTGCAGACCCTGCAGGTTCGAGAACTATGTAGACATGACCGAGACACCTCTACGGTCAATAACCAATGGCGGGACCTGGATGTGCACATTGGTTCCTACATATCTACGAAGATCTTTATCGGTCGTACCTCTATGTCAAGGATTCATTAATCCCGTATGATGTTCCCTTTGTTCTTCGGTATGTTACTTGCTCGAGATTCGATCATTGGTATCTCCATACCTAGTTCAACCTCGTTACTAGCAAGTCTCTTTACTCATTCCGTAATACAAGATCTCATGACCAACACTTGGTCACATTGCTTGCAAGGCTTATTGTGATGTGGTATTACCGAGTGGGCCCTGAGATACCTCTCCGTCACACGGAGTAACAAATCCCAGTCATGATCCATGCCAACTCAACAGACACCCTCGGAGACACCTGTAGAGCACCTTTATAGTCACCCAGTTAAGTTGCGACATTTGATACACACAAGGTACTCCTCCGATATCTCTGAGTTGCATGGTCTCATGGTCATAGGAACATATACTTGACATGCAGAAAAGAGTAGCAATAAACTGACATGATCATAAGCTACGTTTGTAGTTTGGGTCTTGTCCATCACATGATTCTCCTAATGATGTGATCCCATTATCAAATGACATGTCATGTCCATGGCTAGGAAACCTTAACCATCTTTCAATCAACGATCTAGTTCACTAGTGGCATACTAGGGACATTGTGTTTGTCTATGTATCCACACATGTATCCATGTTTCTAATTAATACAATTATAGCATGGGTAATAAACGATTATCATGAACAAAGAAATACAATAATAAACACTTTATCTATTGCCTCTAGGGCATATTTCCAACGAAATTTATATATAAATCTTTTTTAAAAATTTCAGGCTCATTCGACCCTCTGAAACATTTAGAAAATTCCTGGGCTAAGGGCAAAAGTTTCTGTTTTTCAGCAAGATCAAATCAACAACTACCATAGATCACCCCAAAGGTTTTACTTGGCTCAAACACTAATTAAAACACCAAAACACAATTACTACAGAAGTAATAATGTGATAAACACTAAAAAACAGAAGCAAAAATAGAAAACAGAAATAAAATTGGGTTGCCTCCAACAAGCGCTATTGTTTAACGCCCCTAGCTAGGCAAAACATAATAGATCTAGGTATTGTCATCTTTGGTGTGCAATCCAAAAGTAGCTCTCATAATAGATTCATAAGGCAATCTTATTTTCTTTCTAGGGAAGTGTTCCATGCCTTTCCTTAATGGAAATTGGAATCTAATGTTTCCTTCTTTCATGTCAATAATTGCACCAATCGTTCTAAGGAAAGGTCTACCAAGAAAAATAGGACATGTAGGATTGCAATCTATATCGAGAACATTGAAATATATGGGCACATAATTCCTATTTGCAACAATTAGAACATCATTAATCCTTCCCATAGGTTTCGTAATAGTGGAATCCGCAAGATGCAAATTTAGAGAGCAATCATCAAGATCATGGTAACCTAGCACATCACATAAAGTTTTTGGAATCGTGGAAACACTACCAGCCAAATCACACAAAGCATGGCACTCATAATCTTTGATTTTAATATTTATAGTAGGTTCCCACTCGTCATGAAGATTTCTATGAATAGAAACTTCTAACTCAAGTTTTTCTTCAAAAGATTTCATCATAGCATCAACTATATGTTTAGTAAAAGACTTATTTTGACTATAAGCATGTGGAGAATTCATCATGGATTGTAACAAGGAAATGCAATCAATCAAAGAGCAGCTATAATAATTAAAGTCCTTGAAATCCAAAAGAGTGGGTTCATTACTATTTAATGGTTTTACCTCTTCAATCCCACTTTTATCAGTCTTAGCATTAAGATCTATAAACTCTGAATCATTGGGACGCTCTTTAACTAAAGTTGACTTATCTCCAGCCCCATCTTTATCAAGATTTATATTAGAAAACAAAGATTCAATAGGAGTCACATCAATCACTTTAAGATCTTCATCATTATTAAAAGATTCTGGCTTAGTAGCCATGTTCCTGACTAAGGTAGCTTGTTTATCAGTAATTTGGCCTACTAAATCTTCAAGATGAGGAAACTGATATTTCAGTCCAAAAATCTCTTTAGACATATCATCAAGCTCCTTGTTCATGTATTCAAGCATACCCTTTTGTTTTTTAAGCTCGTTTATAAAGAAGTTATTATGGTCAAATTGGAGTGACATGAATATTTTAGCATTATCCTCAATATCTTCCAACTTCCTAAGATAAGGATTAAAGTCATTGGGTGGAGCCATAAAGACGAACAGACGAACTAACACACATGCAAACAAAAGGCAACCGAAAGAAGGGTGAACAAAAGGCAAATCTTTTTGGTATTTTCTAAAAATCATTTTAGAAGTTGGGGAGAGGAAAACGAGTGGCAAATGGAAAACAATGTAAATGCAAGAGATGAGTTTGTGATGGGTACCTGGTAGGCTTGATGTGTATCCTCCCTGACAACGGCGCCAGAAATCCTTCTTGCTACCTCTTGAGCGTGCGTTGGTTTTCCCTTGAACAGGAAAGGGTGATGCAGCGAAGTACATAAGTATTTCCCTCAATTGTTGAGAACCAAGGTATGAATCCAGTAGGATGAACAAGCAAGTCCCAATGGATGCACCTACACAAACAGTCAAACTCTTGCCCCCAACACTATAAAGGGGTTGTCAATCCCTTCACGATTTGCACGGATTAGATCCGATAGATATAGATGTAAACGAGAACGGAATGTAAAAGGTAAATAAATTGCAGAAAAGTATTTTTGGTATTTTTTCTTTATGGATCTGAAAGTATATTATGGAAAATATACCCGGGGGCCATAGTTTTCACTAGAGGGTTCTCTGTTGAAGGAAAATATCATGGTGGGTAAACAAATTACTATCAAGCAATTGATAGAAAAGCGAATAATCATGTAGTTATCCAAGGAAATTATCATGGATATAGGCATCATGTCCGTATCAAGTCTACTACTATTACTCCACACATCGACCGACTCCTGCCTGCATGTAGAGTATTAAGTTCATGAAGAACAAAGTAACGCATTAAGAAAGATGACATGATGTAGAGGGATAAACTCAAGCAATATGATGAAAGCCCCATCTTGTTACCCTTGATGGCAACAATACAATATGTGCCTCGCTACCTGTCATGCCCAAGATGCGATGCTATCCTTATTTGGCACGAGGGCCTTAACAGGGATAGAAGCGCATCTCGATGCATTCGCAAGAATGGATATCATTACAAGTACATGTACAGAAGAGATCAGTATATGGAATTGGCTTACACTCGCCACAAGCTACATCAGAGTCACAACAATACAATAACATCACAGCCACCATACATAAGAGAAGGGTCCGGCTACGGACGAAATCAAACGATAAATTGACATCCACCCTTGCTATCCCAGGCTGCCGCCTGGAACCCATCCAAGATTGAAGAAGAAGAAGAAGAAGAAGAATAACTCCAAATCAAATCAAGCAATGCGCTCACATCAAATCATCACATTACCTGTACCTGCAACTGGTGTTGTAGTAATCTATGAGCCACAGGGACTCAGCAATCTCATTTCCAAGGGTATCAAGACTATTAAAGCTTAATAGGTAAGGTATGGTTAAGTGGTGAGGCTGCAGCAAGCGACTAAGCATATATTTGAGTGGCTAACCTATGAGCACAGAAAATAAAGTATGGTGGTCTACGCATAACGGACGTGAAGTAGAAATGATCACTAACTGATCCTGAACACCTACTTACGTCAAACATAACCCCACCATGTTCTCTTACGGATAAGAACTCACGAGAAGAGACAGTCATGGTTACGCACACAGTTGGTGTATTTTATTACAGTTTACTTCAAGTTTGCTATAACCGGGTGTTAAACAAATTATCCAAGTTTGCCACATAACCGCGGGCACGGCTTCTCGAAAAGATTTAACCCTGCAGGGGTGCTCCAATTTATCCATCACAAATTAACCACACGCAGCGGGAATAACCTCAACCACAGATCTCGTGATCATGTTAGGCAATTCCAAAGGAAATCCAACACCTCGAGATAGCCCGAAGAATAATCGGAATTCCTCACTCAAGACGTTCGAGAAAGGTAAAACAAATCCAGCAAGGCCACCCGACGTGTTGAAAATCCTGATAGGAGTCGTGTATCTTGTTCTTAGGACACGACGGGTTGTCCAAACTTCCGGTAGGCCAAACACAGAGTTGCCCCTGGTGGCCACCGGCTATTGACATTTTTGGACCAACACTCATGCGGAGCACTGGCCCGGGGGTTGATTAAATTATCCACGGGGTGATCATTCCCAATGCAAGTTTTAATTAGTTAGGCAAATGTAGTACCAATGTTGGGCCTTGCCAGACAAGCTTTATTCTAACTCAAAAATCAAGGGGGTCCCCATAACAACCCTGAGCATGTTAGGAGCGCTCAAATATGGAACATAACACCAGTTCACAAGTTACTAGGGGCGGCAAGAGTGGAACAAAACACCAAGCAAAAGGTCAAGCCTTCCACCCTTTACCAAGTGTATAGGTGCATTAAATTAAATACAAGCAATATTGTGATATAACAAAAGAAGGTCCATGTTGACACATGGAAGCAAATGCACCTGCAACTAGAAACGCTACAAGAAGGGCTGAGTAAGCGGTAACATAGCCAAACAAAGGTTCGCTGGGACATGAAGGGGTTAGAGGCTTTTCATGGCAATGTTGGGAGGCTTATCAAACAAGTGGTAGGTAGCGAGACATAACGATAAAATACGAGACAACTAGCATGGCAATGATAGTAATGGTATCCAAGGAAATGTGTCATGTTGCCTGAGATCCTGCTCGGAAGAAGAACGAGTCCATGAAGAAGACGAACCAACGTAGTCGAACGAATCCTCACACTCCGAACACTTTCGGAACTCTATCGAGAAGAAGCAATCCGAAACAAACAATCAACACAAGATACACCACAACATATGCATGGCATGATGCACAAACAAATATGATGCATGTCCGGTTAAATATGCAAGGCATGACAATTCACAACAACCAAATACTACACATTAAGTGAAGCTCAATATGAAACGAGTTGCATATTGATGAAACTCCACATTCGAATTATTTAGTTCACTCTTGTTAGGTACACGACAATATTAAATGTTGTTAAACATGGCAAGAGGTGAAGCATAAGTAAACTATCTACCTAGGCATTTTAAATGAGGCCGGAAACAACTTATAGCATTTCCGAATTGGCCCCATATGGTAATTATGAATTTGGTCCAGTTCTGATCTAAACATATTTTATATTTATTAAATAGAAAAATAAATGTCACCATGATAATCTACGCATCATTCTAGTCGATTTACATATATAGAACATCTCAAACGGAGCTACGGTCTAAAAGATATGAGCAATACAAGATGCACATGGTATGAATGCAAATGCATGGAAATGCAATCACAAACATCTCAAATCATGAATGCAGCAAGTGACTATGAAACTACATGAGGTTCTAGGAAAGTTTCATAAATGGAATGTCCAAAACGGAGGTACGGTTCAACCACAATTATCAAAACAAGTTTTAGTTGAAATCTGCCAAAAACAACAACATAGAATTTTGAACACATGAAAACAACAAGTTAAAATAATCCAAAATGCACAAACTAAGCATGGGGCAATAGTATGAAACACCTACTTCATTTCATCTTTACAAATCATATTCATAACATGCATGGATCACTAGGTAGGAAGCTCACGAGAAGGCTACTTGAAAACAGTTCCAGACTTAGTGAAAATAGCAGTTTTATACAATGCAGTTTTTATCACGAGTCATATTGACAGAAGTAAAACTATATGCTACAAATCATGAAATGGCATAAAACCTAACATCATTCTAGAGGACAATATCAACTACAAATAACTCCATTATATCTACCACAAAAGAGTTCTAGATCACTAGCAAATCACATGGCAAGGCAGCAACAAAATATAACAGATTCCAGACTTAGAAATATTTTGGACCCTCAAAATATCAGATTTTCATAGCAAGTTGACAACAACAAAACAACACCTAAACATGCATTTCTATGACAAGCAAAAATGTCCATGGGCTAGGACACATATCAAAGAGCAACTTTCATGTTGAAAATTAATTCATATCATGCCCAGATTAATTCCTACGAGAAAGACAAAAGGGCATCACGGCATAAATGACATGCACACAAAAATGCTCAAATGACAAAACAAAATGCATAGATAATTCCTATGGATTTTTTTCTACCCCAAAACATATATAATATGCATATGTTCATGTGGAAAATTATTCACAATTAAATATGCAGGAATAATCCTATTCACGGTGAAGCAATACAACAATGCAAAATAAATGCAAACATGATACCGACAATTATCCCATGCATGAAAATGCAATGCAAATGAGATGGATATTTTTATTATGTGAATGTATTAATTCCGATGCATGTTTTTTAAATATGCAAAATGCAAATATGGCAAAAGATGCAAAATCACATAAAATGATATGATAAACATTTTAAACATGGATGATATTGGCATAATAATAATCTACACATTTTTTAAAGCAATTTTCATATACAAAACATTTGATCCGTCTTACAATTAATTTTATATGATTTTACAAATATGCAAAATAGATAGATAAAAAAACAAAAGAAAAGGGGGGGTTTGCTCACCTTGGGCCGGCTCGGCCGGCTCTGTGGCTGTGGCTGGGGGAGCTGGTGGGCCGAGGGGGGAGATGGCCCACTCGGGCACGAGCGAGCAGTCAACGGGGCTCGGGCGCCCGTCCTCGTGCTCCCGCATAGCAGGCACAGGGGCGGCGGCTCCGCCGGAGGACGGCGAGGCCTGGCGACGGGGTGGCCGGGACCGAGCGGATCCGGCCGGGGCTACCCGGATCCGGCGCGGAGGGAGGCCGGCCGCGGCTTGCGGGGCAGCGGGGAGCTTCAGCGGCGGCTGGGCCAGCTGCGGCAGCGGCGGCGACCTGCGACGGGGAGGAATCAGGTGAGGGAGGGAGGAGGAAGGCAGGGAAGGAGGAGAGGAACGAGAGGGAGAGGGGGCCGACGGTGGTCCAGCGACCGCGGCTGCGGCTGGCGGCGAGCAGCTCCGGCGAGGCCGGCCGGCTAGCTACGGGAAGGGAGGAGCTCAGGCACGGGGAGCGGGATCTGCACCATGGGAGGCTCAAGGAGCTCCGGGACGGCCGATTCGGGCCCGGATGGCTCGAACGGGACCAGATGGGCTCAGGAGGGCTTGGTGGCTGGAGGAGGGAGAAGAGACTGGCTAGGGTTTGTGGTTAGGGTTAGAACGCGGAACGAGGGGGAGCTAGGGGGCTTAAATAGGAAAGGGAGGCTAGGGGTTAGCTGGCACTGTCCGTTTTCGGACTGCCGGCTATCGGTCCGACTTTCCAGGAGCGGAGAGGGGTTACGGGTAGGCTGTGCAGACAGGCTAGGAGGGGAAGAGAGGGAAGCGGTGCGGCACGGCACGACGATTTTAAACCAGCGAGAAACGTCCGATAACTACCGATAACCTCACTTCTATGGATGACCGACGGCGCAACAAACGAACTCAGAACGCGACGAAAATCGACGGGCGGTCTACCTAAGCTATAACAAGACCGTACGACAAGTTTCAACTCGATCCGAGAATATTTTTGCACGCGCTTAAAAACGGTTTTATTTTAACGGTGCCGCGGGCGCGTGCGTGTGTGGCTTGGTCTCGAAACGGGCAATGGCAAGAATGGAGAGAACCGGCAACTACGAACGAATGCAAGTTTTCAAAAACGGGCGATCATGCAATGCATATGATGCGGATGATGCGATGATGAATGCAACAGCCAGACGAACACATGACGAGGATGGAAATAAAAGGGGAATCTTCTAGAACGTCGGTCTCGGGCTGTCACAACTCTCCTCCACTACATGAGGATCTCGTCCCGAGATCTAGAATGAAAAGGGGAAGAGGAAGAGCAAAAGGTAAAACTTAGTTGCTTCTTTGAGAAACGAGTGAAACCAAAGAATCTTGAAGGATGCAAAGAGATGAAGAATGAGGAACAAGCAATAATTCACAAGAAATTTTGGCAGCACTTCGGTAGGAAAGAGAGGCAAAAATTAGATATGATGGAAACAAATGAAAGAAAGGCACCAAACTCCGGTTGAAATAACAGCAAAACTTCATAAGATGGAAGGATCAAGAAAAGATTTCACAACACTCCGGTTAAAAGAATAAGCAAGAAAGAACATGATCTTGAACAAACTAAATGCAAGATGAAAAGAGCAACACCACAATGCCTCCGGAACACAAGAATAGAAGCTAGATCCTTGGGAAGAAGAGAACTGAGAAGAAAATGACAACTTCCAGCACAAATGAATTTGAAAAGCATATTTAGGAAGAAGAGATTGAACGGAGTTGTTGGAATACCAACAATGAAAAGAACAAGCTTATTGTGGACTTATGGAAAACCTCTCAAAATTATGAGGTGACCACCAACCACAACATAAACAATTGACTGATTGAGAGCAACAAGATAAGAAAACTTCTTTCACCAAGGAGAGGAGGAGAAAACTTGAATCATTTATAACACCATGATAAGGATTGTTGCTATCACGGTGAAATCCAACCCAAGATAACTCCAAGAAAGGAATGATGGGTTTACTTATCTTATTCTTGACAATATTCTTCGAGACTCCTCATAATCACGAATTTAATAACCCATCTCAAAAGACAATGGAGAAGGAATTGAACTTAGAATTCCAAGAAAAGAACACTTGAGCACCTCCAACAAGAATCTTGATGAAAACTTGGAAATGAAAGAAATCTTGATGAACCACCATGAAGAACCTCCAAAAGAACTCTGAAACGAAAGGATGACAGAAAGAATTGAAGAATGCAAAAAGAACAAGATTGAGGCCTTCCAATGAATTAGGAGAAGCTTAGCGACAAGATACTTGAGAAAAACTAGGAACTCCAGAAAAGAAAGATGACCACTTGGGAAAAGAAATTTGATATCATGAACAACTCCAGAAGAAGGATTGAGATTACTTGGATGAATAAGAATAAGAATTATGATATGACTATCCTTCATCAAGTTAAAATGATGACAAGCAACAGATTTCACACATCACTTATTCTTCTTGAAAAAGAATGAAGAGAAAGATAGAGCACAATCTTGAAGAAGTCTTGCACGAGAACACCGGTTAGAATTCAAAACGAAAGAGGATAATGCAAATGAAAGAAATAACATGAGAACGAAGAGAGCATGATCCATCTAATAGAAAACCTGAACGAAGCACTGGAAAGAATAAGAAACAAAACAGGACACCTGAGAATGAAGAGATCAAGATTTGCCTAATAGAAATTGAAAAAGGCACCGGAATAATGAGATACGAACGAAGGGACAACAATTGAGAAGAATTTGAGAACAAAAGTTGAAAGCTGAGAACAAAGAGATCTTCTGAAATGATGGCCTTCGGGAGGAAAAAAATGAAAACAATTCAGAATGCACCGGATAGATATGGGAGAAATGACTCATGATCAAAAAAATTTGAGATGATAGCAACAAACTGAAACCATGAATCTTGAAAAGAACAAACAAAGATTTAAGAGAAACTCTCCTTCGACCTTCAAAACTGAGAATGGAGACGAGAACACCACCAAGAATTACTGAGATACTCCAGAAGAATGAATAAGGAAAAGGTTGAGCCAACGATGAAAATGATTTAGAAGCGATCTTGGAAGAGAATTATGTCTGATGAAAATCATTCTTTCATCATATTTAAAAGAACTTGAGGACATCTCCGGAAGAATAGAAGAGTCAGGTAGGATCCTGGGAAAAGACCTGTGGGTTATGGGCCCACTGAAAAGAAACCACCGTTGAAACAATTAATTAAAAGAGAGATTGCACCGATACAAATAAGAACTTGATGATATGAGATCCTTGAAATAATTTAAGAGGACACAAATGAAAATGAATGTCTTCTGAGATATCTTCAACACTCCGGATAGAAAAGAGAGGGAATAATAAACAAGAGATACTTGGATAAGAATTCCAACATGGGAGAGCAAATACAGGATGAAAATGATATGATGAACACCAAGAACTAGGATTGAATCCACCAGAAAGAAAACAAAGATGAACACTAAGAAATGATAACATGAGCACTGAGCATCTTCATAAAGAATCACCGGAGAAGAATAACCATGAGAACAAAGAATATGATGATAGATATGAAATGAAACACTTGAGAACATTCACAAGAAATCACCGAAAACAAGATAGAAGAAAAGATAGCGGAAGCATTACATGAATAGAAAAGACACATGGATGAGACTTCAATCACTGAAGAAAAGGGCGGGGAAAACAAAGAAAACTCGGAACAGATGAGACACTCCGGGAAAGAATAAGAGGATTGAAGTTGCAATATTGGAGATGATAGAATTTTCTTGAAGAGAAGCACCCCAGATAGATATGACAACTTGATTGGGCAGAAGAATTAGCAATCCCACAGAAATATGAGAACACTACTTCGGAAAGATATGAAATCACCACTTGACATCGAAGCAACTCGAATTACCATATCCGAAACAAAACGCAGGATGAGGCTTACGAAACAAGCCAGAAACAAATACATACCCACTATGCACTTGTTGGAAAGATAATCCTAGGTAACTACTTGAATTCCCACCTAAGAACTTCCGAAAACTTTCTGGTTATGCAATCCGGTGTGGAGGATACAAGGAGGAAATATCTCACACAACTAACAATCCTACACCCCAACAGTATCCATCCTTCAAGACATAACCAGAGGCTTTCGCAAATCCATCTAATCTTGAATCCTCAAACTCACAATGATACTAAACCATGGTGGTACCCCGGACGCCTCCCCAGTACTGGGTGACTCCAACCTTATCTCACCACGACAAGTATTGAAGCAATTTCGAACATTCTCCATCTTGAGATATCAAGGAAGCTGAATGATAACGATGTGCCAACATTCCTTGGAGCTCAACTCCCCAGAAGAAATCAAGTTAGACAGGAAGCACCAAGACAGAACCCTGTCACATCGGCATCATATAGTTTCCAAAATACCCGCGTGATCGTAAAAAAAAATTTGAGCGAGAAGAGGAGTAGAAACAAAATTCCTAAGTCGAACACCTCACCAGAGCATAGAAGAGGAGTAAAAAGAATCCTACTTTCCGATATAACTAGACTCAAAACAGTTTTTCACTAGACTCGACTCGGCCAAGTTCGATCAATCAAGGGGGCTCCTAGGTCGGTACAGGCTTTGATACCAACTTGTCACGCCCAAGATGCGATGCTATCCTTATTTGGCATGAGGGCCTCAACAGGGATAGAAGCGCATCTCGATGCATTCGCCAGAATGGATATCATTACAAGTACATGTACAGAAGAGATGAGTATATGGAATTGCCTTACACTCGCCAGAAGCTACATTAGAGTCACAACAATACAATAACATCACAACCATCATACATAAGAGCAGGGTCCGGCTACAGACGAAATCAAACGATAAAATGACATCCACCCTTGCTATCCCAGGCTGTCGCCTGGAACCCATCCAAGATTGAAGAAGAAGAAGAAGAACTCCAAATCAAATCAAGGAACGCGCTCACGTCAAATCATCACATTACCTGTACCTGCAACTGGTGTTGTAGTAATCTGTGAGCCACAGGGACTCAAGAATCTCATTTCCAAGGGTATCAAGACTATTAAAGCCTAATAGGTAAGGTATGGTTAAGTGGTGAGGCTACAGCAAGCGACTAAGCATATATTTGAGTGGCTAACTTATGAGCACAGAAAATAAAGTATGGTGGTCTACGCATAATGGACGTGAACTAGAAATGATCACTAACTGATCCTGAACACCTACTTACGTCAAACATAACCTCACCGTGTTCTCTTACGGATAAGAACTCACGAGAAGAGACAGTCACGGTTATGCACACAATTGGTGTATTTTATTAGAGTTTACTTCAAGTTTGCTATGACCAGGTGTTAAACAAATTATCCAAGTTTGCCACATAACCGCAGGCACGACTTCTCGAAAAGATTTAACCCTATAGGGGTGCTCCAACTTATCCATCACAAATTAACCACACGTAGCGGGAATAACCTCAACCACGGATCTCATGATCATCTTAGGCAATTCCAAAGGATATCCAACACCTCGAGATAGCCCGAAGAATAATCGGAATTCCTCACTCAAGACGTTCGAGAAAGGTAAAACAAATCCAGCAAGCCCTCCCGACGTGTCGACAATCCCGATAGGAGCCGCGTATCTCGTTCTCAGGACACGACGGATTGTCCAAACTTCGGGTAGGCCAAACATAGAGTTGCCCCTAGTGGCCACCGGCTGTTGACATTTTTGGACCAACACTCATGCGGAGCACTGGCCCGGGGGTTGATTAAATTATCCACGGGGTGATCATTCCCTATGCAAGTTTTAATTAGTTAGGCAAATGTAGTATCAATGTTGGGCCTTGCCAGGCAAGCTTTATTCTAACCCGAAAATCAAGGGGGTCCCCATAACAACCCCGAGCATGTTAGGAGCTCTCAAATATGGAACATAACACCGGTTCACAAGTAACTAGGGGTGGCAAGGGTGGAACAAAACACCAAGCAAAACGCCAAGCCTTCCACCCTTTACCAAGTGTATAGGTGCATTAAATTAAATAGCAACAATATTGTGATATAACAAAAGAAGTTCCATGTTGACACATGGAAGCAAATGCACCTGCAACTAGCAACGCTATAAGAAAGGCTGAGCAAGCGGTAACATAGCCAAACAAAGGTTCGCTGGGACATGGAGGGGTTAGAGGCTTTTCATGTCAATGTTGGGAGGCTTATCAAACAAGTGGTAGGTAGCGAGACATAACGATAAAAGACGAGACAACTAGCATGGCAATGATAGTAATGGTATCCAGGTAAATGTGTCATCTTGCCTGAGATCCCGCTCGGAAGAAGAACGAGTCCATGAAGAAGACGAACCAACGTAGTCGAACGAATCCTGACACTCCGAACGCTTTCGGAACTCTATAGAGAAGAAGCAATCCGAAACAAACAATCAACACAAGATACACCACAACATATGCATGGCATGATGCACAAACAAATATGATGCATGTCCGGTTAAATATACAAGGCATGACAATTCACAACAACCAAATACTACACATTAAGTGAAGCTCAATATGCTACGAGTTGCATATTGACGAAACTCCACATTCGAATTATTTAGTTCACTCTTTTTAGGTACACGACAATATTAAATGTTGTTAAACATGGCAAGAGGTGAAGCATAAGTAAACTATCTACCTAGGCATTTTAAATGAGGCCGGAAACAACTTATAGCATTTCCGAAATGGCCCCATATGGTAATTATGAATTTGGTCCAGATCTGATCTAAACATATATTATATTTTTTAAACAGCGAAATAAATGTCACCATGATAATCTACGCATCATTCTAGTCGATTTACATATATAGAACATCTCAAACGGAGCTACGGTCTAAAAGATATGAGCAATACAAGATGCACATGGTATGAATGCAAATGCATGGAAATGCAATCACAAACATCTCAAATCATGAATGCAGCAAGTGACTATGAAACTACATGAGGTTCTACGCAAGTTTCATAAATGGAATGTCCAAAACGGAGCTACGGTTCAACCACAATTATCAAAACAAGTTTTAGTTGAAATCTGCCAAAAACAACAACATAGCATTTTGAACACATGAAAACAACAAATTACAATAATCTAAAATGTACAAAATAAGCATGGGGCAATAGTATGCAACACCTACTTCATTTCATCTTCACAAATCATATTCATAACATGCATGGATCACTAGGTAGGAAGCTCACGAGAAGGCTACTTGAAAACAGTTCCACACTTAGTGAAAATAGCAGTTTTAGACAATGCAGTTTTTATCACGAGGCATATTGACAGCAGTAAATCTATATGCTACAAATCATGAAATGGAATGAAACTTAACAGCATGCTAGAGGACAATATCAACTACAAATAACTCCATTATATCTACCACAAAAGAGTTCCAGATCACTAGCAAATCACATGGCAAGGCAGCAACAAAATATAACAGATTCCAGATTTAGAAATATTTTGGACCCTCAAAATATCAGATTTTCATAGCAAGTTGACAACAACAAAACAACACCTAAACATGCATTTCTATGACAAGCAAAAATGTCCATGGGCTAGGACACATATCAAAGAGCAACTTTCATGTTGAAAATTAATTCATATCATGCCCGGATTAATTCCTACGAAAAAGACAAAAGGGCATCATGACATAGATGACATGCACACAAAAATGCTCAAATGACAAAACAAAATGCATAGATAATTCCTATGGATTTTTTTCTACCCCGAAACATATATAATATGCATATGTTCATGTGGAAAATTATTCACAATTAAATATGCGGGAATAATCCTATTCATGATGAAGCAATAAAACAATGCAAAATAAATGCAAACATGATACCGACAATTATCCCATGCATGAAAATGCAATGCAAAGGAGCTGGAAATTTTTATTATGTGATTGTATTAATTCCGATGCATGTTTTTTAAATATGCAAAATGCAAATATGGTAAAAGATGCAAAATCACAGAAAATGATATGATAAACATTTTAAACATGGATGATATTGGCATAATAATAATCTACACATTTTTTAAAGCAATTTTCATATACAAAACATTTCGATCCGACTTACGGTTAATTTTATATGATTTTACAAATATGCAAAATAGATAGATAAAAAATAAATAAAAGGGGGGGTCTGCTCACCTTGGGCCAGCTGGGCCGGCTCGGTGGCTGTGGCTGGGGGAGCTGGTGGGCCGAGGGGGGAGCCGGCCCACTCGGGTACGAGCGGGCAGTCAACGGGGCTCGGGCGCCCGTCCTCGTGCTCCCGCACGGCAGGCACAAGGGCGGCGGCTCCGGCGGAGGACGGCGAGGCCAGGTGACGGGGTGGCCGGGACCGAGCGGATCCGGTCGGGGCTACCCGGATCTGGCGCGGAGGGAGGCCGGCGGTGGCTTGCGAGGCAGCAGGGAGCCCCGGTGGCGGCTGGGCCAGCTGCGGCAGCGGCGGCGACCTGCGACGGTGAGGAAGCAGGTGAGGGGGGGAGGAGGAAGGCAGGGAAGGAGGAGAGGAAGGAGAGGGAGAGGGGGCCGGCGGTGGTCCAGCGACCGCGGCGGCGGCTGGCGGCGAGCAGCTCCGGCGAGGCCGGCCGGCTAGCTGCGGGCAGGGAGGAGCTCGGGCACGGGGAGCGGGATCTGCGCGATGGGAGGCTCGGGGAGCTCCGGGACGGCCGATTCGGTCCCGGATGGCTCGAACGGGCACAGATGGGCTTAGGCGGGCTTGGTGGCTGGAGGAGGGAGAAGGGGCTGGCTAGGGTTTGTGGTTAGGGTTAGCATGCGGAACGTGTGGGAGCTAGGTGGGCTTAAATAGGAAAGGGAGGTTAGGGGTTAGCTGGCACTGTCCGTTTTCGGACTGCCGGCTATCGGTCCGATGGTCCGGAAGCGGAAAGGGGTTACGGGTAGGCTGTGCAGACGGGCTAGGAGGGGAAGAGAGGGAAGCGGTGCGGCACGGCACGACGATTTTAAACCAGCGAGAAACATCTGATAACTACCGATAACCTCACTTCTACGGATGACCGACGGGGCAACAAATGAACTCAGAACGCGACGAAAATCGACGGGCGGTCTACCGAAGCTATAACAAGACCGTACGACAAGTTTCAACTCGATCCAAGAATATTTTTGCGCACGCTTAAAAATGGTTTTATTTTAACGGTGCCGCAGGTGCGTGCGTGTGTGGCTTGGTCTCGAAACGGGCAACGACAAGAACGGAGAGAACCGGAAACTACGAACGAATGCAAGGTTTCGAAAACGGGCGATGATGCAATGCATATGATTCGGATGATGCGATGATGAATGAAACAGCCAGACGAACACATGACGAGAATGGAAATAAAAGGGGAATCTTCTGGAATATTCTGGAACGTCGGTCTCGGGCTGTCACACTACCCCTACTATGTCACTAGGTGAGGACACCGCAAGATTGAACCCAAAACCAAGCACTTCTCCCATTGCAAGAATTACCAATCGAGTTGGCGAAAACAAACCAATAACTCAAAGAGACTTACAAGGATATGAAATCATGCAAACAAGAATTCAGAGGAGATTCAAATAAGATTCATGGATAATCTGAACATAAACTCACAATTCATCGGATCTGGACAAACACACCACAAAAGAGGATTACATCGGATAGATCTCCTTATAGATAATGAAGAACATGGTATTGAAGACCAAAGAGAGAGAAGAAGCCATCTACTCCCTCCATTCCTAAATATAAGTCTTTGTGGAGGTTTCACTAGGGTACTACATACGGATGTATATAGACATACTTTAGAGGATAGGTTCATTCATTTAACTCCGTATGTAGTCCTCTAGTGAAATCTATAAAAAGACCTATATTTACTAACAGATGGAGTAGCTACTAGCTATGGACCCGTAGGTCTATGGTGGACTACTCACGCATCATTGGAGGGGGCAATGGAGTTGATGTAGATGCCCTCCGTGATCGAAACCCACTCCGGTAGATTATCGAAAAAGGCTCCAAGATTGGATCTCTCTGGAATGGAGGCTTTTGGAGGCGGAAAAGTATTTGTGTGGCTCTTTTTCATGTTGGCGGAATATTTGGGAATTTATTGGCCAAAGATTAGGATTAGGAGACCTATCGGGAGACGACAAGCCTACTAGGCACGGCCAGGGGGCCGCTCCTAGCAGGCTTGTGACCTCCTAGCACAAGTCCTGGCGTGCATTCCAAGCCTGGTTGATTTGTTTCCTTCCAGAAAAATTCCTTCCGAAGGTTTTTTCTGTTTGGACTCCGTTTAATATTCCATGTGTGCAAAACACAAAAACAAGGAAAAAGCAGAAGCTGGCACTAGGCTCTAGAATAATACGTTAGTCCCAAAATTAATATAAAATAGCATATTAATGCACATAAAACATCCAAAACAGATAATATAATAGCATGCCATCATAAAAAATTATAGATACTTTGGAGACGTATCAGTAACTGGGTGCAACCAATGAGATATGGTAGCAAGGGATACATACAAACGGTTTGGATGATTGTCTAATAATAGGCTATGTGTCCAGGCATATTTGCCTATTTGTGCTCGTTGTGACTTGTAATAATTTTAGGATACTATTTTGATGTTGGAGATCAGTACTCTTAAACTTTAATAAAATATGGTTGTGTGGATCATAATGATTCAGAGTTCAGATCCTTCTTTTTCTAAATGAATCCATAGGGACAACAACCCAAGCACAAGTCAACATCACTACACCACAAGATAAAAATATACTTGTGACCGAATAACTCTAGTGAGGTTAACTCTTCTGAGATTGTCAATCTCACTAGTTTTACTAGTTGCAATAAGTGATGAGCATTCGTGTCAATGAAAATATTTTGAATGTTTGACATAAATAAATACAAAGAAATATAAATATAAATAAAGGTAAAGGTATGGTTTTTTATGAGGAAAATTGGAACTTCATACTGTCGGGGGGATGACCCCCGAATACCCCAAAGACGGCGAGTCGGACGGGGTGCTCGCCCGCCCGGGCTGACTACTCCACTCGACCGACTGCGTGGCCAGCTGCCGGCTGCACCAGCCAGCTGGCTGCCGGTTGCGCCTGCCAGCCGGCTGAGCCGAAGTCAACCGCGACATCACATCAGAACCCGACACAGACGAGACGGATGTACCTGGCACTATTCAGCAATAGTGGCAGGCTATGGTCAGCCTCACGCGTCACCTCGTATGCCATATGTTATAGTGTAGTTGGTAAGGTGGGCCAAGCCACCACCATGTCACACGCCCATGCCCCTTGGCTATATAAAGGGAGCCACCCATCCATCCATGGACTCACAACCACAAGGCCTGGGATCATGCCACACATGGTTGGGAGCTCTCCTAGCCACACATACATTAGCTAGCTCTCTGCTACTGCTATCTCCGATACAACTCTAGGAGCAACCCTGTACTGATATACCACATACATACACACATGAAGGAGCAGGGGCATTATCTCTCCAGAGAGCCCGAACCTGGGTAAACCACCGCGTGCTATCTGCATACCTGTCCTGGACCATCCACGGCAGCCTTGCCCTCACCTCGATAAGCCACCCCATGGCATTTGTCGTCTCGCGTGACCCCCCATGAGAAAACAACGACACATACGTTCATTAGTAGTACCTCTACATGTAACAAGATGCATAAATATAAGCATACGTAGATGTAACAAATGATTAAAAATCATCAAAAATCATAACATATGTGTAAGTGCATCTAGTGTCCCTTAGTGATTTTGGTGTATTGAAGACTTATAGTTTAAGAGACTGATGCGTTTGTAAGTGCACACATGCTCTATAAGTCGCTGAGGAGTTTGATATATTTGAAGATTATCGACCCCTAAAAATGTATGTCTTCAGCTGAAGACTTAGGTGGAGACTTTGCTGAAGCCTTTGGTATTCCTGAAGACTTAGAAAATGAAGAAGTTGGTGTGACCTTGAAGATATGAATGGGGACTATGAAGCGTGAAGACTTTTGTTTTCATAGTTTCATTTCCTTTCCTTGAGTCATAGGAAACACCGTACTGTTAAAGGGGGCCGAGGTAATACTAAGGAGAATTTCCAGCTAATGCTGAACTCCAAAAGCCTCAAACTATCCAATCCTTCGAGTGAAGCCTTTGGAAATCTCTTATGGTTTAGTCAAGTTCTTCCGTGACAGAGACGAAGTTCTTCTGGTCTCTGAGGAAATTGGTCTGACTGAGGAGTTAGGATTTTGCCAGTGTGAATTGCCTAAAAGTGAGGAACATGATAAGCCTGAGGACTTTCATAATTCAAAATTTCGACTGTTGTTGTGCTTAGCGCCAGCTGTCCCCAATCATTCTATCCACATAACAGTCATATCAATGGGGGCATTTATGTCTTATCATGTTAGGTTGCACCCTGGCTATAAATAGCCATCCCCCACAACCACTAGTTGGTTGGCTGCATTGAGAGAGAACTGACACTTGTCATTTGAGAGCAACCCATCCTCCGAGGACTTTGAGAGAAAATCATAAGTGAGGAAAAACCCAAATCCAAACCACCAAACTTGAAGTGATTGAGCATCACTGAAGAGATTGTTCTAGTGTGGAACCGATGCTTGTTACCTTTGAAGACTGTTTATCTTCTAGATGGTTAGGCATCATGGTCTAGTGCATCCTGCAGTCAATTGGGGATCACAAAGTGAACTTGGTCTAGAGCATCCAGCAGTTAATTGTGGATCGCCGGGTGACCAATTTGTGAGGGTTTTGGAAGTCTACCCTGAAGAATTACCACGAGTGTTGGGCGTGGACTTTGTGACCTTAGCTTAAGGAGAATACGATAAGGACCGTGTGTCCTGGGACTGTGTGTCCTCTGGTTTAAATACCAGGCCGCGCCAAACCAGACGTATGACTATCACAACAGTTGGAACTGGGTCATCAAACCATTGTCTTCATCGAGCTACCTAGTTCTATTTCCTCAACCCTTTCATTTCCTCGTATACCTGTTGATGAAATAGATCTTTACTGTTTGAATAATTTGATTGAACACTTTCACAATGTCCTCACCTCAAATTCTTCAAGTTACCTTGTTCCTCACCTGCTTATCCTGTATCACGCTACCTGTAATCTGTGCATGTTTTATTTCATCATGATGACTATGCTATTGCTATGTTTCTCAAGCACTTGAGTACTTATTCCGCTGCTAGTCATTCATCACATTTCAAATTCCTCAAGTTGAAATTCCTCAGTGATGAATTTGTAAAAATCGCCTATTCACCCCCCTCTAGTCGATATAACTCACTTTCAATTGGTATCAGAGCAAGGTACTCCCGTGTTGTGTGTGATTTTGGTTTAACCGCCTAGAGTTCTAGTTATGTCGACTCCATGTATTATCAAGGTTTTAGCATGTTGTCTTACCTTTGATGGGAGGAATTACCCCTACTAGAAGAACAAGATGCGCATGCATCTTGAAGCTATTGACAACCATCTTCGGTATGTTGTGAAAATGGTGTTCCCCACACTTCTCCAACTGTCATTGTTGCTGATATGAAGAAATTCAAGCAACTCGATTCTCAAGAAAAGAATATCATCGATGGCCATCTGAGGAAAGGTTAGTATGGCAGAGTGAGTGCTTTTTAGTCTGCAAAGCTTATCTGGGATAGGCTGTCCAAAGTGAACAAAGGTGTTTCCACTCAACGTGACTCTCGTGTTGATGTTGTTCGCAATCTCTTCAACGGCTTCGAAAGACTCGACAATGAGAATGTTCGGCAAACTTTTGATCGTCTCACTGATATCTCCAACGAGCTTCAAGCACTAGGTGCCACTGACATCATCGATGAAGAAGTGGTGAAGAAACTGTTGAGATCTCTTGATTCCTCATTTGATACACTAGGTTTGATGATTCAAGAGCATGGAGACTACAAGTCACTTGATCCTGCTAATATTCTTGAGACACTCAATACTCATGAATTCCAACAAGCTAAGAAGAGAGACCTCTATGGGCCAAGCTATGGAAGATCTCGTGCTTTGAAGGCAAAATCAATTTCCTCATCCGAAGACGAAGATTCTGATAGTAGCCTTGGTGATCCTGAAGAACTAAGTCTGGAGCTGGCAATTCTCGTGAGGAAATTCCAGAGGTTCTTAAGGGGAGGGCGATTTGGAAAATCATCAAAAAGTGGTTTGAGGAAATCATATTCCTGAAGCGACTACAATAAGAGAACTTGTCAGAAATGCAAGAAGTCTGGTCACTTTATCTCTGACTGTCCTCTCTGGGAAAAAGAATCAAATAATAAATACAAGGACGATGGTCCTGATGACTCAAAGAAAAAGAAGAAATCTTCAAAGTCCTCCTCTTCAAAGTCCTCAGCGAATAAGAAGAATGGTTCCAGAAAGGCTCGGGCTTTCATTGGCAAGGAAATGGACTCTACAGAAGAATCTAAAGAATATGAAGAAGAGGAAGAATCTGAGGTGGAGTCTGAATCTGGTGTTGCTAGCTTGGTCTCGCCACTGCTTTCGTTAGCAAGTCCATCTTCTACGATGAAGAAAATGACTACTCCAATGACTCTGACATCAGCAATGATGACTATGCTCCCACCTATTGCTTCATGGCTAAAGGTTCCAAGGTACATAAGCATCACTCGTCCTCTGAATCAAGTGCTGGTGAATCTGATGAATATGTGAAACCTATCTATACCAAACTTGCTAATATTGCCACTAAGCAACAAAGTGCACTTGAAAAGCTTCAAAAACTACTATACAAAAGCGATGATCTATTGAATGAGGAAGTAGATCGAACTCAAACTCTAACTGATCTCAAAAGTCTTCAGTGAAAGTATGACAGCCTTTAGAGTCACCATAATGCCCTCTTAGTCGATCATGAGAAGATTTCTTATGGATTTCTTCAAAGAAATCAAGATCTTGAGAAACTAAGAGTGTCTCATGAGGATCTCCAAAGGGAAAATGATTCCTTACTGGCTCAACAGATCAGTACCGCTGAAGAAGAATTTGTTCCACCTTGTTTGAAATGTATCGAACATGAAACTGCTAATTCTTCACCTGAATGTTCAAATGCTTCTATTGCTATAAATTCTTCAACTATCTCCGTGTTCACAAGTTCCTCATCCGAGGATACCACAAGTACCTGTGACGAAAATGCAGGGTTGAAGGAATTGTATGTGACAGGCATGTACAAAAGTCTCAAAGGGCATCAAACCCTTTGCAATGTGCTCAAAAAGCATATTCTGAACAGGAACCCTAGGAAAGAGGGTATTGTATTTGAGAGGAAACTCAATGCTGATGGATCCTACTGGACACCTAAGCAATACCCAAAACCTCATGGGTTGCTGCAAAAGGACCTCCTGTAGATCCATCCACTTTATCTGGCTTTACTTGTGAAACTCCATATTCCTCTGATGAGTCACTTGACTCCAACTACAAATTCTTCAAAAAACAGAAAAGTGAAGTATTTGCCAGATTTGTTGGAACTAACTTCAAGAACAATTCACCTATGAAGAAAATCCGGGTCCCCAAGAGCTGCTTACAAAATCTTCAAGTTAATGCCCTCACGACACCACTCATGAAGAAAAGGAACCTCAGATAAAATTCCTCATATGGACCAAAGTCTTCACTTGGACCAAATTCCTCAAATGGTCAAAAATATCATTCTCGTGCTAATGCATCTGTTTCGCAGGGAAAATCTAAGAGTTCTGAATATGTGCATTATTCTTGAAATTGTTATGTTCATGAGTCCTTGAAGAATTTCTCTACTTATTGATATGAGTACTCTAACCCTCGTCTCGTGAAACGAAGCACACTAGCTTCAATGCCTCCCTTCTCATGTGGTGCTCGCAGAATGATGAACTCTTTGCCATCCCTCCAGATGTGGGTGGCGAAGAAATTGAACTAATCTCTTATGTAGGGTCAGGTCTCCAGATGAACTTGAACATCTGATGAATTTGCTGGAGACCTGAGGGAATGCTTGGAAGTAAGCAAGCTAATCATGCACAAATGAATTCCTCATTTCTCACGTCCTCACACTGCTTTACATACCATATTGTGTGATGAAATTTTGCCTGATGAATTTGATGTCATATTCTTTGCTCTGAAGCATATGAGTTCGTAAGTTGTACTAATTCATCTACAAGATGAACCTCCAAAAGATACTGAGTGGGTTCTCGACAGTGGATGCACCAACCACATGACTGGTGACAAGAATCTACTGATGAATTTGCCACTGGGCCCCATCTCATGTGAAGCATATCACCTATGTTGACAAAGGAAAAAACAAGGTATTGGGTCTAGGTATGGTTGCAATCTCAAAGGACCGACTATAACATCCCAAATTTTGGAATGTTATAATTATTAGAATGATTGATTATTTGATTGAGTGATTGAATAGTGAAATTTGAAACGTTTTGAAACTTTTGAATGAGAGGGAATAAAATGACTTTCCCTTTGTGGTTGATTTCAAATCCATCCAATTCAGATCAATGAGATAAGATGACGTGACTTCTTCAAATAAAAGGATTTCAAAAGTGGATTTGAAAATTTCTAAAATATTCTTTTGGAATTCATTTCATTTTGGCTCTGTTTTAAAAGTTTGAATGAATTTGAATTCCCCTGTCAAATATTGAAAATATGAAAGGACGAACATGACCCTCCAAACCAGGAGCAATTTGAGAAATATTTGAACCCTAAAACTTAGGGGGGTCATTTTAAAAAATATTTGCAAAAGGAAACAAAATCAAATACGGTAATTTTTGAAAATATTTTTCTCTGAAATATTTATTTGACCGTGGAAAAATGTTCATCTTATTGATAGTATGTTTCTGATTTTTATTGTGTATAAAAATTCCTTGTTTCAGTTTGATTTGATTTTCCAAATCAAGTTTTTATTTCTTGTTTTTAATAAAAAGGAAAATAATTTCTTTTATTAGGAAACCACATGGCCCATAAGGAAGGAACCGGCCCAAGATTGACCTCGCCAAACCCGAAGAAGATTCGGATCGGCCATCGATCGCCCTTGCCCCTCTCTCACTTGCCGACACGCGGGGCCCACCCTGGCCGACCGAATCAGCCCCGCACTCACCTTCCTCCTTGCGCCCCCTCCTTCCATAACACGTCGAAGCCGGCCGGATCCGCCGCGGATCTCCTCGATCCCCTTCCCTCCGAGTGCCCCGAGCCCCCGGCTATTTAAGCCACCACCCCTGCACCCCATTCCGCCCCTAAAACCCTCCTCCGACGCCTTCCCCTCGCCGCCATTGCTTGCTGGAGCACGCCACATCCGCCCCGCCTGTGTCGCCCCTCTGTTTCACCCTGACCTCCCCAAAACCGTGCGAGTCCACCATTCGCTGCACCACCCTCGCCCACGCCTCCCCGTCGACTTCCCCGATCTCTAGAGTCACCGGAGCCCCGTTGCCAACCTTAACTCGAATGCCACCTCCGCCCGAGCTCGCTGCTGTGGTCTCCATCGTCCCCGAGCCATGCCAAGGCCACCATCGTATTCGCCATCCTCGCCTTCATCGACGGGTGCTGTCGCCGTCGTCCGAGATCCACCAGATAGCTTGCCCGCATCAAACCGCCACCGCCGCCATCGTCTGAACATCACCGGAGCCACCCATCGCCGCTGTAAGTCCCCTCTCCTCTCCCCCGTTGGATCCGATTTAGACGCGTTAGATTAGATCTAACTTACCTGTTTGTTTAGGTCCGGTTTCGTGCAAATGAACCAGACGGTTTTCCTTTGTTTTATTTGGACCGAATCGATTTCCTTTACTTTGCGGCCGTTCGCTCCGTTGCATCTAGCGTGCACCCCTTTTTGGCCAATCATAGAGCGCCATGTGTACCCCTGTCTATTAGTTAGATTTTCTCTTTTTCAGTTTTCAGTTTTAAAAACAGAATAGTTCTACTTTTGTTTTTCTATATCTTTTATGTTTTTAATTTTTTTTAATTTGATTCTTTTTGCATGATGTCAAAAAGTTTATCTAGTTTCTGTAGATATAAAGTTTGACCATGTTTGACAATTTCAAATTTGAATTCAAACAGATTTGTTTCAGACACCAAATTGCTTGTAACTTGAGTTTAAAAATTGGTTTTCAGTTGATTCTTTTTGCTACTAATCACTAGTGACTTTATTTATCAGTGGGTAGAATTTGAAAATTTTGAGGATAATTTGAAATATGGTTTTAAGCAAAACAGAATCAGTTTTACTTCTTTGAGTGTTTATTTTATTTTCATTTGTTTTAGTTGTTTTCAATTTGTTCCCTTTTATATTAATTGACAAGTTTTAGTTTGTTTTCTGTTAGTTAGCAGTAGTATTTCAACCAAGTTTATTTTTATGTCATTTATTATTTTAATAGCAGGGAATCAATTCTAATTTCATAATAACTTGCAAATTGATTTCATTGCTAGTTTGATTTCCTATTTGAAAACATTTTTATAAATTGTTTCATAAGTTTTAGTTTCTGTTAACTTAGTTGTTTTATATTTTGTTTTCTCTTATCTTATTATTCTATTATTTTATTTGTTTTACTTGTTGTTAAGTTTATTAACTAGAAAACTCATGTTGTTAGTGTGTTGTTTTCGTGGTCCTTAGTTGCTCTTCAAAAGTAATTCTTTTGCTAGTAAAATATTTACCAAAATACTTTTTTTAGATTTTGCTTTGTCATTGTTCTGTTGCATTTGAAAATAGGTTATTTGTAGGGAAACTACACATGGTTGATTTGATGAAGTTTTTTTATTTTAATTTTTGTCTTAAGTATTTCCTTCATCACAACCCTTTTGTGTTTTGGTTTTGTGTTACTTTTTGATTGTTAGTATTGATTGCTAGTATGATTGCTTATATGAATGCAATGTTTGATTATATAGATTTCATCGGAGAGTGATGAATTGTTCTATCAAGTTTTTCTGAGAGCGATATTTATCTTCATCAACCCTACCAGGCAAGTTCACTTTGACCATCTATTTCATACCTATGTTTTATTGCATGTAGTGACATCATTCAACAAATCCCTCGAGCAGTGTTATTGAGATTCTTGTAGTTGAGTAGAATGCATGAGGTAGGAACCCACCACTTGTTACTAAAGCCCCCGGAACGCTAGTTATTTTAATGTTATGCTAAAGTAGACGGGGTCTGGTATGAGTGTTCATGAGTGGTGTGAGAAGGAGGACTCCACGTCAAAACGACAACTTCATGAAGGAACCTTCAAGTCCTGCATCTTCAAGACCTCAAGACTCCGAGACTTGAGAAGCAAGTTTTCAATACACACTACTGGGTGAACGATGGATTTTATGGGCACCCTGGAGTAACCAGTGGATGGCCGGGATGCATGGAGAAGTGCCATGACATCTTGCGGAAATCTTCACCCAGACTGGTGAGACGGATGAATACTTCATGCCTGGAAGCTTACCTGTGTAGTGACAAGTCATTATGGGCTATGGCTTGGTTGATCTTTGTTGTGACTCTGACTGGGCAGTGCTACGAGATGTAGCCGACGTTAGGATTGGATGGGCACTGGTAGTAGTTAGGGAAACACTCTGAAAGACCATGTTTCATTCGTCCTATTCTCAAACACCTGGAAGTGCGAGGACTTACAAGGAGGGAACGAATCTTGTGGGTAAAGTACACAACACTCTTTAGAGTTAAACCTAATCGATTAGTCGTGTCCCCCATTATGGACAATTTGAGCCTCTGGACTTGGATCTATCTCTGAACTCTCAACACTGGACTGATAATTAATTGTGGGCATTAAGACATCGGTTGGCGGAACCATGTCATGATAGATAACTCTTTAGTGAAAACTCATGATATTCCTTTGTTGTAGGAAAATAAAATAAAATCAGCTTTTATGCAAAGACTCAAACACAGAGCAACAAAGCCTTACTGCATATAGACTAGTCTTTATCTTCTGTTCTGCTATGGTGATCTTGCCGGTACATTCAATGTACCGACCAACATGGCTGCAACGTCTTATGTTGGAGATAAGTTTTACGACGAGTAAGAGTATGATTCAGGGTTACAGTCTGCACTCAACCTGTCGTTGGTGTTATTGGGACTCCACTCCCGTTGATTGTTTCTGTTGAGATTTCGAGGTATATATCAGGTTTATGTTATTTACATGTGATTGCACTTTGATATATACATTGATGTACTGTGTGTGCCACCATACTGATCCAGGGATGGCACACAACATATAGAGGCTTCACCGCTTGAGGTCGGTTCGCTATAGAAATGGTATCAGAGCACATGTTGACTATAGGACGTGACCCTAGGAAATGGCTTAGAAATAGGAAGACCTTATAGGAACAACTTTTGTTTTCACTACTCTCGTAACTTCTAAATTCTTTTACTGAACCCTCCCTATTTCAAACTATAGATGGGGAACTACACTCTCAACAAAAGAGAGGACTACGAGGATGTTCTTAGAGGCCCTTTCCTCATGGATCGTATAGATGGTGAAGCTGCCGATACCTGAGATCAAGGTGACTAAGAGGAAGTCTGTATTTTGGGGTGTCCGAACTAAAATATTTGTACGTAAAGAACACCCCAAGACTGAAGACATCAACTATGGCACACCAAACCATGAATGTGAGATGGTCATGAACACCAACGTCGATGATGCTATCGCACGTTTGAGCTATCGTCATCTTGTTGAGTTAAGTTCCCACTACTTTGGAAGGCTTGATGGTAGAATCCCGATGGAGCACACATCATCCAAACCATGGTGTTATTTGCCCAGAAATAAAAGTTCTCAGAATTGAAAGAAACTTTTTGGAGGTTTATTCTAGAATAAATAAAAAATACTGGAGCCAAAAACCACCAGAGGAGGGGCCTGGATGGGCACGATATACCAGGGTGCGCCAGCACCCCAAGGCGTGCCTTGGTGGGTTATGCCCACGTCATGGCCCCACTGACCCTAATTCCGGCACTATAAATTCCTATTTCTGAAGAGAAAAATCAAGCAGAAAGTTTTATCGTGTTCCATGAGACAGAGCCACCGCCACCTCCTGTTCTTCATCAGGAGGCTAAATCCGATGCCCGTTTGGGGCTCTAGAGAGGGGAAACTTTGGTCTTTGTCATCACTAACCCTCCTTCATCGCCAATTCCATGATGCTCCCCACCGGGAGTGAGTAATTCCTTCATAGGCTTGCTGGTCGGTGAGGAGTTGGATGAGATTCGTCATGTAATCGAGTTAGTTATGTTAGGGCTTCACTACCAGGAAAAAGCTTACAGATAGACGCTTACTAGTAGCGCGGGTTTTTACCCATCGCTACTGGTAGTTACTAGCAGCGCCGGTTTATACCCATCGCTACTACTAAGTTGATAGTAGTAGCGCGGTTTTATAAACCCACACTACTAGTAGGTGGTCTTCACTGTGCCCCCCGAGACAATCCATAGTAGTAGCATGGGGTATGAAACCTGCACTACTGCTAAGTTGATACTAGTAGCGCGGGGTATAAACCCATGCTACTAGTAAGAGGTCTTCACTGTGGCCCCCAGGACAAGCCATACTAGTAGCGTGGGTTATAAAACCCGTGCTACTACTAAGTGGTCTTCATTGAGCAGGGGTATAAATCCCCATCTCCTCCCCCCAATCCCTCCTCTCTCATGTCACTCTGCCCCTCTCTCCATATGCTCTCTCACGATGCTCCTGTCCATTCACGCCTCCTCCTCCATGGTGCCGAAAGAGGCCGCCTCCTCGCACCGTCGGCATCCAGGAGCTCGCCGGTCTTCCCCGCGTCTTCATGCAACCACGCCGGAGCACCTCACCACCGGCGACTAGCCTCGGTGTTCCCTCCATCTCCTTCTCATTTCTCCTTATCTATCTCTCCCTCCGGTTTGACTCACCCTCCCATGTTCATGCTTGTGCAGGTCGTTGCCATGGATGACCAGGAGCTCTTTACCTTGGTCACGAGGAGTAACCTCACACTGTCGCCTTGCTCTGCCCTGTATCCGGGCCCTATCCAACAGCCGCCGTCAGATATTGTCTATCGCTGCCAGTCCACACCGCCTGTGACCCCTGCCATCGCTGGATTGAATCATTGCAGCCATTGACAGCACACATGGGATCGATAATTTTTTTTGTTCTTTAAATTAATAGTAGTAGCGCGGGAATAGAGTAGGCGCTACTACTACTTAGAAGTAGCGCGTCTACAAACCATGCTACTGCTATCACAGTTAGTAGTAGTGCTGGGTAAATATGCGCTACTACTAAAAGTTAGTTGTAGCGCCCTAGTAGTAGCGCGGGACCCCGCGCTACAGGTAGGCTAAAACCCAACACTACTAGTAGTGTTTTTCCTAGTAGTGCTTGATACCTAGTGTCCACTATGTTCTGAGATTGATGTTGCTATGACTTTGCCATGCTTAATGCTTGTCACTAGGGCCTGAGTGCCATGATTTCAGATCTGAACCGTTTATGTTATCACCATTATATCTATGTTCTTGATCTGATCTTGCTAGTCATATGCACTTTTTACGTGTTATGATCCATAAACCCCAAGGTGAAAGTAGTTGGGATACTTTCGGATGATGACCGTAGTTTGAGAAATTCATGTATTCTCCATGTGTTAATGATTTGTTCCGGTTCTCTATTAAAAGGAGGCCTTAATATCCCTTAGTTTCCCTATGGACCCTTCTCCGACAAGAGGGTAGGACAAAAGATTTCATGTATGTTATTTTCCATAAGCACGTATGACTATTTACGAAATACATGCCTACATTAAATTTATGAACTACAGCTAGTTCTGTGTCGCCCTAGGTTATAACTATTATATGATGAATATCATCCAACAAATACACTAATCCGGTACCTATGCGTTTTTCCACTCATTGTTCTTGCTAAGTTACTATTTCTGTTGTCACGGTTGCGCTTGCTACGAAACCATTGCTACTACTGTTACCACTACTATTACTGTTACTACTGTTATCAAAACTATCATATTACTGTGCTCCTGATCACTTCGCTGTAGATATTTAATATCCGGGTGTGGTTGAATTTACAACTCAACTACTAATACTCGTAAATATTCTTTGGCTCCCCTTGTGTCGAATCTATAAATTTGGGTTGAATACTCTATCCTCGAAAACTGTTGTGATCCCCTATACTTGTGGGTTATTAGGTGCTCGCCGGCGGCAGCGAGGGTTGGTGGAGAAGAGAGAAGGATCTAGACCTGGCGGTGCCTAGGATTCACCCGACATGTCATGGAAGAGGCACACCAAAGCATTGTTTGCACTCGGATATCAGGTTTTGCATGCTATCCCGACGACCACCCGCTCCACATTGTCCCCGAGCTCATCCATGTGACGCTGCCTCTCTTAAGATGACATGCTCGCCTTGCAACCATGATGTACCCGCCCCACCTTGAGGACCTCAGACAACAACCATGGATCTTTGTGCAACGTGACACCATGGATGGCAACAAATGTCATTCAGTGGCAAACACGTGTGAGCCGGCGACAGTCGACCTATCCCAGCATCCATGGAAATGTTTGCACGCAGGAACATTCCCCAACATCCTTGGCATCTACGTGTGTAGTGACATGGTGAGACTCCAAGGTCTATCGCCGCCACGACTTAGACCGGGATGAGGCGTGTATTAGATCCTGACTCCGTCCACTACTCCTCATGCACGCTATATACTTGTGCATGTGTGTTATCTGCTGGTGTATGCTTGTGCACTGGCGTGTGTGTTCTGCCTATGTCACCTGCCATACGGCACACACAAAGGGTGCATTTGGTTTCCCACATAAGGCCCAATCAGGCCCATAGGGGAAGGAACTCGGGCTGATTGGTTAACCGTGTGCATTGTTTAGCTGCATGGAATACACTTTAAAGCACCTTCGAGCCAGGCTAAACAGCTACGCAAGAATCGCAGTTTCTCTAGAGCAATCGAGTGATGCACAGCGAGCGCACATTGGTGGGCCCCTTGCACAAGAGGAGGCTGAAGGGATGCGAGCTGTGTACGTTCTTCTTCTTCCACCTCCACAAAGCTCCTCCCTAATTTTCTTTCTTCCTTCTCCTCTCTAATATACACAACGGAGCTTCGAATCAAGATAAGCTCTATACAAAAAAATGCACATCTATGTTATGGTTCCATTTTTTTGATGGGTTTGTAGTTTCGACAACCATAAATGCTCAATTTTGTGTTAATGTTTGGAGCTATTTTTAACGAATTTTTCAAATTGCTTGCGTATGGTCGACACGTTGAAATTTCCTTTGACCGACAGCTTCATTACGCAGTTCCACACATCATTCGTATTGCAAGTTTGTAGTTTCGACGATCCTACTACACTGACGCCGCACTTACGCACACTCTGTATTTCTCCTCCAATGTCCTATGTATCAAAGCCCTCCAATTCGTCCCTTTTGACTCCGTCGTCATTCCTCTTGACCTCCTGGAGTCGTTCTGATGTTGGTTTGGCCTCGTCTCTCTCGTCCTACTGCACCGATGCTGCCATGGCATGAGCATTGCATTTCTCCTCCTCTATCCACTGACTCTATGCAGAGTTTCTTTGCGACAACGAGGCTAGCAACAAGCTCGCTGCGCCACCGATGGGGTCGCTCACACAAAACTTCGTGCATGTCGTCTCAGATGCGGCGCCATGACCATCGTCCACCATAGTTGCCATGGTCTGACACACACTAGATTTCACCTCCCCTGTCCTATGCCTCGGCGCTCCTCCAGATTGACTTTCTTTATGACGGTTATGCTAGCAACTAGTTCGCTGTGACACCGACAGGAACGCTCATCCAAGACTCCATGCTCATCATGTCGTACACGGCGCCACGGTCACCGTCCATCGCACTTGCCATGGTCCACAAACACTACATTTCTCCTCCCCCGTCCTCTGAATGAGCGCTCCTTCACAGGAACTTTCGCTGCGACGGCGACACTAGCAACTAGTTCACCGTGGCGTCGACAGGAATGCTCGTCCGATACTTCATGCTCATCATGTCAAATGCGGTGCCGTGCTCACCGTCCACCATTGTAGGATCGCAAGTATGTCCAGAGGGGGTGATTAGACTACTTGGCCAAATTACAAACTATCTTTTTCCCGATTTTATTGGTTGAGAAGTTTTAACGATTTTACCAAGTGTAGCACACCCTACACATGCAAGTCTACGTGTATAGAGGTGGAACATAATGACATTGCAGGTGTAAGTAAATGGAGGGATATGAAGATCGAATGCAATGAAGACACGAAGTTTTTTGGCATTGTTCTGATAGGTGGTGCTAGCGTACATCCATGTTGATGGAGACTTCAACCCACAAAGGGTAATGGTTGCGCAAGTCCATGAAGGGCTCCACCCATGAATGGCCTACGAAGAAGCAACCTTGTCTATGCCACCATGGCTTACGTCCATGAACGACTAGCCTCACTCAGGGTAGATCTTCATGAAGTAGGCGATCTCCTTGTCCTTAAAAACTTCTTGGTTCAACTCCACACGATCTGGAGGCTTCCGAGCGACACCTAACCAATCTAAGAGACATCACTCTCCAACAGGTGATAGATGGTGTATGGATCATGAACTTCTTGCACTGGTGCTTCAAAACATAGTCTCCTAAACAATCAATCACTCTCTCACAGAATTTGGCTTGGTAGAAGAGGATGATTGGGTGGAAAACAACTTCGAGAGGCTAGAAATCAAGATTCAGATGGCGGGAATGGAATATCTTGATCTCAACACATGAGTAAGTGATTCTCTCTTAGAAAATCACTTGTGGAAGTGTTGGTTCGTTTTGAGTGATCTCTCTACGAATGAGAAGGGATGGAGGGGTATATATAGCCATCTCCAAAAATCCTGCGGTCACAACATTATTACCCAACTCGATGGACCTGAACTAAAAACTCGAATGTACCAATTAGTGCAAAATGTTCTAACTTTTATCTTTTCGATGAGATCGACTGATAACATCACGATGAGACCGATTTGGTTGGCCTTGAGAAGACATGCATCTTGGTGCCTCCGAGATATAAAACTCATAAGTTCCAAAATTAAATATCTCGTTTCCACAAAGTTGGTCACTACCATTTGGTTGTACCAAACGGGATCTCGATGGTACCGAGGTGCTATGGCTTTGGCTTGGGTTATGTCTAGGGCTAACTCAGTGAGGCCAATTCTGAAACCTTGGTGGCACCTAATTTGGTAGTTTAGGGTTGGACATAATTTTTGTGAGAGTTTGGTTCAAGTTTTGTTGGCAAACCTCTAAGCACTTTGAGCAGTCAAATCATTATCTATACCTCATCCCCTTTTAATAGTATTGGCTTTCCAATGGACTCAATTGTGATTGCTCTCATAAAGAAAAATGTAGAGTCTTAAAGCTTTTGCCAATAGGTGTTCTTAGCTTCTAGGGGGTCCTTCTCACAGTTCCTAGCCAATCCATTTATTGATCTATCCATAAATATACTTGATAGGCTCACTGGTTCAATGAACTATATGTTGTTGTTAATTACGAAAACCACCTAGGGAGAAGTTATGCTTTCAATCTCCCCTTTTTGGTAACTGGTGACACCATATAGATCAAAGCTTCGACAAAAGATATAATCAATGCATAGTATCGTCGCTTTGAGGAGTATGTGATAAGAAAGAGATCCCCCTAAATTTATGCATTATTTTCAATTTGCGTTTGGATGCCAATGCACAATCAATTAGGATCATGGGTCACTCTTACATGCCACATAATCTTGGTGGATCGAATAAAATATTTAAGTAAATTGCAATGCACACAACACCAAACATACAAGTGAATGATCATGATATATATCCAAATGATATGAAGTAGTAGCATCAATCGTTAAGCGTATGATCAAACACGACATAGTTTATGTCACGGGATGAGCAAACGAATAAGCCAAATGTTTCAAAGAGCAAGAGAAGCAACTCAAAATGCAACTCCCTCCCCCTCTATCTCTCTCGAAGCCCTATGATATATACAAATTCTCCCCCTTTGGCAAAAAGTTACCAAAATGCTCGAATTGTATAGAGCTAAATGTCTCTCTAGGTTGGATCTCCTCCACGTGGCGATGAAGTGACCGCTCTGGTGGTTGCCGAAGGAGTGAAAAGAATAGCATCAACAAATTCTTGTGCGGATGTCTTCTAAGATGGTGGAGTAGAAACTACAGGCGATGAAGTAGGAACTGAGGGTAGCGGTCACGAGAGTCCACGGAGGGCTCCACCCGTTAGGGTCCACAAAGTAGAAAGCTCGTCTATTCCATCATTGCTTCCGTCCATGAAGGACTAGCCTCACTATGGATAGATCTTCACGAAGTAGGCGATCTCCTTGCCCATACAAACTTCTTAATTCAACTCCACAACACGAAGAAGGAGGCTCCGAAGCAACACCTAACCAATCTAGGAGGCACCACCATCCAAACGGTAATAGATGTGGTAACAATTATGATCTCCTTGCTCTTGTGCTTCAAAAGATAGTCTCCTCAACACACAATCACTCTCTCACAAATTTTTCTTGGTAGATGAGGATGATTGGGTGAATGAAACTTGGGGAGGCTAGAAATCAAGATTCATATGGTTGGAGTGGAAGGTCTTGGTCTCAAAACATGTGTAGGTGGTTCCCTCTCGGAAAAATGGATGGGGAAAGTGTAGATATGATATGAGTACTTCCATTGCGAGTGAGAGGAGGTGGAGGGGTATATATAGGCATCTCCAAAAATCCAACCATTACAACATTATTGCCCAACTCGGTGAAACCGGACTAAAAACTCGGTTGCGCCGACTAGTGCAAAATGTGACACCTTTTGGCTTTTCGGTGAGACCGATATATAAATCTCGGTGGTACCAATTCTTGAAAACAACTAACCAGAGAGTTGGTGCAAAACTTCGGCGAGACCGGTTGTTGAAACTCGGAGGTACCAATTCTTGAAAATGGATAACCAGAGAGTTGGTCCAAAACTCGGTGAGACCGGTTCTCAAAACTTGGTGGTACCGAGACCTTAGGGTTTGGCATGGGAATGTGTGTAAGTGAAACTTTGTAGGGCCGAATGGAAATTGGTTGTGGCACCATTTTGGATATTATATTTTGGACAGAATATGTGTGGGAGAATTTCATGTCTATTTTGGTGGCTAATATCTAAGCACTTGAGCAACCAGATCATCATAGACACCTCATACCATTTTAATAGTATTGGATTTCCTATAGACTCAAGAGTGATTCCTCAAAAAATGTAAAATGTAGAGTGTTCTAGATTGTTTCCAATAGATGTTCCTTGCATCTAGGGGATCTCATCACAATCCTTTTGCCATTCCATTCATTGAACTTAATTTCCTAAAATATAATTGGTGGCAACATTATTCCAATGAAATATATGTTTTTATTAATTACCAAAACCACCTAGGGAGAAGTTGTGCTTTTAGTCTCCCCTTTTTGGTAATTGATGACAACATATAGGTCAAAGTTTTGATAGGGATAAAACAATGAGTAGCATTGTCGCTTTGAGAAGTATGTGAGAAGAAAGAGCTCCCCTTAAATTTGTTCATTATTTAAAATTTGCGTTTGAATGCAAATGCACAATCGATTAGGAGTGTGGGTAACTCTTTCATGTCACATACAACTTGGTGATGCACATAAATGACATGAATGGATTATAATGCACATGACACCAAAAATGAATCAAATGAACATTCACTCATGTTTTAGGATATCACAAAGATAGGAAATAGTAGCATCATTAAGAAATTATATGATCAAACAAAACAAAGTTTAAGAATAGCCAAGTGATCAACCAAATGTTTTTAACACAAAGGTAGCAACCAAAAGACAAAGCACTCTCTCTTGAAGCCCTATGATCTATACACTTCTCCCCATTCGGCAACAAGATACCAAAGAGTTCAAAGTTTGTAGATCTAGTCGCCTCTCTGGGCTTGATCTCCTCCGGTAGCCATTGAAAGAGTCGAATGAAGAGCGTCGGCGAATGCTTTAGCTAAAGTCCTGTAAGGTGGTGGAGTAGACGCTAAAGGTGTAGAAGGAGATGAAGGACCAGTAGTTGGTGCTGATGACAAAGGGCTCAACTCTGGAGAAGGCATGGTAGATGTCCTGACTTGTCTCTTGAACTGAGTGCTGGGCAGGAGAAGAGTACCATCACCATCACTGGAGTGGGGACTGGGCACTACATCCACTTCCTTTTAAGCTTATTGACAGTCACTGTCAGCTCATCAATCTTGTTGTGAAGATCATGAAATTTGGTCTCCACAGTCCTCTCAAGACTCATTTGTTTCTTGAGGATCTCAGCCACATACTTTTCAATCCCTTGGAGAGAACTGATAAGAGAGGACATTTGGTCTCCACAGTCCTAGGAACCTAAGCACTGGCGCCTCTAGCTGCCCTCTGCCTCTGCCTGTGCAGTAGCTAAAGTGGGATGAGAAGGATCCATCACCACAAAGTTGTCCTCGAACTTTGTCAATAGTGGCAGGTGTGGACAATCAAGTGCATTTAGGCTCTTTCCAACTTTGGAATTGATGAGCATCTGGATGTATGGAGCATATCCACATGATTTGTTCTGATCAGTAGTTGCCCTCTTGATTGTCCCAACAATCAAATCCATCACTCGGAATCTTTTGTGGGCATCTACATGATGCATCATGTTGATGGAGTAAACCCTAATCATCTTGTCATCTCCAGACTTTGGCATCAACATATATCTCACGATGGTGTTGGTATTGGGTAATTCAGCCTGTAGATAGTAGATAGAGCCAAACTTTTGAGTCTAGACATAAACATCACTAATAGGATTATAGATATTGTCCATGGAGTTGTGATTCATCTTGGCCTTAGAATAGACATCAAGATATCCCTCTTGTACCTGTGGGGCTCAAAACATGGTAGCACACTCATCAACTGTAGTGTGGTCCCTGGTGCCTACAGTCATCCAAACTATCCTTCCCTATGGATGGAAATGAGCTGTAGAGTAGAACTGCATAATATCTCATCATTCAATGAAGTGAACTTTGTGACAACGAATGTGTCTATGTCAATGGCCTTGAAGTTCTCTAGCACATGAGGAAAGTAATCTTCATTCTCCCTAATGTACTTCCAATCCACATATCTCATGTCACTAACTTCATGACTCTTGTCTAACAAGACAGTCTAATAAAAATGTTGCTGCTCCTTGGTGTGGAAGCTAGCAGCTATAACAGTTCTCCTTCTTATAGTAGATGGATCATCAACTCTCCATTTCCTCAGTCCAGTGTCATTTCTCTTATTCATGTCCTCAGAAACTGGGTGATCATCATTATGTTTAGGCAAATGGGGTCTCAGCTTCCTCAGCACTATAACATCTTCCTCTTCTTCCACGGTGGAAGATCTCTTGTTCTTCTCAGCTAGAGGAATATCTCTGGTTGTCCTCTTTGGCTTGGTGGCAGTCTTCCTTTGAGCAGATGGCTTGGCCTTAGATGTAGCCTAACTAGACATTGCATCAAGCATCAACTTCTTATTCTTGGAGGGAGGAGAGTGTGCTATTGGTTCTTCCTCTTCCTCTACTTGCTCTTCATCAAGATATTATGGAGTGGAGGGTAGAACAACAACATGAACAATACTCTCTCTCTCTCTCTCTTCTGGCCTGCCTTGTTGGGCATGGACTTTGAATTCATAGCAGCCCTAGCTCTCTCGGGTGCTCTTCTAGCTTCAGAACTGGCATACTCCTTCATGACTGGCCTCTTAGCAGAAATGACCTTGTTGGTAGATTTCCTACCAACTTTTTCTTTCTTTTCTTGTTGCTTCTTGGCCAGAACCTCTTCTGGCACAAATTTTGAGTCCTCCTCATCTTAATTTATCTTGTTCCTAGCCCTTGTGACAACCTTGGCCTGGATCCTCTAAAGATGAAGAACTAGCTTATGGGCTAGTGCCAGTATCCAAATCAACAATCTGCTCTGAAGTCATTGGCACTGTCCTCTAAGCCTGACATACTGACCATGTGAATATATATAGATGAGAAAAAGGGATAAGCATCATAAAATTTAGAAGTTTTTGAAAGTTTGAACTCAAAAATGTAGTTTCATAATTCTACAACATGTAATTCGGTTCCATCGAGTTTCAATTTTCGGAGGTACCGAGACAGACTCCCTCTTACACAGTGTCTTAGTCACCTTCTCGGTTTGACCAAAACGAATGACTCATTCACACCGAGAAAGTTCTCATAGCCCTAAAAACTAAATTGGTCATGTCGATTATTTCCAATCGGTGATACCTAAATGCAAGTAGTGGAGCCCTAAACCTAAATTTTCTTGTTATGCTTATCTATCGGATTTGTTTAGAGGATGGAGACAGTGCAACCTGTGGAAAGATAATGGGCAAACCTAATGCACAAGAATCAAAATCAATGAGCGAAAAAGGGATGAGAACATTACCCTAACTTGGCGAAGATCTCCTACGGCGGCAACGACAGAGAAGATTTCCGTCGAAGGCGAGGAACTCTGGTGGTGAGGACACACACAGATGAAGTGGCAACATCTGTAGACACGAGCACAATAGTAGGGGTTTGTTGTCACGCCCAAGATGCGCGCCTATCCTTTTTAAGACATGAGGACCTCGCAAGGGATAGAGGCGCATCTTGCCATTTGCAAGTATAGTAACATTGCATCATACATTACAGAAGAGATGAGTATACAAGTTGGCTTACAGTCCCCACATGCTAAATTACAATTCCACATAGAGTTCAAATCATCAAGATGAAGAAAGGGTCCGACTATGGATGAAATCTAACGATAAAATAGATGCAAATGAAACTATCTCGCTATCCCAAAGATCACGACCATGGTCCTCTACTCATCCGGGTAAGTCACGTACATCCTGCCTCTTTCCTTATCATACTCCCACTAGAGCTGGGTAAGATCATCCTGCACGTACTCATCTGTACCTATACCTGGAGGTTTGTAGTAATCTGTGAGCCAAAAGGACTCAACAATCAAGCGCCCGGGTACCGAGCCTATTCAAGCTTAAAGGTTGGGATGGGATATGTGTTTAGTTTGCAGCAGCACTAAGCATATATGGTGGCTAACTTACGTAACATGAAAATAAATATGAGTGTCCTACGATGAACGATTGAATCTAGTGTGATCTCTATAAGATCCTAAACACTTACTTACGTCAGACATAACCCCACCGTGTTCTCTCTCGGATCATGTTCACGAGCAGAGACGATCATGGTTACTTACATAGTTGGTGTATTTTATTAAGAGTTTACTTCAAGTTTACTATAACTGGGTGTTAAACAAATATCCAAGTTGCCACATAACCGTGGGCACGGCTTCTCGAAAATATTTAACCCTGCAGGGCTGCTCCAACTAGTCCATCACAAATAACCACACTCCGCGGGAATAGCCTCGACCGCGGATCTCGTGGTCATCATAGGTAATTCCAAAGGAATTCCAAGACCTCGAGAAAACCTGAAGAATGTCATACTCCACACGCAAGATAGTCGAGAAAGGTAAAACAAATCCAGCAAGACCACCCGACGTGTCGACGAACCCGATAAGAGACGCGTATCTCGTTCTCAGCACACGGACGGATAAGCGACGCGTAAGGAGTCCTAATAGAAATCTCCCAAGTTGCCCTGGGTTGGCCCTGCACAGTGCTCTAGTTTGGACCAACACTCATGAGGAGCACTGGCCCTGGGGTTGATTAATTATCCACGGGTTTGCAAAGCCCTATGCAAATTTTATTAAGTTATTAAGCAAACGTAGTACCAATGTTGGGTCTTGCCAGACAAGTTTTAATCTCAACCGAACAAACAAGGGGGTCCCCATAACAACCCCGAGCGTGTTAGGAGCGCAAAATATGGGAACCATAACACCGGTAACAAGAACTATGGCGGTAACAGCGGAAGAAAACACCTAGCAAAAGGCCAAGCTTTCCACCAATACCAAGATATATATGTGCACTAAATTAAATAACAGATAATATTTTGATATCCAATCCATGTTATCACATGTAACAACCTGCACCTGCAACTAAGAACGCTATATCAGGGGGGCTGAGCAGCGGTAACTTAGCCAATCAAAGGTTTGCTAGGATGTGGAGGTTTAGAGGCTTTCATGGCAATTAGGAGGCTGATATTCAAGTGGTAGGTAGCGCAATTTTAACGATAAGAATGATAAACTAGCAAGCTAAAATAGTATCGGGATCCGGGTACGATCATCTTGACTGTTGGTTCTTTAGTGAAACAAGTAGCGGGATCCTCGTAGTGGTACTCTCCTGGGCCTTCATACTCAGTATAAACACCCGTGTCTACCAAAGAGAAACAGCCACAATAAACATCCAACCAAGGTGCAATGCACAACCAAGATGATGCATGATTCATTTATAAGAATTTAACATGGCAATTCAACACTAGTCAGGTTTCACATGCAAAGTTTGTTTATTAATGAATCTGGATAGAACCTCATGTTAAATTATTTAAACATGCATGAACATGGAAAATATGGATGCAGCATGCAAAATTGATAGAAATGCATATAAAGAACGCAAGAAATGGAGTTACGGTTCTCACGATACACTCACGACAAAGTACGAAGGCAAAACACAAGACAACCAATACCATGGGCTAATTCTTGGTATTCCAAGGTAGCCACTGGTTAGGCAAAGATAAACCAAGCACAATAGACTCAAAAATCAATGAATCCCATGGAGTATAGCTCCCAAAAGTCACAAATCAATAAACCAACAATCTGCCACAAAATAGCAACTTAGCAACTTACACAGCCCACAACTTGAGCTACAGGAATACTACAGCCGCAAATAAGATATTGACAGAAACTATATCACATATGCATCAACTTATCCAACTACACAATATGCAAAGGAGGCACAAATCAATAAGCATGAAGCTATCAATTTGACAAGATGAATCAGTTTTCTTGGACTTAGTGAAAATTACAGTTATCTGGAATCTGAGTTAATAAAGTAGCAAGTTGACAGAAGTAGTTAAATATGATACACAACACCTATTGGCATGCAAATTAACAGGCTGGTAGTAGACAACATATAATCCAAAATACTAGCACTGAGCATGATCTAATTCACAACACATCACAAGATACCAACCACTCTACATGGCGTAAAAATAACAGCAGATTTCTCAGACTTAGTAATTTTTAGCATGCTGAAACAGAAACATTAAGTTGGCTACTTAGCAGCATGTTTCCCACTTATATGGGTGATTCTCATGTTAAACAAAAATACCATGGCATAGTAGATATATAACACTAGCACTTCCATGTTGGCACATGCCCCAAAGCAAGCATGGATTAAATCATGCAAAAATGACAATTGGCATCATAGCTAAAATGCCAGTTTTATGAACTTACTCAAAAGTAAAATCTTAAAGCACCAATGGATTCATTGGCTCTTTCTATCCCAAAAACATGTGTCATACTCATATGTTCATGTGAAACAACAAGGCACAAACAAGATAGCAAAACTACCACCTATTCTCATAAGTGATACATAGCTCTATTTGAACATGGGTATAAATGATCACCACCAGATTTGTAACTTAGCTAGAGATGGAAAAGAGCTAACAATCACGACATGCATATAAATACAACAAAGGGGTTTATCAAGTGGGGAAACCCACTAGTCCCCACACACAGATACACCCTACACACACTACAAGCAAGCACATCCATGCTCTATATATGCCCAAGGCATATGAGCACCAACACTCATGAGTATACCACCCAAGAAGGGGGTGTTCACCCACACACACTCACATGCTCATATATGCATAATGCACATAGGCACACACACACAACACTCACAAATGCACTAGGCACATACACTCTACACACACACATACACAAGCTCATGTGTGTGGGTCGTCATCCACACACATATGCATACATACATGCACAATGCATATATGCATATGCATATGTATATGGCAACACACACACACACTCTAACACAAGAACACATAAGAACACATGCATATGTGCACACACACATATGCACTACACACACTACACTACACAAGTGTGTATGCAAGAAGCACACACACTCACAAGCTCATGCATATGTGCATACTCACATGCACATACACATACACACACTCGCAAATCACATACACAAGCACATGTGTATGTATGCACTAAGCACACACACACACACAACACTCAAGCAAGAAAAAAAAAACACAAGTTGGAATTAAACTACACACACATACATGTATAGCAAGGAAGAAAACAAAAGAAAAAAATAAAAAAAGGGGGGAAGGGGTCTGGCTCGAACCCTGACCTCCGGGTCATTTCCCCTGGAGCTACCACTCTACTACGCGCGTGACTGATGACAGAGGAGGGGCATCTTCCCTCTAATACACACACGCTCTCTAACTCTCTGACGAAACTGAAGAACAAAACAGTTGCGGCGACAGGCAACAGCGGTGGGCGGCTCTGGCGATCTACGACACTAGCGGCGTGATAGGAAGGACGCGGGGCTCACGGGCACTACGGGGAATCCATCCCTCTGCTCATCTTGCGACGAGGGGGACGGAGGCGAGCTCAAGCACGAGCTTTTCTGACCGGCGGCAACACGAGCACGACGGTGATGACACTAGCTACAAGGGGAGGAGGCTGCGCGTCGACTGCTCACCGAGGGAAGGGCGACAATGATCCGAACGCGCGAAGAGGAAGGAGAGGCGAAGACGATGACGCGTATGAAGAGGAAGAAGACCGACGACGATCTAACGGAGAGGAGGAAGAAGAAGACCTCCTGGAGCCTCCTAGCTCCAGGAATGGATCGAGGATGATGGTGCCTTGCTCCACGCCATCTCTGCCGATGACGAGGCCCACCGGAGGCGTGAAGACGACGGCGACCTCTCTTCTCTGAATTCCCTGCTCCCTGAATCCTTACCTGAAGGGGGAAGAAGAGAGGAGGAAGAGGGAGAAGAAGGAGGGGGGAAGGGGAGCGGCAGCAGCAAGGAGGAAGAAGAAACCTAGGGCTTCGCGCACTTATAAAGGGGGGCGGCCTCGACGTCCGTGAGCCCCTGACGCAACGGCGTCGGCTCTCTCACGCTCTCACTCTCTTTGAACCTCCTAACGGAGGAGGACGAGGCAGGTAGCCGTCAGCTACCTGCTAGGACGCGTGGGCCGGGAGGACATAGCCCACACGCACACACTCTCTCAAATCCAACAAAAAAATAGAAAGCTTTTTCTTTTTAAAAACACCACAACACAAGGGAAAAACCCCAGAGAAAAATAAAAGGGTTCTGGTGCAAACAAAAATACTTTTGTAAAGAAAATATTATGCACTATTTAATAAAAATATTAAGTTGATTTGTAGGACAAGTAATTTTAATATTTTAAAATTGGCAGCCCTCTGTTATTTAAAACTCACAAGCACACAAACTTCAAACATCAAAACACCCATACTCAAAATTCATAACACATATAGGGCTACCTCTTGAACATTTTTAAATGATTTAAATAGCAACTTAATTCTGCTTAACAAATAACATGAAGCAAAAAGGGGGGGTATTGGAAGGTTTGTTGAAAAGAAAAGAGCGGGAAGAAAAGGAGAGTTGCACACCAACATTCCACCACATCACACACACCACTCAAGATCACACCCCACCAATCACACAAGGCCACATAAGAATCAAAATGCATGATGGATGAAATGATGCATGATGCATGGATTCAAAACAAAGCATGACATGACAAGGTGCAATCTCATTAATCTCATGGCACAAGGTTCATGCAATAGGTTACATGCCAAATAAAGGTAGGGGCAACACTTGGGCTGTCACATTTATGGAGGACGGCGATTGAAGATTGAATTTCATAAATCGGGTCCGCTGGATATATATATATATATATATATATATATATATATCCCCATGCTGTCGGTGACACCGATTGAAACATTTTGGTGCCACCGAGTTTCTTAACTGCCACGAGATAGTGAAACTTGGTGAGACTGATATGGAGAAATCGGTGGTATCGGGGCAAAAACCAGATCAACCCTAGTGTTTCGGTGGAACCGAGATTGTGGAATTGGTTATACTGAGTTGCACGTGGGATGTTTTGGAAGTCAGCTCTTGTCGAAACGAAAATCCGAGAGCTCCTCACACGTAGGGTTCGAAAAGTGCTTGCTCAAATTTTGTGATTAATCATGAATAGAATTTGACATGAGAAAGTATAAATAGCTAGACGAGGGTACTTAGGCATTCTTGTATATCCAATTGGTCCAAGAAAATAGAAGCCAAATAACAACAATTGGTATCCTCGAATGAGAAAAGATATGCATACCAACATGCTCACACAATAAGATGTCAAGTGAAATCATGTAAAACATGCACAACTACTCTAGTATCTACCAAGCACTTTGGCAATGACACTTGATCATAATCCATACTCACCGTTTAAGCACAAGTGGGGTTATCGTTTTTACATAAAGCATTTAATGTCGTCACATCTTATGATATGCTTTAACTCAAGTCTTAGAGCCAAGCTCCCCCTTGATGTGACATCCCCCCTAATAGGGATAAACTAACCTTGGGTTTTGTCAATGAAGACCTAATGGAGGTGATGTAGTGGTAGATGCTCATTGTTGATGAAGATCATCTTGAGCTAGGAGAAATCCTTGTTGTTTCGTACTCTTCTTACCTACACGGGTTAGTCCCATACAAGGAACAAATACAAGGATATATATGGACATGGAGTGAAGCACATATAGATGATGCCCATTTATTCTTTAATTACCTTGTCCCTTGATCACCTATGAGGGGTTTGTGACTCCTTGAATCACTGCATAAGGTTGGAGTTGATTGCAATGATTCTTGCCAATGATGAATGTGAGTGAATTTGTTGGTGGAATCTCCCCTCAAGAACTTATCTAGTTTTTCTTATTTGGGACCCACCTTAACTTGATGGGGATCCTTGGAATTGAAGTAGCACTTGTTGAAGTAGAGCCTGTAGTAGCCTTGGGAAACCACTTGACCATGGCTTGGGATTCATCTTCAAATGTTTTAATGTCCTCTGGAAGCTTGTACTTTCCCTTGAGCATGTGGTCTTGTGGTGGAAGGTTAGCTTGGTATTTTGTTACCTTGGGGATAGTATGATCATACTTCTCCCTTTGAGGAACAAACTTTGTCTTAGAGTATTGACCTTCTTCCCATTCAACTTCATTGGCATTGAAGTAGCCAATGCCTTGGTTCTTCCGATATCCTCCATGCTTGCATACAATCTCCTCAAATTGCTTACATTCGGCAAGACTTTTTTAGACACCTTTATCTATAATCCCTTTTAATGAATCGTTTTCTTTCCCAAGTGTAACTCGGTTAAGAGAATCATTAGTGGAATCAATAGAGCTACTATAAACAACATTATTGGATTTAGCATTAGCATTGTTGTTAAGAGATGAAGAACCTTTCTTGCCTTTTTTAGTTTGCTTACATTTAACTTGTGGAACAAATGTGTACAAGAGTAATCATTTGGAAAGATAATAAGAACTCTTCTTTCAAAGATTGGCATTGGTAGCTTTAAGAAACTCATACTCTTGATCTAAATTTAGCTTCTCGAAGGGTAGCTTCTCATGAGTTCTTAAGAGCTCTCTATGATCTTCTTGAGTAGATTCATGAGCTAACTTAAGAGTGTTTAGTTCTTTAGTTAGACGCTCAATGTTCTTCTTATCATCATCACACAACTTATCTTGACTAGAATGATTATTATCAAGTTCATTTTGACTAATATCACTATTTTTATCAAAGAGCAAGTCATCATCTCCTATTAAATCATCATAATGAGGATTGAAGTCAATGTATTAGGGGTGTGATGCCTTGGGGACTTTAGCCATTAAGCAACTTCCACTTCCTTCATTTAGTGAATCAAATATGGCATAGGAGTTGGAGGTTACGAGTGCTATCTGACAACACCTTCATCTTGACTATAGTCGGAGTTGGAGCGGTAGCTTCTCTCGAATAGGTTGTCGGAATCGAAGACGGAAACCCATTCACCAACATGTGCTTGATGTCTTATTCTTGTGTAGCTCTTGGTGTAGTTGTCCTTCTTCTTTGAGTCATTGCTTCTCATAGAGTTTCATCATTCATAGTGATCTTCTCTACTCCTTCTCTCTACGAGGTGATTCATCTCTTGAGATTTGTCTTCTAGGTGACTCTTCTTTCCTTTTGTGGGGTGTCATGCACTCATTGTAATAGTGTCGAGGCCTTCCACAAATGTAATTCCGGTCATGACTAGAGGAATGCTTCTGTCCATATCTTGAATTGGAGTTTCTCTCTTTGCCTCTACTCTTGTATAAATTGTTGAATTTCTTGACCATGAGGCTTATATATTCATTGGTAACAAGGTTGGCACTGGAAGTAGTGGGAGTGTCACTTGTAGCTTTGTATGCACTGCTTGAGTTGGTGTGAAGCTCTTCTTTGTCCTTGAGTGACATCTCATGAGCAACAATCCTTCCAATGACTTCCGTAGGCTTGAGATCTTTGTAGTTTGGCATCATTTGGATCGATGTGCACATAGTGTCATACTTTCCATCCAAGGCTCTAAGGATCTTCTTGATGATGAATTTGTCGGTCATCTGTTCACTTCCTAAGCCATCAATCTCATTTGTGATGAGTGCACGCCTAGAGTACATTTTCGTGACTCCCTCACCATACTTCACCTTGAACTTGTCAAGTTGACTTTGTAGCACATCCAAATTAGATTTTGTGACAGATTCAGTTCCTTCGTGCATATCAACCAAAGTATCCCAAATTTACTTTGTATTCTCAAGATGGCTTATCTTTCTGAACTCTTTGGAGCATAAGAACTTGAATAGAATGTCGCATGCTTGAGCATTGTATTGCAACATCTTCAATTCTTCCACAGTCACTTTACGACTCGGTTCTTGTCCATCTACAAAGAATTCACCTTGCAATCCAACACAAACAACAACCCAAATGGTGGGCTTATGACAAAGAATATGCATTTTAATTTTATGCTCCCAACTAGCAAAGTTTGTACCATCAAAATATGGACCTCTATGATGATAACTTCCCTAACTAGACATAATACTCTCCTAGGTTATGAAACCAATGGAATAGAGAGCAATGCTTTGATACCACTTGTAGGATCTGAAGTTTGTCTAGAGGGGGGGTGATTAGACTACTTGACCAAATAAAAATCTAGCATTTCCCAATTTTAAATATTGGCAAGTTTTAGCAATTGTATCAAGTCAAGTACACCCTGCTCATGCAAGTCTAAGAGTATAGCAGTGTAGGAGATATGCCCTAGAGGCAATAATAAATGTTTTTGATTATCTCCCTGTTCATAATTATGTTTATGTTCCATGCTATAACTACAATGATTCTCGAGTCTACAAATAAAATGAGGCTTGGAGGGAAACTCATGTGCACGTGTGGAATAATAAACGATAAATTGTATTCCTAGTCTGGCCTCTAAGACTGGCTCAAGTATTGCATGATGATCCTGTTTTCCTGATCATGGGCATGGCTATGCCGGCAATTTTGAGGGCACAATGTTAGAAGAACATTTGTGTTGAATCGACCCGAATTGATGTTATGCTATGAGATACATTCATCATAAGTTAATGGTAAATAACATAGAGAAGTTAATGTTTGCATAATTCCTTAGACCATGAGAGTATTGAGTTTCTTCATGCTTGCTTCATGAACTTTGGGGTTTGTTAAACGTCATCCGTAAATGGGTGGCTATTACGGCGGCTTACGGGTTCATGGAAAAGTATGTCAAGTAACTTGATAGCTCAAGATTGGGATTTGCTCCTCTGACGATGGAGAGATATCTCTGGGCCCTCTCGGTGTTACGGTATCCACCATCGTCTGGCCAGACACTTTGTGATTTGATCACGGGGATGCCGGAACACTGGAACGAGAAAAGAGAACAATACCGGCAACGAGGTAACTGGCATAGTGGACAAGTTGTTGATGCACGGGGATGCCAACATGTCTCACATCGGGTATTTGTAACATATCGCGAAGCAAAAGGAATAGCACACGACAACTGGAGGTTCACTCGAATATTTATTCGTGTGGGTATAGGGATCGATATGGGTGTCCACGACTCCGATGTTGATCATTGATCGGAAGGGGTTCCGGGTCATGTCTATGCTTCACCGAACCTATAGGGTCACACGCTTAAGGGTCATCTATCTATTGAATACTAGACAGGGAGTCTGAGAGAAAATCACCGAAAAGTTTCGGACACCGGAAAAGTTTTGGACAGTGGAAAAGTTCCGTAGACAGGTCACCAGAACAGTTTCGGTGAAACTGAAAAGTTGTTTCAAGGGATACCATTAAGTCAAATTGGTTTCGGCACATGCCTGATAATTCTTGGAGGGTGCCAGAATCATTCTGGAAACTTCTGGGAATTTTCCGGAAGAATAACCGGAAATGTTCCGGAGCTGCCGGAACTGCTTCAGATGCTTTTCGCAGATGAAATCACTATTCCGGAATTGTTCCGGATCGCATTGAAAATTATTTTAGTGGGGTACTAGAATTTTTCTAAGCCCACATAAATATTTTCAGTTCGAGCGGACGCTGAAAAATGTCGCCGTGAATAGTGAAAGTGCTTTTTGGACTACTTTATGGAAAGCCACCTTTTGGGGCTTTGCTCCAAAAGATTTTGGGGATGACATGGATGGATTGGAGCCATTTTTGGGGCCCCACATGAGGGTGTGGCCGGCCACATGGTGGACTCCTTCATGGAGTCCCTCTTGTTCCTTGGTTTCACTTTTATGCCCTTGTGGAAGGACTTCATTCATGTGCATTTTGGGTTTTATTGTAAAACCACCCTACCCCTTGGTTTTCCTATAAATAGAGGAGATGTGGGCTGCCATTTCTTCATCCTTGTGCTCTCATACACATGCTTTGCTTTGCAAGCTCTCTCTCTCTCCCTCCCAGTGAAATAGTTTCGTAGAGCCGAAAGGTTGTCTGGGTTCCGGCAGGAACTAGTTCTAGACGGCGAAGCCCTGCCGGATAGATGACACCGTATGTGTGCAACTTTGTAGAGAGATCGTAGTTTCGGTCTTAGTTCGAGAGTGCCTCCCGAAGGGCTGTCCGTGTGACCGTCCGAGTTTTGGAGGTCCTCCCGAAGGGCTGTCCGAGTGACAGTCCAAGTTTTGGAGGTCCTCCCGAAGGGCTGTCCGCGACACCGTCCGGGGGACTGTGTCACCGCCTCCCGGAGGGCTGTCCGAGGGGAAGATGAGGGTATACATCCTCGCGGTTGGGAGGTTATAAATCCTAGCTGCGGGGATCTGCACCGCTGATCGTCATCGACTCTACTTCCGCTGCGCTACGAGTCGGTAACGAAAATGATCAAACCTTGTATGCAGTCTCCATAGTGGTCCTGGGCTGGTGCGTAGGTCGGGAAATTTTTGTTTTCTGCTATGTTACCCAACAAGCAGCGGTAAGTAAAGACATGCACATGAAAGTAAAGGTAGGGAGAGGAGTATCAAATGCAATTGATGACACAAAGATTTTTCCCGTGCTTTCGGTAGGTGGTGCTATCATAAGTCCATGCTGATGGAGACTTCAAGCCACTGAGGGTAGCGACCGCGAGAGTCCATGGAGGGCTCCACCCGTTGGGGTCCACAAAGTAGCAACCTCATCTATTCCATCACGGCTTCCGCCCACAAGGAACTAGCCTCACTATGGGTAGATCTTCACAAAGTAGGCATTCTCCTTGCCCATACAAACTTCTTGGTTCAACTCCACAACACGAATAAGGAGGCTCCCAAGTGAAATCTAACCAATATAGGAGGCATCACCCTCTAAAAGGTAATATATATGGTAAAAATGATGAAATCCTTGCTCTTGTGCTTCAAAGGACAGTCTCCTCAACACACAATCACTCTCTTATAGATTTTTCTTGGTAGAAGAGGATGATTGGGTGGAAAGAAACTTGGGGAGGCTAGAAATCAAGATTCATATGGTTGGAGTGGAAGGACTTGATCTCAACACATAAGTAGGTGGTTCTACCTTAGAAAAATGGATGGTGCAAGTGTAGACATGTTCCCAGTGCTTCCATTGTGAGTGAGAGGAGGTGGAGGGGTATATATAGGCATCTCCAAAAATCCAACCATTACAACATTATTTCCCAAATCGGTGAAACCGAAGTAAAAACTCGGTTGCAACGACTAGTGCAAAATGTGGAAACTTTCGGCATTTCGGTACAAATTATTGAAAATAGTTAACCAGAGAGTTGGTCCAAAACTTCGGTGACACCGATTCTCAAAACTCGGAGGTACCGGTTCTTGAAAATGGCTAACCGGAGAGTTGGTCCAAATTCGGTGAGACCGATTGTAAAAACTTGCTAGTACCGAGACCTTAGGGTTTGGCATGGGAATATGTCTAAGTGAAACTCGGTAGGTCCAAATGGAAATCGTTGGTGGCACTGATTTTAGATATTTTTTTTGGACAAAATTTTTGTGGGATAATTTCATGTGTATTTTTGGTGGCTAATCTTTAAGCACTTGAGCAACCAGATCACCATAGATGCCTCATCCCATTTTAATAATATTGGCTTTCCAATGGACTAAAGAGTGATTTCTCACAAAATGTAAAATGTAGAGTCTTCAAGTTTGTCTCGAATAGATGTTCGTTGCATCTAGGGGATCTCCTCACAATCCTTTTGCCAATTCATTCATTGAACTTTCCTGAAATATACATGGTGGAAACATTTGTCCAATGAAATAAATATTGTTATTAATTACCAAAACCACCTAGGGAGAAGTTGTTCTTGCACCATTGTCATCTGTCGGTGCACTAGGATGGGGGTACCTAGTGCCCCTCACTTATGCACATGCAGTAGTAGAAGAAGCCATCAACACAAGTGCAAACCAAACAAGTATCCAAGACCAAGACTCCGGCAGAAGCAACCTGCACGGGCCAAGAAACGCCGGCAAGATCAATGCAATAGCCCAGGATAGGTCTGAAGTGCGCCAAGCACATCCTAGGTGCCTGCCGGGGACCGAAGCTCGTACACCTTCAGGAAGACCCGGCAAGCCATTCCCCAACAAGCACGAGCCGATCGGCCACTGCTCCATCGCATCACGATGCCAGTCACTTGTCGATGCAGTGTTGCTCCCAGGTGGCTAAGTGGCTCTTGCTAAGCATGTGGCGACACGCTGGAAGATAGATTATGCCCTATTGACACTCGTCCAGAGGCGTGTCAAGATGTGGTGCAATAGTTAGTTAGAGAGGTGGTAGAAGCCTGGTAGGGATGCATCCCCACATGCCACCTAGACTTCATTTATAGCATTTTGTCCTGAGTGCCAGAGTTAGGTATGATAGCACTGTTAGCTATCTAAGCATCATACATTGTATTTTTTGCCATTGTGGTTGCTCCTTGAGTTATAAAAGGTGGCCCAAGGCAGCCTAGCTAAAGATACGGACCTTTGGACACTTGTACTCACGTAACAGCTCCCCCGAAGGCAAGCCTTGCTAGGTTTGAGCACTACGCGTTCTTCGTGTTCCTCTGATCACTCGACCAAATTAGGAGTAGGGTTTTACACTTCACAGCGGCCCGAACCTGGGTAAAACACAAGTGTCCCGATCGCCATGTTGTCTCACCACCTCCGCTCTTTGTGCATGTGACCTCGCCCCTGCAGAACCACAAAGGGGCTTATGGCCTCATAGGTGATTGAGTGCATCGTGCCCTGACATCTTTGGCGTGCTACGTAGGGAGCATCATTTGTGTGAACCTGAGATCGTGGGCAGTGAGTCGATCTTCATCGTCATCTTCTTCATCCTAAGAAGAAGTCCGGCGTGACCGCGCATCCCTTCACTTGAAAGGCTCCCTCGCATAGAGCTGCGGACGTCATTGGCACCATGGCGACGGCGAGTGAGGCGAGCGTCGTGGGCGATGCGGCTGGCACTGTTGGCGCCACTGTCGTGTCCCCATGGCTGAAGTTGGAGCACAAAACGCCAGAGGGAAGTAATAGCAGCAACAACTTGGCGAGCTCGGCCCTAGTGCACTATATAAATGTTTCCTTACCAGATTCCACTCACCAAAGGCGCTTCACTCCCCGGAAACGGCGCCAGAAAAGAGTCTTGATGACCCACAAGTATAGGGGATCTATCGTAGTCCTTTCGATAAGTAAGATTGTCAAACCCAACGAGGAGAAGAAGGAAATGACAAGCGGTTTCTAGTAAGGTATTCTCTATGTAGTCGACATTCACATAACACCACTAGAGGAGAGACAACATACATCTCATCAAAATATCGAACGAACACCAAATTCACATGATTACTTATAACAAGACTTATCCCATGTCCTCAGGAACAAATGTAACTACTCACAAACCATGTTCATGTTCATAATCAGAGGAGTAATAATTATCATAAAGGATCTGAACATACGATCTTCCACCAAGTAAACCAACTAGCATCAACTACAAGGAGTAATCAACACTACTAGCAACCCACAAGTACCAATCTGAGGTTTGAGACAATGATTTGATACAAAAGATGAACTAGGGTTTGAAGAGGAGATGGTGCTGGTGACGATGTTGATGGAGATTGACCCCCTCTCGATGAGAGAATAGTTGGTGATGACGATGGCTTTGATTTCCCCCTCTGGGAGGGAAGTTTCCCCGACAGAACAACCCTACCGGAGCTCTAGGTTGGTTCTTTCCAAGTTCCGCCTCGAGACGGCGGCGCTTCGTCCCGAAAGCTTCCTTCTGATTTTTTCTAGGTCAAAATCCTCCATATAGCAGAAGATGCGTGTCGGGGGCCTTCCAGGTAGATCACAAGCCTGCTAGGCGCGACTACGGGGGTGGTCGCGCCTGGCAGGCTTTCCACATCCTGGTAGCCCCCCTCTAGTATCTGTTTCACCCAGTATTTTTATATATTCCAAAATAATTCTCCATAAATTTTCAGGAATTTTGGAGTTGTGTAGAATAGGTATCTCAGATTTGCTCCTTTTCTAGTCCAGAATTCTAGCTGCCAGCATTCTCCCTCTTCATGTAAACCTTGTAAAATAAGAGAGAAAAGGCATAAGTATTGTACCATAACATGTAATAACAGCCCATAATGCAATAAATATCAATATAAAAGCATGATACAAAATGGACGTATGACTTCACTCGTGAGTTGTGGCAGGTCCGCTGGTCATGGGCCTGAGCTTTCAAGCCTAAGCAAATGGAGAAGTACGATGGAAAATTGAACCCAGCTGAATTCCTCAGCATCTATAGCCATTCAAGCTATCGGAGGGAGAGATGAGAAGGTGATCGCCAACTATTTCCCCTTGGCACTCAAGACAACTATGAGATCGTGGTTGATGCACCTATCGGAATACTCCATTTCATCATGGGCTGACTTGTGCAACGAGTTCGTCGGCACCTTCACAGGTGGCCACCAAGAGCTAGGGAAGCCAGCAACCTGCAAGTCCTTCCACAGAAGGAGGGAGAAAATTTGCGGAAGTTCATCCAGAGATTCAGCCGAGTACACCGCAACATTCCAGAGATACACCCCAAAGCCATGATTCCACATTCCACTCAAATGTGCACAATAAGAGGATGCGGGCCAAGATGAATGTTAGGCTCCCCAAGACCGTCAATGAGCTGTACACATTTGTGGACAAGTGTGCTCGTGCTGGGTAAGGAAGGCGACTACCCGAAGAGGAGGCTGGCATCAAAGTCGACTCAGACGACAATGACAATGCCCCTGGCTCGAAGGGGAAAGCCAAAGGCGCAACAAGAAGTGTAAGGGAAAGGCAGTGTTGGCCATTGAGAGCTGATCTCAGTGCATGCAACAAGGCCAAGGCCGAGAACCTCGGCAAGGGAGTTATCACATGCGCAAATTGTCGGGAGGCCGCTGTAGCTAACAAACTGGAATGTCCGACAGGACATACTGCAAAATCCACCACACCAAAGGTCATGATCCCCAAGAATGCCGCCAAGTTTAGCATCTTGCTGAGAAGCAAAGGGATGAATATGAGAAGTGTGACAAGGATAAAAGCCAAGATGGTGTTTCCGAAAAGGGTCATGGTGGTAGAGGAGGTCGCCATGGCAAGGCCCCGCATGAGAAGGAAAAACTAGCCAGAGGTCATGAGAAGAAAGAAGGAGATGATATGATTGATGATGAGGATGATGAAAAATATTCCAGTGATCGAGAATTCCATAAGGAACCTGAAGCCATGTGTGTTGACGAGGGTGCATCCTTGCATTCCTCTCATCGCCAGCTCAAGCAGTGGGCTCATGAGGTCAACACTGTGTAACCAGCTACAGAGTCCAGAACACCGCACAGATGGTCCCGCATGCCTATCACCTTTGATGAAGAGGATCATCCTAACCGTACCACTGTGGTCAGATGTTTGCCGTTGCTGGTCTCACCAACAATCAACAACCTCAAAACCACCAAGATGTTAGTTGACGGTGAGGCGAGATTGAACCTGATCTCCCCTAAAGTGGTTGAAAGGTTGTAGATCCCCGACGGGATCTCAAAGCTACGGGTACCTTCCAAGGTGTCAACCCAAGCAGGAGCCGACCCAATGGAAAGATTACTTTCCCTGTGATGTTTGGCGGGGAGTTGAACCACCAGACTAAGAAGGTGGTGTTTGATGTGCTTGTTGGAAATATGCCCTAGAGGCAATAATAAATGGTTATAATTATATTTCCTTGTTCATGATAATCGTTTATTATCCATGCTATAATTGTATTGACCAGAAACACATCGCATGTGAGGATACATAGACAACAATTTGTCCCTAGTATGACTCTAGTAGACTAGCTCATTGATCAAAGATGGTCAAGGTTTCCTAGCCATTGACCTGAGATGTCATTTGATAATGGGATCACAACAGTGGTAGAATGATGTGATGGACAAGACCCAAACTATAAACATAGCATATGGTCGTGTCAGTGTATTGCTGTAGTTTTCTACAGGTCAAGTATCTGTTCCTATGACCATGAGATCATATGACTCACTGTACACCGGAGGAGTTCCTTGTGTGTATCAAATGTCGCAACGTAACTGGGTGACTATAAAGGTGCTCTACAAGTTCTCCCAGGGTGTCTGTTGAGTGGGTATGGATCAAGACTGGGATTTGATACTCCATGTGACGGAGAGGTATCTCAGGGCCCACTCGATAATACAACATCACAACAAGCCTTGCAAGCAATGTGACTAAAGTGTTAGCCATGGGATTTTGTATTACAGAATGACTAAAGAGACTTGCCAGTAATGAGATTGAACTAGGTATAGAGATACTGACGATCGAATCTCGGGCAAGTAAACATACCGAAGAACAAAGGGAACAACCTACTGGATTAAGTGAATCCTTAACATAGAGGTTCAACTGATAAAGGTCTTCATAGAATATGTAGGAACCAATATGGGCATCAAGGTCCCGGTATTGGGTATTGACCATAGAGCTGTCTCGGTCATGTCTACATAGTTCTCGAACCCGCAGGGTGTGCACACTTAAGGTTCGGCGACATTTTAGTAGTATAGAGTTATGAATGGTGGTGACCGAATGTTGTTCGGAGTCCCATATGAGATCCCGAACGTCACGAGGAGCTCCAGAATGGTCCGTAGGTAAATATTGATAAATAGGAAGTCCCCGTTTTGGTCACCGGGAGTGCCGAGAGGGTACCGATGGATCATCGAGAGGGGTGTCTCGACCCAAAGGGCCTCATGGGTTGTGGGAGGAGTTAAACCAGCCCTTAGTGGGCTGGCCGAACACCCCACTTAGGCCCATGCGGCTAGAGGTGGAAAATACCAAGAGGTGGAAGTGTTTTCCAAGTAGGGGAGGAGTCCTACTCCTAGTAGGATTGGAGGTCGACTCTTCCACCTCCTTCCGTCGAAGCCCTGCTTGAAGGAGGGGCCAAGGCAGCCTCCCCTCCCCCCTCCTATATACAATGGAGGTTTTAGGGCAGCCAACACATGAAAAGCCACATGATGCCCTAATCACTCTAGATCGTAGTTTCTCTCTCTAGATAATTCCGAGGATGCTTGGCGAAGCCTTGACGGAGTAGTTCCACCACCATCGCCGCCACACCATCGCGCTGCCGGAGTACTCATCTACCTCTCTTCTCCCTCTTGTTGGATAAAGAAGGTGGAGATCGTCATCGAGATGTATGTGTGCTATACACGGAGGTGCCGTTCGTTTAGCGCTAGATCATTACGGATCGTGATTGGATAGCAGGACGCTCGGTGATTTGGATCGCGAAGACGTTCGACTACATCAACCGCATTTGTTAATGCTTCCTGATTTGTGATCTACAAGGGTATGTAGATCCAATCTCCCTCTTGTAGATGTTCATCACCATGGATAGATCTTGCATGTGCGTAGGAAATTTTTTGTTTCCCATGCAATGTTTCCCAACTGTGGCATCATGAGCTAGGTCGATGTGTAGATGAGATCACGATTAGAACACAAAGGAGTTTGTGGGCATTGATGCTCAGATTTCTTCCTCCCTTGGTCGGTTTTTGATTCAGTGGTATTGTGGGATGAAGCGTCCCAGACCAACCTTACTCATACGCTTATGAGAGATCGGTTCCATCGACTGACATGTGACTTTCTTGCATAAAGATGGCTGGCGAGTGTCTATCTCTCCTACTCTAGTTGGATCGGATTCGACAAAGGCAGTCCTTGAGAAGGTTGAACAGCAATTTGTGTATCACCGTTGTGGTTTTTGCATAGGTGCGACTTGTTCTTACTAGATACCCGTAGCAGCCACGTAAAACATGCAACAACAATTAGAGGATGTCTAACTTGTTTTTGCAGGGTATGTTGTGATATGATATGGACAATTACATGATGAGATATATGTGATGTATGAGATGATAATGTTTTGTATAGAATATGATGACTTGCATGTCGACGAGTACGGCAACCGGAAGGAGCCATAGGGTTCTCATTCATTATTGTATGACCTATGTGTCAATCATTAAGTGCTATGTAATGCTTTAGTTTATCGCTAAGTGGTAGCAATGTAGTAGAAGCATGGTGGGCACGACAACCCCGATGGCTACACATTGTTGGAGATCAATATAATGGAGATCATGGTGTCATGCCGGTGACGATGGATTTCATGACAGAGCTTTAAAGATGGATATAAAAAGCACAAGATCATGGCCATATCATCTCACTTATGATTTGCATGTGATGTTAATCATTTAATGCACCTTGTTTCACGTAGGACGAAGGTAGCATTATAAGGTGATCCCTCACTAAAATTTCAAGATAAAATTGTTTTCTCCCCGAGTGTGCGTCGTGGCGGAAGTCCGTCGTGTTGAGGCACCACGTGATGATCGGGTGTGATAGACTCTACATTCACATACAACGGGTGGAAGCCAGTGTTGAATGTGCAGAACACTCGGGTTAAACTTGACGAGCCTAGCATGTATAGACGTGGCCTCGGAACACAAGAGACCTAAAGGTCGAACATGAGTCATATACTAGATATGATCAACAAGATGATGTTCACCATTGGAACCACCTCAACTCACGTGATGATCGGACTTGAGTTGGTGAATTTGGGTCATGTAACACTCAGATGACCAGAGGGATGTCAATTTGAGTGGGAGCTTTAGTAATTTGATTAAGTAAACTCATTATATTGAACAATAGTCTTAGTAGCCTTTGCATATTTTTGTTGTAGATCAATGGCTCACACAGTAGTTCCCCTGAATTTTAATGCGTTCCTAGAGAAAGCCAAGTTGAAAGATGATGGAAGTAACTTTGTGGACTGGGCCCATAATCTGAGGGTTATCCTCATGACTTCCGAGAAGTCTTATGTACTTGATGCACCGCTTGGTGATCCACCCACTCCCATGTCGTCCGAAGACGTTAAGAACGCTTGGGAGGCATGTTCCGGAGATTACTTAATAGTTCAATGTGCAATGTTGTATGGCTTAGAACCAGGACTTCAAAGACATTTTGAACGTCATGGAGCGTATGAGATGTTCCAGGAGTTCAAGTTTATCTTTGAGAATAATGCCCAGATCGAGAGGTATGAGACCTCCAATAAGTTCTATGCTTACGAGATGGAGGAGAACGGGTTTGTTAGTGAACATATACTCAGAATGTCTGGGTATTTGATCCGTCTGGCTGAGTTAGGGATGCCCCTTCCACCGAAGGTGATCACTCACAGAGTTCTTCAATCATTGCCACCTAGATACAAGAACTTTGTGTTGAACTATAACATGCACTGGATGACCAAGTCAGACGGCAAGCTGTTTGCGATGCTGGAAGTTGCTGAGTCTGAAATCCAAAAAGAACATCAAGTGTTGATGGTCAATAAAACAAGTAGTTTCAAGAAGAATGGAAAGGGCTAGAAGCGTAACTCCAAGAAGGGTGGCAAAGCAGTTGCCCCTCCTATGAAGAAACCCAATGCTGGACCCAAGCCAGAAACTGAGTGCTTTCATTGCAAGGGAACTGTTCACTGGAAGTGGAACTGCCCCAAGTATCTGGCTGACAAGAAGGCGGCCAACACCAAACAAGGTATATATGATATACATGTTATTGATGGGTACCTTACCAACTCTAGAGTTAGTGCCTGGGTATTTGATACCGGTTCGTTTGCCCACATATGCAACTCAAAATAGGAGCTACGGAATAAACAAAGGCTAGGAAAGGACAAAGTGATGATGCGCGTGGGAAATGGTTCCAAGGTTTATGTGATCTCCGTCGGCACGCTCGCTCTTCGATTACCATCGGGATTAGTGATGAACCTGAATAATTGTTATTTAGTGCCTACGTTAAGCATAAACATTATATATGGATCTTGTTTATTGCGAGACGATTACCCATTTAAATTAGAGAATAATGGTTGTTCTATTTAAATGAGTAGTATCTTTTATGGTCATGCACCCAATGTGAGGGGTTTATTCCTATTGAATCTCGATAGTGATGATACACATGTTCATAACATTGATGCCAAAAGATATAGAGTTGATAATGATAGTACCACTTTCTTGTGGCATTGCCCTTTAGGTCATATTGGTGTTAAACGCATGAAGAAGCTCCATGCTAATGGACTATTGGAGTCACTTGAGTTTGAATCACTTGACACATCTGAACCATGCCTCATGGGCAAGATAAATAAAACCCCATTTTTTAGAACAATGGAACAAGCAAGTGACTTGTTGGAAATTATACATACTAATGTGTGCAGTCCGATGAGCATTGAGGCACGGTGGAGATCGTTATTTTCTCACCTTCATTGATGACTTAAGTAGATATGCGTATATTTAATTAATGAAACACAAGTCTAAAACATTTGAAAAGTTCAAGCAATTTCGGAGTGAAGTTGAGAATCATCATAACTAGAAGATTAAATTCCTATGATCTAATCGTGGAGGAGAATATCTGAGTTATGAGTTTGGCAGTCACTTAAGACACTATGGAATTGTTTCACAATTGACCCCGTGTGGAAGACCATAACGTAATTGTCGTGGGAACGAGCCTGACAATAGATGGTAGGGGTATGAATGGAGAGGGCAGAGTCCTAGCTACGGCGAGGGTGTACACACAGCTGTATGAGTTCAGGCCCCTCTCGTGGAGGTAACAGCCGTACGTCTTAGTGCTCGGGAGCTTTATGTCGAGCGGAATGTAGAGATTACAATAGTTTTCTTAACCCTTGTGCAGGAGGGGAGGGCGGCTTATATAGAGTTCGCTACCCCTCATAATGGCCCCACATCAATGGGTCTGGTCGTGGGGTGTAATGTCTGCCATTACAGGTAACGTACGTAGTAAAAGTTATTAAGGGTCATTAAGCCAGCGTCTGCCCGTTGGGCTCTCGATGATGCCTCCTGGTCTTCTGGCGTCGAGTGAAGCGAGGTCCGTCGAGTGACACGCGACTGCCGAGTGAGAGTGGGAGTCTCTGAGTGGATTACTATCGAGTGACTTTGAACGTCTCGAGGGATCCACTCGGAAGTTCATGCTTGATCTTCAAGTCCTCCCATGTGGTGTCCTTAGGTAGGGTATGTAGGCCTTGCCTAGGACCTTACCCCAGGCACATATCCTCGTCATTAGCCCCCAAATGGATCGGGGTTTGAGTGGTGGAAGGAGGTATCAACGTAGACCTTGAGTTAGTGTATCAAATCCTACAAATGATATCTTGGATTTCCATGGAACTTGCGTCGATTGAACTCTGAGCATTAGCGTTCATTCAGGACCGACACGCAAAATCTTCCGAATGATATTCTGGTCTTCAACGAAATTTATGCGGACTAAATTCTTCTCCACTCGCCTGGATCCATTCAGTCTTTAAAATGTCTGAGTGAATCGAGCACATCTTGGGGAGGTGACGGGTCGGATTCTCCGGGATACGAAAATTTGGGAAGCGCGCGCACGCGCGGGGATGACGCCTCGATTCTCACGCCGGTCATCTCGCCACGCACTGGGCGCCGTCAGCGGTTGGCATGTGTGGTTATCCCATAGGCCCATCGGTCAGTGAGACACTTGACAACATATAAAGCATTCTGAGCCGTGGATTGCACGGTACCTTCCTCTGATTCTCCCTCTCTTCCTCCGCCTCCTCTGCTCCCCAACACAACACACCGCTCTCCTTCGACCAGAGCTGCCGCTCCGATGACGAAGAACGCGACGGAGAAGCTAGAGCGTGCAAAGAAGGGGACGTCGAAGCTCAAGGGCAAGAAGCCCTCAACCGCTCAATTCACCCGCGCCCGCAGGGTGGATGCAGGAGGAGCGTGAGGCGGAGCCGCGCAACGGAGAGCGGTTCTTCTCCTCTCCCATGTAGAAAGAGGTTTCTCCATGCCACCCCACCCATTCTTCCGGGGATTTCTGAATTTCTTTGGTGCATAGCTACATCACTTTCCGCCGAACACCATGGCGTACTTGTCTGCATTCGTCACCTTGTGCGAGTGTTTCCGAGGGTGCTCTCCCCATTGGGGGTTGTTTAAGCATCTCTTCATGGTCAGATCACAGACTATGAAGAAAATCCTTGCCGCCGACGGGAAGACCCATGTGCTCCAGTTGTGTGGAGGCTTAGGGGTCCAGAAAAGGCAACGTAGTTCCTTTCCTGCCATTACTCTTCCCGAGTCTGTCCGAGGCTGGCAGTCGACCTGGTTCTATTGCAAAGATGTAGCGCCACCCAACATGTCGACTGGTCTTCCTTCATTTTCACCTGACCGACCCCCTGCCCCCAAGTACCTGCAGGTGACCGACGAGGAGCATGTCCAAGTAGGTATCCTAGTCGAGGCCGTGGTTTAACTGATCCGGGGCGGGGTGATAGGCATGGATCTGCTTGAAACGTTCCTCGATCGACGTATACAACCACTCCAGGCCAGAGACCACACCATGTGGCACTACTCAGGTCCGGGGGACTCGACCAGGATGCATCCAGAAGAAGTTAGATAGGAGATTGTTGAGCAGTGGCTTCAGAGCATCACCGGGGCTTGTGACAACCCCTCGGGAGCCAAGAGGATCCGGCCTTACTCAGCTGAAAACCCACTAAAGAACCTAGTGAGATGCGTAATGTTGACTGATACATTTGTACTGTCGAATGATGTATTTACTTGTGGTCTGACTCTCTTGTTTGAATTATGTAGGAATGGACGAACATGCACTCGCCCAAGCGAGAAGAACCCAAAACGGAGCCACCCCTCAACTGTCGAGTCGAATGAAAGACTGCCAAGCAACCCAAGCAAGCCACCTCCAAGCCTTGCAAAGCACTGCCCCGTATAAGGGTGGCCGTACCTGTCGTCTCCACGTAAGAGTTCATTTCCGAATTGTTCTGTCGATTGAAGTCTTGAGTTATATCTGAGTGAAAGTTGTCTAATCCATCAGAGCTGCAACATCTGTGACCTCGCCTTGTCGAGATGAAGAGGATGTAATGGATGTTGATACCGCTGACGCTGCCACTTCTCATAGAGGTAAGAATGTTGCTAGTTTTTCCGAATAGGACTCAACACATGGAGATGATGATGTTGTCGATTGTTGCAGAGGTCATTCAAGTGGAGGACGATGAGGGGCTGCTGGAAACTTCGCACGCTCGCACCCGAAAGGCATCATCGTCGCAAGCACCTTAGCGCTCAACTGCAGAGTCTTCCCAAAGGAGAGGTGACTCAACGCGACCCAGGGTTGAGTCTGCAATGCCTCCATCGCATGCTCCTCCAACCGTCTCGACCGTCGTGACGTCGACTATGAACGGACCTCTTCAGGCTACTCCAGCTGCTCTAGCGACTGCGCTGACCCCACCTGCGCCGGCCTTCCCTCTGCATCGCACCCCGGAATACCAAACTGGAGCTGCAAAGGAAGCCATGATCTAGGCGGAGCAACTCATTCTAAGGACCAAGGAGGCGTACGAGGCCAGCAAACTGGCTTTTGACGTCAGCGCAACCCTCCGCACCAATGTCCGAGTAAGTTCGATTGTAAGTCCATTGTCGATTGAATTATTGTCTTTTCTTGGCTGTCGAACACCCACTGGGTGATTGCCATAGAATGTTTGAACTTCCTCCAGTCGAATAGATCGGATCGTAGTCGAGTAGGACTTGGATTGGTAGTACATGCAGTACTGTTGTCGCTCGACATGTCGAGTGTGTTTTCTGATGAGTTACTCGACGGATCAAGAGTTAACCGTCTCAGTGGGGGCGCTCTTAGCGCACCCACTAGGTGTAGTCCCCGAGACCGTTGTCGATTGCTTGCATCGACAGGGGTCTTAGAGTCTATTGTATACAAGATACACTTTGTCTTGGAATCACACCACTCCATAGATACCTTGCGGGTTTCATGGGTATCGTTATGAAACCATTATATGACACTGCATAGGGATCGACAGCACTTCGTAGAGTGGGGGAGGTGTGTCGCTCAACGCGTTGAGTGTCACGACAGGGCCGACCTTGTTGAGTGTTTTTTTTCCTGACGAGTTACTCGACGGATCGAGAGTTAACCGTCTCAGTGGGGGCGCTCTTAGCGCACCCACTGGGTGTAGTCCCCGAGACCGCTGTCGATTGCTTGCATCGGCAGGGGTCTTAGAGTCTATTGTATACAGGATACACTTTGCCTTGAATCACACCATTCCGCATCTTCCTTGCAGGTTTCATGGATATTAATTACAAACCATGATATGAAGCTGCATAAGGATAGGCTGCACTCCATAGAGTAGGGTGGGTGCGTCAATCGACGGGTTGAGTGTCACGACATGGCTGACCTTGTCGAGTGTTTTTTCTGACGAGTTACTCGGCGGACCGAGAGTTAACTGTCTCAGTGGGAGCGCTCTTAGCGCACCCACTAGGTGTAGTCCCCGAGACCTCTGTCGAGTGCTTGCATCGGCAGGGGTCTTAATAGAGATAGCTTTCTATTTGAATTTGTGTATGGCGTGCGGAACGCCAGAGCCACTAGATGTCTCAAGTGGACTTTCTTTTTGAATTCTTCCAACATGGGCATTCGCCGGTCTTAATAACTCAGTCGACTGTCCAAGAACTCCTTGCTGATTGAACTCCTGTCTTTTGTTGGTTCCAGAAAGCTTGTGAACTTGGGACGCAGTACAAGGAGATGGAGGAGGAGAAGAACCAATTGCAGGTGGACTTGGCGGTTGCCAACAACGCCCTGGAACAAGCACGCGCTGAGCTGAAGTCTCTGGGAGGTAATAAGTGCCGACTATCAGCATTCCCATCTTCCCCTTTCCATGTTTTGAACTGAGTGCTCTCGCTCGAACAGACGTGCACAATGAAAACCGTCGACTCCAAGCACGACTCAACAATGTTGTTCTTTAGATTCCATGAAGAGGGCACTGGAGGAGAAGGACAAAGCACTTGCTGACACCCAACAAGTCGCCAAGGACAAAACTGAAGCTGCAGAGCAGAAGTTGACTGCCGTCCAGAAGCTGGAAGAAGAGAACGCCAGGCTGAAGCAGGAGCATGTGGATCTTGTCAAGAAGGCCGAACAACTAACCAAGAGGAGCAATGGCATAGAGAGGCATCTGGGCGAATTCTCTAGGAAGATGTATCTTCTACTCGACGGTGAGTATTTCTTGTCGACTCACATTTGCAATAAATTTTTGAGGGTTGCAGCTCACCGATGCCCCTTCTTCCATCAGAATTCTGCCAGGACTTTGAAAAGGAAACGGAGGAGATTGAGCCCATGCTTGACCCGACCAAGTCGCCAGTTGCTGATGTGGTGGCGATGAACATGCTGCGGCTTAACTTTCGGCTATAGGGTGCCCAGGCCTATATCGCTCGACTGAAATCTGTCATGGAAAGGATCGACAAGGAGCTATGGCCTGAGGACACTCTTCATCTCGACCTCAACTCCATGATGGCACACCTGAATGAACATCCCTGTCGAGTGCAAGCTTGGAAAAAATCTGCTGCTCCTTGCAGGGCCGACGTGGCGTTGTCTCTGGTCAAGGTCCATTGTAGGGACGTGAGGGAGGAGAAGCTAAAGGAGCTCCAAGTGGTAAACACGAAGAAACTCCAGATCGAGGACTTCATGGAAACCTTCATCGAGGCGGCCACTAGAATCACCGACGGCATCGACCTGGATACTTTTGTTGAGCCCACCAGTCCGTCGCCTGCCTAGAAACTTGAGTCTTTGGAATAAACAATTAAATTTGCCTTGGTATGCCGAGTGAAACTGTATCCCTTAAAACTTTATTCAGGTCTTAGGCCTGAGCTCATTTGCTTCTGCACACGACGTTTATGCATGGTTTTATCCTTTGGATTTTGCTCGCGCTTTGGCTCTCAATCGTCTGTTTGACTGCTTTTGTTTTTTACTTAGGCGAAATGTATTCACAGATAAGCCCCCGAGCATGAGGATCGCTCATCACTCAGAGTATTTTGAACTTAGGCGAATGTCGATTCGCATCTAAGATGTCGAGTGGATGGATTACCATCGTCTCAACGATTTTTTTAACTTAGGCAAAATGTATTCGTAGCTAAGCCCCCGAGCGTGAGGATCGCTAATCACTGGGAATATTTTGAACTTAGGCGAATGTCGATTCGCATCTAAGCTGTCGAGTGAATGGATTACCATCGTCTCGATGAATTTTTTAACTTAGGCGAAATGTATTCGCAGCTAAGCCCCCAGCGTGAGGATCGCTCGTCACTCAGAAAATTTTGAACTTAGGCGAATGTCGATTCGCATCTAAGCAGTCGAGTGAATAACTTAGGCAAAATGTATTCGCAGCTAAGCCCCCAAGCATGAGGATCGCTCATCACTCAGAATATTTTGAACTTAGGTGAATGTCGATTCGCATCTAAGCTGTCGAGTGAATGGATTACCATCGTCTCAACGATTTATTTACCTTAGGCGAAATGTATTCGCAGCTAAGCCCCCGAGCATGAGGATCGCTCATCACTTAGGCGAATTTTGATTCGCATCTAAGCTGTCGAGTGAATGGATTACCATCGTCTTGACGAATTGTTTAACTTAGGCGAAATGTATTCGCAGCTAAGCCCCGGAGCATGAGGATCGCTCATCACTCGGAATATTTTTAACTTAGGCGAATGTCGATTCACATCTAAGTTGTCGAGTGAATGGATTACCATCGTCTCGACAATTTTTTTAACTTAGGCAAAATGTATTCGCAGCTAATCCCCCGAGCGTGAGGATCGCTCATCACTCAGAATATTTTGAACTAAGGCGAATGTCGATTCGCATTTAAGTTGTCGAGTGAATGGATTACCATCGTCTCGACGAATGTTTTAACTTAGGCAAAATGTATTCGCAGCTAAGCCCCCGAGCGTGAGGATCACTCATCACTCAGAATATTTTGAACTTAGGAGAATGTCGATTCGCATCTAAGCTGTCGAGTGAATGGATTACCATCGTCTCGACGAATTTTTTAACTTAGGCGATATGTATTCGCAACTAAGCCCCCGAGCGTGAGGATCGCTCATCACTCGGAATATTTTGAACTTAGGCGAATGTCGATTCGCATCTAAGCTGTTGAGTGAATGGATTACCATCGTCTCGACGAATGTTTTAACTTAGGCGAAATGTATTCGCAGCTAAGCCCCCGAGCGTGAGGATCGCTCATCACTCGGAATATTTTGAACTTAGGCGAATGTCGATTCGCGTCTAAGTTGTCGAGTGGATGGATTACCATCGTCTCGACGAGTGATATATTTTTTTTGAACCTAAGCGAAGACGGATTCGCGAATAGACCGTCGAGTGAATGGGCTGCTATCCACCCAATAGGGTTTTTAACTTAGGCGAAACATGTTTCGTAGCTAAGTCCCCGAGTGCGAGGATTGCTCGTCACTCGGAGTATCCCCAAGTAAATAACTGCACGGTCGGAATCGACGAGGTATTAATTGCAAAGACACAAATTGCATTCATGAAGAACTCTTATTACATCAGAAAACTAATGTCTCAAGTGTAAAAATGTCGAAGCAGGTCTGCATTCCAATCTCGTGGCTCATCTATCTGCTTCATAAGATTATATAAGTGATAGGCTCCATTGTTTTGCATCTTGGTGACTACAAAAGGGCCTTCCCATGCAGGGGCTAGCTTGTGAGGTCGGTGATGATTCACTCGGAGCACCAAATCTCCTTCATGGAACGCTCGGCTTCTGACATTCCTTGCATGGAAACGCCGCAAGTCTTGCTGATAGGTTGTGGTCCGGATCAGAGCCATCTCACGCTCTTCTTCCAAAAGATCTACCCCATCTTGTCTGGTCTGCTCAGCTTCAGCCTTAGAATACAACTCCACTCGAAGAGAATTGTGGGCCAAATCACTCGGCAGTATAGCTTTAGCGTCGTAGACAAGGAATAAAGGAGTTCATCCAGTCGACCGATTAGGTGTTGTCCTCAACCCCCACAAAACAGACGGCATCTCAGTTACCCACGCACCAGCGGCATGATCCAAATCGCGCATGAGACGAGGCTTCAGACCTTGCAGAATGAGACCGTTGGCCCGCTCAACTTGCCCATTGGTTTGAGGATGTGCAACGGAAGCATATTCCAGTTGGGTGCCTTGGGAGTTATAGAATCTCCTGAATTCTTCCGAGTCAAAATTAGTGCCATTGTCCGTGATGATACTATGGGGAATGCCGAACCGGATAATGATCTCTCTCATGAACGTGACGGGCTTGGCTTCAATTCACTTGGTGAACTTGTCGACTGCTACCAACACGTGGGTGAATCCTCCTTTTCCGGGTCGGAAAGGACCAACCATGTCGATCCCCCGAACCGCAAACGACCAGGCGAGTGGAATTGTCTTCACACCAGTCGCTGGCTTGTGTGATAGGTTTGCATAGAACTGACAACCTTCGCAATGATCAACAATGTCCTTAGCCATTTCATTAGCCCGTGGCCAATTAAAACCCGCTCGCTATGCTTTAGCGAGGATCGCCCTTGAAGACGCATGGTGTCCGCAAGCTCCCGAGTGGATTTCATCTAGAATCATTCGACCTTCTCGGGGGAAATGCAGCACTGGGTGACACCCGACACACTTTCTCTGAAAAGCTGATCACTCATCACAGTGAAAGCTTTGGACCTGCGCACAATCTGTCGAGCCTCTGCTTCATCTTCAGGAAGCTCCTGTCTCAGGATATAGGCTATGTACGGTACAGTCCAGTCGGGAATGATAACTAGCACCTCCATGACCAGGTCAACCACAGTAGGAACATCGACTTCAGTTGAGTCAGAGGAGGTTAAGGTTTGCGGGGGCTCTTCAGTGAAGGGATCCTCTTGAATCGAAGGAGTGTGCAAATGCTCCAGGAACACTCCACTGGGGACAGGCCGTCGAGTGGAACCAATCTTGGATAGCTCATCAGCTGCCTGATTTTTCTATCGAGGAACATGGTGAAGTTCCAGACCTTCAAATTTCTTCTCCAGCTTCCAGACTGCATTGCAGTATCCAGTCATAGCAGGGTTTCTAACATCCAACTCTTTCATCACTTGATTCACCACCAAATCTGAGTTGCCATAAACCATCAAGCGCTTGACGCCGAGCGAAATAGCCATGCGCAACCCGTACAAAAGTGCTTCATACTCTGCGTCATTGTTGGAGGAATCAAAGTGAATTTGCAAGACATAGCTGAGCTTTTCGCCTCTGGTGGATACCAGAAAAACGCCAACACCGGATCCATTCAACATTTTGGAGCCATCGAAAAACATTGTCCAATGCGCCGAGTGAACTTGGATAGGCTGTTGCTGTTCGATCCACTTGGCCATGAAATCGGCCAATGCTTGGGACTTGATTGCCTTCTTGGCTTCGAATCTGATGTCGAAGTGCCCCAGCTAAATTGCCCATTTAGCCACTCGACCTGATGCGTCGCTATTATTGAAAATCTCTGATAAAGGTGCATCACTAACGACTGAGATCGAATGGGCTTGGGAATAATGTGCCATCTTCTTCGCTGATAAGTAAATACCATACACCAGCTTCTGATAATGAGGATATCTCTGCTTCGAGGGGGAGAAAACTTCCGAGACATAATAGACTGGCCGCTGAACCTTATAGGCTTTGCCTTCCTCTTCTCGCTCGACAGTCAGCACTGTGCTCACGACCTGATTTGTGGTCGCGACGTACAGGAGCGAGGGCTCTTTGCTGGCAGGAGCGGCAAGCACCGGCTGGGTGGACAACAGGGCTTTGAGCTCAACAAACGCTGCTTCGGCTTCAGGAGTCCAGTCGAATGTGTCTGATTTCTGCATCAACTGATACAAGGGCAGAGCCTTCTCACCAAGATGAGAAATGAATCGACTCAATGCCGCCAAACAACATGTGAGCTTCTAAACATCGTGCACTCGCACGGGAGTCTTCATATGGGTAATGGCGCTGATCTTCTCGGGATTGACATCAATTCCTCGTTCGGAAACGAGAAAACTGAGTAACTTGCCGCCAGGGACACCGAAGGTACATTTGTCTGGATTCAGCTTTATGTCGAATCGCCTCAGATTGGCAAATGTCTCAGCCAAGTCAACCAGCAGGTCGGAACCTTTGCGGGACTTGACCACTATATCGTCCATGTACGCCTCGACATTCCAAGGGATCTGGTCGAGTAAACATTTCTGAATCATGCGCATAAAAGTAGCGCCTGCATTCTTGAGACCAAAAGGCATGGTGATGTAGCAGAAACACCCAAACAGGGTGATGAAGGCTGTTTTTATTTCATCTGGGCCAAACAGACGGATCTGATGGTACCCAGAATAGGCATCCAAAAACGATAATCGCTCGCACCCCGCTATCGAGTCAACAATCTGATCTATGTGGGGGAGCGGAAAATGGTCTTTCGGACACACCTTATTAAGATGTTTGAAGTCAATGCACATGCACAACGACTTATCTTTCTTGGGGACCATCACAACATTCGAGAACCACTCGGAGTGGTAAATCTCCCGAATGAACTTGGCTTGCAAGAGACGGGCCACTTCTTCTCCGATTGCCTTGTGGTTCTCAGTTACGGATCGACGTAAATGCTCCCTGACGGGCTTGGCCTTCGGATCCACTCGTAGACGGTGCTCAGCCAGCTCCCTGGGAATTCCCGGCATGTCAGTAGGCTCCCATGCAAAAATATCCCAGTTATCACGGAGGAACTGGATGAGCTCGGCTTCCTATTTGCTGTTGAGTGTTGTCGAGATATTTGTCGGGGCAGCTGTTGGATCCGTCGGGTGGATGTGCACCTTCTTCACTTCACCTGCTGACTGAAATGCCGACTCGGAAGCCGGCTTTTTTGCGTGGAGCAAATCGCAGGATCAGTGGTTTTCTTGTACTCCTCCAGCTCGACCATGGCCATCTGTTGATCGGCGATCTTGGACCCTTGCTGGAGACACTCTTCGGCCCGCTGTCGATTGCCAGTGACCGTGATCGCGCCCTTAAGGCCCGGCATTTTCAGCTTGAGATACACGTAACATGGTCGGGCCATGAAACGTGCATAAGTGGGTCGACCCAAAATGGCATGGTAAGCGCTCTTGAAATCCACGACTTCAAACGTCAACTTTTCTTTTCGGAAATTTTTGCTATCTCCGAATGCCACATCCAACGATATCTGGCCGAGTGACATGGCCTTCTTTCCTGGGTTGACCCCATGGAAATGCATGCTGCTTTCACTGAGACGGGACATAGGAATGCCCATTCCCTTCAGGGTATCTGCATACAGAATGTTCAGGCCGCTGCCGCCGTCCATGAGGACCTTTCTGAGCCAAGTCCCCTGCACCACCAGATCAACTACCAAAGCCTGTCGACCGGGTGTGGCCACACGTGTAGGATGGTCAGTCTGGTCGAATGTGACAACATACTAAGACCGTTTGAGGTAGGTGGGGGTGTCTGGCATAGCCATATTGATCTCTCAATTTATGACTTTCAGACGGCTCTTGCTCTCGATGTCAGCAAAGATCACCAGGGTAGCAGTGACATCCGGGAATGTTTCCTTCTCTTCGTCTTCATCTTCTTTTTCAGGAGATTTCCCACTTGACTGGTCTCCCTTGAACTGTTGGATGAGGGTCCGACACTATCGTGTGAATCACATACGACTGATCCAAGATATTGGTTCCTGGATGACCCTTCCCCTTCTTGGGGGCATACTGGGCTTTGGCCTTGCCCTTGTTCTTCGACTGAGTCGCTAGTGCTGTGGCCTCTGCCTGAACTGGGTCTTCGGCCTTCCGCTTTTGTTTCCTATTGTTACCGCCACCAGACTCATTGGCAACCACTTTTCCTTTGCCGCTATGCAGGCGGTCTTCTTCCTCGCCATTGGCATAGCGAGTGGCAAATTCCATCATTTTGCCGAGTGAAATGTCACCAGTGCACCCGAACTTCAAATACAGCTCTCTATATCTCACACCGGCCTTGAAGGCACAAACAGCCTGGTGTTCTTACACATTTTCCACCGTATGATGCAGGGTGGACCATCGCTGAATACAGTCTCTTAAGGTTTCGCTGGGCTTCTGCACGCAGTGATATAAGTCGACCAGACCTGTGGGGCGCTTGCAAGTGCCCTCGAATGTCCGGACAAACACTCGGGCAAGATCTTCCCAACAATGGATGCTGGAAGGAGCCAAACGATTCAACCAAGCTCGAGCTGGTCCATCCAACATAAGAGGCAGGTGCTTCATTGCGACATTGTCATTCCCGCTGCCAATCTGCACAGCCACTCGGTAATCATCAAGCCAAGTCTCTGGTTTTGTTTCACCAGAAAACTTTCCGATCCCTGCCGCCATTCTGAAGTTGGGGACAATCTGCTGGAATTTTGTCTATTATGGGCCAAGCCCAATAGCATTCCTAATAAATCCTAGAGGCCCACGCATCCCATTCGTGCAAGGCAAGAAGTGAAACTAATGTTTAGTCCCACATTGCTAGTTTAGAGGGAGTTGGTCTTTATAAGAGAGGTTCTTTCCCCACATGTATGAGGATGAGAACAAGAGGGAACATCCACGCGCGCTCCTCCTCCGCCGCCCGCCTCGCCACGCCACGCCTCGCCTCATCACGACGTGACGCGGGTTGCGGGAATGAGCCGAGCCGATGTCTAAATTTTTGCCACACACGACGGGTATACGAAAGGTCACGCGGCGGGAGCTGAAACTTTTTTTTGTTAGTGGAGCACTGAATCCGAACGACGCACCTCTTTGGCTGGAGTCCATTTGCTTCGTCTCCTTCTCCTTTTCACCTCCCGTCGCTGCCCTCTCACCTACTTCTCTTGCACCTATAAAAGGGAGGTCGCTCCTCTTAGAGAGATGCACCAACACTACTTCTTCCTCTTGCCTCCGGTTCCTGAGCACTACGCTGCTGCTACGTCCTTCTCCATCCCGGCTTGCGGCGTGCACCGTAGGTCAGGACAGTAGGCCTCCAAAACCGCACCTTCTTGAGTCCTGTACGGGGAGAAAGGTGATAAGGTTTTTGGGGAGCGCTCTGTGCGACTACTGGCCGGTTCATCACGGACGCTCCGGACACCGACGATCTCTTCCCCAATGACGACTTCTTCCCCAACGTCAACGACCTCTTTGACAACATGGCTGGCGACGACACCGACCCTTTGTGCCACATATGTTATGTTCTCTTTCACATGAGTGCATGCTATTTGCCTTCTTTCTTTTAGATAACATGACCTGTTTCATCTCTACTATAATAGTCATGCTTTACATGGTGTTTTTATTTTACCTACTAATAAAATCATATGGTAAATTGCTCATATTTCCAACATTCCAAAAACCTTATTATAGGCAATTTACCCCAAGTGGTTTCGCTGCATCTATGAGGCCTCCTATGTTTGACGGTGTGCACTACAAGAGGTGGCGTGTGAGGGCAGTCTTATGGTTTCAAACCATAAGTTGCTATGACGCCACTCTTGGCAAACCGGAAGAATATGATGCTCAACAGGAGCAAGCTTTCCAGAAAATGGATACCCTGTTTAAGGCTTCTCTCTTGAGCGTTCTTGGTGAGAACATAGTTGATGCTTATGCATCTTTTGATAATGGAAAATATATGTGGGACGCACTCTAGGCCAAGTTTGGGGTCTCGGATGTCGGCACTGAGTTGTACATCATGGAACAATTCTATGACTACAGGATGACTAAAGAGCGCTCCGTGGTTGAGCAAGCTCACGAGATACAATCATTTGCTAGAGAACTTGAGCACTTCAATTGTATGTTACCGGACAAGTTTGTTGCCGGAGGCATCATCACTAAGCTTCCTCCTACGTGGAGGAACTTTGCTACCTCTTTGAAACACAAGAGCCAGGAGTTTTTTGTTCCGGATCTCATAGGTACTCTTGATGTCGAAGAAAAGGCGAGAGCAAAGGATACACATGCTCGAGCCATTGAGGGAGGATCTAGTGCCAATCTGGTATAGAAGAAAAACTTCCAGTCCCACAAGTTCAAGAACAAGGGCAAATTTTATGGGAAGAACAAAGCTGTACAGCACACCAACTTCAAGAAGAAGAATTACAAGAAGAAAGGTGTTTGCCATGTGTGTGGAGATCCCAGTTGCCCTAATCGCTATGACAAGCGTAATCCTGGGAAAGGCGGCAAGACCGCTAATGTTATCATTGGAGACATTGACATGAAGGATGATGGGTATGGTATATTTCCTACTATTCTTTCAGTATGTCATTGTCCTGATTGGTTGATTGACACAGGTGCTAATGTGCATGTATGCGGTGATATTTCTATGTTTTCCTCTTATCAGACCGCAGGCACTTCAACCGTGCTGATGGGAAACGGTTCAAGTGCTTTTGTTCATGGTGTTGGCATGGTCGATCTGAAGTTTACTTCGGGGAAGATCGTGCAGCTGAAGAACGTGCATTATGTCCCCTCCGTCAATAAAAATCTTGTTAGCGGATCTCTTCTATGTAGAGATGGCTACAAGCTTGTTTTTGAGTCAAATAAATTTGTAATATCCAAGTATGGAACTTCCGTTGGTAAGGCTATGAGTGAGGAAGACTGTTTCATTTATCCTTGTCAGATGTTTGCAATAAAGTTGTTAATCATGTTTGCAATAATAGTGAAACAGATGTATGGCATTCACGTCTCTGTCATGTTAATTTTGGTTGCATGTCGCGACTAGCGAAGTTAAACTTAATCCCTAGTTTCACTACTATCAAGGGATCTAAGTGTCAAGTGTGCGTGCAAGCTAAGCAACCTCGTAAGTCTCATGTGACTACGGAAACGAGAAATCTTGCACCACTAGAGCTCATACATTCAGATCTATGTGAAATGAATGGTGTTTTGACAAAATGTGGAAAGAAGTATTTTATGACGCTGATTGATGATTCCACTAGATATTGCCATGTGTATCTTCTGAAATCTAAGGATGAGGTTTTGAACTATTTAAAGAACTATAAAGCTGAAGTGGAAAACCAACTTGATCGGAAGATCAAGAGACTTAGATCCGATCATGGTGGAGAGTATTTCTCAAATGAATTTGATTCTTTTTGTGCGGAACATGGTATAATCCATGAGAGGACGCCTCCCTATTCACCACAATCAAATGGGGTGGCCGAAAGAAAGAACCGTACTCTAACTGATTTGGTTAACGCCATGTTAGACACATCGGGTCTCTCCAAGGCATGGTGGGGGGAGGCGATATTGACTGCATGTCATGTCCTAAACCGAGTCCCCACAAATAACAAAGAGATAACTCCATTCGAAGAACGGGAAAAGAAAAGGTTGAAGCTATCTTATCTACGAACCTGGGGCTGTTTGGCGAAAGTCAATGTGCCAATTCCAAAGAAGCGGAAGCTTGGACCTAAGACTTTGGATTGTGTTTTCTTGGGATATGCTTTTCATAGCATTGGTTATAGATTTTTGGTTATAAAATCTGAGGTACCTGACATGCATGTCGGTACGATCATGGAGTCGAATGATGCGACTTTCTTTGAAGATATCTTTCCCATGAAGGATATGGCTACCTCATCTAATCAGGAGATGCCTAGTTCATCGACTCAGGAACCAGTTACAATTACTGAACCTGCCATTTTGATGGAAAACGTTGAAAATCCTGTGAAGGAGAACAATGAAGTTCCCACTAGGAGCAAGAGACAGAGGACTGCAAAGTCTTTTGGTGATGATTTTCTTGTGTATCTCATAGATGGCACTCCCAGTTCTATTTCAGAGGCCTATGCTTCTGAAGATGCTGACTACTGGAAGGAAGCGGTCCGTAGTGAGATGGATTCCATCTTGGCAAATGAAACTTGGGAGATAACTGATCGACCTTATGGGTGTAAACCTATAGGGTGCAAATGGGTGTTCAAGAAGAAGCTTAGGCCTGATGGTACTATTGAGAAGTACAAGGCTCGGCTCGTGGCTAAGGGTTATACCCAAAAGGAAGGTGAAGACTTCTTTGATACTTACTCACCCGTGGATTGACTAACCACTATTCGAGTTCTACTTTCACTTGCTGCCTCACATGGTCTTCTTATTCATCAAATGGATGTTAAGACTGCTTTCCTAAATGGAGAGTTAGAAGAGGAAATTTATATGGAACAACCACATGGGTTTGTAGTAGATGGTCAGGAAGGGAAAGTGTGCAAGTTGCTAAAGTCTTTGTATGGACTTAAGCAATCACCCAAGCAGTGGCATGATAAGTTTGAAAGAACTTTAACAGCCGCATGCTTTGTTGTAAACGAAGCTGATAAATGTGTGTACTATCGCCATGGTGGGGGCGAGGGAGTTATCCTTTGCTTGTATGTTGATGACATACTGATTTTCGGAACAAATCTGAAGTTTATTAAGGAGGTCAAGGATTTCCTATCTCGTTGCTTTGAAATGAAGGATTTAGGAGTGGCTGATGTCATTCTAAACATCAAGCTATTGAGGGATGATGATGGTGGGATCACATTGCTTCAATCTCACTATGTGGAAAAGATCTTGAGTCGCTTTGGTTATAGTGACTGCAAGCCCTCTCCAACACCATATGATGCTAGTGTGTTGCTTCGAAAGAATCAAAGAATTATTAGAGACCAATTGAAATATTCTCAGATTATTGGCTCGCTCATGTATTTGGCTAGTGCCACAAGACCTGACATCTCTTTTGTTGTTAGCAAACTAAGCTGATTTGTTTCAAAACCTGGAGATGATCATTGGAAAGCTCTAGAAAGAGTTATGCATTATTTGAGGGGCACTGTGAATTATGGAATTCACTATACCGGGCACCCAAAGGTGCTTGAAGGGTATAGTGACTTAAACTGGATCTCAGATGTTGATGAGATAAAGGCCACGAGCGGATATGTATTCATGGAGTTGGCGCTATTTCTTGGAAGTCTTGCAAGCAGACCATCTTAACGAGGTCAACAATGGAAGTAGAACTCACAGCACTAGATACAACTATGGTGGAAGCAGATTGGCTTCGTCGGCTCTTGAATGACTTGCCTGTTGTTGAGAAACCTATACCCGGTATTCTTATGAACTGTGACAATCAAACCGTGGTCACGAAAGTGAGTAGTTCAAAGGATAACATGAAGTCATCAAGACATGTTCAGAGAAGGTTAAATTCTGTCAGAAAAATGAGAAACTCCGGAGTTATTGCATTGGATTATATCCAAACGTCTAAAAATCTGGCAGATCCTTTTACTATGGTTCTATCACGTAATGTGATAGATAATGCATCGAGGGAGATGGGTTTGAGACCCACAATATGAGTTGGTCATAGTGGTAACCTATTCTTTGTGATCGGAGATCCCATGAATTAGATGTGGAAGACAAGCTGTTGGTCAACTGAGAGGAGAGTATCCTTACTGTCAACAATACCACTCCATGAAGATGCAATACTCTCCTAAATCTGCATGGCAGGTTGATGTATATCTTAATGTGTTCTAAGTGGCTCATTGAAGCAGAGATGTTGTCCTGCAGAATATCTTTTGAAGAACACACCTATATGAGTCTAATTGTTAAACGTCGCAATCTATGAGAGTTGGGTTCTCTCTAGTAAACTCACGAAAGGTCTCGGAGTATGACGCATAAGCTCTACCCGCAGGGAAGACCTACGGTAGCCCAATATCGGTCAAGGCTTTGTGTGAAGCTAGATTCGCGGAAAACTTGCAGTTCAAGGCCCAGTCCACTGTTCAAGTTGCTTACTAGTAGCATAGAGTTCTAGGTGGAAGTTCAACTTAACAGTCTCCACTGCAGTACCGGTATATAAAACAGTGTTTTAGAACCAAAAGGCAAATTTTGTGTGCCTCTAGGATCTGGTGGGGGATTGCTGGAATTTTGTCTATTATGGGCCAAGCCCAATAGCATTCCTAATAAATCCTAGAGGCCCACGCAGCCCATTCGTGCAAGGCAAGAAGTGAAACTAATGTTTAGTCCCACATTGCTAGTTTAGAGGGAGTTGGACCTCTTTATAAGGGAGGTTCTTTCCCCACATGTATGAGGATGAGAACAAGAGGGAACATCCATGCGCGCTCCTCCTCCGCCGCCCGCCTCGCCACGCCACCCTCGCCTCGCCTCGCCTCGTCACGACGCGCCGCGGGTTGCGGGAATGAGCCGAGCCGATGTCTAAAATTTTGCCTCACGTGGCGGGAGCTGAAACTTTTTTTTGTTAGTGGAGCACTGAATCCGAAGGGAGCACCTCTTTGGCTGGAGTCCGTTCGCTTCGTCTCCTTCTCCTTTTCACCTCCCGTCGCTGCCCTCTCGCCTACTTCTCTTGCACCTATCAAAGGGAGGTCGCTCCTCTCAGAGAGATGCACCAACACTAGTTCTTCCTCTTGCCTCCGGTTCCTAAGCACTGCGCTGCTACTATGTCCTTCTCCATCCTGGCTTGCGGCGTGCACCGTAGGTCGGGACAGTAGGCCTCCGAAACCACACCTTCTTGAGTCCTGTACGGGGAGAAAGGTGATAAGGTTTTTGGGGAGCGCTCTGCGCGACTACTGGCTGGTTCATCACGGACGCTCCGGACACCGACGATCTCTTCCCCAACGACGACTTCTTCCCCAACGTCAACGACCTCTTCGACAACATGGCTGGCGACGACACCGACCCCAAGACCGGAACTTCTGCTACTGTTCCGTACGTGCTCGTGTTCTCGCTTCAGTTTCTTCCTCTAGTTTATCTTGCACTACCCTTTGTGCCACATATGTTATGTTCTCTTTCACATGAGTGCATGCTATTTGCCTTCTTTCTTTTAGATAACATGACCTGTTTCATCTCTACTATAATAGTCATGCTTTACATGGTGTTTTTATTTTACCTACTAATAAAATCATATGGTAAATTGCTCATATTTCCAACACAATCTCCATAGAGCGTATAGCTCTGCTAAAACACTTTGGACCAGACAGTGCAGCTGAGCTACCACTCGGAACACCCCTTGTCTATAGGCTCTGCTCTTGTTGATCCCCTTCTGAAGAAGGTACGCACGGGCATCAAAGTCCGCGTCCTGCTCATCACCGAAGGAGTGCCTGTCGTCCTGGCGCCGGGACGCGTACGGACCACTCCGCGGAGGAGGTTTCACTAGATGGTGGTCTTCACGGTGGTGCTGATATCTGACTTGCCCTTCACGATAACCGCCGCCTCGACGACGCAACAGCGACCCAAGACTATATGCCGACTGAATGGTCTCTGCCTTGGGTGAATTGCTATGTATCTTGTGACGAGACTAAGAAACTGCTGAATTCTGGCGTGGTGCTGCATCTAACAGTGTTCTGATCTGCAACAGCCCTCGACCAGCCTTTGACCGGGAAGGCTGAATGGAATCTGCTATCCTAGCAGCAGCAACAACATTAAGCATGGGAGTTCGGTATACCTCGACGCCATCGTGAGACCCAATCGGGAACAGCTGTCGCTGACGTCGACTGGGGCGCACCGAGCATGGATGGGCACGCCCGTCGATCTCTGCCTGGAGCTCTTCCAAACAAACGCGTGCGGCCTCCAAAGCCCAGGCCTCAGCAGTCGCGCCGACGATGGGGGTATGAAGGACCTTCTCATCGCGACGCGATTGCACGTTAGACGGGCCACCAGCCTCGTGCTCGCCACAACCAAAACCAAGCGGTGAGGTCTGATGCGAGCCTACCATCAAGACCTCCGCTGCGGGATCACAGCTCTCGCACTCGGAATGCATGTCGGACGGATTGGAATCCGACTCGAACACGCCATGAAGGGACTCGGCAGGTTCGAGTGCTGCAACCAGCGAAGAAGCTTGACGCACCGCTGCGTGTTCGACCCACCGCTGGAGTCGTGAGCGGCCGGACCGCTTGCAACCACGAACGGCAAGAGGAGCCGATGCGTAAGGGGTCGACGACTAACACAGCAACACGCCGCACGGACTCGCGCGGAAATGCGTGGCCCCGCGAACCGGGAGTGCCTCGACATCGAGAGGCGCCTCTTGGAGCCATGCCGAATCGTCGGCGATGAAAGTGAGCGCTCCGAAATGAATCTCGCGGCCCAGAGCAAAAACACCGCCGGAAGACATGTTGAAAGATGAAAAACTCAACCTCGCCAGAAGTCGCTTAGACGCCTGCCCCACTGTGGGCGCCAACTGTCGTGGAAACGATCCTGATAGTAGATGGTAGGGGTACGAATGGAGAGGGCAGAGTCCTAGCTACAACGAGGGTGTACACATAGTTGTATGAGTTCAGGCCCCTCTCGTGGAGGTAACAACCCTATGTCTCAGTGCTCGGGAGCTTTATGTCGAGTGGAATGTAGAGATTACAATAGTTTTCTTAACCCTTGTGCAGGAGGGGAGGGGCGGCTTATATAGAGTTCGCTGCCCTCGTAATGGCCCCACATCATTTGATCTGGTCGTGGGGTGTAAAGTCTGCCGTTACAGGTAACGTACGTAGTAAAAGATATTAAGGGTCATTAAGCCAGCGTCTGCCCGTTGGGCTCTTGATGATGGCTCCTGGTCTTCTGGCGTCGAGTGAAGCGAGGTCCATCAAGTGATACGTGACTGCCGAGTGAGAGCAAGAGTCTTCGAGTGGATTATTGTGGAGTGACTTTGAATGTCTCCAGGGATCCACTCGAAAGTTCATGCTTGATCTTCAAGTCCTCCCATGTGGTGTCCTTAGGTAGGGTATGTAGGCCTTGCCTAGGACCCTACCCCAGGCACATATCCTCGTTAGTAATGGTGTGTACGAACGTCATAATAGAACCTTATTAGATATGGTGCATTCTAAGATGTCTCTTGCTGATTTGCCACTATCATTTTGAGGTTATTCATTAGAGACAGGTGCATTCATTGTAAATAGGACACCATCGAAATCCGTTGAGACGACACCATATGAACTGTGGTTTTGCAAGAAGCCAAAGTTGTCGTTTCTTAAAGTTCAAGGATGTGATGCTTATGTCAAAAAGCTTCAGCCTGAAAAGCAAGAACCCAATACCCAAAAGAGACAATTGGGTATACATTCTATCTTAGATCCAAAGGCAGAGTGTTCGCCACTAAGAATAGAACATTTCTTGAGAAATAGTTTCTCTCGAAAGAATTGAGTGGGAGGAAAATAGAACTTTATGAGGTTATGAACCTTTACTTCAATCAGAGAGTAACACAATGTAGAAAGATGTTTCTATAGAGACTGCAGCGGTTGAAGAGGAAGTAAATGATGATGATCATGAAGCTTCAGATCAATTTACTATTAAACCTCGTAGGTTGACAAGGGCACGTACTGCTCTTGAGTGGTACGACAACCCTGTCTTAGAGGTCATGCTGTTAAACAACGATGAACCTATGAGCTATGGAGAAGCGATGATGGGCCCAGATTTCGAGAAATGGTTGGAGGCCATGAAATCTGAGATGGGATCCATGTATGAAAACAAAGTATGGACTTTGGAAGTATTACCTAAAGGGCGAAAGGCCATTCAGAACAAATGGATCTTTAAGAGGAAGATGGAACGGAGAGTAATGTCACCATCTATAAAGCTCGACTTGTGGCAAAGGGTTTTTCACAAGTTCAAGGAGTTGACTATGATGAGACCTTCTCACCCGTAGTGATGCTTAAGTCTGTCAGAATCATGTTAGAAGTAGCTACATATTTCGATTATGAAATTTGGCAGATGTATGTCAAAACAGCGTTCCTTAACGGTTTCCTTAAGGAAGATTTGTACATGATACAACCAGAAGGTTTTGTCGATCCAGAGAATGCTAACAAACTTTGCAAACTCCAGTGACCCATTTATGTACTAGTGCAAGCATCTCGGAGTTGGAATCTGCGCTTTGATGATGTGATCAAAGCATTCGGGTGTATACAAGTTTACGAAGAAGCATGTATTTACAAGAAAGTGAGTGGGGGCCCTATAGCATTTCTAATATTATATGTGGATGACATGTTGCTGACTGACAACAATATAGAAATCCTGGAAAGCATGAAGGAATATTTGAACAAGAGTTTTTCAATGAAGGACCTAGGAGAAGCTACTTTCATATTAGGCATTAAGATCTATAGAGATATATCGAGACGCTTAATAGGACTTCCATAGAGCACATACCTTGACAAAGTTTTGAATAAGTTCAAAATGTGTCAGTCCAAGAAGGGGTTCCTGCCTGTGTTGCAAGGTGTGAAGTTGAGAAGACTCAATGCCTAGTGACAACAGAAGATAGAGAAAAGATGAGTGTCATCCCCTATGATTTATCCCTAGGCTCTATCATGTATGCAATGTTGTGCACAAGACCCGATGTTAGCCTTGCCATAAGTATGGACGGAAGGTTTCAAAGTGATCTATGAATGAAGCACTGGACGGCAGTCAAGAATATCCTTAAGTACCTGAAAAGGACTAAGGAAATGCTTCTCGGTGATCAAGTGCTCTTCGTAAAGGGTTATGTCGATGCAAGCTTTGACATTGATCCGGATGACTCTAAGTGGCAAACTGGATACGTATTCATTCTCAATGGGGGAGCGGTAAGCTAGTGCAGTTCCAAGCAGAGAGTGGTAGACGATTCTACATGCGAAGCGGAGTACATCGTAGCCTCAGAGGCAGCAAAGGAAGGTGTTTGGATGAAGGAGTTCATGATAGATCTTTGAGTAGTGCCTAGTGAACTGAATCCAGTGGATATGTTCTGTGAAAACACTAGTGCCATTGCTCTTGCCAAGGAACCAAGGTTTCACAAGAGGACCAGACACATAAAGGGACGCTTCAATTCCATCCACGAGTACACTGAGGAGGACATAAATATTTGCAAAGTGCACACGAATCTGAATGTCGCATGTCGTAGACCCGTTGACTAAATCGCTTCCAAGGGCTCAACATGATCAACACCAGAACATGATGGGTGTTAGATTCATTACAACGTAAATCACATAGTGATGTGAGCGAGATTATTGACTCTAGTGCAAGTGGGAGACTGTTGGAAACATGCCCTAGAGGAAATTATAAATGGTTATTATTATATTTCCTTATTCATGATAATCGTTTATTATCCATGCTATAATTGTATTGACTGGAAACACATTGCATGTGTGGATACATAGACAACACTTTGTCCCTAGTATGTCTCTAGTAGACTAGCTCATTGATCAAACATGGTCAAGGTTTTTGAAAGTGCGTTATATTACCTAGAGGGGGGTGAATAGGAGACTTTTACAAATTCATCACTTGAGGAATTTGAAATGTGATGAATAACTAGCAGCGGAATAAGTACTCAAGTGCATGAGCAACATAGCAATAGCATAGTCATCATGATGAAATAAAACATGCACAGAATACAAGTAGCGTGATATAGGATAAGCACGTGAGGAACAAGGTAACTTGAAGAATTTGAGGTGAGGAAATTGTGAAAGTCTTCAGTCAAATTCTTCAAATAGTAAATATCAATTTCATCAACAGCTATGTGAGGAAATGAACGGGTTGAGGAAATAGAAACATGTAGCTCGATGAAGACAATTATTTGATGACCCGGTTCCAACTACTGTGACAGTCGTACGTCTGGTTTGGAGCGGCTTGGTATTTAAACTAGAGGACACACAGTCACAGGACACACAGTCCTTATTGTATTCTCCTTGAGCTAAGGTCACAAAGTCCTCCCCAACACTCATAGTAAGTCTACAGGGTAGACTTCCAAAACCCTCAAAAACTGGTCACCCGGCGATCCACAATTGACTGCTGAATGCTCTAGACCAAGGTCACTCCGTGATCTCCAATTGACTGCAGGATGCACTAGACCATGACGCCTAACCATCTAGAAGATACACAGTCTTCAAAGGTAACAAGCGTCGGTTCCACACAGGAACAATCTCTTCAGTGATGCAAAATCACTTCGGGTTTGGTGGTTTGGACTTGGGTTTTTCCTCACCAATGATTTTCTCTCAAAGTCCTCGGAGGATGCCTTTCTCTCAAATGACAAGTGTCAGTTCTCTCTTGGAGCAGCCAGCCAACTAGTGGTTGTGGGGGTGGCTATTTATAGCTTGGGTGCAACCTCACATGATAAGACATAAATGCCCCAATGATATGACCATTATGTGGATAAGATGATTAGGGCCAGTTGGTGCTAAGCACAACAACGATCGGAATTTCAAACTATGAAAGTTCTCAGGATTATCATGTTCTCACTTGTAGACAATTTGCACTGGAGAAATCCTAACTCCTCTATAAGACCAATTTCCTCAAAGACCAGAAGGACTTCGTCTCTATCACTGAAGAACTTGACTGAACCCTAAGAGATTTCTAGAGGCTTCACTTGAAGGATTGGATAGGTTGAGGCTTTTGAGTTGAGCATAAGTTGGAAATTTTCCTTAGTATTACCTCGGCACCTTTTAATAGTACGATGTTTCCTATGACTCAAAGAAAGGAAATGAAACTACGAAAACAAAAGTCTTCACGCTTCATAGTCCTGATTCATATCTTCAAGGTCATACCAACTTCTTCATTTTCAAAGACTTCAGGAAATACCAAAGTCTTCAGCAAAGTCTTCACCAAAGTCTTCACCAAAGAGTTCACCAAGGTCTTCAGTTCAAGACAAACATGTTTAGGGGTCGATAATCTCTGAATATACCAAACTCCTCGTCAACTTATAGAGTCTGTGTACACTCACAAACACATTAGTTCCATAACCTATAAGTCTTCAATACACCAAAATCACTAAGGGGCACTAGATGCACTTATAGTTTCCTAGCCATTGTCATGAGATGTCATTTGATAAGGGGACCACATAATTGGGAGAATGATGTGATGGACAATACCCAAACTATAAACATAGCATATGATCATGTCAGTTTATTGCTTTAGTTTTCTGCATGTCAAGTATATGTTCCTATGACCATGGGATCAATAAGTAACTGACACCAGAGGAGTACCTTCTGTGTATCAAATGTCGCAACGTAACTAGGTGACTATAAAGGTGCTCTACAGTTATCTCAGAGGGTGTCTGTTGAGTGAGTATGGATAAATACTGGGATTTGTTACTTTGTGTTTCGAAGAGGTATATCAGGGCCCACTCGATAATACAACATCACAACAAGACTTGCAAGGAATGTGACTAAAGTGTTAGGCACGGGATTTTGTATGATGGAACGAGTAAATAGACTTGCTAGTAACGAGATTGAACTAGGTATAGAGATATCGACGATCGAATCTTGGGCAAGTAAACATACCGAAGAACAAAGGGAACAACATACGGGATTAACTGAATCTTTTACATAGAGGTTCAATCGATAAAGATCTATGTAGAATATGAAGGAACCAATATGGGCATCCAAGTCTCGCTATTGGTTATTGACTGTAGAGGTGTCTCCGTCATATCTACATAGTTCTCGAACCCGCGGGGTCTGCACGCTTAAGGTTCAGTGATGTTTCGGTACTATATTGTTATGAATGGTGGTGACCGAATGTTGTTAGTAGTATCGGATGAGATCCCAGACGTCACGAGGAGCTCTAGAATGGTTCGGAGGTAAAGATTTATATATAGGAAGTCCAGTTTTGGTCACCGGAAAAAGTTTAGGGCTCATCGGTTGTGTATCGGGAGTGCTGGAGGGTATCGGGGGACCATCAGGAGGGGTCTTTCAATGCAAAGGGCCTCATGGGCTGTGGGAGGAGTCAAACCAGCCCTTAGTGGGCTGGCCGAACCCCCCACTTAGGCCCATGCGGCTAGAGGTGGAATAACCCATGAGGTGGAAGTGTTTTCCATGTAGGGGAGGAGTCCTACTCCTAGTAGGATTGGAGGTGGACTCCTCCACCTCCTTCAGCCGAAGCCCTCCTTGAAGGAGGGGCCAAGACAGCCTCCCCTCCCCCTCCTCTTATATATACTAGAGGTTTTAGGGAATCCAACACACGAAAAGCCACGTGCTGCCCTATTCCCTCTAGATCGTAGTTTCTCCTCTAGATCGTTCCGACAGTGCCTTACGAAGCCCTGCCGGAATAGTTCCACCACCATCGCCGCCACGCCGTTGCACTGCCGGAGAACTCATCTACCTCTCCTCTCCCTCTTGGTGGATCAAGAAGGTGGAGATCGTCATCGAGCTGTACGTGTGCTGAATGCGGAGGTGTCGTCCGTTCAGCGCTAGATCAGGACGGATCATGATTGGATCGCGAGATGCTCGGCGATTTGGATCGCGAAGACGTTCGACTACATCAACCACGTTTGTTAATGCTTCCCGCTTAGAAATCTACAAGGGTATGTAGATCCACTCTCCCTCTCGTAGATGCTCATCACAATGGATAGATCTTGCGTGTGCATAGGAAATTTTCGTTTCCCATGCAACGTTTCCCAATAGTGTTTGAACTCCCTTGCCATACAATGGAATTCTTAGTCGCCCAGCTCTGGCAAAATTCATGGCAGCATTGCACAATGCTTACAACACTTTGAAGATGTCAGAGACCTTTGGAATCATCTCCATCCCATCTAACAAGATGCTAGAGAGTTCTGCTACCAAGATGTATAAGGTCACCTATCCTGAGATGATGAAGATCTCGACAGGGCTGGATAGCACTGGTGGTACGTTCACCATCAGTGCCACCTGATGAGGATATGTACCTAGGGTAGGGTCCTAGGCACGGCCCACATACCCTACCTAAGTACACCGCATGGGAGGACTTGAAGATCAAGCATGAACTTCTGAGTGGATCCCTGGAGACGTTCAAAGCCACTCGACAGTAATCCACTTGGAGACTCCCGCTCTCACTCGGCAGTCGCATGTCACTCGGAAGACCTCGCTTTCAGTCGGCACCAAAAGACCAAGAGCCATCATCAAGAGCCCAACGGGTAGACGCTGGTTCAATGGTCATTAATAGATTTTATTACGTACGTTACCTGTAACGGCAGACTTTAATCCCACGACCAAGCCCTTTGATGCGGGGCAATTATGAGTGGCAGCGAACTCTATATAAGCCGCCACTCCCCTCCTGCACAAGGGTTCACAACCATTGTAATATTTATACTCCACTCGACATAAAGCTCCCGAGCACTAAGACGTAGGGCCGTTACCTCCACGAGAGGGGCCTGAACTCATACATCCATGTGTACACCCTTGCCGTAGCTAGCACTCTGCCCTCTCACTTCGTACCCCTACCATCTACTGTCAGGCTCGTTCCCATGACAGTTGGCGCCCACCGTGGGGCAGGCATCTAAGCGACTTCTGGCGAGGTTGCGATTTTCATCCTTCGACATATGTTCCGGCGGTGTTTTTGCTCTTGGCCATGAGATCCGTTTCGGAGCGCTCACCTTCATCGCCGATGATTCGGCATGGCTCTAGGAGGCGCCTCTCGATGCCGAGGCGCTCCCGGTCCATGGAGCCACGCACTTCCGCGCGAGTCCCTGTGACATGTTGCTGCGATAGCCGTCGACCCCCTACGCGTCGGCTCCTCTCGCCGTTCGTGGTCGCAAGCGGTCCGGCCGCCCATGACTCCAGCGATGGGTCGAACACGCAGCAGCGCGTCAAGCTTCTTCGCAGGTTGTAGTGCTCGAGCCTGCCGAGTCCCTTCACGGCGTGTTCAAGTTGGATTTCGATTCGTCCGATGTGCCTTCTGGGTGCAAAAGCTACGATTCCGTAGCGAAGGTTTTGATGGCGGGCTCTCATCAGAGTCCACCGCCTGGCTTCGGCCATGTCAAGCGTGAGGCTACAGGTCCGTCGAACGTGCAGCTGCATCGTGATGAGGAGGTCCTTCATACCCCCATCGTTAGCGCGACTACCGAGGCCCAAGCTTTGGTGGCCGCGCGCATTCGTCTGGAAGAGCTCCAAGCAGAGATCGACGAGCGCGCCTGCCAGCGCCCACCGCGCCCCAGTCGATGTCATCGACAATTTTTCCGACTGGATCTCATGATGGCGTTGAGGTATACATAACTCCTGTGCTAAATGTTGTTGCTACTGCTAGGATAGCGGATTCCATTCAGCCATCCCGGTCAGAGGCTGGTAGAGGGCTGTTGCAGATCAGAGCACTGTTGGATGCAGCACAACACAAGAATTCAGCAGATTCTCAGTTCCACAACAGGATATACAGCAATTCACCCAAGGTAGAGACCGTTCAGTCGGCACATAGACCTGGATCGCCCTTCCATCGTCAATGCGGCGGTTTTCATGAAGGCCAAGACAGAGATCAGCATCACGACGAAGACCATCGTTGAGTGCCCACTCCTCTGCGGAGTGGTCCGTACGCGCCCCGGCGCCATGACGATAGGCACTCCCATGGTGACGAGTGGGACGCGGACTTTGACACCCGTGCCTACCTGGTTCAGAAGCGGATAAACAAGAGCAGAGCCTACAGGGAAGGACTCAACAGAGATGTTTCGCATGGAAGCTCAGCTGTGGTGTCTGGTCTAGAGTGTTTTAGTAGAGGTATACGTTCTGTAGAGATTCCCCCCAATTTCATAATGGTGGTGGGGATCAGAAAGTTTTCTGGTGAAACAAAACCAGAGACTTGGTTAGATGATAACCGAGTGGCTGTGCCGATTGGTGGCAGAAATGACAATGTCGCAATGAAGCACCTACCCCTCATGTTGGATGGTTCAGCTCGAGCTTGGTTGAATCGTTTGGCTCCTTCCAACATACATTGTTGGGAAGATCTTGCCCGAGTGTTTGTTCGGACCTTTGAGGGCACTTGCAAGCACCCCGCGGGTCTGATCGACTTACATCATTACGTCCACCCTGCATCATACGGTGGAGAATGTGTCGAAATACCAGGTTGTTTGTGCCTTCAAGGCCGGTGTGAGATACAGGGAACTGTACGTGAAGTTCGGGCGCACTGGTGGCATTTCACTCAGCAAGATGATGGAAATTGCCACTCACTATGCCAATGGCAAGGAAGAAGACCGCCTCCATAGCAGCAAAGGAAAAATTGTCGCCAATGAGTCTGGCGGCGGCAACAATCGGAAACAGAAGCGGAAGGCTGAAGACCCGGCTCGGGCAAAGGTAGCAGCACTGGCGACTCGGTCGAAGAACAAGGGCAAAGCCAAGGCTCAGTATGGCCCCAAGAAGGGGAAGGGTCAGTCAGGAACTGATATCTTGGATTAGCCATGTGTAATTCACACGAGGAAAGATGCAGAAGGCAACCTGATTTTGCCCAAGCACACCACTCGACAGTGTCAAACCCTTATCCTACAATTCAAGGGAGATTAGTCGAGTGCGAAATCTCCTAAAAAAGAAGATGAAGATGAGGAAAAGGAAACATTCCCGGATGTCACTACTACACTGGTGATCTTTGCTGATGTCGAGAGCAAGAGTCGTCTAAAAGTCATCAATAGAGAAATCAACATGGTTGTGCCAGACACCCCCACCTACCTCAAATGGTCTCAATATGCTGTCACATTCGACCAGACGGACCATCCTGCTCGTGTGGCCACTCCCGGTCGACAGGCTCTGGTAGTTGATCCGGTGGTGTAGGGGACTCGACTCAGAAAGGTCCTCATGGACGGCGGCAGCGGCCTGAACATCCTGTATTCGGATACCCTAAAAGGGATGGGCATTCCGATGTCCTGTCTAAGCGAGAGCAGCATGCATTTTCACGGGGTCATCCCAGGAAAGAAGGCCAAGTCACTCAGCCAGATAGCATTGGATGTGACATTCAGAGATAGCAAAAATTTCCGAAAAGAAAATTTGACATTTGAAATCAAGGATTTCAAGAGTGCTTACCACGCCATCTTGGGTCGACCCGCTTATGCATGTTTCATGGCCCGACAATGTTACATGTATCTCAAGTTGAAAATGTCAGGCCCTAAGGGCATGATCACGGTCACTGGCAATCGACAGCGGGCCAAAGAGTGTCTCCAGCAAAGATCCAACATTGCCGATCAACAAATGGCCATGGTCGAGCTGGAGGAGTACAAGAAAACCGCTGACCCTGCAGATTTGCTCCGCGCAAAAAATCCGGCTTCCGAGTCGGCATTTCAGTCGACAGGGGAAGTGAAGAAGGTGCACATCCACCCGACGGATCCAACTGCTGCCCCGACGAATATCTCAACAACACTCGATAGTAAATAGGAAGCCGAGCTCATCTAGTTCCTCCGTGAGAACTGGGATATCTTTGCATGGAAGCCTGCTGACATGTCGGGGATTCCAAGGGAGCTGGCTAAGCACCGTCTATGAGTGGATCTGAAAGCCAAGCCCGTCAAGGAGCATTTGCATCGATCCGTGTCAAAGAAGCGCAAGGCAATCGGAGAAGAAGTGGCCCGTCTCTTGCAAGCCAAGTTCATTCGAGAGATTTACCACTCCGAGTGGCTCTCGAATGTTGTGATGGTGCCCAAGAAAGATAAGTCGTTGCGCATGTGCATTGACTTCAAGCATATCAATAAGGTGTGCCCAAAAGAACATTTTTCGCTCCCCCGCATAGATCAAATTGTTACCTCGACATCGGGGTGTGAGCGTTTATCGTTTTTGGATGCCTATTCTGGGTACCATCAGATCCGTCTGTATGGCCTGGATGAAATAAAGACAACCTTCATCACCCCGTTCAGGTGCTTTCGCTACATCACCATGCCTTTTGGTCTTAAGAATGTCGGCGCTACTTTTATGCGCATGATTCAGAAATGCTTACTCGACCAGATTCCTCGGAATGTTGAGCCGTACATGGATGATATAGTGGTTAAGTCCCGCAAAGGTTCCGACCTGTTAGATGACTTGGCCGAGACATTCGCCAATCTGAGGCGATTCGACATAAAGCTGAATCCGACCAAATGTACCTTCGGTGTCCTTGGCGGCAAGTTGCTCGGTTTTCTCGTTTCTGAGCAAGGAATTGATGTCAATCCCGAGAAGATCAACGCCATTACCCATATGAAGACTCCCATGCGAGTGCACGACGTTCAGAAGCTCACAGGTTGCTTGGCAGCATTGAGTCGATTCATTTCTCGTCTTGGTGAGATGGCTCTGCCCTTATATCAGTTGATGAAGAAGTCCGACATATTTGATTGGACTCCCGAAGCCGAAGCAGCGTTTGTTGAGCTCAAAGCCCCGCTCTCCACCCAGCCGGTGCTTGCCGCTCCTGCCAGTAAAGAGCCCTTGCTCCTGTACATCACAGCCACAAATCAGGTCGTCGGTACAGTGCTGACAGTCGAGCGAGAAGAGGAGGGTAAAGCCTATAAAGTCCAGCAGCCAGTTTATTATGTGTCGGAAGTATTGTCCCCCTCAAAGCAAAGATATCCACACTATCAGAAGCTGGTGTATGGTATTTACCTGTCAGCAAAGAAGGTGGCGCATTATTTCCAAGACCATTCGATCTCTATCGTCAGTGATTCTCCTTTATCTGAGATCTTCAATAATCGCGACGCATCAGGTTGAGTGGCTAAATGGGCAATTGAGCTTGGACACTTTGACATCAGATTTGGGGCCAAGAAGGCAATCAAGTCCCAAGCATTGACAGATTTCATGGCCGAGTGGACTGAACAACAACATCCCATCCAAGTTCACTCGGAGCATTGGACAATGTTCTTCGACGGCTCCAAAATGTTGAATGGATCCGGTGCTGGTGTTGTTTTGATATCCCCCAGAGGCGACAAGCTCAACTATGTCTTGTAGATTCATTTTGATTCCTCCAACGATGAGGCAAAGTATGAAGCACTTTTGTATGGGTTGCGCATGGCTATCTCACTCGGCGTCAAGCGTCTGATGGTTTATGGCGACTCAGATTTGGTGGTGAATCAAGTGATGAAAGAATGGGATGTTAGAAACCCCGCCATGACCGGATACTGCAATACAGTTCGGAAGTTGGAGAACAAAGTTGAAGGCCTGGAACTTCACCATGTTCCTCGACTGAAAAATCAAGCTGCTGATGAGCTGCCAAGATTGGTTCCACTCGACAGCCTATCCCCAGCGGGGTGTTCCTGGAGCATTTGCACGCTCCTTCGATTCAAGAGGATCCCTTCACCGAAGAGCCCCCACAAGCTTTAAGCTCCTCGGACTCGACTGAAGTTGATGTTCCTGCTGTGATTGACCTGGTCATGGAGGTTCTAGTTATCATACCCGACTGGACTGTGCCATATATTTCCTTTATACTCAGACAAGAGCTTCGTGAAGATGAAGCAGAGGCTCGACAGATTGTGTGCAGGTCCAAGGCTTTCACTATGATGGGAGATCAGCTGTTCAGAGAGAGTGTGACTAGTGTCACCCAGTGTTGCATTTCCCCTGAGGAAGGTTGGATGATTCTAGACGAAATCCACTTGGGAACTTGCGGTCACCATGCGTCTTCAAGGGCGATCGTCACTAAAGCATACCGAGGTGGTTTTTACTGGCCACGAGCTAATGAGATGGCTAAGGACATCGTTGATCACGGCGAAGGCTGCCCGTTCTATGCGAATCTGTCACACAAGCCGGTGTCTGCTCTGAAGACAATCCCTCTCGCCTGGCCGTTTGCAGTTTGGGAAATCGACATGGTTGGTCCCTTTCGACCTGGAAAAGGAGGATTCACCCACTTGTTGGTAGCAGTCAACAAATTCACCAAGTGGATTGAAGCCAAGCCCATCAAGAAGCTGAATTCCCGCATGATGGTCACATTCATGAGGGAGATCATTATCCGGTACGGCATTCCGCACAACATCATCATGGACAAAGGCACTAATTTTGACTCGGAAGAATTCAGGAGATTTTGTAACTCCCAAGGCACCCGAGTGGATTACGCTTCCATTGCACATCCTCAAACCAATGGGCAAGTTGAGCGGGCTAATGGTCTCATTCTGCAAGGTCTGAAGCCTCATCTCATGCGTGATTTGGATCATGCCACCAGTGCATGGGTAACTGAGCTGCCATCTATTTTTTGGGGATTGAGGACAACGCCTAATCGGTTGACTGGACGAACTCCTTTGTTCCTTGTCTATGGTGCTGAAGTCATATTGCTGAGTGACTTGGCCCACAATTCTCCTCGAGTGGAGCTATATTCTGAGGCTGAAGCTGAACAGGCCAGACAGGATAGGGTAGATCTTCTAGAGGAGGAGCATGAGATGGCTCTGATCCGGACCACTACCTATCAGCAAGACCTACGGCGCTTCCATGCAAGGAATGTCAAAAGCCGAGCGTTCCATGAAGGAGATTTGGTGCTCCGAGTGTATCAACACCGACCTCACAAGCTTGCTCCTGCATGGGAAGGTCCTTTTGTCATCACTAAGGTTCTAAACAACGGAGCCTACCACTTGTATAATCTCATGAAACAGATAGATGAGCCACGAGCCTGGAATGAAGACCTGCTCCCGCGTTTTTACACTTGAGACAAGAGTTTTCTGATGTAATAAGAGTACTTCATCAATGCAATTCGTGTTTCTGTGATTAATACTTCATCGATTCAACCGCGCAGTTACATTCTTGGGGATACTCCGAGTGATGAGCAATCCTCACACTCGGGGGCTTAGCTGCGAAACATGTTTTGCCTAAGTTGAAAACCCTGTCAGGTGGATAACAGTCCATTCACTCGACGGCCAATTTGCGAATCCGTCTTCGCTTGGGTTAAAAACCTCATCGAGTGGATAATAATCCATTCACTCGACAACTTAGATCCGAATTGACATTCGCCTACGTTCAAATATACTTCGAGTGATGAGCAATCCTCACAATCGGGGGCTTAGCTGCGAAACATGTTTCGCCTAAGTTAAAAACCCTGTCGGCTGGATAGCGGTCCATTCACTCGACGGCCTATTTGCGAATTCGTCTTCGCTTGGGTTAAAAAAAACTCGTCGAGACAATGGTAATCCATTCACTCGACAACTTAGCTGCGAATCGACATTCACCTAAGTTCAAATATACTTCGAGTGATGAGCAATCCTCACACTCGAGGGCTTAGCTGCGAACACGTTTCGCCTAAGTTTAAAACCTCATCGAGTGTATAATAATCCATTCACTCGACAACTTAGCTGCGAATCGACATTTGCCTAAGTTCAAATATACCTCGAGTGATGAGCAATCCTCACACTCGGGGGCTTAGCTGCGAACACATTTCGCCTAAGTTAAAAACCTCGTCGAGTGGATAATAATCCATTCACTCGACAACTTAGTTGTGAATCGCCATTCGCCTAAGTTCAAATATACTTTGAGTGATGAGCATTCCTCACATTCGGGGGCTTAGCTGCGAACACGTTTCGCCTAAGTTAAAAACTTCATCGAGTGGGTAATAATCCATTAACTCGACAACTTAGCTGTGAATCGACATTCACCTAAGTTCAAATATACTTCGAGTGATGAGCAATCCTCACACTCGAGGGCTTAGCTGCGAAACACGTTTCGCCAAACTTAAAAACCTCGTCGGATAGATAGTAATCCATCCACTCGACAACTTACCTGCGAATCGACATTCGCCTAAGTTCGAAAATACTCCGAGTGATGAGAAATCCTCACACTCGGGGGCTTAGCCGCGAACACGCTTCGCCTAAGTTAAAAACAAACTCAGTCGAACAGACAATTGAAAGCCGAATACGAACAAAATCCAAAGGGTAAACCACGGATAAACGTTTCATATGAAAGCAATGTGCTCAGATCCAAGGCCTGAACGAAGTTTTCAAGGATACAAATCCACTTGGCATACCGAGGCAAATTTAACTGTTTCTTTCAAAGAAAAGTTTTTCAAGCAAGAGATGGACTGGCGGGCTAGACAAAAGTGTCCAGGTCGATGCCGTCGGCAATTCTGGTGGCCGCTTAGATGAAGGTCTCCATGAAGTCCTCGAACTGGAGTTTCTTTGTGTTGACCACCTGAAGCTCCTTTAGTCTCTCCTTCACGTCCCTGCAATGGACCCTGACGAGTGATAACGCCATGTTGGCCCCACAACGAGCGGCAGATTTCTTCCAGGCTTGCACTCGACTTGGAAGGTCGTCCAGGCGAGCCATCATAGAGTTGAGGTCAAGCTTAAGAGTGTCCTCAGGCCATAGCTCTTTGTCGATTCTCTCCATCGCAGACTTCAGCCAGACAAGATATGCCTGGATGCCCTGGAGCCGGAAATTGAGTAGGAGCATGTTCATGGCCACCGCGTCTACGACAGGAGACTTGGTGGGATCCAGATTGTGCTCAACCTCCTCCGTATCCTTCTCAAAGTCTTGGCAGAATTCTGTTGAAGAATGGGGAATGGGAGGAGAATTGGTGAACTGCGACCCTCAAAGATTTTACAAAGCTCAGTCGACAAAAATACTTACCGTCGAGCAGAATATACATCTTCCTCGAGAACTCGCCCAAATGCTTCTCCAGGCCATTTCTCCTCTTGTTCAGCTGCTCGGCCCTTTTGACGAGGTCCGCACGCTCCTACTTCAACTTGGTGTTCTCGTCTTCCAGCTTCTAGACAGCCGCCAGCTTCGGATCTGCAGCTTCATTTTGTCCCTGGCCACCCGTTGGGCATCGGCGAGTGCTTTGTCCTTCTCCTCCAGTGCCTTATTCATGGAATCTAAAGAAAAACCATTGTTGAGTCGCGCTTGGAGTCGATGGTTTTGATTGCGCACGTCTGTTCGAGTGAGAGCACTCGGTTCAAAACGTGAAAAGTGAAGATGGGAATGCTGACAGTCGACAGTAATTACCTCCGTGAGACTTCAGCTCAGCACGTGCTCGCTCCAGGGCGTTATTGGCGTCTGCCAGATCCACTTGCAACCGGTTCCTCTCATCCTCCATGTCCTTGTATTGCGTCCCAAGTTTGCAAGCCGTCTGGAACCAACAAAAGACAGGAGTTCAATCAGCAAGTAGTTCCTAGACAGTCGACTGAGTTATGAACACCGGCGAATGACCATCTTGGAATAATTCAAGCAGAAAGTCCACTCGACATGTCGAGTGGCTCTGGCGCTCCGCGCGCCATAAACAAATTCAAAAGTTGTCTCTATTAAGACCCCTACCGATGCAAGCACTCGACAGTGGTCTTCGGTACTACAACTAGTGGGTGCGCTAAGAGTGCCCCCACTGAGACAGTTAACCCTCGATCCGTCGAGTAACTCGTCAGGAAAAAAACACTCGACATGTCGAGTGACCCCAGTACCACGCGTACGACAAGTTCTCGAGCCTACTGTTTATCGTCTGCGATGAACAGTAGGCTCGAGGACTACACCCAGTGGGTGCACTTAGCATGCCCCCACTGGTTATTCAAACATTCAACAAGGTCAGCCCTGTCATGACACTCGACCCATCGAGTGACGCGCTGCCTTACTCTATGAAGTGCAGTCTATCCTTATGCATCGTCATATCATGGTTTGCCACTAGGTAGCTATGGAGTGGTGTGATTCAAAAGCAAAATGTATCCCGTATACAATAAACTCTAAAGACCCTGCCGATGCAAGCATTCGACAGCGGTCTCGGGGACTACACACAGTGGGTGCGCTAAGAGCGCCCCCACTGAGACGGTTAATTCTCGATCCGTCGAGTAACTCGCTAGAAAATACACTCAACATGTCGAGTGACACTAGTACCACACGTACTATCAATCCCAATCCTACTCGACTACGATCCGATCTATTCGAGTGGAGAAAGTTCAAACATTCTACGACAATCACCCAATGGGTGTACAATAGTCAAGAAAAGACAAGAATTCAATTGACAATGGACTTACAATCGAACTTACTCGGACATTGGTGCGGAGGGCTACGCTGATGTCAAAAGCCAGTTTGTTGGCCTCGTACGCCTCCTTGGTCCTCAGCATGAGCTGCTCCGCCTGGATCATGGCTTCCTTCGCAGCCCCGTTTGATCTTCCGGGGTGCAATGCAGAGAGAAGGCCGTCACAGGTGGGGTCGGTGGGGTCGCAGGAGCAGCTGAGGCAGTCTGAGGGGTCCCAGTTGGAGTCGACGCCACAACAGTCAAAACGATTGGAGGAGCATGTGATAGAGGTACTGCAGGTTCAGACCTGGGTGTGTCGAGCCACCTCCACCCTGGGAAGACTTTGCAGTCGGCCGCTGAAGTGCTTGCACCGATGATGTTCCTTGGATGCGAGGGCGCGAAGTGTCAAGTCACTCCTCGTCATCCTCCACCTGAATGACCTCTGCATCGACAACCGACGGTGTTAACATCTGCATATGTCGAGTCCCATTCGGACGAACCAACAACTATCTAAGCTCTATGAGAAGTGGTTGCGTCAACAGTGTCGACATCCATTGCATCCCCTCCATCTCAATGAGGCGAAGACACAGATGTAGCAGCTCTGACTAATTGAGTGGCACTCGGTCAAATACAACTCCAGACTTCAGTCGACAGAACAAGTACGGAAATAAACTCTTACGTGGATACGATAGGCACTATCACCCTCATGAGAGGCAAAGCCTTGCGAGGCTTGGTGACGGCTTGCTTGGGCTGCATAGCCAGTTTTTCGATCGGCTCAGCGGTCGAGGGGTGGCTGTGCTTCTGGTTCTTCTCACTAGGGCCCAGAGCCCTGTCCTCAACAGTCAACGGATCTTGGCGGGGCTTGGTGCGGCTTTCGCGGCGGGGAGGTGACTCGATTTCTTCCTTCTCGCCGGAGTCCTCGTATTCTTCCTCGGAGTCTGAAGAACCGCCGTCGTCACTGCCGCCCTCGCTCACCACGCCATCTTCAACATGGTTCCCGTTAGGAATGGACGAGTGCATGTGCGTCCATTCCTGCATGATTTAAGCAAAGAAGTCAGTTCAATATATCACTCAACACTACAATACACCAGTCGACATCACACAACTCACCAGATTCTTCGGTGGGTTTTTGGCCGAATATGGCTGGATCCTCTTGGCTCCCGAAGGATTGTCGCATGCCCCGGTGATTCTACGGAGCCACTGCTCGACAATTTTCTAAGGAACTTCCTCATGATGCATCCTTGTCGAGTCCTCAGGGCCTGCGTAGTGCCACATGGTGTGGTCTCTAGCTTGGAGAGGCTAGATACGTCGACCGAGAAACGTCCTCAACAGATCCATGCCGGTCACCCCGCCCCAGATCAGCTGCACCACCGCTTCAACCAAGATACCTACTTGGGCGTGCTCCTCTTCAGTCACCTTCAGGACTTGGGAACAGCCAGATGGTCGAGTGTATATGGGGGAAGGCCAGTCGACATATAGGGCGATACTGCATCCTTGCAGTAGAGCCAGATCAACTGCCAACCCCTTATAGACTCAGGAAAGGTCATGGCGGGGAAGGAGCTACGAGCTCTTTTCTAAACTCCTAACCCTCCGCACAGTTGGAGCACGTGGGTCTTCCCATCAGCGGGGAGGGCTTTCTTCACAGTCTGGGATTTGACCGTGAAGAGGTGTTTGAACAATCCCCAATGGGGAGAGCATCCCAGGAAACATTCGCACAGAGTGACGAATGCACACAGATGGGCTATGGTGTTGGGCGAGAGGTGGTGCAGTTGGGCACCAAAAAAATTCAGAAAGCCCCTAAAGAACGGGTGGGGCGGCAGAGAAAAAGCTCGCTCGACGTGGGAGAGAAGGAGGACCCACTCCCTGTCATGCGGCTCCGGCTCATGCTCCTCCCCCGGCAGCCTCCAGACGCCGTCCTCCATGAGACTGTCAGAGACGAGGCCCTCCATGTCTTCGCGGGTAACGATAGAGGGGAGAAAATCCCCCTGCATCCAGCCCGCCGGTGCGGTGAATCGGGCGCTCAAGGGCTTCTTGCCCTTGAGCTTCACCGCCCCCTTCCTCGCTCGCTCCAGCTTCTTCGTCGGATTCTTGATATTCGTCGCGGCGGCTCTTGTCGAGGGAGATTGGAGTTGGGCGCTGGGAGTGGAGGAAGCGGAGGAAAAGAGAGAAAGAACTGGCGGAGGTACTATGCAAACCGCATCGAAGACAGCTTTATACGCTGCCGAGTGTCTCACTAACCAGTGGACCCGTGGGTTACCACACACGCCAACCACTGACGGTGCTCAATACATGGCGATACGACCAGTGCAAAAATCAAGGCGTCGCCACCCCACTTGCCCCGATCGTGGCATAATCTTCGGGCGAGCACGCGTGCTTCCCAAATTTTCGTACCCCGAAAAAACTGTATCTGTCACACTGACCCATCGCCTCCCAAGATACTACCAACTCACTCAGACCAAAACAAATGTTGAACATCCACTCGGACACTTTTAAGGCTGAATGGATCCGGGCGAGCGGAGAGGAATTCAATCGACACAAGTTTCGTTGAAGCCCCGAATATCATTCGGAAGATTTTGCGTGTTGACCCTGAATGAATGCTAATGCTCAGAGTTCAATCGACACAAGTTTCATGGAAATCCCAAATATCATTCGGAGGATCAGATGCAATAAATCAAGGCCCTCGAAGATACCTCTTTCCACCACTCAAACCCCGATCCATTCGGGGCCTAATGACGAGGATATGTACCTAGGGTAGGGTCCTAGGCACAACCCACATACCCTACCTAACGACTCCGCATGGGAGGACTTGATGATCAAGCATGAACTTCCGAGTGGATCCCTGGAGACGGTCAAAGCCACTTGACAATAATCCACTCGGAGACTCCCGCTCTCACTCGGCAGTCGCATGTCACTCAGAAGACCTTGCTTTCACTCGACACTAGAAGACCAGGAGCCATCATCAAGAGCCCAATGGGCAGACGCTGGTTCAATAGTCATTAATAGCTTTTATTACGTACGTTACCTATAACAACAGACTTTAATCCCACGACCAGGCCCTTTGATGCGGGGCAATTATGAGGGGCAGCGAACTCTATATAAGCCGCCCCTCCCCTCCTGCACAAGGGTTCGCAACCATTGTAATATCTATACTCCACTCGACATAAAGCTCCCGAGCACTGAGACGTAGGGCCGTTACCTCCACGAGAGGGGCCTGAACTCATACATCTGTGTGTACACCCTTGCCGTAGCTAGGACTCTGCCCTCTCCCTTCATACCCCTACCATCTACTATCAGGCTCGTTCCCACGACACCACCTTATTGACAAATAGGACAGCGTGCTCATTGCCTTCCTGCGGGCGAATGTCGATGTGTTTGCTTGGCAACCATCTAACATCCCCGATGTTCCTAGGGAGTTAATTGAGCACCACATTGTTGTCTGCCCTGATGCCAGGCCCATCAAGCAAAAGGTTAGGAAGCAAGCCGTGGAGCGGCAACAGTTCATTGCCGAAGAAATCAAGAAGCTCAAAGCAGCTGGTTTGGTTAGAGGAGTGTTGTTAGCCAGCCCGGTAGTGGTGCACAAGGAGAATGGGAAATGGAGGCTCTACATAGATCTCACTGACTTGAACAAAGCATGCCCAAAGGACCCTTTTCCCTTGCCGCACATCAATTATATTATTGATTCCACTTCCGGGTGTGATTTTCTTTACTTCTTGGACGCATATTGCGTATACCGCCACATATTCATGAATAAGGAAGATGTGGAAAAGACTGTCATCATAACTCCGTGTGGCATGTATTGCTTTGTACGTATGCCCTTCGAGTTAAAGAGCGCTGGTTCTACCTTTGCCAGAGCCGTGCAAATTGGATTTCGACCTTAGTTTCATAGAAACGTGGAAGCTTACATGGATGACATAGTAGTCAAGACGAAGGATGAAGCAACTCTCATAAAAGACTTGGAATAAACTTCTGCAAACTTTCGCAAGATCAATTTGAAGCTTAACCCTGAGAAGTGTGTGTTTGGCATCCCATCCAGCAACCTGCCTGGGTTCTTTGTATCTCAGCGAGGAATAAAAGCCAATCCCGACAAGATCAAAGCAATCAAATAGATACAAGCACCCAAGACCATCAAGGACATTAGGTGTTTGACCGGATGTATTGCCACATTGAGTAGGTTTATCTCCAAATCGCTGAACGAGCCCTGCCGTTTTTTAAGATCCTGAACAAGGCTGGCCTGATGAAGTGGACCTCGGAAGCAAAGGCAGCACAGCAAGATCTGGAAACTTACCTTCCCTCTGCTTCCACCTTGGTTGCTCCTAAACTACAAGAACCGTTGCTACTATACTTGGCGGCAATGAATCAAGTGGTTAGTGCCGTGCTGGTGGCGCAACGAGAAGTGGATGAAGATGAAGCTACTACGACTGATGCTACCGGGGACAAAACAGAAACATCCGCGACATGACCCAATACAAATCTAGGGGATCCTCATCAAGAAAGCGAAGGCAGTCCAAAGGAAGTGGCAAAGAAGAAAGTGGTGCGACGACCAGTGTACTTTGTTAGCTCCTTGTTACAAGGGGCTCGGTCAAGGTACTCTGGAGTGCACAAGCTGATCTTCGGCCTCATTGGGGCCCCGAGGAAACTGTGCCACTACTTCCTAGCCCACGAGATAACAATTTTCACCCGCTTTCCACTGGAGCGCATATTGAGGAACCCCGAAGCCATTGGCTGGATAGTTGAGTGGGCGCTAGAGCTGTCGACCCTTGGATTGAAGTATGAGAGCACTTCCACAATTTAGATATGGGCGTTGGCGGAGTTCATTGCCGAATGGACACCCACGCCAGACGAAGAGGTTCCAAACACAATTCTCCCCGGCAAAGAAGCACCCAAGGATTTGATCATGTACTTTGACGGTTCTTTCTCGCTCCAGGGTGCCGGAGTAGGCGTGCTTCTCGTTGGCCCCACCGAAGAGCACCTCAAGTATGTGGTTCAGATGTACTTTACCCTGGGTGAAGCCACCAACAACACCGCTGAGTTTGTGGGGCTCCTTGTTGGACTTAGAATTTCAGTGGAGTTGGGAATCAAGAAACTAATCGTCCGAGGAGATTCTCAGCTCATGGTGAAGCAAGTCAACAAAGATTATCAGGGACGATTGATGGAAGCATACGTGGAAGATGTGACAAAATTGGAGGAGCACTTTGATGGATTGCAAGGAGAGCATGTGCCATGTGCAGAAAACAGCATCGCTAATCATCTATCAAAGTGCGCCGCGCAGAAGATTTCTATGGAACCAGGAACTTTTGTGCTCCACCTCACTCAACCATCAGTATCCCCATCAACGATGACCAGGAAAAGGAGAAAGGTGAACTCCAGCAAGCATTTCCTGGCAGCGCTTGCCGAAGCCGCTGGTAGAGAGGCTGCCAGGGGAAGTCCCATTTTGGTTGGCGAGCAGCTCCTCTTGCAGAACCTCGGGTCCTTGCGGTTGAGGTAAGCGCTCCCACGAGCGAGGAGATTCCTTTAGTCATCATTGTCGAGCCGCCGGCTACATCCTGGGCACAACATATAATCCACTTCCGTCAAACAGGAGAACTTCTCGAGGAGCAAGAAGAAGCCTAAAAAGATGGTCGTCAGTCAAGTATGTACCACTTTGTGGATAACACCTTGTATAGAAGATGACCAAACGGTTTGAAATTGAGGTGCATTTGCCGAGAAGATGGACTGAACCTATTGGCAGAGATTCACGGGGGTGTATGTGGCTCTCACATTGGATCAAGGGCCCTTGCCGGAAAAGCCTTCTGGCAGGGTTTATATTGGCCCACTTCCCTCCAAGAAGCAACTAAGTTGGTCACCAAGTGTGAATCCTGCCAGTTCCATTCCAAGAATATCCATCAACCAACACAAGCTCTCCAGACGATCCCATCATGGCCATTCTCGGTCTAGGGGATCGATATTTTGGGCCCCTTTCCCTGCGCTGTCAAGGGCTTTGAGTTCTTGTTCGTAGCAATAAACAAGTTCATAAAGTGGGCCGAGGTGGAACCAGTGAGAAAGGTGACCGCGTAGTCAGCTATCAAGTTCATGAAAGGACTAGTGTGCCATTTTGGAGTGGACAATAGAGTGATCATCGACAACGGCACCCAGTTCATGAGCCACACCTTCATGCTATACATACAAAGCCTTCGTAGAAAGGTCTCCTTCGCCTCTATTGCCCATCCAAGAAGCAACAGGCAAGTCGAGCGAATGAAAGCTGATGTGCCGCAAGGACTCAAGACAAGGACTTTCGCTATACTGTGAAGAATCGGCAAGCGCTGGATATATGAGCTGTTGGTGGTTCTTTGGTCCCTCAGAACGACACCAAATTGAGCTACCGGCTAGACGCCCTTCTCCCTCGTGTATGGGGTGGAAGCAATGCTCCCCATGGAACTCATATACGGGTCACCTCGAGTACTTGCCTATGATAATGTAGAGCAAGAGCATCTATGGCATGCGATGCCATGCTCCTCGAGAAGGATTGTCTCGGGCCTGCTGTGCGTGATGCATGCTGCTAGCAAGCCCGACGTCGCTATCATAGCCACAGGGTCCACACTCGGAGCCTTGAGGAAGGCGACCTTGTCCTTAGGCGCGTTCAGTCCGCCAAGGGTACCAACAAGTTGATGCCAAAGTGGGAAGGCCCTTACCAGGTAGCACGAGTCACCAGACCTGGCGCAGTTTGTCTGGAGATCGAAGATGGCACAAAGGTGCTTAAATCATGGAATATTGAGCATCTTTGTAAGTTCTACCCATAAGGCATAGCTGTCGGGCTCAGTCCCTAACAACCACCTTTTGTACAAGACTTGCCAAAGTTGCATGTAACCCTTTGTACAAAGCTAGGCGCAGACCCTGTGCAACAATAATAAAGCTAGACATTTAATCATATCATCACATTGCATGTTTACTATAAATTTTATGATTGCAATGTTATCGCTTTTAAATTCTAGAGATTTGCTAGAGTACTTGTTGAGCCTATAATCCTTGTTGCCGCATTCTCTCCTCGAAGGATAGAGGCCTCTTGCCCTATGTGTTTGACCACCAGGAAAACATAGAAGTAGGGAAAAGGAACAAGGACGATGGCCCAATGTACTCTAGAAAGGGATACTACCTAAAAAGATAAGTCTAATCGCATATCCCAAGTTCTATGTTGTTTGCTCCCTTAAAGGAAACCATTGCTCTCCTTTTGGTTGTGTACAATGGAGTCCTCCACATGGTGAAAACCCTTGTCAGGACGAGCCGTCCCCCAGCTCCTGATGCTTATCGGCTCTGGGGGGCGCACTGATATCGACAAGTAGCCCTGTCGGGGAACGATGCGAGCCTGTTGTCAGGGGCTCACTCCCCCTTTGGCGCTCGTGGTTAGTAGTAACCCCGAAAGCAGTTTCGTGCGGCAAGGACAAACATACTAGCACGGTATAAAGAAAGGGAGAAAAGGATAATACTTAAGGAAGAGAAATAACATTCTTTCATTCATTTTTAGTACAAAATGGATAGATATTACATTTTGATTAGTTAAAATTTGGCAAGTGCCTACATCTTTTCATTTACAAAAAGATAAGTTCCGCGTGATGCCTCTCTTGTCCCTCTCCTCCTAGGAAATAGGTGGAGAAGAAAAAGAGGGGAAAAGGAGCGCCTGCCTAGGATTTCGCGCCTCCCCCCCCCCAGGACAAATGGGACGCGTCTCCTGGAGGAGCTGAAGGACCCTGCACCCAGGTAGGGCAGATGAAGCCGGTAGGGAGGAAGAAGACGGAGTGAGAGTGCAGATGGTGGCGCTACTGAAGCCAGCTATTGATGATAGTGCTGTCGGCAATCACGACGCGTTGTAGCTTTTGTCCGCGCTCCTGAAGCGTTGTGGGTTGCCGCCGCTATTGTCTTCTTCATCACCACGACTCGAGCGAACGCCTCTGCCATCTTGCGAGACCTCGATGCGACAGCCGAGGCGAATGCCAAGCTCTCCAAAGAGCCTCACAGAGGGCATGGTCGTCCCTGGCGACTTGAGGCGAGGAAGACTCCCTACCCTTAAGGAGTACACGCGGGCGAAAGGCTCCCACCCTTGCACACTATACATAACCCCATGGGTGGAGAACTCTAACGCGATACATGATGACCCGCTGCTGCAAGCACTCGCACACAGCCGGTGGCCATACATACGATTTTTGTACATATCCTTGAAGAAGGCACGCAGGGACTACGGCCCACCATGGTGCTGCGTTTCCATTATGGGCTCCAGTGCGGTGTCGGTCCGTGTAGTGTTCCGTCAAGACTGAAGTAGCGGGTGACGCAGCGGCAAGTGCGCCACCGCAGTTGTCCCTGGCGCGACTGCCGCGCCGCTCGCTCCCCCAACCAAGACTCCTCCGGTCGACTCTTAGCCCAAGGCCATCGACCTGGGCCGGGAGCTGAGGATGGTTACAAGAAGAAGACCTTGAGGTGGCAAGCTCGTTCGCCAGATCTTTCCCCCTGACCATCAGGAGGGAAGGGAAGCCCAAAGACAGGAGAAAGAAGGGCGAGCTCTGTGGATTTGGGGCCAAGGAGGAGAAGGAGATGAATGAGCATTGCCCGCTGTGACCTTCCAATTTATAGGGGGGAGCAAGGGGCTGGTCTCCTCCACTCCAGAGGCCACCATCTGTCTCCACCAATTCCACTACCAACGTTCACGGGCGAACAGGTAACCGCCCCATCACTCCAATCCATGGCACTGCAGTTTCTGCAGCACCCAAGCCTTTAAGTCACGCCCACCCACCGCAAACTCCCCGCAATGCATGCGGCGCACGTGGCAGAAACAGCCAGAGGTAGTGGGGCAGTGCTGACTAGTAAGTTGGTGGTTACTCCCTCACATTGTGCGCATGTGCATAAATTTTGGGCCTGACCCGACGGCGCTGGGCGAATGCATGTGGGCCAAACTCGGGGGCTCCTGTTGGTACACTAGGATAGGGGTACGCAATGCCCCTAACTTATGTAGAGGCAGTAGAGGCAGAACCCATCAACACAAGTGCAAACCAAACAAGCATCCAAGACCAAGAGTCTGGCAGAAGCAACCTGCACGGCCAAGCAACGCCGGGAAGATCAATGCAATAGCCTAGGATAGGCCTGGAGTGCGCCAAGAACATCCCTAGTGCCTACTGGGGATCGAGGCGCATACACCTTCAGGAAGACTGGCAAGCCATTCCCTGACAATAGTGAGTCGATCGACCATCGCTCCACCACATCATGACGCCAGTAACTTGTCAATGCGGTGTCGAGCTCCCAGGTGGCTAAGTGGATCTTGCTAAGCATGTGGTGACAAGTTGGAATACAGATTATGCCCTCTTGATACCCATCTAGAGGCCTATCAAGATGTGGTGCAATAGTTAGCTAGAGTAGTGGTAGAAGTCTGCCGGGGATGCATCCCCGCACGCCGCCTAGACTACATTTATGGCATTTTGTCATGAGTGCCAGAGTTAGGTATGATAGCACTATTAGCTATCTAATCATCAGCCATTGTCTGTTTGCCATTGTGGTTGCCCCTTGAGCTATAAAACGAGGCCCAAGGCAACCTAGCTATGGATTCGGAGCTTTGGACACTTGTAATCACGTAGCAGCTCCCCCGAAGGCAACGCTTGCCGTGTTTAAGCATTACGTCTCTTAGTGTTCCTTTGATCACTCCACGGTAGCAAGAGTAGGATTTTATGCTTCATAGTGACCCAAACCTGGGTAAAACACCAGTGTCCCGATCATCGTGATGTCTCACCACCTCTGCTCTTTGTGCATGTGACCTCACCCTTGCCGAACCACAAAGGTCTAACGGCCCCATAGGTGATCGAGTGCATCATGCCCCGACATCATCTAACTTGGATAATCCAACTGCATCTACCTCTTGATTGAGTGTCTCAATAGTAGTTGCTAGCTTAGTCACCTTGGTCTCAAATGAAATTTCATGTCCAATATCTCCTATAGGCTCTGTTGGTTATTGAGAGTGTCGGCAATAGTCTTCTCCATATTCTGTGTGGCACTAATAAGGTAGGCCATTTGATCATTCTTCATCTTCACTACAGGAGGACTAGCAGCTCTAGGTGCCTCTGCCTGGGCCTCAACCTTGATCTCTGAGTGAGATGTAGATGAGGTGGGATGGGAGGGATCCATCACTATGATATTGTCCTCAAACTATGGCTGGAGTGGTAGGTGATGACGGTGCGTAGATATACCTTACTCCCAAGCTTGGAGTTGATAAGCATCTGAATGTATGGGGGCATATCCACATGATCTCTTCTGATCAGCAGTTGTCCTCTTGATGGTCTCAACAATGAGATCCATCACTCTAATCCTGGTGTGTCTATCAACATCGTGCAACATATTTATTGAGTATCACTAGATCATCTTGGCATCTCCTGATTTGGGCATCAATGTGTGCCTCAATATGGTCTTGGACGTAAGCAGGCCAACAAGTAGAAAATATACAGCGCCAAACTTATGTGTCTTCACATACTCCTTACGGATGGCAGTCTACATGTTGTCCATGGAGTTGTGGATCATCTTTGACTCAGAATAAACATCCAAATATCCATCCTCGACCTTTGGGGAACCTATGAGTGCTGCCCACTTATCCACCGTCGACTGGTATCTGGTTCCCTTAGTGAACTACACAATCCTTCCATCCAGATAGAAGTGTGTGGTGGAGTAGAACTGCATGATAAGTTCATCATTCCAGGTAGTAATCTCCGTCCCAACAAACATGTCGATACCCATCAGCCTGAAGCTCTTGAGTACATGGGGGGATTAGTCTTCATTTTCCTATATGTACTCAAAGTAGACATGTCTCATGTCACTCACTAGTTGTTGTCATGAAGCACTGTCTCATAGAATTCTTGCCGCTCCTTGTTGCGGAAATGAAAGTCCACAACATTATTCTTATATGTCTCCATCGTATCTACTTTCCTAACGCTTTTGTTCATGTTTTGGACTCTAATTTGCACAATTTGAATGAAACTAACCTAGACTAACGCTGTTTTCAGCAGAACTACAATGGTGTTGTTTTTGTGTAGAAATAAAAGTTCTCGGAACGAAACGAAACTTTTTGGAGAATTATTTCAGAATATTTTAGGAATATTGGAGCCAAAAACCACCAGAGAAGGTGGTCAGGGTGAGGAACTCCCACCAGGGCGCGCCAGCCCCCCTGGGCGCGGCCTGTTGGGTGGTGCTCACCTCGTGGGGCCCCCGACCCTAATTCTAGCGCTATAAAATCCTATTTTTGGAGAAAAATTAGAGAGTAAGTTTCATTGCATTTGACGATATGGAGCCGCCGCCACCTGCAGTTCTTCATCGGGAGGCAATATTCGGAGTTCGTTGGGGGCTTCGGAGAGGGGGATCTTCGGCCTTCATCATCATCAACCGTCCTTCATCACCAATTCCATGATGCTCCCCACTGGGAGTAATTCCTTCGTCGGCTTTCTAGTCGGTGAGGAGTTGGATGATATTCATCATTTAATTGAGTTAGTTTTGTTAGGGCTTGATCCCTAGTATCCACTATGTTCTAAGATCGATGTTGCTATGACTTTTCCATGCTTAATGCTTGTCACTAGGGCCCGAGTGCTATGATTTTAGATCTAAACCGTTTATGTTATCATCATTATGTCTATGTTCTTTATTCGATCTGGCCTGGTCACATGCACCTATTACGCGTTATTATCCATAAACCCCATACTGACAATATTTGGGATACTTTCTGGTGATGACCGTAGTTTGAGGATTTCATGTATTCACCATGTGTTAATGCTTTGTTCCGGTTCTCTATTAAAAGGAGGCCTTAATATCCTTTAGTTTCCTTATGGACCACGCTAGCATGGGAGGGTAGGACAAAAGATGCCATGCAAGTTCCTTTCCATAAGCACGTATGACTATTTACGGGATACATGCCTACATTACATTCACGAACTGGATCTAGATTTGTGTCGCCCTAGGTTATGACTGTTATATGATGAATATCATTTGAAGAATACACCGATCCAGTGTCTACGAGTTTCCATTTATTGTTCTTGCTAAGTTACTACTGCTGCTGTTACTATTGCACTTGCTACAAAACAATTACTCCTACTTCTACTGCTATTGTTACTGTTACCACTGCTATCAAACTATCATACTACTGTGCTACTAATTACTTTGATGCAGATATTTATCTTTGGGTGTGGTTGAATTGATGACTCAACTGCTAGTACTCTCAAATATTCTTTGGCTCTCCTTTATCGAATCCACAAATTTGGGTTGAATACTCTACCCTCGCAAACCATTGTGATCCCGTATACTTGTGGGTTATGAAGACATTTTTCTGGCGCCGTTGCTGGGGAGCATAGCTATATTTGTGGAGTCACATGGTATTTATATCAATTGATTACTATGAAGAATTCGAAGGATACTAAAACCAAGATTTGTTCCTCTACAACAAGGGGAGGTAAGGAATTACCATCTAGCTCTGCACTTGATTCACCTTTAGTTATGAGTAAGTTTGCAACACCACCACATGATATCAATCCTGATATTGATTCTACTACTTCTTCTATGAATGGTTCTTATGATGATGCTAGTACAATGCTTGATGATAATGCGCCACTACGTGAATTTCTTGATTAACAAATTGCTAGAGCTAGAGAGAATGAAATCATTAAAAATGATGAAACTGATAAAACTGATGGGATATTTGAAACTGATAATTATGAAACACCTATTAGTCCTAGATTTCCTAGATTTGAAATGCCAAAGATACCTTAGGGTTATGCTTTGGATGGAGAAACAGCTAGAGATATTCTTGCTTGTAAGGATAGAAATGATCTTAAGAAAGTACTATGCAAATGTAAAGAAAATACTTTGAATGCTAAAATGAAATGTGATCCTAAGTTTACTACTTCACCTCTATTTGTTACGATAAGGATTATGAATTCTTTGTCGACCCAGAGTTAATTACTTTGGTTGAATCTGATCCTTTTCATGGCGATGAAACTGAAATTGTGGTAGCACATCTTACTAAGCTGAATGATATAGCCACCCTATTTGTTCATGCTGAGAAGATTCACTACTATTATATTCTCAAATTATTTTTGTTCTCATTAAAGGGTGATGCTAAGATATGGTACAATAATATTGCTCCTGGTTGTGTGCATAGCCCCCAGGATATGATTTCCTACATCTCTGAAAAATATCTTATTGCTCATAAGAAACAAGCTGCCTTACAGGAAATATTTAACTTTCTGCAAATTGAAGAAGAGAGTATCGCACAAGCTTTGCAGAGGATTCTCCAATTGCTTAATGCTTTCCTTGATCATCCTCTTAGGAACAATTAAATACTTGATATCTTCTATAATGGACTAACTGATGCTTCTAGGGACTTCCTAGATAGTTGTGCTGGTTGTGTTTTCAGGGAATGAACTGTTGAACAAGCCGAGGAAATATTGAATAATTATGATGATTGGTCTCTCCCTGAACCACCACTTGAACCCACTTCAAAGAAGAGTGGTATCTTATTTCTCAGTCCTGAAGATATGCAAGAGGCAAAGAAATGTCTGATGGAAAAAGGCATTAAGGCTGAGGATGTTAAGAATTTACCACCTATTGAAGAAATACATGGACTTAACACACCACAACCTCCACATGTGGTAGAGGTAAATTCTTTATTAAAGTTTGATGAAGGTGATATCCCTTACAATAAACATCATAGTCAATTCTTATATGAGTTTGATAACTACATTAGGAAACAAGAACACTTCAATGCAAATGTTCTAAAACAATTGAAATATAATTCTGATATGATTGCTCACTTGAGTGACTTGTTATTTAGAATCAGTAATGATGTTAGAGGTGTAGGAAAACATGCCTCTATGGTTCAAACTCAGTTATAACAAGTTGCTAAATCTCAAAGATAATTTCTTGATGAAATGAATAATAATATGAATGATCGTGCTATTAGAGTAGTGACTAGAGGAGGTAGAATGGCCCAAGAACCTCTTTATCCTGAAGGTCATCATAAAAGAATTGAAAAAGACTCTCAATGAATTAATGTCGATGCACCTAGTACTTCTAAGAAGAGAAATAAAAATAAAAATGATAGGACTTTTCATGCTTCTAGTGAACCTGAGATAGAAAAACCTCCTGATAATAATGATGTTTCTATTTTTGATGCTGAAACAATCTAGTAATGATCATCCACCTAGTGATAATGATAATGATAGTGATGTTCATGAGGATACCCAACCAAAGAATGATATAAGAACCAGATAATGATGTAGAAATAGAACATGTTGTTGATCTTGATAATCCACAACCTAAAAATAAGCGGTATGATAAAAAAAACTTTGTGGCTAGAAAACATGGTAAAGAAAGAGAGCCATCGGTTCAGAAACCCATGCCTTTTACACCTAAATAATCTAAGAAAAAGGATGATGAAGAATTTGAATGCTTTTCTAGAATGATTAGGCCAGTCTTTTGCGTACCCACTTAACTGATATCTTAAAGATGCCTCCTTATGCTAAATACATGAAATATATCATCACTAATAAAATAAAGATACCTAAAGTTGAAATATCCACCATTCTTGCTAATTATTCTTTTTAGGATGAAGTGCCTAAGAAACTTGGAGATCCTGGGATACCAAGTATACCTTGCTCCATTAAAAGAACTTATGTCAAAACTGCTTTGTGTGACTTGGGAGCTGGTGTTAGTGTTATGCATTTCTCTTTATATAGAAGACTTGATTTAAATAAACTCACACCTACTAAAATATCTTTACCAATGGCTGACAAATCAACTACCATACCTATCAGTATTTGTGAGGATGTGCCTGTTGTTGTTGTTGTTGTTGCAAATGTTACTATCTTAGCCGACTTTGTTATTCTTGAGATGTCAGAGGACGACAACATGTTGATTATCCTTGGTAGACCCTTTTTGAATACTACACAGGCTATTATTGATTGCAATAAAAACAAAGTCACTTTTCATAAAGTGGTAACGAGCATACGGTGCACTTTCTGAAGAAGCAATTCCAAGTGAATGGTTTAAATGTTATTGAGAATTCTTCGACACTCGGTATTGGAAGCTTTGAAAGCACATTTGCTCCCTTGGTGGTTTTGGTAATTAATAACAACATATAAGTCATTGAACTAATGTTTCCACCAAGTACATTTTAGGAAAAGTTCACTGATAGGGATGGCAAAAAGGATTGTGGAGATTGTGGAAGTACCCCAAGATGCAAGGAAATAGGTTGGCCAAGATTCAAGCAAGACGACTCTACATTTTACATTTGTGAGAAACCACTTTGAGTCCATAGGAAAGCCAATACTATTAAAAGGGGGTAAGGTTTTATTGGTGAACAAAATGCTCATACGTGCACAAGTTATAGTCACCAAAAACATCCACAAGCTCTCCCACCAAAGTCTGTCTCTAGGCAAACATACAAAATCGGTGCAACCAACATTCCTATCCCGGTGCCACCAATTCCTAACCCTAGAGAGATTCAACCAAACCCTAACACTTCGGTGTAGTCGACACAGTCTTCGATGCCACCGAGTTGGGCTGCCATCTTTATATTACGCAAGTTCACATTTTCGGTCCATCCGAGAATGTTGAATCGGCCTCACCAAGTTTGGCAATTCTGACCGTTGGTCACCTTGTCGGTGCAACCAAGATTCAAAAGGTGCCACCTTTTGGTCACTTCGGTACCACCGAGATTAACACATCGGTGTCACCCCTACACCACCACCTACTCGGAAGAGAAGTACTCAGAACTATTCCATACCTATCCTACTCAGTTTTTTGAGAGAGAACCACCTACCCTTGTGTTGAGGTCAATATATTCCACTACAACCATATGGATCTTGATTTCCAGCCTCCCCAAGTTGCTTTCCACCAATCCCATCTCTTCTACCAAGCCAAATCTATGAGAGAGTGATTGTGTGTTGAGGAGTCTATCATCTTGAAGCACAAGAGCCAGGAGTTCATCGTCATTACCGATCCTATTAGCTTTTGGAGGGTGGTGCCTCCTAGATTGGTTAGGTGTCGCTTAGGAGCCTCCTACTTCGTGTTGTGGAGTGAACCAAGAAGTTTGTAAAGGCAAGGAGACCGCCTACTTCGTGAAGATCTACCCATAGTGAGGCTAGTCCTTCATGGACGGAAGCCGTATGGAATAGTCAAGGTGGCTACTTCGTGGAACCTTATGGGTGGAGCCCTCCATGTAATCTCGCGATTGTTACCCTCCGTGAGTTGAAGACTCCATAAAAGTGGATGTACGATAGCACCACCTATCGGAACCACGGGAAAAATCATCGTGTCTACAATTGCGTTTGATCTTCCTACCCTATCCTTTTTACTCATGCTTGTTGTTACTTTCCGCTGCTATACTCTTAGACATACATGTGTAGGGTGTAATTGATATGCTATGAATGCTAAAACTTGCCAAGATTTAAAATTGGGAAAAAGGCAAAACTTTTATTTGGTCAAGTAGTCTAATCACCCCCCTCTAGACCTACTTTCGATCCTACAAGCTTTCATCTACCTCCACCTACTGCCAAAAGGAAATATTATATATTATAGTTGGGGATATGCATATCCGCATTGAGGTAATCTTCGGTTTCATGCTAATTGAAAGTGGTTGTTAATAAGACTTGATCAACCTTGTTAATGGATCATTTTTGAGAGGTATGAAGTTGATGAATTTTGTACACACAACTTTCTGTATACACCTTTTGTTTTCTATTTTTATCCTAGTTATATAAAATAAAATGCCATGTTTAACCTATTTTTTAAATTTCCCGTGCAATAAAAATGTCCCAAAAATAAAAGTTCTTAGAATGTCCTAAAATTTTAACACGATTTTTTTCTGAACATTCCTGAATATTTGGTACCAATAACATGAGAGGGGGCGCACCTGGTACCCTTGAGACACTAGGGTGCGCTAGCCCCCCTAGGCGCGCCCTGGTGGGTGGAGGCCCCCACATGGGTCCCCTCACTTATATCTTTAGCCCATGTCATCTCCTACCTCCTGAAAAAAAATCACCATTGCTCTCTCTCTCATGTTCTTACTCGAAGCTCCATTTCCGAAATTGTTTTAGGGGATTGGTTTTGGGTATGTAACTCCCCATTGCTCCAATTAGTTTTTTATTTAATGGGTTATTTTCAGAATAATTAGCTACTCTTGGTGCTGCTGTAGATGAGCTTGCATGTTGAATTCTTAGAGTTCTAAGTAGTTTGAATGGTTAACATATCCTCTATGCATCATTAGGAGTAGTTGTTATCAATCTTATTAAGTTTTGTTAACAAAATTTTGTGTCACAAATTTTTTGTGAAATACTTCGCAAATAAAAATGCAATTTTTAGGAGTTATTCGAGAAGAAGATCCTCTGGGGCATCATCAAGTGAAAGCTCTGTACGACAATCTTATGTTGATCCAACTGCAAGCTCGTGTAACATCCCAAAATTCCATTTTGGAATGTTATGAATATAGCTATGCATCTATTATCATCATTGCTTGATTGTATGAACTAGTTGAAATGCCTCTTCTGGTTTTCAGAAAGTCCCCTTCTACTTTTCCCTATGTTGCTTCCTCTATTTAAAATTTTTGGTTAAAAGTTCAAATAAGAGAGGAGGAACATGACACTCCACACCAGGGTCTAATTGGTGAATTATTTGAACAAAAATAACCAGGAGTTATTTTGAAAATATTTGCAAAAAGGGTTTAAAAACAATTAGGACATTTCTGAAATAATATTTTTTTCAAAGTGTTCAAATGACAGAATAGAAATGTTCATTAAATAGCATTTATTATTCTGTTAATTTTGATATATAATACCCCTATATTTACAAACGATTTGAATGCTTTAAAAGCTTTTGAATGTCTCCGGAAATTATTAAAAAGAAACGGTAACCGTTTCCGGTATTAAACGGGCCGGCCCACCGGCTTTAAAAGCCGAAACCGTTACCGGTCGGCCGACCGAGCGCAGTAATGCTCCCGCTCTCTCACTGACACCGGGTCCCACCCCGTCCGACCGTTGCCCCGGAACGGTCATCGTCTTCACTCCCCGCGCTCGCCGGATCCGACGCCGGCCGTTACTCCCCCTCACCGGATCTCTCCCCTCTCTCCTCCCCGCACCCCCCCGAGCGCCTATATAAGAGCCCCACGGCCCCGCATCCATTCCCCCCCCGAGCCCCCTTCTCTCTCTCGCCGAGACGCCGTCGATTGCTCGTCGGAGTTCCACCACCACCGGAAGTCGCCGTCGATCGTAGCCACCACCTCCGACCATCATTCGCCACGCCGTCGCCACCAATCGCCTCCGGAGGACCGTCCCCGTCGCCAGGACCACTTCCCCGTCCTCCCCGACCACCGGAACACCTCGCCGTCGCAATCGCCGCTACCGGACTCGCCGGAGTACCCCGACGCCGGCAACCTCCCTCCGTAAGCCCCCTCGACCGTCCGATCCAAATCCCACGGTCCAGATTAGAACGAACTTAAGTCCGAACCGTTTTCTTCTACCGAACGGTCGCCCGCTCTAATTCACCTACCGAACGCCCCCCTTAGCCAATCGGATCGCGCCACGTAGCCCCCTGACCGACGCAAACTTTTTTTCATTTTCTGTTTTGTTTTAATTAACAGAATGTTTTCCAATTTTGTTTTGCTTATATCTTTTAATCTGTTTAGAGTTTTGAGTTGATTCTTTTTGCAATAGCTCACAATTTTCATGTAGTTTCACCCTGTACTTTTAAATTTCAAATTTGAACTATGAAATTTGAATTGAATCAAATTTGCTTAAAATCTTCAAATCTGAATAACTAGAGTTTGAAAATAGATTTTGATATGAATCTTTTTGCTACTGTTTGGTATTAGTTAGGACTATCTTCAGGTATAGTTTGAGGATTTTCATGATATATTTGATTACTGTTTTACCCAAAAAACAGAATCTGCTTATTATTATAATATAGTTTTATAAACTTAATTTTGATTAGTTTGATTTAGAATTTGGTTTTATTTGTTTATTAGGTTCTGTTAGTAAACATTTAGTGTTTTCACTTACTGTTAATAAAAATATAAATTTGCCTAGTTTAATTTTATTTAACATAGGAATCAAAATTTCTTTTCAATTAGGCTTAATTTGACTAAAACAACTAACTAGTAATAGTTTGTTTTCAAACAAAGTTTTCTATATTTTGTTTCTGTTTTCTAAGACAGATTTAATAGTAAATTATTTTTTTTCTGTCAAGAACATGTTTTGTTAACAAATTATAAGTTTAGTTTTACATTCTTTTGTTAATATAACTATAGTTGATTCATATAGTGTTTATCAAAACTTGTATAAACTTCACTAAACTTTTCCCAACAAGCTTAAATTGATTATTCTGTTTATTAATAAAATATTCTATTGTTTTCCTTGTTGTCAACAATTGTTTTGCTAATTCAAAATAGTTTTATTATGTAGTAGTGTTTTCATCATCCCCTTTGGAAAAAACAAAACTTTGTGTGTTTTACTTGCTAGAGACTTTTGTGCATTGTTTGCCTTGTTTGTTTAGTACTTCTTTGCTGAATGTTATGAGTACTTATTTTGGTTGTATGCTTATTTAAGTGCATTGTTTGTTTCGTTAGATTATCCGGAGTGCGAAACTTGTTACCTAGAGTTACTCAAGTACGAAGATCATCAATCAGGCAAGTCACTTTGATCATGTTTTACCCATGTTTTATATGCATTAGTTCTACCATCTCCCCAGTTGCATGCAAGATAGGTTAGTTGGAAACTTGGTTACATAGTAGTAGTATCATGTGGTAGATACCCCTCTCAACCCCTTTGACAACATTGGCCCCGGGAAACGTTGTTTTACCTTTTGCTATGCTATTAGTAGACGGGGTTGGTTGTGTGATTCATGAGAGTTGAGAGAGTTAATAATTTCAAGACCTACATAATGATCAAGATTTCAATACTCCAAGTTTTCAACATACCTCTGGGTGGATGATGGTTGAACGGCGCCCTGGAGAAACCAGTGGTTAGCCTAGGTGATGCTGGAGGTGGCCAGTATTCACGCGGAAAGGTCCACCCAGGCACAAAGGGATGGATGGGTGCTTCAAGACCCAAGGCTTACCTGCACAGCCACAAGTCATTATGGGCTCTGGCTTGGTTGGATATCGTGGTGACCCTGGACAGGCGGTGCTACGAGAGGTAGAAGAACGGTAGGAAAGGATGGGCATCGTCAGAGTCGCAGGGAAACCCTTTGGAAGACCATGTTTTGGTCATCCGTTTCTCAAACACCCTGAAGTGCGAGAAATCAAACGGAGGCGACCAAATCTTGTGGGGAACGTGTGCAAAAACTCTGCAGAGTACTTAAACCTAATCGATTAGCCGTGTCCACGGTTATGGACGACTTGAGCCAAAGGGATTGGAACTTCCGGAACTCTCAACACAAATAATATGATGATGTGGGAATTTAATAATTTTGGGTATGAGAATTGGTTGATGGAACCATCTCATTAATCAACCAACTTAGTAATGCTTTGCTTAGCCCTTTTTCTAGATGTAGGAAAAATTGGCTTTACGCAAAACTTACCACCCCACCTGCCATATAAGCATATAGACTAGCTGATTATTTTCACCCCTCTCTTGTGACTTTGCCGGCATACTCCATATGCTGACCTACACGGCTGCAACGTATCATGTTGCAGAGTATTTTTCCGACCAGGAGTGAGGACACGTTCTATGCTCAGTGAGATGCCCTTGGAGTCGGATGGACTCATCTACCTTCGACGCTTCCGCAAGATTTAGATATTCTCATGAGTTGGCCTTTGGCCACTTTATTGTAATTTTTATCGTAATAAAGAACTCGATATGAGATTTCGATTAATATAATGCTGTGTGATTTACCTTTGATATATACATTGATGTACCGTGTGTGTACCAGCATGATCTTGGGATGGTACGGAAACACCGGAGACTTGACCTTCCAGGTCGGGTCGTTACAGAAATGGTATCAGAGCACACGCTGACCGTAGGACGTAACCTCTAGGATTGGAAAGCCTTAGGATTGTTTCTCTTTGTCTTTAAATATCTTATACTCTCATCTATTCGTTTCTGACTCCTCTCCGATTATTTCAAAATTTATAGATGGCCACCTTCATCCCAGTGTTGATCACAGAGTTTTGCCAGCCTGACGCAACGATGCCCTTTGGTAAGGAGCTGATGAGGATCGTCAAGGACATAAGGATTGCTTTGCCGAGCATCACCGGGATTCCTATCATGTCATTTCCCCAAGATGGACGCTACAGGATCGAGGTGCATATTCCAGGGAAGACCTTTGGGAATCGGAAGGAACCCATAGATCTCAAGTTCGTGGCACCCAGTTGGATACTTGGAAGAGACATGGCCATTCATCGTGCCCTTGGACGTATCCAGGAGGAATACAGAGGTGGAACCATTTCACCAGGACTCAGCATGGTTTGCCGCAGAGATGCCCATGGCAACATCATCACCAATCCCACTGCAGACACCAATATCTCCTATATCCAGACCTTGGAGACTCACATCAGGACTCTGGAGCTTCGAGTTCGTGCTGACACGAAGACTATCAAGAATCTGATGAATCGTGAGCTGGACCTTGAAGCTGATCTGCGAGAGGCCAACTATGAACACGAGCATGAAGTGAAGGACTTCTTAGAGAGGATTGATGAGCAGAATGCACGCATCGCCACTCTGGAGGAGCATCTAGACATGGGAGAAAACCTTCACCCCGAAGGAGACATGGCACCCTTCATCAGCGACGATGAAGACTATGAGGAAAGCACCACCGGAGGACCTACGACTATGCACTTTTGAGGAGAACATTAGTTATGCCCTCCAATGTATCTTTATTTTAGTCGTTAAAGCGTAGGTCGATGTTTAGTTGTCTGAGATTTGTATTTTCCGATGTTTGACATTGATTGAATAAATGAATGAGTGTTTCGTGTGATATGTTTGTTGCATTGCATATGGGTAGTGAATTTCTTCCAGACCCTTGTTCTATTCTAATTCTCATCCCTCTGAAAACAGCAAGATGCCTCCACGACGTGAGACCGATTTCACTTTTCCACCGGAACTCACCCAACTCCTTCAGCAACAGAATGCACTGATGCAACTATTGATTCAGAATCAGACCAACAACCAGAACAACAACAACAACCACCATCCACCCCAGACTGACAATCTCACCCGTTTTCTGAGGTTGAACCCTCCAACTTTCTCCAGCAGCACTGAGCCCATTGTGGCAGATGACTGGCTCCGCAAGATGGAGAGAGAACTTGTCACCGCTGGATGCACTGACGCTGAGAAAGTGCGATTTGCCGCACATCAACTGGAAGGACCAGCAGCATCATGGTGGGAGAATTATACCACCACTTATCCTATTGCAGATGTGACTTGGGAGCAGTTCAAGCTTGCTTTCCGCACCGCTCATGTTTCAGCTGGAGCCATGAGTTTAAAGAAGCGCGAGTTTCGCAACTTGCGCCAGGGTAATCGTTCCGTGGCCCAATATGTGGACGACTTCAACACATTGTCACGTTATGCCCCAGGAGATGTGGCCGATGATGCGGCCAAGCAAGAAAAGTTTCTGGAAGGACTCAATGATGAGTTGAGCATACAGCTGGTAGTGGCTAATTTCAACAACTACCAAGAGCTGGTGGATAAGGCACTTATTCTGGAAGGTAAACAGCAGCAGATTGAGAACCGCAAGCGGAAGTACACTCAGGGGAAGTTCAACTCTGGAGCTCATCAGAAGCCTCGTTACTCCCCGTACTCCGGGAATACCGGATCAGGAAATGGTAAGTTTGGAAAGCACACTCATACTGTGCACAACCATGGAGGTCACCATCATGGAGGAAATGGGAATAACCGTCTCAACCATGGTAACTTCAAGAGTGACAATGGGAATGGGAACAACAACCAGCACCGTCAAGTTCCTGCTCAGAAGGATCTGAGTCACATTACCTGTTTCAAGTGCCAGAAGACAGGGCACTATGCTACTGAGTGTCCCCAGAGTAAGCAAGGCACTGGAAACGGCACTAACAACGGCAACTCCACAGCCAAGAAGCCCAATCCGTTTCCCCGTGCTCACGTGAATCACATCAACGTGGAAGAAGTCTATGATCAGCCCGAGACTGTGGTTGGTAAGTTTTTATTGCATTCACGTCCTGTTACAGTACTTTTTGATTCGGGTGCAACTCATTCATTCATATCAAGGGTAGTTGTGGATAAGTATGGTTTGCCCACCAAAACCCTTAGTCAGCCAATTCAGGTTAGTTCTCCAGGAGGTATGATGATGGCAGGGATAGGATGCCATGCCTTGAAACTCAATATAGGGAACCATGTTTTTTCCACCGACCTCATCGTCTTAGAGTCACACGGATTGGATGTAATCCTAGGCATGGATTGGATGACCAAGTATGAAGGAAATCTTGATTGCCCTAGCAAGTCTGTTTCACTCACCACCCCGGAGAACAAGAGGATTAAGTATGTATCCCGACGCACACGTATGAGTGCTCGGTTAAATTCTCTCACAGGAGTTGTTCAGGAGGAAGTACCTGTGGTAAAAGAATTTCCAGATGTATTTCCGGAAGAATTACCAGGAATGCCACCAGATAGGGAGATTGAGTTCTTAATAGAGCTACAGCCAGGGACAGCCCCAATTTCCAAGAGACCCTATCGGATGCCCGCAAATGATCTGTTGGAAATCAAGAAGCAAATTAAGGAGTTATTGGACAAAGGTTATATTCGCCCAAGTTCTTCACCTTGGGGAGCCCCAGTTCTTTTGGTGGAGAAGAAGGATAAATCTTTGAGAATGGTAGTGGACTATCGTGCCTTGAACGAGGTGACTATCAAGAACAAGTACCCTCTACCGATGATTAATGATTTGTTTGATCAGCTCGTAGGAGCCAAAGTATTCTCCAAGATCGATCTTCGATCAGGGTATCACCAGTTGAAAATTCGTGAACAGGATATACCCAAAACAGCTTTCACCACGAGGTATGGCTTGTATGAGTATACGGTCATGTCTTTTGGATTGACTAATGCTCCTGCCTACTTCATGAATTTGATGAACAAAGTATTCATGGAATACCTAGACAAGTTTGTTGTGGTGTTCATCGATGACATTCTGATATTCTCCAAGAACGAGGAAGAGCATAAGCAACATTTGCGTTTAGTTCTGGAAAAGCTAAGAGAGCATCAGTTATATGCCAAGTTCAGCAAATGTGAATTTTGGTTGACGGAAGTCGGATTCCTTGGACATGTTATTTCCGGAGAAGGAATAGCCGTAGACCCCGCTAAGGTTGAAGCCGTCACCGAGTGGAAGTCACCCACCTCAGTTAAGGAGATCCGCAGTTTCCTTGGACTTGCTGGATATTACCGGAGGTTCATTGAAAATTTCTCCAAGGTTGCCAAGCCCATGACAGAGTTGTTGAAGAAAGAATCCAAGTATGTTTGGACTGTGGAATGTGAAGCCAGTTTCCGGGAGTTGAAGGAACGTTTGGTCACAGCCCCAGTGTTGATCTTGCCCGATATTCGGAAGGATTTCCAGGTTTATTGTGATGCTTCACGTCAAGGACTTGGAGGAGTACTTATGCAGGATGGAAAAGTTGTAGCCTATGCTTCCAGACAGCTACGACCTCATGAGTTGAATTATGCCACGCATGACTTGGAGCTAGCAGCCGTAGTGCACGCACTCAAGACTTGGAGACATTTCCTTATCGGAAATAGTTGTGATGTTTACACCGACCATAAGAGCCTGAAGTATATCTTCACGCAGAAAGAGTTGAACCTCAGACAGAGGAGATGGTTAGAGTTAATCAAGGACTATGACATGAGATTACACTACCATCCAGGTAAGGCTAATGTTGTAGCCGATGCCTTGAGTCGGAAAACTTATGTGAACACACTCACAGCTGGAGGATTACCTCAAGAGTTAGTCGATGATCTCAGAGAGCTCAAGCTAGAGATAGTTCCAAGAGGATATGTTGCTACACTGGAAATTCAGTCCACCTTGACCGAAAGAATTCGAGAAGCCCAGAAATCGGACAAGGAGATAGCTGAGATTAAACAGAGAATGAAAGATGGTAAAGCTAAAGGTTTTCGTGAGGATGAACACGGAACTTTGTGGTTTGAGAACCGAATCTATGTGCCCAATGAACCAGAGCTCAGGAAGTTGATACTTCAGGAAGCCCACGATTCACCTTACTCGATACACCCAGGCAATACCAAGATGTATCTGGATTTAAAGGAAAGTTATTGGTGGACAGGTATGAAGAAAGATATTGCAGAGCATGTTGCGATATGTGATGTTTGTCAGCGAGTAAAGGCAGAACATCAGAAACCAGCAGGGTTACTCCAACCTTTGCCGATACCCGAGTGGAAATGGGAAAAACTTGGTATGGATTTCATCACAGGATTGCCCAGGACCCGTTCAGGTTATGATTCCATCTGGGTAGTGGTAGATCGCTTGACCAAGGTAGCACACTTCATTCCAGTAAAGACCACCTATACCAGTGCTAAGCTAGCCAAGATATACATGACCAGGATCGTATGTCTGCATGGAGTTCCGAGGAGTATAGTGTCAGATAGAGGAACACAATTCACTTCAAAGTTTTGGCATCAGTTACATGAGACTTTGGGTACGAGACTGGAGTTTAGTACAGCTTTTCATCCGCAGACAGATGGCCAGACTGAGAGAGTCAATCAGATTCTGGAAGACATGTTGAGAGCTTGTGCGCTAGATTATGGATCTAGTTGGGACGAAAACTTGCCTTACGCAGAATTCTCATACAACAACAGTTATCAGACCAGTCTAAAGATGGCCCCTTTCGAAGCTTTATACGGAAGAAGATGTAGAACACCACTGACGTGGGATGGTGTTGGAGACCGACAACTTTTTGGTCCCGACCTTATCCGAGATTCTGAAGAGAAAGTCAAGTTGATACGTGACAGACTCAAAATAGCTCAATCTCGACAGAAGAGCTATGCTGACAACAAGCGCAAGGAAGTGACGTATGAAGTGGGAGACCGAGCATATCTTCGTGTGTCCCCGCTTCGAGGAACCAAGAGATTTGGTGTTAAAGGAAAATTAGCACCCAGATTCATAGGCCCCTACAAAATTCTTGAACGTAGAGGTGAAGTTGCATACAAACTGGAATTGCCGGAAGGATTATCCGAAGTTCATGATGTGTTCCATGTTTCCCAGCTGAAGAAATGTCATGCTGAGATGGTTGACATCCCTTTGCGAGACACCGTGCCCCTAGAGGCCATACAGCTTGAAAGTGATCTGACTTATGAGGAGAAGCCTGTCAAGATCCTCGAGACATCCAACAGAGTTACCCGCAGCAAGATTATCAAGTTCTGCAAAGTTTTGTGGAGTCACCATACTGAGGAAGAAGCCACCTGGGAACGCGAAGAAGATCTTCGTAGAGACCATCCGCACCTATTTTCTAGCCAACCCGAATCTCGAGGGCGAGATTCATCTTAAGGTGGGTAGGTTTGTAACATCCCAAAATTCCATTTTGGAATGTTATGAATATAGCTATGCATCTATTATCATCATTGCTTGATTGTATGAACTAGTTGAAATGCCTCTTCTGGTTTTCAGAAAGTCCCCTTCTACTTTTCCCTATGTTGCTTCCTCTATTTAAAATTTTTGGTTAAAAGTTCAAATAAGAGAGGAGGAACATGACACTCCACACCAGGGTCTAATTGGTGAATTATTTGAACAAAAATAACCAGGAGTTATTTTGAAAATATTTGCAAAAAGGGTTTAAAAACAATTAGGACATTTCTGAAATAATATTTTTTTCAAAGTGTTCAAATGACAGAATAGAAATGTTCATTAAATAGCATTTATTATTCTGTTAATTTTGATATATAATACCCCTATATTTACAAACGATTTGAATGCTTTAAAAGCTTTTGAATGTCTCCGGAAATTATTAAAAAGAAACGGTAACCGTTTCCGGTATTAAACGGGCCGGCCCACCGGCTTTAAAAGCCGAAACCGTTACCGGTCGGCCGACCGAGCGCAGTAATGCTCCCGCTCTCTCACTGACACCGGGTCCCACCCCGTCCGACCGTTGCCCCGGAACGGTCATCGTCTTCACTCCCCGCGCTCGCCGGATCCGACGCCGGCCGTTACTCCCCCTCACCGGATCTCTCCCCTCTCTCCTCCCCGCACCCCCCCGAGCGCCTATATAAGAGCCCCACGGCCCCGCATCCATTCCCCCCCCGAGCCCCCTTCTCTCTCTCGCCGAGACGCCGTCGATTGCTCGTCGGAGTTCCACCACCACCGGAAGTCGCCGTCGATCGTAGCCACCACCTCCGACCATCATTCGCCACGCCGTCGCCACCAATCGCCTCCGGAGGACCGTCCCCGTCGCCAGGACCACTTCCCCGTCCTCCCCGACCACCGGAACACCTCGCCGTCGCAATCGCCGCTACCGGACTCGCCGGAGTACCCCGACGCCGGCAACCTCCCTCCGTAAGCCCCCTCGACCGTCCGATCCAAATCCCACGGTCCAGATTAGAACGAACTTAAGTCCGAACCGTTTTCTTCTACCGAACGGTCGCCCGCTCTAATTCACCTACCGAACGCCCCCCTTAGCCAATCGGATCGCGCCACGTAGCCCCCTGACCGACGCAAACTTTTTTTCATTTTCTGTTTTGTTTTAATTAACAGAATGTTTTCCAATTTTGTTTTGCTTATATCTTTTAATCTGTTTAGAGTTTTGAGTTGATTCTTTTTGCAATAGCTCACAATTTTCATGTAGTTTCACCCTGTACTTTTAAATTTCAAATTTGAACTATGAAATTTGAATTGAATCAAATTTGCTTAAAATCTTCAAATCTGAATAACTAGAGTTTGAAAATAGATTTTGATATGAATCTTTTTGCTACTGTTTGGTATTAGTTAGGACTATCTTCAGGTATAGTTTGAGGATTTTCATGATATATTTGATTACTGTTTTACCCAAAAAACAGAATCTGCTTATTATTATAATATAGTTTTATAAACTTAATTTTGATTAGTTTGATTTAGAATTTGGTTTTATTTGTTTATTAGGTTCTGTTAGTAAACATTTAGTGTTTTCACTTACTGTTAATAAAAATATAAATTTGCCTAGTTTAATTTTATTTAACATAGGAATCAAAATTTCTTTTCAATTAGGCTTAATTTGACTAAAACAACTAACTAGTAATAGTTTGTTTTCAAACAAAGTTTTCTATATTTTGTTTCTGTTTTCTAAGACAGATTTAATAGTAAATTATTTTTTTTCTGTCAAGAACATGTTTTGTTAACAAATTATAAGTTTAGTTTTACATTCTTTTGTTAATATAACTATAGTTGATTCATATAGTGTTTATCAAAACTTGTATAAACTTCACTAAACTTTTCCCAACAAGCTTAAATTGATTATTCTGTTTATTAATAAAATATTCTATTGTTTTCCTTGTTGTCAACAATTGTTTTGCTAATTCAAAATAGTTTTATTATGTAGTAGTGTTTTCATCATCCCCTTTGGAAAAAACAAAACTTTGTGTGTTTTACTTGCTAGAGACTTTTGTGCATTGTTTGCCTTGTTTGTTTAGTACTTCTTTGCTGAATGTTATGAGTACTTATTTTGGTTGTATGCTTATTTAAGTGCATTGTTTGTTTCGTTAGATTATCCGGAGTGCGAAACTTGTTACCTAGAGTTACTCAAGTACGAAGATCATCAATCAGGCAAGTCACTTTGATCATGTTTTACCCATGTTTTATATGCATTAGTTCTACCATCTCCCCAGTTGCATGCAAGATAGGTTAGTTGGAAACTTGGTTACATAGTAGTAGTATCATGTGGTAGATACCCCTCTCAACCCCTTTGACAACATTGGCCCCGGGAAACGTTGTTTTACCTTTTGCTATGCTATTAGTAGACGGGGTTGGTTGTGTGATTCATGAGAGTTGAGAGAGTTAATAATTTCAAGACCTACATAATGATCAAGATTTCAATACTCCAAGTTTTCAACATACCTCTGGGTGGATGATGGTTGAACGGCGCCCTGGAGAAACCAGTGGTTAGCCTAGGTGATGCTGGAGGTGGCCAGTATTCACGCGGAAAGGTCCACCCAGGCACAAAGGGATGGATGGGTGCTTCAAGACCCAAGGCTTACCTGCACAGCCACAAGTCATTATGGGCTCTGGCTTGGTTGGATATCGTGGTGACCCTGGACAGGCGGTGCTACGAGAGGTAGAAGAACGGTAGGAAAGGATGGGCATCGTCAGAGTCGCAGGGAAACCCTTTGGAAGACCATGTTTTGGTCATCCGTTTCTCAAACACCCTGAAGTGCGAGAAATCAAACGGAGGCGACCAAATCTTGTGGGGAACGTGTGCAAAAACTCTGCAGAGTACTTAAACCTAATCGATTAGCCGTGTCCACGGTTATGGACGACTTGAGCCAAAGGGATTGGAACTTCCGGAACTCTCAACACAAATAATATGATGATGTGGGAATTTAATAATTTTGGGTATGAGAATTGGTTGATGGAACCATCTCATTAATCAACCAACTTAGTAATGCTTTGCTTAGCCCTTTTTCTAGATGTAGGAAAAATTGGCTTTACGCAAAACTTACCACCCCACCTGCCATATAAGCATATAGACTAGCTGATTATTTTCACCCCTCTCTTGTGACTTTGCCGGCATACTCCATATGCTGACCTACACGGCTGCAACGTATCATGTTGCAGAGTATTTTTCCGACCAGGAGTGAGGACACGTTCTATGCTCAGTGAGATGCCCTTGGAGTCGGATGGACTCATCTACCTTCGACGCTTCCGCAAGATTTAGATATTCTCATGAGTTGGCCTTTGGCCACTTTATTGTAATTTTTATCGTAATAAAGAACTCGATATGAGATTTCGATTAATATAATGCTGTGTGATTTACCTTTGATATATACATTGATGTACCGTGTGTGTACCAGCATGATCTTGGGATGGTACGGAAACACCGGAGACTTGACCTTCCAGGTCGGGTCGTTACAGCTCGATACGGGACGCCAAAACCAAATCATGACTTTGGTCGTGTAATACTTTCATGGAAGGTGCGGGTCTTAAGGAATAATTTGAGCAGTACGTTCACAACACTGATCTGGCTCCCTTCATAGAAGATAAGTGCACTCAACACCTCACTCTCACAGAGACATTTACTAAGAAATCTAAATATTTCCCTCGTGAGTCTAGAGTTTCATTTAGTCTCTATAATAATGCTTTCACCATGTCTTTAGACGCAGTCTATGAAGCATGCAAAATTCCACATTGGGGTTCTCTAGATGAACCACCAAAAGGTAAATGTGAGTCATTTTTGAGTAATCTTTGCTGCAGTGAAGCCAGAGGAGTGACACAAGGCAGAATAAAAAGCATCCATTTTCCATCTATACAATACTTTGCACTCTTCAATGGAAAATGCATTGTAGGCAAGTACGATTGTAGCACACCTTGTGCCCATGATTTGAGTCTTATACACACCGTTGTAACGGGAATTAAAAACTACAATTTAGGAACAATTGTTGCATCGAGACTGAATCTCAATGCTGCTAACGATAATTTCTATGGTGGGATTTATGCCTCCCACCTAACTATGAATTTGGGAGTGTCCCCTTGGCCTAATGATCCTATCTTACCTAACCAGTACGGAGACTTTGATGCCATGAAATGCCATAGATTCCGTAAGGGAGTAGTTAATAACTATACTTTCATGCCCAAGATGCGATCCTATCCTTATTTCGGCACTAGGGCCTCGACAGGGATAGTAGCACATCTCGTCGTGTTGAAAGAATGGATATCATTACAAGTTCATGTACAGAAGAGTTGAGTAAATGGAATTGGCTTACACTCGCCACAAGCTACATCAAGATCACATCAATACAACAACATACTCAAACATCATATAGAAGAGCAGGGTCCGACTACAGACGAAATCAAACGATAGAATGACCTCCATCCTTGCTATCCCAGTCTGCCACCTGGAACCCATCCTAGATCGATGAAGAAGAAGAACTCCAAATCAAAACAAGCATCACGCTCACGTCAAATCATCGCATTACCTGTACCTACAACTATTGTCGTAGTAATCTATGAGCCACAGGGACTCAGCAATCTCATTTCCAAGGGTATCAAGACAATAAAGCTTAATGGGTGAGGTATGCTTACGTGGTGAGGCTGCAGCAAGCGACTAAGCATTTATTTGAGTGGCTAAATTACAAATACAAAAAGTAAAGTGTGGTGGTCTACGCATAATTAACATGAACTAGTAATGATCACTAAGTGTTCCTGAACAGCTATTTACGTCAAGCATAACCCTACCGTGTTCTCTCTCGGATAAGGACTCACGAGAAGAGACAGTCACGGTTACACACACAGTTGGTGTATTTTATTAGAGTTTACTTCAAGTTTGCTATGACCAGGTGTTAAACAAAGTTTCCAAGTTTGCCACATAACCACGGGCACGACTTTCTGAAAGATTTAACCCTACAGGGATGCTCCAACTCATCCATCACAAATTAACCTCATGCCATGAGAATAACCTCGACCACGGATCTCGTGATCATCCTAGGCAATTCCAAAGGAAATCCGACACCTCGAGATAGCCCGAAGAAGATCAGAGTTCCTCATGCAAGACATTCGAGAAAGGTAAAACAAATCCAGCAAGGTCGCCCGACATGTGGATGAACCCGATAGGAGCTATGTATCTCGTTGTCAGGACACGACCGGATAAGCACAGCGTACAGTGGCCTGATAGAAATATCCCGAGCTGCCCCGGGTTGGCCTCGCACGCGGCTCTAGTTTGCAAATACTCATGAGGAGCACTGGCCCGGGGGTTGATTAATTATCCATGGGGTCCGGAAAGTCCCTATGCAATTTTATTAGTTATTAGGAAAATGTAGTACCTGTAACATCCCAAACTTTGGAATGTTATAATAATTATTAGAATGATTGTTTGTTTGTTTGAGTGATTGAAAGTGAGTGAAATTTGAAACTTTTTGAAACTTTTGAAAGTTTGATGAGAGGGAATGAAATGACTTTCCCAAAGCTTTCACTCTGCATTTTGATCAACAGGAATTCAAATTCATCACAAAACCCCAGAGTGAAGATGACATGACTTCTTCCATTTTAAGAAATGAAACAGGATTTGAAACTGGTTTGACTTCCATTTGAAAATATTTCAAATTCAGAAACTTTATGCAACTCAATGATTTTCATGAGAGAGGATAATATGACTTCTTCAAATTATATGAAATATGAGTTGGAAGTTTAAAATAAAGCTTTGAAAAGTGAATGTGAAAAACCTCTGGATTTTCTTTTGGAATTATTTCATATTGGATCCTATTCAAATTTCAACATATTCAAAACCCCTTGTCAAATATTTTGAGAAGAGTAATATGACACTCCTAGCCAGGGGCATCTTGGTGAAATATTTGAGAAATAAAAACCAGGGGTTGTTTTGAAAATAATTGCAAAAGGATTTAAAAGCAAATAGGCCATTTGTGAGAATAATATTTTTTCGAAGTGTTCAAATAACAGAATAAAAATGTTAAATAAATTGCATTTATTATTCTGTTAATTTTGATATAAAATTTGACTATATTTGGAATTTAATCAATAGTGTTAAAGTAGTTCTACTGCACTGTTTTTGAAAAAAAAAGAAAAATGTTTAAAAGCCTTTAAGACCGCCGGCCCACCTGCCCTTTTTGGCCTCCCGAAATCCCTCCATGTCGGTCGCCCGATGCCGCAAACCCCGCCTCCCTCTCGCTGACGCGTGGTCCCCACCACCCGACCAAAAACCCCGCCGGTCACCTTCCTCCTCCATCCCCTCCCCTAATCTCGCCGGCGACGATCCTCCCCTGATCTCGCTCCTCCTTTCCTATTCTACCACCCGAGGCCGTCTATAAGAAGCCCTGCCACCCCTCGACCCATCCCCCATCTTTGCCCCAACCCCCGTGCTCTCCCCTCACCGGAATCCCTCGCCGGACCCGAGCGTCGCCGCCGCGCCCCTCCTCCCCTAGCGCGTTACCCAGACCACCCCGCCGCCACCCGAGCCCTCCAACGACCTCGCCGCACTCTCCCGCACCTCCCCATCCCCTGCCAAAGCCCCGGACCCCCCCAGAGCCCTAGTGCCAATGCCATCGCCGGAGTTGGAATCCCCACCGAAGCTCAAGGAGCTCGTGGTCGTCGCCTCCATCGCCCCCGAGCCCCTCCGATGCCGCCATTGTCTTTGCCGTCCTCTCCCGCGTCGAACGGAGCCAACGCCATCGCCGGAGACCCCCTGGAGCCGTCGCTCGCTTCGTTCCCGAGCCACCACCGTCACCGGAGCCCTCGCCGGACTTCACCATCGCCGCGGTGAGCCTCCACCCCCTCTCAACCCTCTGATCTGGATCCGACGATCCAGATTAGATTTAATTAAAGCAGCGAACCGTTTTCCCTTAGTGATCGGTCATCCGCCCGCAAACCCTCTCGCGCACCCCTTTGACCAATCAGGAAGTGCCACATAGCCCCCTGGCCGATGGAATGTCAGTTTTTCTTTTTTCTGATTTGTTTAGAAAACAGAGTAATTCCAAATTTTCTTTTGTTTATATCTTTTAATCTGTTTAGTGTTTTGAGTTGAATCTTTTTTGCATTAGCTCACATTTTTCATATAGTTTCCCCCTGTAGTCTTAGATTTTAAATTTGAACTATAAAATTTGAATTTAATCAAATTTGCTCAAATCACTCAAATCTGAATAACTAGAGTTTAAAAATAGATTTTGATATGAATCTTTTTGCTACTGCTTGGTATTAGTTAGTACTATCTTATTGCTTAGTTTGAGAATTATTTGGATAAATTTTGATTAGTGTTCTAGCTATAAACAGATTCTTCCTATTAGTTAGTATAGTTTTATTTATTTAGTTTTTAGTTAGTTTCAATTAGATTTAGTTTTATTTTGTTTAGTAGGTTCTGTTGCTTAAACATTTAGTGTTTTACTTACTATTAATAAAAATATATAAAATTTGTTTAGTTCATAAAATTTTATTGTAGGGACCTATACCCTTTTTCAAATAGGTATAGTTGATTTCAAGCAAATTAGTTAGTAATAACTCTTTTAACAAAAGTTTTAAGTAATTAGATTCTGTTTTCAAATAAAGTTTCAATAAATCTTTTTTTTGTTAAGAAATGTTTTGTTAATAAAAATAGTTTAGTTATTATAGGAAACCATATTCTTCATCATTAGGTAATGTTTATAAAACAACTTAGATTTAGTAGAAATCCTTTTCACAAAAAATTTAGATGATTTAATTCTGTTTTATAATAAATATTTTATTAATTATTTTCTGTTAACTATTAGTTTGGTTACAAAAATATAGTTTTTTTTTAGTAATGGTTTAGCCACCTAAAATTTAGAGTCCATTGCTTTGCTTTGTTATGTTTTGATATGTTGCTCTAGTATTGCTAGTTGGAACACTTATGTTGTTTAGGATGTTGTTTTCATAGTTTTACTTGTTCTTCAAAAGTAATTATTTTTGCTAGTAAAATATTTACTAAAATATTTTTGTTGTATTTTACTTTGTTATTGTTTTGTTACTATTGAAAATAATTGTTTGTAGGGGAAAACTACCTTAGTTGCTTTTATGAAAACTTTGTTGATTTTAACTTTTGTCTTAAGTATTTCCTTCATCACCACCTTAGTTGTGTTGATGTAGTTTTGTCATTTGAGTTTTGTCTTAAGTATTTCCTTTCATCACCACCATGTTGCTTTTGGTTTTTGTGTTACTTCTTGATTGTTAGAATTGATTGCTAGTATGATTGCTTATGGATGCAATGTTTGATATTATATAGATTTTCATCGGAGAGTGACAAATAGTCTATCAAGTTATTTCTGAGAACGATCTTTATCTTCATCAACAGTACAGGCAAGTTCACTTTGACCATTTTTTTCATACCTATGTTTTATTGCATGTAGTGACATCATTCAACAAATCCCTCCCATAGTGTTATTGAAATTCTTGTAGTCGAGTAGAATGCATGAGGTAGGAACCCACCACTTGTTACTAAAGCCCTGGGAACGCTAGTTAGTGCAATGCTATGCTAAAGTAGACGGGGTCTGGTATGAGTGTTCGTGAGTGGTGTGAGAAGGAGGACTCCACGTCAAAACAACGACTTCATGAAGGCTTCTTCAAAGACTTGCATATTCAAGACCTCAAGACTTCGAGACTCGAGAAACAAGTTTTTTCAATACACACTACTGGGTGAGGGATGGTTGAAACGGTACCCTAGAGAAACCAGTGGATTTGCCTAGGTGTTGCTGGAGATAGCCAGTATTCCCGCGGAAAGCCTCACCCAGACTCAAAGGGAAGGATGAATACTTCATGCCCGGAAGCTTACATGTGTAGCCACAAGTCATTATGGGCTCTGGCTTGGTTGATCTTTGTTGTGACTTTGCTGGGCAGTGCTACGAGATGTAGTCGACGTTAGGATTGGATGGGCACTGTCGGACAGTCAGGGAAACACTTTGAAAGACCATGTTTCGTTCATCTGGTTCTCAAACACCAGGCAGTGCGAGGACTTACCAGGAGGGAACGAATCTTGTGGGTAAAGTACACAACACTCTGCAGAGTTAAACCTAATCTATTAGCCGTGTCCCCGGTTATGGACAATTTGAGCTTCTAGACTTGGATCTATCTCTGAACTCTCAACACTGGACTGATAACTAATTGTGGGAAACTTATGATACTTATGGGCATTGAGACATTGGTTGGCGGAACCATGTCATGATAGGTAACTCCATAGTGAAATTCCTGATATTCCTTTGTTGTAGGAAAATACAATCAGCTTTTACGCAAAAACTCAGACACAGAGTCACAAAGCCTTTGCATATAGCATAGCCTTTATTCTTCTGTCTACTATGGTGATCTTGCCAGTACATTTAATGTACTGACCTATATGGCTGCAACGTATCATGTTGCAGATACTCTTCTACGACGGGTAAGAGTACGATTCAGGGTTACGGTCCGCACTCAACTTGCTGTTGGTGTTATTGGGACTCCACTCCCGTTGACTGTATCCGCTGCTATTTTATGGTATATATCAGTTTTACGTTAATTACATGTGATTGCAATTTGATATATACATTGATGTACTGTGTGTGCCAGCATACTGATCCAGGGATGGCACAGAAAACACAGAGGCTTGACTCGTTTTGAGTCGGGTCGCTACAGTACCAATGTTGGGCCTTGTCAGACAAGCTTTATCCTAAAACGAAAATCAAGGGGGTCCCCATAACAACCCCGAGCATGTTAGGAGCGCTCAATTATGGAACATAACACTGGTTCACAAGTAACTAGGGTGGCAAGAGTGGAACAAAACACCGAGAAAAAGGCCAAGCCTTCCACCCTTCACCAAGTGTATATGTGCATTAAATTAAATAGCAACAATATTGTGATATCAAAATATCCATGTTGTCAGATGGAAGCAATTGCACCTGCAGCTAGAAACGCTATAAGAAGGCTGAGCAAGCAGTAACATAGCCAAACAAAGGTTTGCTGGGATGTGTAAGGGTTAGAGGCTTATCATGGCAATGTCGGGAGGCTAGGCAAACAAGTGGTAGGTAGCGAGACATAACGATAAAGGCAGGACAACTAGCATAGCAATGATAGTAGTGGTATAAAGGGAAATGTGTCATCTTGCGTGAGATCCTGCTCGGAAGAAGAACGAATCCATGAGGAAGACAAGCCAAAGTAGTCGAACGAATCCTCACACTCCGAACGCTTTCAGAACTCTATCGAGAAGAAGCAATCCGAAAACAACAATCAACACACGGTACACCACAACATATGCAAGACATGATGCGCAATAAAATATGATGCATGTCCGGTTTAATATGCAACGCATGGCATGGCATGGCAAGAACAACAAACAACTACTACATATTAAGTAAATCTCAATATGCAATGATTTGCATATTGATGAAACTCCACGTTCGAATTACTTAGTTCACTCCCGTTTAGGTACACATCAATGTCAAATGTTGTTAGGCATGACAAGAGGTGAAGCACAAACAACTACATCAACTAGGCTTATTAAATGAGGCCGGAAGCAACACATATCATTTCCAACATGACCTCATGATCCAATTAAGGTTTCGGTACTGTTCTGCCCTAATCACCATTTTAGAGTTATTAAACAGAAAATAAAATGTCACCATGAGATTCTACACATTTTTCTAGTCAAGTTACATATGTAAAACATTTACAACGGAGCTACGGTTAATTAGTTATGAAATAAATCCTTTTACCATGGCATTAATGCAAAAACAATGAAAACAGTAAGTTAATCATATTAAACACATGTAAGGGTTGGAAATTGTGAATCTACACGAAATTCTAGTCAACTTTCATATATAAAGTTTTTTACATACGATGCCCGGTTGGTGAGTTATTAAATGCATGAAGTGTAGGGTCTTTTCTGAAAAAACTGAAATTCACTGGTTAATTATTAAAATCGCAGCAGGGAAAAAACACGTTGGGCCGAAACTGGCTAGCCCAACAGCGAATAGCGCGAGCGCAGCATAGTATAATGCGCCCACGAGCGAGGGTTAGGCGCTCTAAACTTCACCATGTCGAGGTTGGCCCATGTAGCTGCAGCGACACTGGGCCTTGCTAGGTGAGGCCGGGTGGCCCACGCGGCTGCTGGCAGGGGCGAGCTGGGCCGGCGGGGCTGCTGGGCCCATGCGGGCATGCATGGTCAACGCGGGCAGAGGCTTTGTTCTCCCCCATGAAGCAGAGGAGGTGGTGGCGCTGGGGCAACTCCGGCAATGGTGCAGCGGCCTAGAGGCGAGGATGAGGCGGGGCGAGGCCTGGAACGGACAGATCGGAGGCGGGGCGACCGGATCCGGTGGTCCTGGGAGTGGCGAGGGTCACGGCGGCCGGTGGCGGAGCTTCGGGCACCCATTGCGGCTGGGTTCCTGCGGGCAGAGGCGGAGAGAGAGAGATTAGAGGAGGGAGAGGAGAGGAAGGAGAGGGAGGAAGAAGAGGGAAGGCCACGGGAGGAGCTCGCCGGCGTCGGGGCTCGTCGGAGCTCCGACGGCGGCCGACAACGGTTGGCGCGACGGGCGCGGGATTTAGGGCGGCGCTCGGGTCTGGCTTCTGAGCGGATCGGAACGAGGCCTGGTGGCTGGTAGCGCTGGGTGGAGCTGTGTGGCTGTGGGAGGACCTCTGGGCCGTCGGATCTGAGATCTGGCGGTCCAGATCGAGTGGAGTTTGGCTGGCTATGGATGGGTGGCTACGGAAAATGATGTGGGAGGATAGGGTGGCGGTGCAGGAGCGGGTTAGGGCGGAATTTGAGGGGGATTTCTATGGTTTGGTCTAAAAATGAACTAGGTGGTTAATATAGGCAGGAGTTAGGAGTTAGGGGAGGTTTTGCATCGTTTCGAGCCCTCCGATCGAGATCGGATGGCTCCGGTTGGAGGGGGTTAGCTAGGTGGGCTAGTGGGATGTGGAGAGGGGTTGTGGGCTGAGGACAGAGGGAGGTTTTGAGCCCGTAACATGAGTTTTCAAAACACCGAAAACATTTTACAGATAAACCGATGACCGCACTGCTACAACTGACCGTTGGGGTATCAAACGACCTCTGATTGTGACGAAATTTGGCAGGGCGTCTACCTACAATATAACAAGACCGCATGCCAACTTTCGACGTGATCCAAGAATATTTTTCACGAGCTTTAAAAACGGTTTCTTTTAAATGATGCCGCAGGCGCGTGCATGTGTGGTTGTTCTCGAAATGGGCAACGGCAAGAAAAGAAGGAACCGGCGACTACGAACGGATGCAAGTTTTCGGAAATTAGTGACGATGCTATGCAGGCGATGCGAATGATGCTATGATGAATGCAATAACCAAACGAAACACAAGACGAGAATGGAATACAAGGGGAATCTTCTAGAGCGTCCGTCCCGGGCTGTTACAACTCTCCTCCACTACATGAGGATCTCGTCCTGAGATCTAAGAATGAGAAGGGGAAGAGAAAGAGCAAGAGGTAAACTTAGTTGCTTCTTTGACAAACGAGTGAAACCGATGAAACATGAAGGTTGGAAAGGGATGAAGAACAACGTGAGGAACAAGCAAGAATTCAAAAGAAATTTCGGCAGCACTTCGGTAGGATAGAGAGGAAAAATTTGATATGAAGGAAAGAACTTGAACATAGAACACAACACTCCGGTAAAATGAATAAGCAATAAAGAACATGATCTTAACAAGGCAAGATGATAGATTGAAGAGAGCAACATCACAAGGCCTCCGTAATAAGAGAATAGAAACTGGATTGATGGAAGGAAAAGAACGGATAAGAAAATGACAACTTCCAGCACAAATGAATTTGAGAAGGATAGGTTGAACATAGTTGATGGAGAATCAACAATGAAAAGAATAGCTTGTTACGGGCTTATGGAAAACATCTCAAAATTACGAGGTGACAACCTGCCACAACAGAAACAATTGATTGCTTGAGAGCAACAAGATATGCAAAACTTCTTTCACCAAGAGGAGAAGGAGGAAACTTGGATCATTAAAGACACCATGATAGCAACAATCCTTAGGAAATGCTTTAGGTGACATCCAACCCAAGATAACTCCGAGAAGACATGATGGGTTTACTTATCTCATTCTTGACAATTTTCCTTCGAGACTCCACATAATTAAGAATTTAATAAAACCATCTCAAAAGACCAGGAAGAAGGAATTGAACTTAGAATTCAAGCTAAAGAATACTCGAGCACCTCCAACAAGAATCTTGAAGAACACTTCGAGAAGAATTACATCATTAACAAACCACCATGAAGGACCTCTTGGGGAAGACCGGGATGAAAGGACGATCAAACGAATGTGGTTGAAAAGAATAGATTATGATGTTGCAAAGATTTAGATGAAGCTTCACGAAGAGATGCTTGAGAAAAAATGGAACTCCGGAAAGATGAACAACTTATAACCAAGAATTTGATGACATGAACACTCTGGAAGAAGGATTTAAATCACCTTGATGAAACTATAATAAGAATTATGTTATGCTTATCCTTCATCAAGTTAAATTGATGACAAGCAACGGATTTCGCACACCACTTATTCTTGTTGAAAATAATAGAAGACAAGGAGAGAGAGATCACAAACTTGAAGAAGTCTTGAACGAGAACCCCAGTAAGAATTAGAAACAAAAGAGGATAATACAAATGAATGATATAACATGAGAACGAAGAGAGCATGATCCACCTAATAGAAAACTTGAATGAAGCACCGGAATAATTGTGATACGAACGAAGGAACAACAATTGAGAAGAATTTGAGAACGAAAGATGAAACCTGAGAACGAAGAAATCTTCTGAAATGAAGGCCTTCGAAGGATCGAGAAATGGAAACAATTCTAAAATGCACCAGATAGATATGGGAGGAATTACTCATGATCGAAACAATTTGAGAGAAAAGATAGAGGCTTGAACCCTAAATCTTCAAGAGAATGGGCAAAGATTTAAGATAAACTCTCCTTCGGTCTTCAGTGATGAGAATGATGACGAGAAACAACACCATGAATTTCTAAGATACTCCGGAATAATGAATAAAGAACGGTTGAGCCAATGATGAAACTAATTCGAAGCGATCTTGGATAATGAATATGATTGATGAAAATCATTCTTACGTCATATTGAGAAGAACTTCAAGACATCTTTGGAAAGAATAAAAGAGCCAGGGAAAATCCTGGGGAGAAAGATGTGGGTTATGGGCCCACTCAGAAGAAACCACCGTTGAAAGATTGATTAGAAAGACAAATTGCACCGTTACAACGAAAATATGATGAGGTGAGAACCTCGAAATAATTTGAAAGGATTATTGAATGCAAGCATGAAACTTCTGAGATATCTTCAGCACTCTAGATAGAATAGAAAAGGAATAAACAAGAGAGGCTTGGAAAAGAATTTCCAACATGGGCAATCATTGAACGAATGAGAAGGGATATGATGAACACCGAGAGCTTGAATAGAATCCACCGAAGAAGAATAACAACAAGGACAAAGAATATGAGGGTAGATCTTGAAATTGAAACTCCTGAGAATATCCACAAGGAATCACCAGATACAATATGAAGAAATGATAGCGGAAACATTGATGAAGAGAAAACACTTGGATGAGAATTAATCATTGAAGAGAAAGGGCGGTAGCGTGGGGAAAACAAAGAAAACTTGGAACAGATGAGACAAACTCTGGAACAAAATATGAAGATCCGTCTTGCAAATATGGAAGAGGATAGAATTCACTTGAAGAGAGCACACTGGATTAAAAGAATTGATATGACAACTTGATTGAGCCAAATAATTAGCAATCCCACAGAAATATGAGAACACTACTTAGCAAAGATATGAAATCACCACTTGACATCGAAGCAACTCAAATTACCATACTCCACAAAACAATGGATGATGCTTACGAAACAAGCCCGAACAAATACATGACAAAGATTATGTTTGATATTTTCGTGGCATGGTTCGCATGGGCTCGATCTTATAGTAGCCATCATGTACAAGGCAGTGCACACGACATACGAAGCATCCCCGAGTCATAGCAAGCTACAGGGACTCTTTAAGACACAACGAGAACCGCTGTAAGAAAGACCGTGAACAAACGAATCCACTAGATGTCGAACCCCAACCTCACATCGTGATCTATTGGAAGATAGCCTAGGTAACTACTTGAATTCCCACCTAAGAACTTTCGAAATCTTCCGGTTATGCAATCAGCTCCACGGATACAAGGAGAAAAATCCATCACTCAAGTCCTAACAATAATACTACGCTCCAATGTAACACATCCGTCAACATATAACCAGAGGTCTTAGAAACTCATCTATCTCGGACCCTCGGAAACACAACGATACTAAGAATGGCAGTACATCCGAACTCTCTCCACCAGTACTGGGGATGTCGGACTCCTCTCGCCACTACTAGTATTGAAGCAATTTCGAACATCCTCCATCGTGAGATACTAAGGAAACTGAACGATAACGATGTGTCAAGAATCCCTTGGATCTCTACTCCTCGATAACAGGAGGCACCAAGTACAGAACTCTGTCACATCGGCATCATACAGATTCCAAAATATCCGCGTGATCCTAAAAAAATTTTGAGTGAGAAGAGGGTAGAATCAAAATTCCTAGGTCGTAATTCCTCACCAGATCATAGAAGAGGAGTAAAAAGAATCCTACTCTCCGATATAACTAGACTCAAAATAGTTTCCCACTAGACTCGACTCGACCAAGTTTGATCAATCAAGGGAGATCCTAGGTTGGTACAGGCTCTGATACCAACTTGTCATCCCCAAGATGCGATCATATCCTTATTTTGGCACGAGGGCCTCGACAGGGATAGAAGCGCATCTCGTCGTGTTGCAAGAATGGATATTATTGCAAGTACATGTACAGAAAAGATGAGTATATGGAATTGGCTTACACTCGCCACAAGCTACATCAAGATCACATCAATACAACAACATACTCAAACATCATACAGAAGAGCAGGGTCTGACTACAGACGAAATCAAACGATAAAATGACATACATCCTTGCTATCCCAAGCTGCCGCCTAGAACCCATCCTAGATCGATGAAGAAGAAGAACTCCAAATCAAAACAAGCATCACCCTCACGTCAAATCATCGCATTACCTATACCTGAACTATTGTTGTAGTAATCTGTGAGCCACAGGGACTCAGCAATCTCATTTCCAAGGGTATTAAGACTATTAAAGCTTAATGGGTGAGGTATGGTTATGTGGTGAGGTTGCAGCAAGCGACTAAGCATTTATTTGAGTGGCTAACTTTCGAATACAAAAAGTAAAGTGTGGTGGTCTATGCATAACGAACGTGAACTAGTAATGATCACTAAGTGATCCTGACCACCTACTTACGTCAAACATAACCCCACCATGTTCTCTCTCGGATAAGGACTCACGAGAAGAGACAGTCACGGTTACACACATAGTTGGTATATTTTATTAGAGTTTACTTCAAGTTTTCTATGACTAGGTGTTAAACAAAGTTTCCAAGTTTGCCACATAACCGCGGGCACGACTTTCCGAAAGATTTAACCCTGCAGGGATGCTCCAACTCATCCATCACAAATTAACCACACGCTGCGAGAATAACCTCGACCATGGATCTCGTGATCATCCTAGGAAATTCTGAAGGAAATCCGACACCTCGAAATAGCCTGAAGAAGATCAGAGTTCCTCACGCAAGACATTCGAGAAAGGTAAAACAAACCTAGCAACGCCACCCGACGTGTGGACGAACCAGATAGGAGCCGCGTATCTCGTTCTCAGGACACAACCGGATAAGCACAACATACAGTGGCCTGATAGAAATCTCTTGAGTTGCCCCGGGTTGGCCCCGCACACGGCTCTAGTTTGGACCAACACTCATGAGGAGCATTGGCCCGGGGGTTGAGTAATTATCCATGGGGTCCAGAAATTCCCTATGCAATTTTATTAGTTATTAGGCGAATGTAGTACCAATGTTGGGCCTTGCCAGACAAGCTTTTATCCTAAAATGAAAATCAAGGGGGCCCCATAACAACCCCGAGCATGTTAGGAGAGCTCATTTATGGAACATAACACCGGTTCACAAGTAACTAGGCGGCAAGAGTGGAACAAAACACCGATTGGTAACAAAATTGTCTCTTCATTGGTAACAAGATTGTCACTTGAATTTGCGGTAGTATCACCTGTGGCTTTGTATGCAGCGATTGACTTGTCATGAAGGTCTTCTTTGTCCTTGAGTGACATTTCATGAGCAACAATCCAACCAGTGACTTTAGTGGGCTTGAGATCTTTGTAGTTTGGCATCATTTGGATCAATGTGCACACGGTGTCGTAATTTACATCCAAGGATCTAAGGATCTTCTTGATGATGAATTTATCGGTCATCTCTTCCCTTCCTAAGTCGGCTGACAAGGTCACCTACCCGGGGTAGGGTCAAGGACCAGACATCTAGGGCCTACCTGGGTCCCCACACGATCAGGAGAGTCTCTGGACTACTTTGGCATTCTGACAATTCTTTTAGATCCACTCGGATGCTTGGAACTCACTCGGACGTCATTCAGCCAAACTTCATCTCTCGGACGAGAAGAAGCAGAGGCGGCGCAGGAGCTACAACATACATGAGACTAAACTCACGTAAAGTGTTGTGGATATGACGTTACGTGTAACGCCCCTAGTTAACCCAGCCGTTTCGAGTAACTCATGTAGTTACCATCATTAATTACCATAGTAATGGTGCTCGACAGGAGGTGGCGTACTCTATATAAGCCACCCCCTCGCACCAGAGCAAGGGTTACTGTCGGTGCACGACAACTATGGGACCACGAGGATCTCTTTGTGGTTTAGTGGGGAGAAGGTAGGTACAAAGAGCAGATCAGGCGAACGACATTAGGGGATGTTTTTACCAAGGTTCTGGCCGCTATGTAGCGTAAAACCCTACTCCTGCTTCAGTGTATTATCGGTATTTTCGAGGTTCCAACTACAGGAGCACTACGAGCAGCTGCTACGCGCGTGAGCTAGAAGATGGGAGCCAAAAAAGCCCTCTTTCATAATGCCTTGGGCCTCCTTTTATATGACTAAGGGGATCCCAATAGTGGCGTACAGTGTGCGCATGGGGCGCACAGTGCTATGATACCTAACCCTGGCAGAGTGGGACAAACGCATTTAATGCTCCGTCAGCGCCCCTGACCTTCTACGGGATGGGACAGGGGCCCGTCCCATCTGCACCGCTTAGCCTCTCCATCGCCAACACTTTGACATGTATCCTGGTAGTCGACACCTGGCCTCCGTGCTGGCAAGGTGGCGGGTCTTGCCAAGTGTCGTTCTTGCCGGGGCTCTGCAGGCTACCCCCGGCAAGATCTAGGCGGGGTTCCATCCCTTGGCCTTCGGTCTTGTGTTCGTTGACTAGAGTGTTCTCTTGACGTCTTCGCACTTGCTTCCAGTAGTCCTCCGGTGGGCGTTGCCACACGCATGGCTACAAGTGCCCGTGCACAAGTATGGGGTACTAATGGACCTGATCCTTAGTACACCGACAGGAGCCCCTGGGCCTAGGCCACACATGGTGCGAGGCGTTGTTGGGCTAGGCCCAAACAGTGCACGGGCACGCGTGGCAGGGGTCAGCAATTGCAATCATTCCGCTTACTACGCCACCGCACGATGTGCGTTAAGTTTGCGACATGGGAGGCATGCGCCGAGTGGCCATAATTATTTCAATTACTGCGTCAGGTCGTTTCTGCCACGCGCGCCGCATGCATAGAGGAGAATCAACAATGGGCGCCCGTGACTTAAAGCCCCGGCCGTGGCAGAAACTGCAGCGCCATGGATTGGAGGAACAGGGCGGCCGTCTGTTCGCCCCATGAACGTGGGTGGCGCTATTGGCGGAAATGGGCGGCGACTCTTGGAGCGAGGGAGAGCTAGCCCCCGCCCTCCCCCCTATAAATTGGGGGGGGGGGAGCGAAGGCAAGGCTCATCCATCTTTCTTCCTCATTGAGCAAAGACCTTCCAAGCCTGCCCTTCTACACCTTCCCGATTTTGAGTATTACCCGCCGTTGGCTATGGCTGGGCAACGAGGGCGGCCTCTGTCTTAGCTGCCGCGAAGAGAGCTCGAGCGGCACTGGAAGTTCCTCCTCGAGTGACAGTGACGAGGAGGACAGTGGTGAAGACGACAATGACAAGTCCGAGCTCCAGGCCGTCAAGTCGGAATACGACGACCTAAGCTCTGACTAGTCGCTGGCCGCATCATCATTGCCAGCTCATACCTCTCCCTTTCCCATGCGGAGCGACCTTGCTGGGGGTCCTTGTCCTTGGCACTACCTCATCTTCCAGCTGGATCCTGTTGCAGCCCCGTGGACTTCGGCTTTGTCTTCCCTTCTGGACGCGCTGCCCTCCATGCCATGCTAGTCCCGAAGGGATCAGGCTGGGCTTCTGCCGGGGGCCTATCCCTATCTTTTTCTTCTTGTAATCTACCCCTAGGGGAGAAAGTCAAATAAAGATGTACTATGGAAAAGGCATTGTCCCATGTAAATTTTATTTCCTTTAAATGAATGCATGCTACTCCTCTTGTTTGATTTCCCTCTGTATGGTGTATTCCCTACGCTTTATCGGAAAACTTGTCGGCGTATGCAGCACCGCCACGAGAGCTTTGAGGAATGGATCCTTAGCAGCCTACTAGCGATGCCGCTGCCGGCAAGACGTCTTGGCTCTTTTAGTGCAGCCACCTAAACTATTGAGCGGACTCGAAATAGAGCAAGGGCGCAACCAATTGTTACAAGTTCCCCTTACGTTTTTAGTGTAGCCACTTAGACTGTTGAGCGTACTCGAAACAGAACAAGGGCGCAACTGATCATAGCAAGGTTCCCTCGCGTGCAGATTTTCCATACAAAAGTTTAAAATCATCCAAGGACAAAGATGACCTCATAGTAAAGGTTTACTTAGATTTTTGCAACTTAACTTTTTTGTTGTCGTACTCCTTCCCACAAGGTGCCAACTTCGAACGTCACCTGTAGGTGTCCACACCACCTCTTCCCCACGACAAACTTGTGCGCGAGAGAACCTTCTATCCCTTAAGAAAAAGAAAGAAGAGAAAATAGAGGTATAGAAACTTGGCAGTTCGTTAGCACTTGCTGGGAATCATCGTAATGCAACATCTTAGATAAACATGCATGTAAAGAAAACATGGGAATCGACAAGAGTTGCAAGACGCCCGATCTTATTCAACTATGCACAGGGTCTACGCCTGGCTTTGTACAAAGTATGACATGCCATGCCGGCAAGCCTTGTACAAAAGGTGGTTGCCTAGAGGCCTGGCAACCGTGCCTTATGGATAGAACTTCTGAAGATGTTCGATGTTCCAGGAGTTGCTCACTAAGATGCCATCTTTGGTCTCCATGCAGACTGCACTAGGCCTGGTGACTCGTACTACTCGATAAGGGCCTTCCCACTTTGGCGTAACCTTGCTTGAATTCTTGGCCAACTGAGCGCACTGAAGAACAAGGTCGCCTTCCTCAAAACTCTGGGCATGAACTTTGCGGTTGTGGTAGCGGTGCAAAGCTTGCTGGTAGCATGCATCTCGCATAGTAGCCCGAACACGATCTTCCTCAAGGAGCATCACGTCGTCTTGGTGCAACTACTCTTGCTCAAGATCATCATAAGCGAGCACTCGAGATGACCCATATATGAGTTCTGTTGGGGAGAACTGCATCCGCCCCGTACACCAGGGAGAAGGGTGTCTGGCTGGTGGCTTGACTTGGCGTTGTTCTAATCGACCAAAGAACCGCCGGTAGCTCCTCAATCCAGCGTCTTCTGCACTTGTGCAGCCAGTTGAAAGTTCGCGTCTTAAGCCCTCGCAGCACTTCACCATTTTCCCTTTCTGCATGGCCATTGCTCCTTGGTTGAGCGACGGAAGGAAAGAAGATCTTGCCGCCAAGATCTTGGACGTACTGATGAAGGTGCGGCTTGTGAACTACGTGCCGTTATTCCTGATGACCCTGCTTGGTACACCAAAACGGCAAACTAGTCCTCTGAAGAACTTGATGGTTCATTGTGCTATCACCTTTCTCACTACTTCCACTTCTGGCCACTTTGTGAACCTATCGATCGCGACGTACAAGTACTCAAAGCCCCTAGTGGCATGGGGAAAGGGGCCCAAGATGTCGAGCCCCCAGACCGAAAATGGGCAGGAAAGAGGGATTGTCTGAAGAACTTGAGCTTGTGGATGTAGCCTCTTTGAATGGAAAGAGGGATTGTCCGAAGTCGGCCTTGATTTTGACCAACTCCTTGGACAGGAGCTGGCATTTCTCATCAATGGCGCTTCGGGCAGGTTGTTGTGCAGCCAAATTGGCATTTAAGTCACCCAATTGTGACCCGGCTTCAGTTAAGGTTTCCTGTGACACATCAAAGCATAGAATAAACGGGCAAGTCTCAAACAGATTGCAAGAAATATGCGTGACACTTGGGGGATAATGTCTATTTTCAGAAGTTTGGCATGAAAGTCCCGACTCAACTTTGAACAAGATTGAGCTGACCCTTGGGGGCTAGTATTGGCTCTCTTATTTCTCTTCTAAGAAGTTCCAGTTCAAAATTATCAATCATTGAGCCGACCCTTGGGGGTTATATACTGGTTTTCATAACGAGGATGATCATAAAAGTCCCGGCTCAACCTTTGGAAAGATTAAGCCGGCACTTGGGGGCTACATAAGGATATAAGGAAAAAGGAATACCTCATATTTCTTCTTCATGAGGTTAACCAGCTAGAGCTCCATATCCTGGCTTGTGGATAGCCGGTTCATATAGCCAACATGAAGCTCCTCGGCTGTCATCTTCTCTAAAGTAGAGGGTTCAAACTCCAATTTCCTTGAAGCTTCAGCCGGTTCATTATGCTTGGTCAGCACGTGAGCCGGGGGAGAGTGAAAGCCAGCACCAGTAATCACAACGTCTGGAGCGCTGGTGTCCTTGGTCACCTGGCCAGGGCTCAGTGGTTTGGAAGGGTTCCTTGGCGGGCTTTCTGGAATGACACCGTCAGCAGCCGGCTCCGCAGATGTTGCTGGGAGGTCCACATCCGGCCGCGGCTCATCCGACTGGCCATGCTCCGGCTCTTGGGCAGCAGGTCAAGGGGAGGACCTATTGGTTTTTTTGTGCTTGGCTTGAGCCCTGAAAAGCACGAAGATCAGAACCCAAGGGTTACAACTGCTAAGAGAACTGAATGCAAGATTAGAGGAAACACTTACAGCGGATTAATCTTGGGAGGCGGTAGGGCGGTCGTCGTAGAGTCGCCAGAGGAAGGTGACATCTGAGAGATAATTGAGAAAAGATAAGACAATATTGAAATGACAAAGCAAACCAGTCAAACAAGAGATATATACCTCTGCAGGGCGTTTCTTTGGAGCCAGGGAGTTCGGTAAACCGGACACGAGATCTGTAGAGCCGGCGCTCCGGGTCTGGTGACGATCAGCCTGTTGTTGCTTTTTTTAAAAAGAAAATAAAATAAATTGAGGGTCTAGATAAGCAAGAGGGTGAGAGAGAGGAACTTTCCTAATAACCCGTCGCGGCTTCCGGGGGATAAAGTATTCTGAGCCGGAAGAAACATAGATTACCTCAGGGGCGTTGGTGCGGCTGGTCTCCACGTCGTCCTATGAGTAAAATAGGTGTTAGTGAAATGAGAAAACAAAGTCTCAGAAAATAGCTAAAATTGTTCCTTTGAGCCGGATGATTGTGGCGGGTCAAACCATCCCTCTTGCGGGGCGTCCTTCCTGGGCTTCTTAGCCGGGGCCTTCTTCTTGGTCTTTTCAAGGTAGGCATGTATTCCTTCTTCCAGAAATCATAGTCAGCCTGAAGAAATAAGTCGGTTAAAGAAAGTAGATCAGCAAGATACAAGTAAAGTCCAAGAGACAGATGGGAAGAAATTGCCTTACATCTAGGGCCAGATTAAGGGCACTAAAGGGGATCAACCCGATAGCGCTGCAGGCGCCGGATGTCTCATGAACAAGACTCCAGATAGCAGTGGTGATGTCATCTTGTTACAAGGTTGACCGGCTAAAGCAGAGCGAGCTGTCGTATTCGCCCTTGTACTCGCACATAAGGCGGCTTCTGTGGCTTAACGACATGATCCGCCAAGAGATCCAGCAGTGGATCAGGTCCAGTCCGGTTAAGCCATTGGCCATGAGGGCCCTAATCTTGGCATGAGCTGGCTCGTATCTTGCACGCTCTGAAGCTGACAGCCGGCCAGGAAGCTCTGACGTTGTCTTGAGCCGGGAAGGACGATAACTCGACAGTGGACGTTCACCCTCTGGAGAAGTATCTTTGCAATAGAACCACGTTTTATTCCAATCCTTTGGGTGATTCGGTAGCTGCATAGCCGGAAAGGTGATGTCCCGGCGCCTTTGGATAGAAATTCCGCCCAGCTCGAGACTCGGACCAGCCTTCACTTCAGTTTGACCATTGGCATAGAAGAACTCCCGGAACAGGCCTACCGACGTCTTGGCTTGTAGATAGACTTCACACAACACTTGAAAGTTGCAGATATTTGAGACGGAGTTGGGGGCGAGGTCTTGAGGATGGAGTTTGTAAAAATGAAGGACATCACGGAAGAATTTTGAGCCGGGAGGCACGAAACTCCGTTCAATATGGTCCGAGAAAACGACCACCTCTCCTTCTTGGGGAACAGGCCTTAGTTCATCACCCGGGACCCGCTAGTGGATGGCATCTTTGGAAGGAAGAGTGCCAGCATGAACAAAGTCCATCAAAAACTCTTCCGTAACACATGACCCGACCCAGTTATAGTAGTTCGAGGCACGAGACATTCTGCCGGTTCAAAGATTATGGAAATTAAAACATGTCAGGTCAAGAGGAGATTAAAATCTATGGCGGCTTATGAGCTTAAAGATTCTATGTATAAGATGCTATACTCCGGCTGATGAGAGCCGGCGCAGAGGGGGGGAAATTTGGCTAAGTCCCGGAAAAAAGGTTTCACAAAATAGTGCTATATTTATGGATCTACAAAAGCAGGAAAAAGGTTCCTATTTTTAGACCTAGCAAAGAACAGACGAAGCAAACAAAAACTGAAACGACGAGAAGGAGCCGCGATGGGCCCGTGCATTGTGCATGGTTGCCCCGCACGTGGCGGTGTGGCCGGCGTGAGCGTCAAGGGTGCGGCCGACGTCAGAGGACCCCGAGAAACGCCGGCGGAAGAACCCGCGCGAGGGCGACATGCTTCCTGCAAACCCTACCGGCGCGGTAATGGATCTAAGGAGAAGCATGGGCTTGCCAGTGACGGCACAGTGAAACACGGACGAAGCTCTGATTCGCACAGGTTGATGCAGCGGCCTAGAGTCGACGGAGTGGAGGCGGCACCGGAGCTGGAAGTGATGGAAGCGGTTGCATCGGAGGAGGAAGACGAGGAAGCGAGCGGGAGAAGTAAAAGACTGTCTGGGGCGGTCCTATTTAAAAGGAGAAGGAATAAGGAGCACGAAAATCTAGGCAACGGAAACATTTTGGCCGAGGCGGAGGCCTCGATTTTCGGGATAATCACTTAATGCGAAGATTTGGTGGGTACGTCACCGAATCTTTCTTGCAGGGCTAACAAGACATCATGGCGGGTCATCCCGGGCGACTCGCCAAAAGTGCAAGACAAGAGGGTGAAGTGAGAAAGCTCAAATCAACCTGGGGCCTAATGTTGGGGATACAACCCCGCGGTATGACCCGCCCTAAGGACTCCGGGTTATGATTGACGGTTCATACACTAGCCCAAGGTGAGCCGGTGGTCCTAAAGCCCAGGAAGGTTGGCGGCTCATAAGGTGGGCCGGACAGCGACCTAGAAGACCCAGGAGTGTAAGCCGCCCAGGGACAACTTAGACAAGAAGATAGAGGAAGACTCGGATAGACAATGAGAGTCGGGACCCAATTGTATGACCCGTGGTCTAGACCTCCTATATAAGGGCAGACCCGGGGCGACTTTGAGAACAGGTTATCGAATATTAGGCCAAGCATTTTCTCCCATGAATCGATACATCAAGCATTAAAAACACAAGCAGGACATAGGCTATTACCTCGAGTTGAGGGGCTGAACCTGGATAAATCCAAGTCTCTCGTCCCAATCAACCCCTTTGAGTCCATCACGTTAGCAATGGCCTCGAACCGAAGTCCGTTCACCCGAACATCTGCCGTGATAAAACCATGACAAATAAGGATTATGAATTCTCTGTTGATCCTGAGTTAATTACTTTGGTTGAATCTGATCCTTTCCGTGGTTATGAATCTGAAACTATTGTGGCACATCTTACTAAATTGAATGATATATCCACCCTATTTACTCATGAGGAAAACATTCGTTATTATTATATCCTCAAGTTGTTTCCTTTCTCACTAAAGGGTGATGCTATGATATGGTTTAATTCTCTTGCTCTAGTTGTGTGCGTAGCCCCCGGGATATGATTTATCACTTCTCTGGAAAATATTTTCTTGCCCATAAGAAACAAGCTGCCTTACAGGAAATATTTAACTTTGTGCAAATTGAAGAAGAGAGTCTCCCACAAGCTTGGGGGAGGCTTCTCCAATTACTTAATGCTTTGTCTGATTATCCTCTCAAGAAAACGAAATACTTGATATCTTTTATAATGGACTAACCGATCCTTCTAGGGACCACCTAGATAGTTGTGCTGGTTGTGTTTTCAAGGAACGGACTTTTGAACAAGCTGAAATACTATTGAATAATATATTGAGCAATGATAATGGTTGGACTATTCCCGAACCACCTCCGAAGCCAACTCCAAAGAAAAGAGGTATTCTATTTCTCAGTCCTGAAGATATGCAATAGGCAAACAAATCTATGAAATAAAAAGGTATTAAAGCTGAAGATGTTAAGAATCTACCACCTATTGAAGAAATACATGGTCTTGATAACCATGCACAAGTAGTAGAGGTAAGTTCTCTTCGTAGATTGGATGAAAGCAATATTACTTGTAATAAGTCTGCTAGCCAATGCTTGGATGAGTTTGGTAATTTTGTTGTTAAGCTAGAAATTTTTAATGCTTATGTTAGTAGACAATTGAAACATAATGCTTTCATGCTTGATCTCTTAGGTGATTATATGAGTAGAACTATCAATGATCTTAAACTGATTAATAGGCATCCTTCCATGGTAACTACTGAAGTAGAACAAGTACTTAAAGCATAGAATGATTTTCTTAATGAGATAAATAGTAAGAACAATGATCATTCTGTTAAAGTTTTGACTAGAGGTGGAAGAATGACTCAGGAACCTTTGTATCCCGAGGGCCACCCAAAGATAATTGAACAAGATTCTCAAAGGGGTAATATTGATGCACCTAGTCGTTCCAATAATAGGAGGAACAAGGATGATGATAGAGCCTTGCATGCTACTAGTGAACCTGTTATAGATACACCTGAAAACCCAAATGATATTTCGGTTTCTGATGCTGAGACACAATCTGGTGATGAACATGAGCCTAGTGATAATATTAATGATGATGTTCATGTTGATGCTCAACCTAGTAATGCTAATGATGTGGAGATTGAACCCGTTGTTGATCTTGATAACACAAAACCTAAGTATAAAAGATATGACAAAAGAGATTTTATTGCTAGGAAGCATGGTAAAGAAAGAGAACCATGGGTTCAGAAACCCATGCCCTTTCCTCCTAAACAATCCAAGAAAAAGGATGAAGAGGATTTTGAGCGCTTTGTTGAGATGCTTAGACCTGTCTTTTTGCGTATGTGCTAGACTAATATTCCGAAAATTCTTCGGTTTCATGTTATTAGAAAGAAGTTAATTAATAAGACTTGATCAACCTTATTGATAGATTCCTTTTGATGAGGATGAGATGGATGTATTTAGAAAGCACAACTTTCTGTACCCAACTTTTACATTCTGTTAGTTAGATTAAATTAAGTAAGTTTTTCTGTTTTTTGAGTTTCCCGTGCAATAAAAAAGTGACTTGAAAATAAAAGTTCTTGAAATGTGTTTAAAATGGAGTATGATTTTTTCTGGAATATTGAAAAAATTCTGATACTAAGCACACTTCAGGGGGCTAGACCAATGGGCCACAAGCCCACAAGGCGCAGCCACCCCCTAACCACGCCTAGCAGGCTTGTGGGTCCCATGTAGCCCCCGTCCACTTATTCCAGCACCCATTCACTTCATATTCTCTAGAAAAAATCCCACCATTGCTCAAACCCGTGTTCTTGCTCATTTTGCTGCCATTTTTGATCTCCTTGCTCAAAGCTTCATTCGCAAAACTGTTTTGGGAGATTTTTCCTCGGTATGTGACTCCTCTAATGGACCAATTAGTTTTTGTTCTAGTGCCTTATATATTGCAAATTTTTGCTGCTATGGTGACCTTGTTCTTGAGCTTGCTTGTCAAATTTGTATGGTACCAAGTAGTTTTGATGCATGATATAGCCTCTGGGCACTTGAGGGAGTAGTTGCTATGAGTTTTGTTGAGTTTTGTTCACCTTTATTTTGGGTCACTAAAAATTTCAGATTTTTTCAGAAATGTTGAGGAGATTATTAAGAGGCTCTTCAAGCCAGAGTTCTCAGGAATATGAAAATGAAATGAGGGAGAAACCCAAGTATAATCTTCCTCCCATCACAGAAGTTCGACCATGTGAATGGCCGTGTGACACATTCTTGAAGGCGGCCGAAATTTATGAAGATTTCTATTATTTGGCCGAGAATGCAGGCATCACCGACTTCCTCGCCGATAAGTGTGACTAGTACCTCTTGCTTACGAATACCTTTGTGCAAAATTTTCACTTTCGTTCTAGGGAAGACCCTCCTACAGTAGAATTTCACTTATATGATGTGCCTAAGAAAATGAACCTTTATGATTTTTGCAAAGTTTGCGAAATACCCTATGCACGCAGCATCAGGGAACCACGTCCTTGAGACATGGAAGATTTTATTGCCGCAATCACTGTAGGGGAGGACAGAGGTGTGTCAAAGGTAAGAGCAGCTAGTTTACATTTTCCCGTGCTATGCTACTATTCATTATTTGAGGGAAGATGTTTTGTTGGTCACTAGGAGAGTGGAAGTCTTAGTGCCCCTGACCTTGCTATTTTGTGCCATGCTTTATTTCCCGACAGAACCTTTAGTCTGGCCGCTATGGTGGCCCAACGGTTGAACACCAACCTTTCGAAGGGCCCCATATTCGGAGGTATCTATGCATCTCGTTTAGCTAAACATTTTGAGATACCCATTAGGCTTCACGAGAAAGATGAGAGGCTGCTACCCGCGAAGTTTTTGGATTATGACCGTATGCTAGCCCATGATATAATTAAGGAAAATGATGATAAGAGGCTGCTTTGCAACATAGTTTTTAGCCAGGGTACTTGTGAAATTATTACTCTGCCTGCTTCTTCTTTGTTCGATATTCGCTTAGGCAGGTACACCATTATACCCGAAGACATTTATAGATATTGGGCTCTAATAGAACCCCCAGCTCCGGAGCCGGCACCATCTTTTGATATGTACCCGGAGCTAGTCTTTCAGTGGGAGCCATAGGAGTTTGCTAACCGATGGAACTATGAGGATGATCCTGAGTATCCTGGAGGGAGATCTTTCCAGCCATGGCCATAGACCAACTTAGGCCAAAAGCCTAAGCTTGGGGAGTACGTATTTCTCACCGACTTTACATTCATGTTCACACACTCATCTTACTAGTCGGTGTTCATACTCTTTCATTGTACCATCCATGGTAATTTACTTTCTTGTTTCGTTTTCTTCTTGTGTGTTTATTTAACTTTGAGAAAAGTACAAAAATAATTAGTTCTAGTTTTATTTCTAGTTGCTTAGTTGTAGCATTAAATAGAAAAACCCAAAAATATTTTTCGTTCTTCTTTTGCTTGTTGGGAGCTTTCCCTTGTAAATATTTTTCTTGTTCATGTTTTGAATTTTTCTTTCTTTGGGTCGTAAGGAGAAGACCACAATGAAAATGTCGAGTGGCTCGCAGATGCATTATTGTTTACCTATTATAGAGCCCATGTTACCTTGTCTTCTCCTTTGAGATATTGTTTGTACATTCCAGCTTAGTCCATTGCACATGCACTCTTATTATTATCCACACCGTTCGGTCATGCAAGTGAAAGGAAATAATGACAATATTTGATGAAAAGATCAAGACGGAGAAAAGCTAGTATGAACTCGACCTATCTTGCTTTTGTAAATATGATTAGCTCATCGTTCCAAATTCAGTTCATCATGGGTGAAACATATTTGCAATGACAATTAGAGAATATAGTTACGCATGCCATGCTTAATTATCTAGGAGTGGATAATGGTTTGGTTTGGGTGCCAACATGCATATTAAAATGGTTGTGATCTAGTATGATGGGATGGTATCCTCCTGTGAACGATTCAAGTGGCTCGACTTGGCACATGTTCATGCATGTAGTTGAAATAAAATCAACATAGCCTCCATGATATTCATGTTCATAGTGATTTATATCCTACTCATGCTTGCATTCAATGTTGGTTAATCTCAAAGCATGTTGATGACTGTGTTGCTCTCTAGTTGGTCGCTCCCCAGTCTTTTGCTAGCCTTCACTTGTACTAAGCGGGAATACTGCTAGTGCATCCAATCCCTCAACCCCAAAGTTGTTCCATATGAGTCCACCATACCTACCTATATGTAGTATTTACCTGTCATTCCAAGTAAATTTGCATGTGCCAAACTCTAAACCTTCAAATAAACATTCTATTTTGTATGCCCAAATCACTCATGTGGCGACTACGGGCGGTCAGTACCTTCCATGCTAGGTGGGTTATTCTCACGATATGTGTTGATTCACTATCATTCATGAGAAAGAGGCTGGTAATCGGGATGCCCAGTTCCATGCTCGAAATAAAAGCAAATATAATTAAACAAAACTCCCCCAGGACTGTTTCAAAAACTCGAGCTTTGTCACCTATGCAAATCAATGCTTCCCTCTATGAAGGGCCTTTCCATTTACTTTATTGTTGAGTCATCATCTTCTTATAAAAGGCACCAGTTAGAGAGCACCATCATCATTTTTGTGCTTTGTTGTTAATTGATATTGAGTATGAGCATGACTGGATCCATTTCACCATGAATTACAATGTCTAGTTAGTCCTTGTTCTTTAGAGGTGCTCTGCATTTATGTTTTGCGGTCTCATAAAGGGCTGGTGATATGCCATTTTGTCATATTGTATCATGATTGTTTTGAAAAAGTGTTGTCATCTGAGAGATATTATTATTGCTCGCTAGTTTATTATGTCATTGATATGAGTAAACGTGAGACCTAAATGCTATTGTGAGCGTGGTTAGTCCATGATCTGAGCTGAAAAATGTGAACATCAGTTAGACGTATTTACAACAAGAAGATCAAACAAAGTTTGTAAAAGTTTTTCTTTATCACTTTTAGTTCATCAACTAAATTGCTTGAGGACAAGCAATGGGTTAGGCTTTGGGGAGTTGATACGTCTCCATCGTATCCACTTTTCCAAACTCTTTTGCCCTTGTTTTGGACTCTAATTTGCTTGATTTGAATGGAACTAACCCGGATTGACGCTGTTTTCAGCAGAATTGCCTTGGTGTTTTTTTGTGCAAAAATAAAAGTTCTCGGATCATCCTGAAATATTACAGAGAATATTTTTGGATTTAATAAAAATACTGGTGCAAGAATTAACCAAAGGGGGCCACCTGCAGGCCACAAGCCTGCTAGGCGCGACCACCCCCCTAGGCACGCCTAGTAGGCTTGTGGGGCCTTCATGGCTCCTCCGACCTCCTCTTGTGCTCCATATAAACCTATTCACGGAGGAAAAAAATCAGAGTAAAGAGTTCATCACGTTTCACGATACGGAGCCGCCGCGACCTCGTCTTCTTCCTCGGGAGACTAGATCTGGAGTCCGTTTTGGGCGGAGAGGGGAAATTGTCGCCATCATCATCACTAACCATCCTTCACCACCAATTCCATGATGCTCTCCACCGTTCATGAGTAATTCCATCGTAGGCTTGTTGGACGGTGATGGGTTGGATGAGATTTATCATGTAATCGAGTTAGTTTGGTTAGGGTTTGATCCCTAGTATCCACTATGTTACAATCACTACAAAACTCCTACTGTTACTTTTGCTGCCGTTACCATTACTTCCATATTACTTCGCTACTGAATACTTTGCTACAGATATTAAGTCTTTCAGGTGTGGTTGAATTGACAACTCAGCTGCTAATACTCGAGAATATTCTTTGGCTCCCCTTGTGTCGAATCAATAAATTTGGGTTGAATACTCTACCCTCAAAAACTGTTGCGATCCCCTATACTTATCGTTATGAATGACCTAAGCGGTAGTGCTACAAGAAAGTGGTATTATCGATATCAACTCTACATCTTTTGGCATCAATGTTATAAACATGTGTATCGGCACTATTGAGATTCAATAAGAATAAACCCCTCACACTAGGTGCATAACCATCAAAGATATTACTCATATAAATATAACAACCATTATTCTCTAATTTAAATGAGTAACCATCTCGCAGTAAACAAGATCCAGATATCATGTTCATTCTTAACGCATGCATTAAATAACAATTATTCAGGTTCATAACTAATCCCGATGGTAATCCAAGAGTGAGCATGCCGACGTCGATCACATCAACCTTGGAACCATTTCCCGCACGCATCGACACTTCGTCCTTTGCTAGCCTCCGTCTATTTTGTAGCTCCTGCTTTGACTTGCAAATGTGAGCAACCAAACTGGTATCAAATACCCAGGCACGACAATGAGAGTTGGTAAGGTACACATCAATAACATGTATATCATATATACCTTGTTTGGTGTTGGCCGCCTTCTTGTTGGCCAGATACTTGTGGCAGTTCCGCTTCTAGTGACCAGTCCCCTTGAATGAAAGCACTCAGTTTTTGGCTTAGGTCCAGCCTTGGTTTCTTCACGGGTGGGGCAACTGCTTTGCCACTCTTCTTGGAGCTACCATTCTCACCCTTGCCACTCTTCTTGGAGTTACCCTTCTTGCCCTTGCTCCTGCTTCTTCTCACGACAGATGCAATGGGGTGGCTCATCGAGAGTGGTTGGGGCCGAAGGACGCAGGTGGACTCCGGGAGTGGGATTGAGAACAAGCGGTGTGAGACACATGATGTACCCATGTTCGGCACCCTCAGTGGGAGGTAACACCCCTAGTCCTTGTTATCTAGTTGATGAACTAAGAGGGCTACAATGGTGCTCCTAGACCTGTTGGTTGGAGGAGGAAGGAGGAACTAGCCGGCTATTCCTGCCTCTCTATTTGTGTGTACGAGTGTGAAGGATCGTGAGAATACCTTCCCCTCGCATGGGGCGCGCGGGGGGGGGGGGGTTATAGGCGACCCCCTGGCTTACAATATGCATGGATAGTACTAGGGCCTGACTGGCAGTCTCTCTAGCCGGTCGGGGGTCCCACCGTCATGCCGTCTCGTCGCTTGTAGGGCGGCTACGAGACCCTGCGGGGGCCTGCTGGTTGGCCTCCGCCATTGGTCCATAGCTACCTGCCCTGGCACGGGCCGCACCATGCGGCATCATCTTGCGGCAGCCAGCCATGCCCAGCGGTACGCCAGACCGCCCTGTAGCCACACGGGGGCAGGTGGTGGAGTAGATGGGGGGCGTGCTGGCACTGTCACTTCGCCTGGTCGCGGTCGACCGTGGTCAGCGATACAACAAGGCACATTGTAGCCACGCGGCGCCTTCGTCAGTGGTCATTGTTGCCTCGCAGAGACCCATCGTGGGGGTCAAGTCTAGTCAGCGTACGCGGGTATCGTGGGAGGGGGAGGGCGCTTGCCCGCCCGTGTGTCAGCAAGGAAGCCAGCCGTCGATGCACCCGCCGGCTGCCCACCAGGCGGCTAGGTGCCAACCGGCTGGGAGCCAGCCGGCCGTGGGCCAGCTAGACTCATGCCTGCCGGCTGTGCCCTAGCCAGCCGTGGCTAGCCGACCGCACACTAGCCGGCTGGGTGCTGGCTAGGCGCATTGTTTTTTAAATGAGGTTGATCCTCCCTGCTTTGGTATACCCAGGGGTTATACCCTTGTCATATAGTCCCTGAAGCCGGGGGGCCTGCGTTTTCTTGTTTTCAAATGAGGGGGAGCCAGCGGATTCACACTTCTCCGAGTCAGGCGACGCGTGCCTTTGAAAGACGATCCGGCTAGCCAAGAATGCTAGTAGCAGTGCCCGACACCTCGTGTCCTGTGGCGACGCTTCGCAGCGCACGCCGGGTCGCGGCATGCCACGCGTGATGTTACGAGCCTATGAACATAATGGGTCATCGCCACGGGCCTATCCCGGCAGGCCTCGGGCCGTGGGCGGGGAACATTTGTGACCGGACCCTGGTGGTTGCGGCCCGTGATGCCCATGACCGACGGATTTCTCGGGGACGTGGGCGCAGTTAATCCCCACGTCCCCCAGCCTTCGCCCCCTTATTTATAAGGGGAAGGGGAGGGGTGGAAGCAGTTTTCACTCCCCCCTCCCCATAGTTTTCTTGCTCTTGCCTGCTTGACGCCTCGAGCCTGCGTTGCATCACCACCGCTCGCACATTCGTGCTAGTCGTAGTTGCCAGCGGGAGATTGCCTGAATCCGCAGCGCTAGGGGTCTCCGTCGTCCCTGTCTCGATGCGCGCGTCCATGACGGAGATGGCCGACGGACCGTCCAACAGTTGGGGCGGCTCCACCGTGACAGCGGAGGACACCGAGTACCTCCGCCATGCCCGCATCTACCGTCGGAGAACTGCATCGCCGCCCATCCTTTGGGCGACGAGGTGGTGCCGGAGCCCGAGGAGGGGGAGTTCGTGGTCTTTGCCTCACACTTCTCGCGTGGTTTCGGCCTGCCGGCGAGCAGGTTCTTCAAGTTCCTTATCGACGTCCTTGACCTCCAGCCGCATCATCTGGGGCTAAACTCTATTCTGTAGCTCTCGAACTTTGTCACCCTCTATGAGGGTTACCTAGCCCTTCTCCCCTTCCTAGAGTTGTGGAGAAAACTCTTCTATCTCCAGGTGCTGAAGAATGGCAACGAGCCGTACACCTGCGGAGGGGCGGTAGTGTGCATCCGGAGGACTCTTTCCCCCTGTATCACCCTCATTGAGTCCATCAAGAAATGGAATCGGTCGTTCTTCTATGTGAAGAACGTCGATCCGATATGGGATTATGTCTGGCTACCGGCCTTCATGAACACCGCGTCTATGGGGGCGAACTGGATGCTAGACGTGCCGTTCGAGGAGGTCACCAGAATCCTAGGTCGGCTGCACTCTATGAGGAGTGAAGAAGGGCTGGTCGTGGTAGACCTGGTGGCCGCCTTTATCGACCGCCGAGTGCTACCTATGCAAGGGGGGCCACACCGGATATATGACATGGGGGCCGGCACGACCCGTGCCGACTGTCCACCTTCGAGCTAACGCCGGCTCAAGTGCCGAAGCGGGTGAACTCCATCACCAACTTCAAGCCGGAGACGCGTACGTGGCGTTTCAACAAGATGCCGTATAGTCGGCTCGACACGGCACCCCTTGTACGCTCGGCTGCCCTCGTTCCTCGCTCTTCTCATTTTTCTCCTCCCAGCCTCCGTGCTCACCTACCGTGCTGACTGCAGCATTTTGTGCGATAGAACACGCCAGATAGCCCGCACCCTCAGGTGTTTGAGGCAGACCGTGCCGAATCCGACCCAGAGGAGTTTGAGTTGGGGGAGCCATTGAGGAGGAGGTCGAGTCCTCCGAAGAGATCGAGGAGGAAGGGATGATTGGAGATCCAAGGGCCGGTGGGTCCCGGGCGCTGGTGAGTTTGATCTTGCACCTACTATCAGAGATTGGACCGATGATGATGATGACGTCCGGATCTTGGATGCGCCTCTCCCCACAGCTTGACGAGAGACGCGTGGAAGGAGTGAGGTGCCGCCGGCAAGGGACCGAACGGGAGACACACCCGAAAGGGAAAGAGGCCGACTGCTGGGCAACCGGCTGTGCTCTAGCTGGCGCGGAAGAAGGCTGCAACTCTGTCGTGAAGCCACCACCTCGGGCTAGGCACACCCTTCCCGTCGTTGTTGGGTAAGGCCTTATTCCCGGTGATTTGCTTCTATCTGCTCCGAGCCGCCCAGGGTCCACGAGATAACCTCCTCCCCCTTCTCAGCGAGGCCATCGAGCTTCAAGACATCAAGACTGTTGCGGCTCTAACAGATGCCGTGAGCCAGCTTGGCCGGGAGCACGCAGACACAGTGCGGGAGGAGAAGAGGCGGCAAGCAGAGCTCCGGGCCATGGAGGGGTCATCGAGTTGCGCCCCAACGCGCTCGGCGGCATCGAGCGAGGGAACACGGAGGCGGCGTCTAGACTCCATGCTTGCGATGGAGTCAGCCATGGAGTCAACCTAGATGTACCGGCCACCGTCGACCAAGCCACGGGGACCTGTCGAGGAGAAGGCCCCGCATGTGGTGGAAATGGCTCGGCCGGCATGGTGCCCAAACCGGCTATGGAGGCGGTGCAGCCGCGAGAGTCAGTCTTGACTCCATCCCCTGTCGAGCCGGTCGTCTTGTAGGGGCCAGTCGATCCGACCGTGCCAGAGGCGGTGCATGGATGGTAGGCCGCGCCGGCTATCCAAGCGTCCAAAGCGGGCCTATTAGAGCTGCCCGTGCCGGCCATAAGGGAGCTTGGGGCTGACTCCCGTGCCCTTGTGGTCGTCGGGCGGTGTTAGTCATCTTGCGTCGTGGTGGACGTGTCGCCGAGCGGTGGGCCGAGCCGCTCAAGGAGGAATATGGCTGGCGTCCTTAAGAACTGGTCCACACTGCCCTGCGGTCCGGCTGCGTCGGACCCGCTAGCTGGTGAGCAGGCCCTTGTGCTAGGGGAGCGAACTCGTATCATGGCCAACTGTCATGAGGGGCTGGCTAGGTTTGTCGAGGCCGGAGAAATCAACTTCCGGCGCATGGAGGAGGTGGTCGAGTTGAGACTCCTTCTCGTATTCTCTTGGTTTTTTTAGTGGGGGCATGCGAGCGCACCCACGAGATGTAGCCCTCGAGATTTGGGTCGGCTATTCGGCCACATGGCAGCTGGGATGAATCTTCTTGTGCGAACATGTGACGTCCTGACCTTTGGTGTGGAGCATGCCAAAAATGCCAAGCGGCAAGCGCTCTTTGACGAGGCAGTCGCCATCCACAACAGAGGCAAGCATGGTTATTACCAAGTGAAGGAGGACCTGGAGAAGGCCCAAGGTACAATCGTGGTCTTGTCTTCCGTAGAGGAGCTGGAGACCTTGACCCAGGTCTGGCTACAGCGGGATTAGGTGGCCTACGAGCGGGACCATTTGGCATGGGACCTCCAGGCGACCATGACGGAGTGGGACCGGCTAGGCGTGGGACCGGCTAGGCGGTTTGGTCGTCGACAGCCATTCGGCGCGAGAGAGCCGTATGGTGGAGCTGCGGAAGGAGCTGGCATTTGGGAGGAGGCCTCCAAGTAGGCGGCCGACGCCTACCGGCAGGCCACCGTGCTCCATGACGAGGTGACCCGTCTTGCAGCCGACCTCCATGATGAGGTGACCTGTCGGTGTCAAAACCGGAGGATCTCGGGTAGGGGGTCCCGAGCAGTGAGTCTAGGATCGATGGTAATAGGGGACGAAGGAGACGATGTTTACCCAGGTTTGGGCCCTCCTATGGAGTTAAAACCCTACATCATGCTCGGTTATATTGATGTGTGCCAAGGTTACAGAGTTGATCTACCCCGAGATCAGATAGCTAAAACCCTAGATGAATTTCTTTGCATTATAATCTAAAACCCTCTAGCTTATATAGACGCCAGGGGTCCCTAGGGTTACACATAGTTGGTTGCCCCACGAAGGTAAAAACATGCCTATTCTACTATCTTAAACTTGACGGACACGCCATGGCTCCTGAGGTCTCCTCCCTACCGACGGGACCTCCGATCAGTCCAATCCTCAGCGTGTGGCCCATGAGTTCAGCCCATAAGAAATATGCCGGCAGTTTGTGGACCCCTTAATCATGGACTCTCTTAGTGGCCCCCGGACTAGCCTCCAATGCCGAGGTATATTACCTGGGCAGTCTTGCGCGTCAAAGTCTTTGGCTTACGAGGCGAGTCCCTCCATCCCTTCTTGTTCGGCAACAATCCCGTCATCGATGAACTCTCAATCATTGAGAACTTGTAGGACCCATTGTAGTAACTTCGAAGCCCAAGGATCCTTGTGCGCTGAGGGGAGACAGGCGTCATAGTGGGTTTTTACAAGACTGGCCTTCCCCCAAAGGAGGCACCACCTATTAAACAGGTTGAATCGTGGTCTGGGCCACCCCTTCCTCTACTTCCCCATCAGAAAAAGCTTCAAACAAGAGATCACCAAAACATGGCAAGCGTCCCTAGGCCTTCCTCGCGTTCTTATGACACCCTTCCCGAGGATTGGGCAAGTTGCTCTGTATCCCTCCTTCGGCTGCACCACCTCGAGACCTGTCGGATTTCTGGTTCCGTAAAACCCCAAGAAGTTTCAACACAGGGGCGTGTGAAAAGATTCCCTATAGCCTCGCCCAACCTAGCTTGCTACTCGATGATCTCTACGACGAACTCGCACGATGACAAGGAAGCAGATGCACACGGTGATTTACCCAGGTTTGGGCTGCTGCGAAGCGTAATACCCAACTCCTGCTTTGGTGGATTACCTCACGAGGAGGTTAGTGGATGAACTAGTATAGTGTTTCATCGCATCACGAGAGGGCTCTGGTGGTCTTGCCTCTCTTTGGTTGCCTCTCTGTTTCGTTGTCCCTCACTACGGTGCGGCATGTCCTCTATATTAAGTGCCCCGGGTCCTCTTGCCTTATCTTTATGGCGGGAAGGGATCCCACGGAGTGCAAATTTGAAGGAGGACAGGAGTACATGGTTATCCCAATGAAAGGAGGACTTTTCCTGCAAACTAGCTACTGATGATACAAAAGTGTGCTCGGGATGGCATCCTTCCTGCTGGCCTCGTGGTCGTGGTCACGTTGCACCAAAATGGAAACCTTTGGGGGACGCTTTGTGTTGGGGATATAACCCCATGGTGAGACCCGCCCTGATGGCTCCGGGTCACACCAGGTGGCTCATGCACCAGCCCAAGAGTGGGCCGTGAAGACTTAAAGCCCAACACGCTTGGCGGCTTGGCAGGATGGGCCGGAGTGTGGCCCCGACGGAGAAGACCCGGGCATGTAAGCCGCCCGGGGACAACTTGGTCAAGAAAGGCAAGAGAAGGTACAGGTAGACTCGGACATGTAATGAGAGTCGGTTACAACTTGTATGACCCATGGTCTTGACCTCCTATATAAAGGCGAGACCTGGGGTGACTTAGGGATCAGGCTATCGAGAACTAGGTCAAGCAATAGCTCCCTTGTAATCGATAGATCAAGAAATACAAGCACAAATAGGACGTAGGCTATTACCTCATCTTGAGGGGCCGAATCTGGGTAAACTCGTGTCCTTTGTCCTAACCAACCCCTTTGAGTCCATCACGTTAGCAATGGCCTAGAATCCAAGTCCATTCACCCGAACATCTACTGTGATAAAACCATGATAGTTGGCACCCACCGTGGGGCCTGCGCTTGGTGGTGTTGAGTTCTCAAAGGGTTCTCTCCCAGGGCTCGAGGGATACGTGGTCGGAAGGATGAACAAGAGCCGCCGCGGCCGGCTCTACATCGACGACGCCGGCTGGGGGCTTGATGTCGGCTCTGTGGAATATGGATTTCGGGTTACTTTCGGCGGGATCCATGTTTTCATCGGTAGGATTGACGGATCTACGCCCGGGCCGGACATCTACATCAACATCGTCGAGCCGGCCCGGCGTGCACAACCCGCTTGTGTTGTGCAACCCGCCCGTGTTAACCCGGGCCGGAAGCACATCTTTGTGGGTTTCACTCAAGGTATGGACCTTGAAGCTTCTACATCACAGGAAACTATTGTCTTTTCAGAGGACGAATTTTCGAGTGGGGATACAGAGTCGATCTACCAGCTTCACAATGGTGGGCTCGGGGGCTACAACGAGCTTTACCCTAGGTCGGATCATTCTGAACCGGATGATTGGACCACCGGTTCATGCACCAGTATTCATGGCATGGTCGGCCCAAGGTGCGAGTAGTACGGCTGCTAGAGCGGCAACCTCGGGGGTTGACCCACCGCCGGCTCAAGTTCTTCTCGATCTAATGAACGACCTCGCGGCCCTGATGGCCACTGAAGTTACACCAGATAACCAAACCGCGCGGAACTTAGAGATTGTGAGGCTCAAGGACCAGATGGCGGAGGAGCAACAGAGGATAGTTGAGCTGAAAGTCCAGATGGAGGAAGAGGCAAAACGTATTAAAATAAACGCTTTCCGCCTTGGGCTGGAACAACAATCGGCGGCTGTGGTACATCGGATGAGGCATCAATCCCGCTTACCAGAATGTTATGAGGCTCGGAACCTCTTCAACACGCCAGGAACGGGACGAGCAGTGGATGCACCTGTAAGCCGCCTGGTGGCTCGAGCGACGTCTCACCCGGCCTAAGAAACCCAGGCCTCACCAGTGGTGTTTCCAACACTGGCGGGTCATTATTCTAACCCGGACGAGAACATGGTGGCCACGGCCACCCGACTTGAAACAATTCCTATTCCGAATGAAGCACCTTTTGCGAAAGAGGTATGGAATGCCATTGGATACCTTCAGACGGCGAGGGCCCAGCAGGAGAAATATACTCACAGTTGGAGCCACGTGCATTCAACCCCTCTCCCCAGCCGGAGCTTTTGCCAGCGCTATGATTCGTCGGTGGTTTCCAGCAGCGATCGGCAGAGAGGACCTTTGGGGGACGATCAGGCGGCTCTAGATGTGCAAGCACTCATAAACCGGGCGAGAAACCAGCAAGAGGCGGCATCTTTGGCCACAACGACTCACCAAGAGCCCGTGCCCTCTATATCAGTAGGAGCGGGAGTAACTGCCAGAGCCGTGGGAGTGCCATGCTTATCGCCGGCTCTGCGAAGTGAATGGTTGCCGAAGGATTTCAAAGGGCCTCGCAAGGTTCCGAATTACACTGCTGACCTGCCTCCGGAGGCCTGGGTCGAAAGTTATGAGCTGGCTATGGAGATGCTAGATGTGAGTGAGGCAGTGTGTGCTAAGTACTTCAACATGATGCTTGAAGGCCCGGCTCGCATGTGGTTAAAAGGGTTGCCACCCAACACCATCAATTCATGGGCTGAGTTAAGGGCAAGGTTCATCAAAAAATTTCAAGGAACATGCAAACAGCCTATGACCATCATGGATCTCGATCATTGCGTCCAACAGGAGGTTGAGTCGGCTCATCATTGTGTCCGACGGGTGTCGACCATCATCCACTCGTCTGAACAGATCACGACGGCTCAAGTAGTGCTGATCTTAGAGAAGAACTGTCACTTCGTCCCGCTGAAGCACAAGCTTGGCCGACTCAAGCGTACGTGTCAGGACATGGGAGAGCTCATGACGGCTCTCACAAAATATGCCAATTCTGATAACACAAAGGATCCAGGCTCCGATGAGGAGAAGGCCGGCCAAGGCAAGAGGAACAATCAAGGTAAGGGCGTGGCAAACAATGGCAACCAGAGTAAGCGGAAGAACCCGATGGCGGGTCAGAACTGGTGGCCAATGCAAGCACTGGCCAAAATCATCCTAAAGGCAATGGGAAGTTCAGGCCGCCCTTTAATAAAAATAGGACTCCTTTCAATTTGGAGGAAATGCTCAAAAAACCCTGTCCTGAACACAGCCAGCCCGGCAAGCCTTCGGCGCACACATGGGGTGATTACCATATCATGCAGAAGTTCAAGAATTACCATGTGCAGCAACACAACCACTAGGGCGGTGGCCCGCCCGGCGGCCCAGGACCGGGCGTATCAGGAGCCGGATTTGGAGCTGGCGGCTCAGGATTCGGTCATCATGGTCAGGGCAATCAAGGAGGACATCCGCAACACTCTGGAAACAACAACAAGCAGCAGCAGCATAACCAGTCTGGGTATCAAAGTAATCAAAAGCAGCTCACTTTAGGCTAGTATCATGTTTTCACGACCAGCCTTAACAAGCGGGATCAGAAGTTGCGCAAGCGAGCGGTTAATCGAGTTGCGCTGGCTCTGCCATAGTACTTGAAGTGGTCTGAATATGATATAACGTGGAGCCGGGAGGACCACCCGCCGCGTGTGGATGACCCAGGGCGGCTGGCCTTAGTTGTTGCCCCTCAAGCGGGAGGATATATGTTGAATAAGGTACTTATGGATGGAGGCAGCAGTATCAACATCCTTTATTATGATACCTTCCGGCGGATGAAGCTTCTTGACAAGGATCTTAAGCCCTCATCCACCGTTTTTCATGGTGTGCTGCCAGGCAAGTCGCCATTGGTGACGAATATAACTATAGGGTGGAGTCCTTGTGGTTTGAAGTGGTCAAGATCAAGAGCCCTTACCATGCGTTGTTTGGGCAGCCGGCTTATGCTAAGTTCATGGCTAGGCCCTGTTATGTCTACTTACAACTCAAGATGCCCGTATTAAAGGGCACGATTACCGTTCATGGTGATCGGAATACAGCTATTGAGTGCGAAGAAGGAGACGCGGCTTATACAGAATCTAGTTGTGCTCAGGAGGAGCTTAAGTTTTATAAGGAGGATGTTGACCCGGAGGATATGACCCTATTGAAAAAATCCACAACGGAGGTTGAGCCGCCCCTCAAGTTTTTGGCGGATGATACCAAGGCACTAGATTTCACTCTGGGCGACTCATCCAAGCAGTTTATTATTGGGGCTCACATGGATCCCAAATAGGAAAGCGCGCTCATCGAATTCATCCATGAGAATCGGGACATCTTTGCATGGAAACCTTCTGACATGCCGGGTGTACCGAGAGAATTCGCTGAGCACAACCTTAATGTGGATCCTAAATTTAAACCTGTCAAACAGTTTCTACGGTGGTTCAATGAGGAGAGACGGAAGGCCATTGGGGAAGAGGTCTCCCGGCTCTTGGCGGTGTGTTTCATCGTCGAGGTTTTTCACCCGGAGTGCCTTGCTAACCCGGTGCTGGTGCTTAAGAAGAACGGCATGTGGCAGATGCGCGTGGATTATACGGACCTCAACAAAGCTTGTCCGACTGATCCCTTTGCTCTCCCTCGTATTGATCAGATCATTGATGCTACAGCGGGGTGTGAAACCTTATGCTTCCTGGATACTTATTTAGGATATCATCAGATCAATATGGTAGTCAAGGACCAAGAGAAGATGGCTTTCATTACGCCTTTTGGAGCCTTCTGTTATGTGTCTATGCCTTTCGGGCTCAAGAGTGCCCAGGCGACTTATCAACGCTGTGTGTAGAATTGCCTTCACAGTCAGATCGGGCGGAATGTTCATGCTTATGTGGATGATATTGTGATCAAATCAAGGAAGAAGGAGACCCTTTTGGATGACTTGAGGGAAACCTTTGACAATCTCCGGATCTATAAGATGATGCTTAAACCGACCAAGTGTGTTTTTGGTGTTCTCGCTAGCAAGCTCTTGGGATTTCTGGTTTCTGAGCGGGGCATTGAGGCTAACCCGGATAAAATCAAGGCTATCACCTCCCTAGCAGACCCGTCTTGTATTAATGATGTTCAATGCCTGGCGGGGCGGATCACCGCGTTGAGCCGGTTCATAAGCTGTCTTGGGGAGAAAGCTATCCCCCTATATCAGATGATGAAAAAGACAGACAATTTTGTCTGGAGTATGGCGGCGGGTGAAGCATTTGAAGCGCTCAAGAAGTATCTCACTCAGCCACTGGTATTGGCTGCTTTGGCTGAGAAAGAACCTCTACTAATGTATGTGGCGGCTAACAACCGGGCAGTCAACACTGCAATTGTGGTCGAGTGCAAGGAAGCCAGGAAGGAGTATCCAGTTCAGAGGCCGGTGTATTATATTAGTGAGGTCCTGACAGAGTCCAAGCCGAGGTATCCACATTGGCAGAAGCTAGTGTACGGGGTGTTCATGGCCAATCGCAAGTTAAAGCACTATTTCCTAGGGCACCAGATCACCATGGTCAGCTTTGCTCCGTTGGAGGACATAATGCAGAATAGAGAAGCAACTGGTAGGATTGCTAAGTGGGCATTGGAGCTAGGACCTCTCAATCTGAAATACGTGCCTCGTATGGCTATCAAGTCCCAAGCCCTTGTGGATTTTATAAACGATTGGACAGAGTGTCAAGCTCTCGAGGAAAAACCGGATAACACATACTGGACTATACACTTTGATGTATCCAAACAACTGGAAGGATAAGGGGCAGGAGTTGTTTTGACATCTCCCAAAGGTGATAAATTTTGTTATGTGCTCCGACTGATGTTGCCTTGCACCAACAATGCGGCTGAATATGAAGCCCTGATTCATGGTCTCAGGGTAGCCAAGGAGATTAATTTAAGCCGGGTAAGGTGTTTAGGCGACTCAGATCTTGTGGCTCAGCAAGTTTCAGGCACTTGGGATTCCAAAGACCCGCGGATGGCGGCTTATCGTCAGGTGGTGGATGTCATTGTTGGTCACTTCAAAGGGTATCAAGTAGATCACATTGATCGTCACAGGAACGAGGCGGCTGATGCCTTGTCAAGGTTAGGCTCTCACCAAAAGCCGATGCCGCCCAATGTCTTTCTAGATGTCTTACATCACCCGACAGTCAAGTTACCTTCAGAGGAAGATTTGGCTATTCCTGACCCGGAGGGACAATTGGTGGCGGCTCTACATGCTATTCCGGAATGGACGGTGCCGTACCTGACCTATTTGATTCGAGGCTAGTTGCGTGATGATGAAAATCTGGCCAGACAGATCACCCGGCGGTCTAAGTCCATGACAATAGTTAATGGTGAATTGCACAAGTGCAGTGTTACTGGGGTTTTCCAACGATGTGTATCACTAGAGGAGGGTCAGGAAATCTTGAATGAAATTCACGTTGGAGATTGTGGACATCACGCCGGCTCAAAATCTCTGGTGGCCAAGGCTTTCCGACACGGTTTCTTCTGGTTGACGGATCACAAAGATGCAGAGGATCTAGTCCGTAAGTGTGGCAGCTGTCAAAAATTCAGCCGCTGTGCTCATGTTCCATCTCAAGAATTGTGAATGATACCAATTACTTGGCCATTTGCAGATTGGGGGCTTGATATGGTTGGACCTTTCAAGAGGTCCAAGGATAAGAAAACACACCTCTTGGTGGCGGTTGATAAGTGCACCAAATGGGTAGTGGCTAAGTCGGTCAGCAAGTGTGACGCGACTACGGTGGTTTAGTTTATCAAAAAGCTGATCTACCATTTTGGTTATCCTCACAGCATCATCACGGACAACGGCACAAACTTATCCATGGGGGCTATGAAAAAATTCTGCGACGAGGAGCACATCCGACTCAACGTTTCGACGCTTGCTCATCCACAGTCCAACGGTCAGGCGGAACAGGCTAATCAAGAAATCTTGAGAGGTATCAAGCCACGGCTTATGGTCCCTTTACAGCGGATGCTGGGTTGTTGGGTGGAAGAATTGCCGTCCGTCTTATGGAGCATCAGAACTACCCCCAACATATCCACAAGGTATACACCTTTCTTCATGGTTTACGGTGCAGAGGCCGTGTTACCAAGTGACATCTGGCATGACTCGCCACGAGTGGCGGCTTACGTTGAGACTGACAATGAGACGGCGCATCAAGATGCGTTGGATGCTTTAGAGGAGGAGTGAGAGCTGGCGGCTACCCGTCTGGCCATTTATCAACAAGACCTGCACCGCTATCATAGCCGCAGGGTCAAGACCCGGACGTTTCAAGAGGGCGACTTAGTGCTACGGCTGATTCAAGACCAGAAAAATATGCATAAGTTATCTCCTCCATGGGAAGGACCTTTCATGGTGAGGAGAAATCTCAACAACGGGTCGTATTACCTCATTCACATCCGAGAAGACTGAGATAATTTGGGTTAGGAGACTAGTCGGCCATGGAACATAGCGCATCTACGGCCTTATTACACCTGAGATTGTCGAGAATCACTATTGTACACTATCATTTGTACATATCATATTTATATATGAATAAAGTAGAATCCTTGCAAGCCAGGGTCTCTGCCGCATCGCATATCTTCATCGATGCAAGAAAAATCCAAAAACATTGGTTGTCGAAAGGGGCTTCCTACCTTCGGGTATAGCTTATCTAACCCTAAGAGCCGGCTTTATGCCAATCTAGTTGACATGTCAGCTGCGGTTGTCGAAGGGGGCTTCCCACCTCCGGGTGTAGCTTATCTATCCCTAACAACCGGCATTCACACCAAAATTGTTGTCAAGTCGACATTGGCTATCGAAGGGGGCTTCCTACCGTCGGGTATAGCTTATCTAACCCTAACAGCCGACTTTATGCCAATCCAGTTGACATGTCAGCTGCGGTTGTCGAAGGGGGCTTCCCACCTCCGGGTGTAGCTTATCTATCCCTAACAACCGGTGTTCGTGCCAAAAATGTTGACAAGTCAACATTCACTGTCGAAGGGGGCTTCCTACCTTCGGGTATAGCTTATCTAACCCTAACAACCGGCTTTATGCCAATCCAGTTGACATGTCAGCTGCGGTTGTTGAAAGGGGCTTCCCACCTCCGGGTATAGATTATCTATCCCTAACCACCGGCGTTCGCGCCAAAAATGTTGACAAGTTAACATTGGCTATCGAAGGGGGCTTCCTACCTTCGGGTATAGCTTATCTAACCCTAACAGCCAGCTTTATGCCAATCCAGTTGACATGTCAGTTGCGGTTGTTGAAGGGGGCTTCCCACCTCCGGGTGTAGCTTATCTATCCCTAACAACCGGTGTTCGTGCCAAAAATGTTGACAAGTCAACATTCATTGTCGAAGGGGGCTTCCTACCTTCGGGTATAGCTTATCTAACCCTATCAACGGGCTTTATGCCAATTCAGTTGACATGTCAGCTGCGGTTGTTGAAAGGGGCTTCCCACCTCCGGGTGTAGATTATCTATCCCTAACAACCGGCGTTCGCGCCAAAAATGTTGACAAGTTAACATTGGCTATCGAAGGGGGCTTCCTACCTTCGGGTATAGCTTATCTAACCCTAACGGCCGGCTTTATGCCAATCCAGTTGACATGTCAGCTGTGGTTGTCGAAGGGGGCTTCCCACCTTCGGGTGTAGCTTATCTATCCCTAACAACCGGCGTTCGCGCCAAAAATGTTGAAAAGTCAACATTGGCTGTCTAAGGGGGCTTCCTACCTTCGAGTTTAGCTTATCTAACCCTAACAGCCGGCTTCCTGCCCTACGGGTGAAGCTTATCAGCCGGTTCTTAAGCCAAGCAATGGACTCCGTCAGCACGTTGGGAAGACACAGCATCTTCGGCTTGTGCTTTTAAGCCACCCTCCTAACGGTATAAAGATACATCTACGCAGGCAGGAAACTAAGCGGCAAAGAGCCGGTAAGGCATACAATGAGAAAGACAAGGAAGATGGCATGTTAAGGTCGGACTTTCATATGCGCGTGATGGCACAATTCAAGAAAGGCAAAAGTTGTCACTATTCTATTACAGACGCTCTCTGTGGAGCCCAAAAATATCCTCAAGTTTTTACACCACTCACGATGGGTCATGAAGAGTCGGTTACTAAAAGATATCTACAACATGGTTAGCTGGCTGGCGGGTCATCCTGCTTCTGCTCGTCGGCTGCCTTGATCTAGAGATTTTCCAAGTCCCAGTTGTAGTCGGTTAAAGCTGCAAAAGTTCCTACTTCAAAGAAGGGGGACGGGTCAAGATTAGAGGCGAAAAGATTCTTACTGCGAGCGGGTGTCAGGTCCTTGCACTCAAAGAGTGGGCCACAGATCCTTTTTTGATCGGCGCTATAAGCCGCCTGGTAAGTCACCACATTGACCTCTTCGGCTAAGACGGAGGCTACGACTTTGGAATCCTTTACACATTGGGCATAGTCAGCGTCTATAAATTCAAAGCCGCCGTCCTTCTTGGAGGGAAACCCATCCATCATATCAGCCGGAGTAAGCTCTGGAGCAAGAGCCAATGCCTGGCTTATGGCCGCGATCGCCCCCTGGTGGGCGGCTGATCTCTTCAGCTCCACAATCTGCTTTGGCATCGTTGGCAGAAGCTCCAAGACCCCTTTGAGAGCTGAAGGGATATTTTCTTTATATTGCACAACCTTGATTGTGGATACTGCGCCGCAGTAGAGTTGTTCTGTCAAAGTGTAGATGGCCTTGAGGGGCAGCAACCTGTGAGAGGCAAGTTGACGGCTCCTATGACCCGCATGAGAAGGAGGCCTCGTTATGAGTCGCCAACACAAGTAAAATATCCAGATTGAGTCAAGCTATTAAAAACTTACCAAAGAGGGCGGCTGCCATCTTCATGATGTGGCGCTTCAAGGACTGCAGTTCATTAGACACAATCATGAGTCGCTAGTCAGCATCATCCGCCCGTTTGGTCAACATGGCTTTTTCAGCTTTGGCAGATTCCTTGAAGGCGGTAAAGTCAGCCTTGATTTTAGCTAATTCTTCCGTAACGAGCCAGCATTTCTCATCAGCTTCACTCTGGGTGGCTTGCTGAGTAGCTAGGTTGGTTTTTAAGCCGGCCACTTCTAACCCGGCTTCGATTAAAGCTTCCTGTGACATATCAAAGCATGGAATAAACCGACAGGGGGAGAAATTTCAAAACCTCAGCAGGTCTCAAACAAATTGCAAGCAATATCCATGACACTTGGGGGCTAATTTCTATTTTCAAGACAGTTCTGACTCAACCTCGATAAGATTGACCCAGAACTTGGGGGCTACATATTGGTTCTTCAAGCTGTTAAAAATGAAAATCTTGACTCAATTTTGGAGAACATTGAGCCGGCCCTTGGGGGCTACATACTGGTTTTCTAAGGAGGTTCAACATGAAAGTCCTGACTCAACTTTGGAAAAGATTGAACCGGCCCTTGGGGGCTACAATTGGCTCTGTTATCTATCTTCTAGGAAGTTCCGGTTCAAAATTATCAATTATTGAGCCAGCCCTTGGGGGCTACAATTGGCTCTGTTATCTATCTTCTAGGATGTTCCGATTCAAAATTATCAATTATTGAGCCGGCCCTTGGGGGCTAACGACAATGGTTTGAAATCACGTCTAAGTAAATTAAGGCCAACAGGGTAGGTGTTTCTACTTCTACTAAGACGGAAGAGCCGGATTATTATCAGCCAATATTAACCTGGCCCTTGGGGGCTACGTAAGGGTATAAGGAGGAAAAATGAATACCTCATATTTTTTCTTCATTAAGTTAACGAGTTTGAGCTCCAGATCCCGGCTCGTAGACAGGCAGCTCATATAGCCAGCATGAAGCTCATTAGCTGTCATCTTCTCGAGGACGGGGGACTCAGACTCCAGTTTCCTGGAGGCTTCGGTCGTCCCAGCATGCTTCGTCAACACGTGAGGAGAAGGAGAGAGGAAGCCGGCGCCGTTAATCACGATGTACGGAGTAGTGGTGTCATCAGCAGCTCTGGCAGGGCTCGGCGACTTGGAAAGGTACCTTTGCGGGCTCTCTAGAATAATGTCGTTAGCAGCCGGCTCCACAGAAGTTGCTGGAGGGTCCGCAGTAGGCATAGGCGCGTCCGGCTTAATATGCTCCGGCTCTTGAGTAGTAGGGCCAGGGGAGGACCTGTTGATTTTCCTTCGCCTGGCTTGAGCACTAGAAAAGCATGGAAGTTAGAGTCCAAGGGTTACAACTGGCAAAGAGCCGGACATAAGGCTGAAAAACACGTACAACGGATTAATATTGGGAGGCAGTAGAGCAGTGGCTGTAGAGTTCCCGGACGAAGATGATCCCTGAGAGACAGTTTAGATAATATAAGGCAGTGTTGAAGTTACAAAGGAAAAGTTGGTAAAATCAAATAGAGAAGAAATACATACCTCGGCGGGGTGCTTCTTCTGAGCCAGGGAGTTAGCTAAACCCGGACATGAGGTCAGTAGAGCCGGCGCTCCGGGTCTGACGCTGGTCAACTTGCTATTGCTTTTTCATAAGAAATTGGGGATCCAAATAAGCAAGAGGATGAGAAAGTGGAACTTTTCGGACAACCCGCCATATCTTCTGGGGTACAAAACATTTTGAGTCGGATGAAACGTAAGTTACCTCAGGGGCGTTGGCGCGGCTCGTCTCTACCTTGTCCTGTGAATAAGTTGTTATTAGTAAGGTGAATAGTGAGGTAACAAAAAGTAGTCAAATTATACCTCTAAGCCGGATGATTCTGGCGGTTCAAACCATTCCTCTTGAGGGGTGGTCTTCTTCATCCTCTTGGCCGGGGCCTTCTTCTTGCTTTTCTTCAGAGGAGGAACATACTTCTTGTTCCAGAACTCGGAGTCAGCCTGAAAAGGTAAGCCGGATAATAGAGATAAATTGCCAAAACATAACTAAAACAAAGAAGAAGAGACTATGAAGAGTCGCCTTACGTCTGGGGCCGGATTAGCTACACAGAAAGGCGCCAGCCCAATGGCGCTGCATGCTCCTGACGTCTCATGGACAAGACTCTGGATGATGGTAGTAATATCATCTTCAGTCAATGTCGTCCGGCTGAAGCATAGGGAATCATCATACTGGCCCGGGTATTCGCACATGAGGCGGCTTCTCTAGCTCAAAGGCATTATCCTCCAAGAGATCCAGCAGCGGATCAGGTCCAATCCCGTCAATCCATTGTCCATGAGGGCTCAAATCTTGGCGTGAGCCGCCTCGTGCCTTGCACGTTCAGAAGTTGACAGCCGTACGGGAAGCTCGGAGGTGGTCTTGAGCCGGGAGGGACGGTAACCCTGCATGGGATGCTCACCCTCAGGGGAGGTATCTTTACAATAAAACCAAGTCTTATTCCAATCCTTTGGATGACTCGGGATTGGTATAGCCGGAAAGGTAATATCTCGACGCCTCTAAATGGAAATTCCACAAAGTTCTAAGCTTGGGCCGGCCTTCACTTCAGTTTGTCGATTCGCATAAAAGAATTCCCAGAAGAGACCCACAAATGGCTTAGTTTGCAGATAGACCTTGCTAAGCACTTGGAAGTTGCATATGTTTGAGACGGAGTTGGGGGCAAGTTCTTGAGGACGCAGCTTGTAAAAATGAAGGATGTCCCGAAAGAACTTTGAACCGGGGGGTACGAATCCACGTTCAATGTGATCCGAAAAAACAATTACCTCGCCCTCCTGAGGAACGGGCCTCAATTCATTACCTGGAACCCGCCAATGGATGACCACTTTGGCAGGAAGGTTACCCGCGAGGACAAAGTCCATTAGGAACTCTTTAGTGATGCAAGAGCCGACCCAATTGCAGGAGTTGGAGGCGCGAGACATGGTGGCGGTTTAAAAAACTATGCAAAGTAACCATATACGGAAAGTCAAGAAATGGGAGATATCTACGGGCGGTTTAAAATCTTAAGACCTTAAGGATGAGACGCCAAGATCCGGCTGGTGAGAGCCGGAACAGCACGGCGGGTCAGCATTAGGGGAAGACAGAGTGGAATTTGGCTATGTGCCGAAAACAGGTTTCACAAAGTATTGCTAAGATTGCGGATCTACAAAAAAAAGAAATGTTTCGATTTTCAGACCTAGAGACGAACTAGTAAAAACAGAGAAAGTTTAAAATGACGGGCGGAGTTGTGGTGAATCTGAGTAGCATTATTATCGGTCTCCTACCTAGCGGCATAGTGGGGACGAGATATGGTCAAAGAGTCACGGGCTAAATACGGCCGGCATTGATGGAAGCCAAGTTCGGAGCGGCAGCGGCGGAGCTCCACGAAACCCTACCGGAACAATCATGGATCTAGAGGAAGATGGGCTTATCGGAGGCGGCGTGATGAATGCCGAAGGAATGCTGGAACAAGTCATGTTGATGCAGCGGCCTTGTCGATGACGAGGAGGAGACGGCACCGGAGCAGAATACGCTGGAGTGGAGGTGTCGAGAGGAAAGAGATGAAGAGCGAGCGGGAGGAGGCAAAATGCTGCCCCTGGCAGTCCTATTTAATAGGAAAAAGGCAGAAACAGGCACGAAAATCCAGGCATCAGATGTCATTTGACCGAGGTGGATGCCTCGGTTTACGGACTATTCATTTAAAAAGAGAAGATTAGTTGCGTGCGTCAGAGGATCTTTTTTACAGATTTGGCATGACGTCATGGCGGGTCATTTCCGGGCGACTTGCCGATGTTTAAGAAGAAGGCTGAAGTGAGCAAGCTCAAATCAACCTGGGGCCTAATGTTGGGGATATAACCCCACGGTGAGACCCGCTCTGATGGCTCCGGGTCACACCAGGCGGCTCGTGCACCAACCCAAGAGTTAGCCATGAAGACTTAAGGCCGAAGATGCTTGGCGGCTTGGCAGGATGGGCCGGAGTGTGGCCCGGACAAAGAAGACCCGGGCATGTAAGCTGCCCGGGGACAACTTGGTCAAGACAAGCAAGAGAAGGTAGAGGTAGACTCGGACGTGTAATGAGAGTCGGTTACAAGTTGTATGACCCATGGTCTTGACCTCCTATATAAAGGCGATACCCGGGGCAACTTAGGGATATGGCTATCGAGAACTAGGTCTAGCAATACTCCCTTGTAATCGATACATCAAGCAATACAAGCAAAGCAGGACATAGGCTGTTAGCTCATCTTGAGGGGCCGAACCTGGGTAAACTCATGTCCTTCGTCCCAACAAACCCCTTTGAGTCCATCACGTTAGCAATGGCCTCGAATCCAAGTCCCTTCACATGGACATCTACCGTGATAAAACCATGATACTTTGGGAACCCACGTCCGTCCTTGCCCCCCTACACACCAAAGGGGAAACTATCTGCCTGGTGCGCTGGCGCTCGCTTGTCCTGCCTTGCGTCAGCCTTGCCCCCCTGAGGCCGGGCGCATCATAGAGTTCTCCACCACTCTGGAGAGGGCCTGGGGATACCCGTACTTTCTTGTCTTGATGATGATTCCCTCACGAGTTCAGGTCCTCACGAGGGCCTTGTCTTGAGTGTGGTCTCACCAGGCCGTGCTTGACTGACGAGGTGGGCCACGCCCTAGGCCACAGGCAGATAGGTCTGGGCATCCCCGTTCCCAGAACACCGACAGTAGACCTTGGGCCCAAGGTGCACGCGAGCTAGGTTCCGAGCGAAGCTGTTGAGGACGGCCCGAAGCGTCGTGGGCCCAACACACCTGCAGGCCAGGCTTGACACGCGTTGCGTGCTCCGCGAATGTCGTCTCCACTCCCGAGGTTTCTAGGGACCTCCCAAGTCAAACTGATGCGACACCTGCACACTGCGCCAACCATCATTACCTTTTCTTGAATGCGGCTGCTCCCTTGGACTTCTCCCTTTGGGTTGTGTTGATGTGACCTTTCAGGGGCTAGCGAATTGATGTGGAGGAGAGACGCACGCCACCCAGGCTTGCTCCAGGGCGCCCAAGGAGTGCTCGACGCCCATACTCCCCACGATGCTCCGGCTAACAAGGGCTGGTATGCACAACGGTGTCATCCTTTCCTAGGATGCGTGGGGGCACCGGTTGGCCCGTAGTCATATATAAGTGGGTGAGAGCAAGAAAGCCGTCATCTCATCTTCATATTCTTTGCCTCCTAATCTCCGAGTTGCCGCTCTCCTAGTCATGGCTCAAATGAGGAAGTTGTCCACCGCTGAGAAAGGGAAGTCCTCCGATGAGAGCCTTACCTCGCCGCCGCCTAGGAGGGGCTGCGGTCGTCCCTAGAAGTCCACCACGACGCTGGTGGTGGTTCCCCTCGGGCGCGGGTGTGCTCCAATGCGGCCTGGGATTACCATCGGTGACTGCGGGGAGGCTCCATCCAGCACGGGCGGCCGCAGTAGTCATGGTGGTGGCGCCCATGGTGGCAGGCTGGCAGTGGCCACCTAGTCGCTGCGCCTGCGGCTCCATTCAACTGACATAGACCAAGAGTTCGTGGTGTGCACGGTGAGGCTGGTGAGCGCTTGGTTCCAACTCCCTGGCTCCTTTACAGAGGTGTGGCCGATCAAGGGGGCTGCTGGGCTATGGCTGCAGGTCAACAGCTGCTGTAGCACAACCTTGTGGGTGGAGGTCGAGGTCACCCCCGGGGGCTACGTGTACCTGAACCGTGTGTGGTAGACGTTTGCCCGCGCCCGTGGCTTGGAGGGGAGGTGCACCCTTAACTTCAAGTATGACGGGGTGGCGATGCTCTTTGTCAAGATCTTCGAAGGAGAGGGCGAGCACCTAGGGTGTTTCCAGAAAAACGGCGGCCACGGCGATATTGGAGATGAGATTTCCCTTCATGATGGGCGCAGCGTCTCCAGCAGCAGCAACACCCCCTGCAAGGAGAGCCCGAGCGACAGCAGCTATGGTGCGCCATCGCGCTGGCGTGCCTGGATCTATGGGGGGAGCCAGCCACCGTGACATCGCTCCTCTGCTCTAGAAGCGGCCACGATGGTGCGCCTCCATGGGCCCGTGAAGGAAGAAGAGGACTTTGACTGAGTGTTGGTGCACCGATGCCAGGGCTCCCGGAACGGCAGCCCCTGGGGGTGCCTCCCCATTTTCTTCTCCTCCTCTCCTTCCTTTCTTCTAATCAAAGAACCAAGGGGCCCTATAGGCGTGCAATGATTTTGGCGGTTGTGCCCTTGTTAGTACCCTTATCGTGTGTCCTGGTTCTTGCGCCTTTGTTAATTGAAACATTCTACTGATCGCGGTTTGGGTACTTAGCTTGACATGCTCGCGGTAGGCTTTCATCGGAGATGTTTGGCTATGGCGCTTGGGGAGTCCGGACGTCCTGGGGACTTCTTCTTCTTCTTATGAGTGAGGCAGGTTGGGAGCCCTTTCAGCACTCTCTAACTGCAGGTCCCAGTCCCGCACATTTCTCGACCACCGTAAGGGGCATTCGGATCACCAGGACACTACTACGGGGTGAGACCTCAACACCCTTGATACCGACTGGATCACCAGGACGACGTCAAGGGGCAAAGGTCTATAGGACCGGTAAGGCTCCCGAGGCGAGCTGCTCAGGAGGCCCCTTTGACGCTCAAGCATCTCTACGTCGGCAGGTCCCAGTCCCGCACATTCCTCGACCTCCATAATGTACGTTCGGATCACTAGGACACAACCATGGGGTCAGGCCTCGACACCCTTGATCGACCGGATCACCAGGACGACATCAAGGGGCAAGTGGCTATCTAACTAGTAAGTCTCCCGAGGCGCGTTGCTCAGGAGCCCCCCTTGACGCTCAAGCGGCTCCTCGAAAATTTTGTTTTCTGCCCTGGGAGGTGCGGGCCTCCGGAGGCTCCGAGATGGCCCGTCGGGCCATGGGTGGAGCCCCCGAGCAAGTATGAAGTGACAAGCGCCTGCTGACTCACCCGGAAGCACCACGCGAGGATCCACACTGTGCCCCCAGCCCTCGCTCACGGGGTGCGATGGGGAGGGAAGCAAGCGAGTGCTTGACTTGAAGAAAGAGATAACTCAACATAAGATATGGTGGTGAAAATAAGTCCCTGACACTTTTCTTTAAAACATGGTTGGAGAAAACCCTGAGTTTTGTTCCAGAAACGTTGGCAAATTCAAACATTAGAATAGCAAATAACAACCGCGTCCAACGCCTAGACTAGTCTTCGTCTTCGTCTCCCCTATTGTAGAGCATAGGGTATCCACGTTGCATGGGCATACCCATTGGAGGGTAGTGTTGTCCGCTAGCGCGGAGCATGGGGCTTCCACTTAGGTGTGGGAAGGTGTTGGAAATATGCCCTAGAGGCAATAATAAATTAGTTATTATCTTTCCTTGTTCATCATAATCGTTTATTATCCATGCTATAATTGTATTGGTCGGAAACTCAGATACATGTGTGGATACATAGACAACACCATGTCCCTAGTATGCCTCTAGTAGACTAGCTCGTTGATCAAAAGATGGTTAAGGTTTCCTATCCATGGACATGAGATGTCGTTTGATAACGGGATCACATCATTAGGAGAATGATGTGATGGATAAGACCCAAACTACAAACATAGCATATGATCGTGTCAGTTTATTGCTACTGTTTTCTGCATGTCAAGTATATGTTCCTATGACCATGAGATCATGCAACTCACGGATATCGGAGGAGTGCCTTGTGTGTATCAAACGTCGCAACGTAACTGGGTGACTATAAAGGTGCTCTACAGGTATCTCCGATGGTGTCTGTTGAGTTGGCATGGATCGAGACTGGGATTTGTTACTCCGTCTGACGGAGAGGTATCTCGGGGCCCACTCGGTAATGCAACATCACAATAAGCCTTGCAAGCAATGTGAATAATTGTTAGTTGCGGGATCTTGTGTTACGGAACGAGTAAAGAGACTTGCCAATAACGAGGTTGAACTAGGTATGGAGATACCGATGATCGAATCTCGGGCAAGTAACATACCGAAGAACAAAGGGAACGTTATACGGGATTAACTGAATCCTTGACATAGAGGTTCGACCGATAAAGATCTTCGTAGAATATGTAGGAACCAATGTGGACGTCCAGGTCCCGCCATTGGTTATTGACCGTAGAAGTGTCTCGGTCATGTCTACATAGTTCCCGAACCCGCAGGGTCTGCACACTTAAGGTTCGGTGACGTTTCGGTAGTGTAGAGTTATGTATGGTGGTGACCGAAGGTTGTTCGGAGTCCCATATGAAATCCCGGACGTCACGAGGAGCTCCGGGATGGTCCGGAGGTAAAGATTCATATATAGGATGTCCCAGTTTGGTCGCCAGAAAAGTTTCGGGCTCATCGGTAGTGTACCGGGAGTATCGGTAGTGTACCGGGAGTGCCGGTAGTGTACTGGGGGACCTCCGGGAGGGGTATTTCGACCCCAAGAGGTCCATGGGCTGTAGGAGAATAATAACCAGCCCTTTTGTGGGCTGGGAAAACAGCCACAAAGGCCCATGGCGCAGGAGAGAAAGTCCTAAAGCAAAAAGTGGAAAATCAGCCAATAGGAGGCAATCCTACTCCAACTAGGATTGGAGGTGAAGTAGGATTGCTCCCACCTCCTATTTCGGCCGACCCAAAGGCCTTGGCTGCCTCTCCTCTCCTCTCCTCCTATATATACTAGTGTATTGGGTGGTTTTTGGACAGAATTTCCGACCACGTGCTATCCGTTTCACCGGTGCACAGTTTCTCCTCTAGATCGGTTTTCCGCAGCGCTTAGGCGAAGCCCTGCCGGAATCACTCCACCACCATCACCGGAGCGCCGTCACGCTGCTGGTGAACTCTCTCTCCTTTCCACCTCCTCTTGCTGGATCAAGACGGTGGAGATCGTCATCAAGCTGCACGTGTGCTGAACGCAGAGGTGCCATCCGTTCGGCGCTAGATCGGAAGGACCGTGATCGAGATCGCGAGACGGTTCGTGATGAGATCGGGGAACGGATCGTGATGAGTTCGTGGGACAGATCGTGATCAAGATCGTGAGACAGATCGTGATGAGATCGCGGGACGGATCATGATGGGATCACGGGACGGATCGTGATGAGATCGCGGGACACTCGGCATTTGGATCGCGAAGATGTTCGACTACACCAACCGCGTTTCTTAATGCTTCCCGCTTAGCGATCTACAAGGGTATGTAGATCCACTCTCCCTCTCGTAGATGCTCATCACCATGGATAGGTTTGCGTGTGCGTAGGAAATTTTTTGTTTCCCATGCGTGTTGGATCGGATCCGACAAAGGCGGTCCTTGAGAAGGTTGAAAAGCAATCTATGTATCACCGTTGTGGTTTATGCGTAGGTGAGAATCGTTCTTGCTAGATACCCGTAGCAGCCACGTAAAACATGCAACAACAATTAGAGGACGTCTAACTTGTTTTTGCAGGGTATGTTGTGATGTGATATGGCCAATTACATGATGAGATATATGTGATGTATGAGATGATCATGTGATGTATAGAATTTCACGACTTGCATGTTGTTGAATACGGCAACCGGCAGGAGCCATAGGGTTGTCTTTAATTATTGTATGACCTGCGTGTCAATCATTAAGCGCTATGTAATGCTTTACTTTATCGCTACGGTAGCAATAGTAGTAGAAGCATGTAGGGCGTGACAAACCCGATGGCGACACGTTGATGGAGATCAAGATGATGGAGATCATGGTGTCATGCCGGTGACGATGGAGATCATGCCGGTGCTTTCATGATGGAGATCAAAAGCACAAGATCATGGCCATATCATGTCACTTATGATTTGCATGTGATGTTAATCCTTTTATGCACCTTGTTTTGCTTAGGACGACGGTAGCATTATAAGGTGATCCCTCACTTAATTTCAAGATAAATTGTGTTCTCCCCGAGTGTGCACCGTTGCGAAAGTTCGTCGTGTTGAGACACCACGTGATGATCGGGTGTGATAGACTCTACGTTCACATACAACGGGTGCAAGCCAGATTTGCACGTGCAGAACACTCGGGTTAAACTTGACGAGCCTAGCATGTACAGACATGGCCTCGGAACACAAGAGACCGAAAGGTCGAACATGAGTCATATAGTAGATATGATCAACATGATGATGTTCACCATTGCAGCCACCTCAACTCACGTGATGATCGGACTTGAGTTGGTGAATTTGGATCATGTATCACTCGAATGATCAGAGGGATGTCAATTTGAGTGGGAGTTCTTAAGTAATATGATTAATTGAACTCATTATCATGAACATAGTCAAAGTGTCTTTGCAAATTATGTTGTAGATTACTAGCTCGCGCTGTAGCTCCCTTGTATTTTTATATGTTCCTAGATAAATAGAATTTAAAGATGTTGGTAGAAAAATTGCGGACTGGGTCCGTGATCTGAGGATTGTCCTCATTGCTGCACAGAAGACTTATGTCCTTAATGCACCACTCGGTGTGCCACCCCATCTAGCGTCGTCTGTAGATGTTGTGAACATCTGACAGGCACGTTTCGATGACTACTTGATAGTTTAGTGCGTCATGCATTACGGCTTAGAATTGAGGCTCCGAAACGTTTTGAACGTCATGGAACATATGAGATGTTCTAGGAGCTGAGATTGTGATCTCAGGCTCGTGTCCGTGTTGCGAGATATGAGATCTCCAACAAGATTCTTTGCCTGTAAGATGAAGGAGAATAGCTCAACCGTTGAGCATGTAGTCAGATTGTCTGGGTACTACAATCGCTTGAATCAAGTGGGAGTTGATCTTCCAGATAAGATAGTGATTGATATAGTTCTCCAAGTCACTGTCACTGAGCTACTAGAACTTGGTGATTAACTATAAAATGCCAGGGAAAGAAATGTTGATCCCTGAGCTGTTCGCGATGTTTGACACCGCGAAGGTAGAAATCAAGAAGGAGCGTCAAGTGTTGATGGTTAATCAAACCACTAGTTTCGAAAAGGGCAAGAGCAAGGAGGGAAACTTCATGGATAGCAAGTCAATTGCTGCTCCAGTGAAGCAACCCAAAGTTGAACTCAAACCCGAGACTAAGTGCTTCTATTATGAGGTGAGAGGTCGCTGAAGCGGAACAACCCTGGATACTTGGTAGATAAGAAGGCTGGCGACATTGATAGAAGTATATTTGATATACGAGTTACTAATGTGTACCTTGCTAGTACTCTTAGTAGCACCTGGGTATTGGATACCGGTTCGGTTGCTAAATGTTAGTAACCCGAAATAAAAGCTACGGAATAAACGGAGAACTAGCTAAGGGTGAGGTGACGATATGTGTTGGAAGTGTTTCCAAGGTTCATGTGATCAACATCGCACGCTCTCTCTACCTTCAGGATTAGTGACGAACCTAAATAAATGTTATTTAGTGTTTTGCGTTGAGCATGAACATGATTAGATCATGTTTATTGCAATATGGTTATTCATTTAAGTTAGAGAATAATGGTTATTCTTTTTACATGAATAATACCTTCAATGGTCATGCACCCAGTGAGAATGGTTTGTTGAAATCTTGATCGTAGTATTACACATGTTCATAACATTGTTGTCAAAAGATACAAAGTTAATAATGATAGTACCACATACTTGTGGCACTGCCGCTAAATGTCATATTGGTATAAAGCGCATGTAGAAACTCCATGCTGATGGATATTTCGACTCATTCGATTTTGAATCGGTTGAGACATGCGAACAATGCCTCTTGGGCAAGATGACTAAAGGACCCCGTTGGATGGAGCGGGCAAGTGATTCATTGGAAATGATACATGTTGATGTATGCAATCTAGTGAGTCTTGTAGCGTGAAGTGGATATCGTTATTTTCTTACCTTCACTGATGATTTGAGTAGATATAGTGTATATTTACTTAATGAAACACAAGTCTGAATCGTTTGAAAGGTTCAAGCAAATTCAGAGTGAAGTTTAAAGATCATCGTGACAAGAAGATAAAAATGACTGCGATATGATCATGGAGGTGAATATCTGAGTCACGAGTTTGGCATACAACTTAAGACAATGTGAAAGTTGTTTCACAACTAAACGCCACCTGGAACACCATAGTGCAATGGTGTGTCCGAACATCATAGTTATGCTCTATTGGACATGGTGCGTGCTATGATGTCTCTTGTCGTTTTACAACTATAATTTTGGGGTTATGCATTAGAGACAACTACATTCACTTTAAATAGGGCACCATCTAAATCCGTTGAGATGACACCATATGAATTATGGTTTGATAGAAACCTAAGCTGTCATTTCTTAATACTTGGGGCTGCGGCACTTGTGTGAAAAATGTTTTCACCTAATGAGGTCGAACCCAAGGTGGACAAATGCATCTTCATCGAATACCCTAAGATCAGTTGGGTGAAACTTCGATCTCAGATCCAAGTGCAAAGTGTTTGTTACTAAAACGGATCCTTTCTCGAGGAAAGGTTTCTCTCGAAAGAATTGAGTGGGAGGAAGATAGAACTTGATGAGGTTGTTAAACCTTTGTTCAACCAGAGAGTAGCGCAGCACAGAAAGATGTTTCTGTGAAGCCTACATTAGTTGAAGAGGAAGTTAATGATGATGATCATGAAGCTTCAGGATCAAGTTACTATCGAACTTCGTGGGTCGACAAGGATGTGTACTGCTCCTAAGCGGTACGACAACCCTGTCTTCGAGGTCATGTTGTTAGACAGCGATGAACCTACGAGCTATGGAGAAGCGATGATGGGCCCGGATTCCAACAAATGGTTGGAGGCCATGAAATCCGAGATAGGATCCATGTATGAGAAACCAAGTATAGACTTTGGTAGACTTGCTCGTTGGACGGCAGGTCGTTGAGTACAAATGGATCTTTAAAATGAAGACATACACTGATGGTGAATGTCACTATTTGTAAAGCTCGACTTGTTGCAAAGATGTTTGTGACAAGTTCAAGGAGTTGACTACGATGAGACTTTCTCACTCGTAGCGATGCTAAAGTCTGTTGGAATTATGTTAGCAGTTGCTGCGTTTTCAATTATGAAATCTGACAGATGGATGTCAAAACATCATTTCCTTAACGGTTTACTTGAGGAAAGGTTGTATGTGATACAACCAGAAGGTTTTGTCAGTCCTAAGGATGCTAAAAGGTGTGCAAGCTTCGGTGATCCTTCCATGGACTGAAGCAAGCATCTCGGAGTTGGAATATACACTTTGATGAGGTGATCAAAGTTTTTGATATTTATACAAAGTTTACGAGAAACTGGTATTTGCAATAAAGTGAGTGGGAGCACTATAGAATTTCTGATAAGTATATGTGGATGACATATTGTTGATCAGAAATAATGTAGAGTTTCTGGAAAGCATAAAACGGTCATTTGGAAAGTGTTTTTCAAAGGAAGACTTGGATGAAGCTACCTAATTGTTGAGCATCAAAATCTATGGAGATAGATCAAGATGCTCAATGAGACTTTCAATGAGTGCATACCTTGACAAGATTTTGAAAGAGTTCAAAATGGATCAGTCAGAGAAAGAGTTCTCGCCTGATTTGTAAAGTGTGAAAGTTGAGTGAGACTCAAAGCTCGACAACGGCAGAAGAAAGAGAAAGGACGAACGTCGTCCCCTATGCCTTAGCCATAGGCTCTATATTATGCCATGCTGTGTACCGCACCTGTGTGTGCCTTGCCATGAGTCCATCAGGGGGTACAAGAGTGAACCAGGAGTGGATCACTGGACAGCGGTCAAGATTATCCTCTGTAACTAAGAGACTGAGGAGATGTTTCTCAATTATGGAGGTGATAAAGAATTCGTCGTAAGGAGTTACGTCGATACAAGCTTTAACACTAATCCGGATGACTCGTAGTAGCAATCTGGATACGTATAGTAGAACAGCCATTTGGAAATAGTACCAAGTGGAGTGTGGTAGCAGTGTTTACGGTTTGACATAGAGATTTGCAAGGTACACACGGATCTGAATATCGCAGACCCGTTGACTATAAGACCTCTCTCACATGCAAAGCATGATCGAGCCCCAGAACTCATTGGGTGTTAGATTCATAACAATGCGAATCACATGGTGATGTGAACTAGATTATTGACTCTAGTGCAAGTGGGAGACTGTTGGAAATATGCCCTAGAGGCAATAATAAATTAGTTATTATCATATTTCCTTGTTCATGATAATCGTTTATTATCCATGCTATAATTGTATTGGTCGGAAACTCAGATACATGTGTGGATACATAGACAACACCATGTCCCTAGTATGCCTCTAGTAGACTAGCTCGTTGATCAAAAGATGGTTAAGGTTTCCTAGCCATGGACATGAGATGTCGTTTGATAACGGGATCACATCATTAGGAGAATGATGTGATGGATAAGACCCAAACTACAAACATAGCATATGATCGTGTCAGTTTATTGCTACTGTTTTCTACATGTCAAGTATATGTTCCTATGACCATGAGATCATGCAACTCACGGATATCGGAGGAGTGCCTTGTGTGTATCAAACGTCGCAACGTAACTGGGTGACTATAAAGGTGCTCTACAGGTATCTCCAATGGTGTCTGTTGAGTTGGCATGGATCGAGACTGGGATTTGTTACTCCGTGTGACGAAGAGGTATCTCGGGGCCCACTCGGTAATGCAACATCACAATAAGCCTTGCAAGCAATGTGACTAATTGTTAGTTGCGGGATCTTGTGTTACGGAACGAGTAAAGAGACTTGCCAGTAACGAGGTTGAACTAGGTATGGAGATACCGATGATCGAATCTCGGGCAAGTAACATACCGAAGAACAAAGGGAACGTTATACGGGATTAACTGAATCCTTGACATAGAGGTTCGACCGATAAATATCTTCGTAGAATATGTAGGAACCAATGTGGACGTCCAGGTCCCGCCATTGGTTATTGACCGTAGAGGTGTCTCGGTCATGTCTACATAGTTCCCGAACCCGCAGGGTCTGCACACTTAAGGTTCGGTGACGTTTCGGTAGTGTAGAGTTATGTATGGTGGTGACCGAAGGTTGTTCGGAGTCCCGTATGAGATCCCGGACGTCACGAGGAGCTCCGGGATGGTCCGGAGGTAGAGATTCATATATAGGATGTCCCAGTTTGGTCGCCGGAAAAGTTTCGGGCTCATCGGTAGTGTACCGGGAGTATCGGTAGTGTACCGGGAGTGCCGGTAGTGTACCGGGGGACCTCCGGGAGGGGTATTTCGACCCCAAGAGTTCCATGGGCTGTGGGAGAATAATAACCAGCCCTTAGTGGGCTGTGAAAACAGCCACAAAGGCCCATGGCGTAGGAGAGAAAGTCCTAAAGCAAAAAGTGGAAAATCAGCCAATAGGAGGCAATCCTACTCCAACTAGGATTGGAGGTGAAGTAGGATTGCTCCCACCTCCTATTTCGGCCGACCCAAAGGCCTTGGCTGCCTCTCCTATCCTCTCCTCCTATATATACTAGTGGATTGGGTGGTTTTTGGACAGAATTTCCGGCCACGTGCTATCCGTTTCACCGGTGCACAGTTTCTCCTCTAGATCGGTTTTCCGCAGCGCTTAGGCGAAGCCCTGCCGGAATCACTCCACCACCATCACCGGAGCGCCGTCATGCTGCTGGTGAACTCTCTCTCCTCTCCACCTCCTCTTGCTGGATCAAGACGGTGGAGATCGTCATCAAGCTGCACGTGTGCTGAACGCGGAGGTGCCATCCGTTCGGCGCTAGATCGGAAGGACCGTGATCGAGATCGCGAGATGGTTCGTGATGAGATCGCGGAACGGATCTTGATGAGTTTGCGGGACCGATCGTGATCAAGATCGTGAGACGGATCGTGATGAGATCGCGGGACGGATCGTGATGGGATCGTGGGACGGATCGTGATGAGATCGTGGGACACTCGGCGATTTGGATCGCGAAGATGTTCGACTACACCAACCGCGTTTCTTAACGCTTCCCGCTTAGCGATCTACAAGGGTATGTAGATCCACTCTCTGTCTCGTAGATGCTCATCACCATGGATAGGTTTGCGTGTGCGTAGGAATTTTTTTCCCCATGCGACGTTCCCCAACAGAAGGAACCCCTCCGCATCCTCGGGGGGCTCCGGGCATATATAACCCACTTGTTATTACGTGAGAGTGTCATGGGTTGGTCCTGGGGTGTACAGGGAGCTCCATGCCTCACGGACATGAAGCCCACTCCGAGCCCCCAAGCTTGGTGTGATAAAGTAGGGTCGGCTCCGGACGGGCCCTCGAGCATAGGGGGATCCACTTGCACTCTCCGATGGGAAGGACGCCCTGGGAGGGGCCCCGGGACATCCCAAAGCCCGTGGACGGGTGTCATCGTCGTGGTGATGGTACCATACCTTGCACCGCGGGTCAAGCCCGGCAGGGCCCTTCCGTTGCGCGCGAGGCCGACACCTTGGACAATGCCCCGCATGCCTCGCAAGGCGAGTACCTGAGACCTTGCCCCAGGCCGCGCGAGATGGACTTGGGGACATGGGCGAGTACGTGACCACCCGCTGGTGATCGAACAAAACCCGAGTTGGAGACATGGGCGTATGTTCCACCCTCTGTCCCCAAGCGAGTGTCGCATGCCCCGGAGAGATGGGCGTATGTTCCACCCTCCGTCTCCAATCTAGAGCCATCCGACCTGGCTACATGGGCGTGTGTTCCACCCTTCATTCACAGGCAAGCGACCCCCGGACCCCAAACCTAGATGCCTGCTCAATGCAGCTCCCTACCAACGGGTGCGCCTCATGAAGCTACAAACGCCGGGCATCCGTGCGAGGCCAACCTTGCAAGCCTCCCTCGAGAGGCTATGCATACCAGTGTCGGTGTCAAAACCGGCATATCTCGTAGTAGGGGTCCCAAGCTAGGCATCTTAGAGCGATGGTAACATACACACATGATTTTACCCAGGTTCAGGATCTTGTAAGGAGATAATACCCTACGTCCTGCTTTTGATTGTATTGATATGGGGGATAGTACACAATACATGTATCTACCACGAGATTGTAGTAATGAATATGAGATTGAGATCGTGTATTGACTAGCCTAGCCTCGATTTATATAATGAACAGTAGGCCTCGGGTTTATAGGAGTCCTTGTCGTGTGCTCCAAGTGTTGTGGAATCTTCCTTGTATGCATCACGGGCTCTCCGAACTGGCCCATTAGTGAATCGCCCTAGGGGTCCTCGGCCCGACCCACTGGTTGGGAGACGACGTGGTGCATACCCCCTAGTCCAGGATACCATCAATAGCCCCTTGAACCAGTCTGTAAGTTGGGGACGCTCCTCGGTTCTTCCGAACTGTTCTTCATCTTTAGTCGCTGGTCTTGAAAACCGGTTCAACAAATCTTCCCATCTCTGATCTTGAGGATTGCGAGGTGTATATGAAGAGTTCACTCGTCGGGCATCTGAGGATCCCCTTTAAGTTATCGGCCTTTATAAATGCCTTGTAATTATTTACACCACATTTGGAGTTTGATGTGTTTCTCGTGCGGTGGTGTCCTCTTGCATCCGAGCTCCAATGCCGAATTACATCTAAGGCGTCTTTTCACAACCAAACTCTAACACTATTCGGCATTCAAGGTATCCTCTTGTGTCCGAGCTCCAACGGCGGACTGCATCTGAGGTGTCTTTTGCAGTCGAGCTCTAACAGTGATCGGCATCTGAGCGCCAATGACGGGTTGCATCTGAGCTCCAACGCCGGATTCTGTCCGAGGTATCTTTTTGTAGCCGAGCTCCAAGACCGATCTACATCCGGCATAGTGGAGCCTTTGGTCCTCCCTCCTGGTACCGGTGGCGCATTGGGGGGCACGAGGCAACGCCCGTCTCGCACGACCAAGATCTCCCACCGGTCTCCATTGGCGCCTGCGGCCAGCTCTTGCATCCCCGGTGACTCGGGATAGACCCCCAGCAGGCACGGGTGCCGTGCCATCCTATTGAGAGAGTCCGCGGGCACGAACCCCATTGAGATATGCTTGGGTCCCGCCACTAGCAGTGACATGCCTGGGGGCATGCCTAGCCCAATCGTTGCGGCGATAGCACGCAGCATGGTGACGCCTTAGCTCATGCACCACAAGGAGCGCGACATGTTTGTGTGTCGGGTCGTGGCAGGCCCGGAAGGGCGACGGTGCGGGCCGAATGCTCGGAAGGGCCGGGGCGGCAAGGGCGTGCCGTGTGGTTGGTTAAGGCGGCAGCCCTCGACGCCTATCGAGTGCTCGACCGGTTATGGTGCCTTCCGATGGGGAGGCAAAACAACGTGAGGTGCCGAGGCCCACCGACGCCGCCCGCGCCACGTGAGTAGCTCGCCGCTCAGTATGGGCTGGGCTCCTTTTGCCATGAGTTTGGCGAGCGGAGGGTAGGCGATGTTTGCGCCTTCGATCCGACATGCCCCCTACCTGGCACGCCAAATGTCGGATTTCAGGCTTCGGAAAACCCTAAGAAGTTCGAACATAGGGTTGTGTGCGAAGATCCCCTGCAGCCTCGCCCATCCTAGCTCACTACTCGATGATTTATATGACGAACTCGCATGATGACGAGGAAGCAGATGCACACGGTGATTTACCCAGGTTCGGGCCGCTGTGAAGCATAATACCCTAATCCTGCTTTGGTGGATTACCTCACGAGGAGGTTGGCGGATTAAGTAGTATGGTGGTGCCTCACCTCGCAAGAGGGCTCTGATGGTGTTGCCTCTCTTAGGTTGCCTCTTTGTGTCGTTCTCCCTCTTTATGGTGCGTCCTATCCTCTATATATAGTGCCCCGGGTCCTATTCCCTTATCTCTATGGTGGGAAGGGATCCCACAGTGGCCAAATTTGAAGCGGGACAGGAGTACATTGTTATCCTGATGAAAGGTGGTCTTCGCCTGCAAAGTAGATGCCTATGATGCAGAGGTGGGCTCGACGATAACATCCTTCCTATTGGCCTCGTGGTCATGGCCATGTTGCACCAAAATGGATTCCTTTGGGGACGCTTTGGGAACCCGCATCCGTCATCACCCCCCCTTTGCATCAAAGGGGAATCTATCCACCTGGTGCGTTGGCGCCCTCCTGTCCTGCCTTGCATCATCCTTGGGCCCTCAAGACCGGGCGCTGCATTGAGTTCTCTGCCGCTCCGGAGAGGGCATGGGGAGACCCGTCCTTGCTGGTCTTGATGATGCTTCCCTCGCAAGTTCAAGTTCACACGCGGGCCTTGTCTTGAGTGTGGTCTCTGTCGGTGTCCAAACCGGCGGAGACGAAGGGGACAAGGTTTTTCCCAGGTTCAGGTCCTCCTATGGAGGTAATACCCTATGTCCTGCTTGATTGTATTAATGATATGGGGGTTACAAATTTGATCTACCTCGAGATCGAATAGCTAACCCTAGATGAGTTGTTCTGTCTACAACCTAAAACCCTCCGATTTATACAGACACCACGGGTACCTAGGGTTTATACATGGTCAGTTACATGCCGAAGAGATAAACATGCCTATCTACCGCTAACAGTCTTGGAGAACACGCCATGGTTCCTCGAAGCATCCACCCTTGCAACAGGGCCCTTGATCACCCGATGGTCACTTTGCAGACCATATAGTCCGGCCTGTGGGAAACAGGTCAGCTTCCCGAGGACCCCTACATCCAGGACTCCCTTAGTAGCCCTCGGACTAGTCTTCAACGTCGATGTATATCCGGATGATCTTCATAATCTTCGGCTTGCAAGGTGAGTCCTGTACTCCTTTTTATTCAGCATGACCAGTTATAGGTGAAATCCCAAGCGTCACTTGCTCTCCAGGTCCATTATAATAACCACCAGCGTTCCTCGATTCTCGCATATCGTGGGGATACGAGCGGCTCAGCGATTTTTGATGGTGCTGCCCTTTTGTAACAGAGGCTATACCCTTTAAGTAAATAGGACCGCGGTTTAGACCACATCTTTCTCTCTCTCCCCAAAAGAAAAAATCCTAGCGGAAGATCCGCAAAAAACATGGCAAGCATCCCCATCTCTTCCGCGCGCCCCTATGACTCATGTCCCGGGAACTGGACCAGCTGCTGTGTATTGCTTCTACGACTGTGCAATCTGGAGACCCAGGGATATCTCCCTTGTTCATCTGGCGGTGACCCGCACAGGTTTAACTTCCTACAACAATGAGGTTTTTGCGATTTCCCCAATCCTCAACGGGGGGGGGGGGGGGTATGCTTCATGCCCTTCCTCCTGTGGGGCCTTGGATTTCGCATCCACCTATTCCCGAGGGGATTGTTGGAATCCTATGGGATCCAACTCCACCACCTCACCCCAGGGTCAATCCTGCACATCTCGGGCTTTGTAGCCCTCTGCGAGATGTACCTGGGCTGCGAGGCACATTTCGAGCTATGGAGGAAGTACTCCTGTCTTGTCACTCAAACTCGGGACAAGGCAATCTTGGAGGTTGGCAAAGCCGAAGTATGCTGAATAGCGGGAGCGGGGTATCCGGTGGGTATGCTAAAAGAATCAGAAGAATGGACTTCCCAGTGGTTTTATATGAAGACGTCCCACTGTTCGAGCCAGCTCGGAGATGTCTACCCGAATACTCTGATGCCCCTTTGAAGAAGATGTACAACTGGCGGCCCAGGTGTGGATGCTTACCCACCACAACCTTCCCATGCCTGATGTCATGGCCACCACCTTCACGCGGTGCGTGTAGCCTCTCCAACAGAGGATACATCACCTGTGGCCCTACAACGGTACAAGTGACACCACTCGCTCCTGGAGATTGGGACCTACCAATCATACGACACTGGCCGCCACCCTTGCCGATCTATATAAGGGAGAGCAAGAAGATTTTATTCATCGGACAACCAAGGAAGGGTATTCAAGCCATACTCCCATCGAATGGGTAAGCATTTCTCCTCTGCAAACATAGTTTGGAGTTTCCATTTCATTCTTTATTTTGACCGAAGTCTTTTAATATTACGTGAGTATGAATGGAGGAGCTTTATCAAGGCAGTCGACTGTCGGGCTCCCCAGCCCGAAAACTATTTGCATGATGAGGACCCGGCTTTTCACGAAGACTCAGATCTTCTAATTGAATTTGAAGACAACTATCAAGAGAGCCTCAATCGATCTCAGGTGGCTATCATAGCCGATTACTCTAGATCGTTCTCTATTCCTGCAACAAAGAGGAAAAAGAAGATCTCGTCCCGCAAGAGGCAAGCATCCAACAATGCCTCGAATGTGCCAGCTCCTACTCCCAAGCAATGTCGATCCGCGCGCCATACGCCGACGATCGAGACAGCACTCGAATTGGAATCCAACAAGGGAAAAACCAGCAGGCCGGCCGTGAGGACAAATTCGCCTGCTCACTCGACCCAAAGGTATTTTGTTCGGCTATCTGCTTACTTACACAATTAATAGAATCTTACAATAGTTTACATTGAAATACTTATGTGAAAATTCCAGTCTTTCCCTGCCGAAGACGTCAAGATGGTGTCTGGCAGCGCTCAAAAATTCTAGAGCTACGACTCATGCCCACCCTACTGCCGAGGCCTCGGTAGCCAATCCTGCTCCCGCCGATTCCGGTGATGGTGTGTGTGTCACTAAATCGGAAGTAGGAAGCTCCATGAATCATCGGCGACGATAGGGGGACCTACATCACCCGGTGTTTTCCGAACAAGAGTTTGGCACCCTACGCACAACGGACGTGCTCATCGACGCAGCCCGAGCTGGGTTCAGCGAGCACCTGAAGATGATATCAGCCAGTTTGCAGGTAAGTAATCGGCTTGAAAGAGTCTAGACACTCATGTGAACGTAGTAGCCCCCGAGCTATAAATTGCTTCGGAACAACCGAATTAAGGGTCTTTATGCTGTTATACTGCCAATGCAGGCTTCGAAGCAACAGAACAAGCAACTAGCCAAGGCACTAAAGGACAGCGAATCACAGGTACAATCTGTGTAGGCAGAGCTGGCGCAAATGAAGAGCTTCACCCGGGAGGGCTATGATGAGTATACTAGTGCTTCTAATTTCTAGCAAATGTCCATGATGACGCAAGGATTCTTTTTAGCAGCTGAATCCAAAGGGAATTTGCAAAAGGAGTTGTATGGAGCCTGAGAAGCTCAGCGGTATGCCGAGTCCCAGCACGAGGCTGGCTATCGCATTGTGAGCCGCCTCCAGGAAGAAAAGAAGCGACATGCCGAAGAAAATGAGAATTGAAAAGCTCAATTGGCCCAGGCCCACGAAGAAAACCAGAAGCTACAAAGGGGCATGTTCGGTAAGTTCGATTGCGATGTTCAGTAAGTACTTCCTATAAGGGAAGTTAAATAAGCATGCCTTTCCCTCATATGTAGGCCTCCTGTCCGGGCATCCTGAAGAAGAGATCGGGTTCTTCCGGGGGAATCTATTAGAAGAGCTTTCCGCTCTTCACGAGCGTGCCCGCAATGCGATGAAAACCATGGTAAAGGTGCTATGGCCTGCCGAACAACCTCCGGAAGGAATGACCGAACTAGTCAATCGATGCAAGGGAGCCCGAAGTAGGTTCGAACTATGGAAGACATCGGCTTGCCGGGAGGGAGCACGGGAAGAATGGGCAATGATCAAGACCGGTTACATCAGACTTAATCCTGAGCGTATTGCTCGGGTTTGTCTGGTGGTATTGGATGGACAAGAAGTACCACTCCACCTGGTGTATGACCAGGAGATTCCTGTTACCCGTCTATCACAAGAAGACTGTTCCCTAGATGTGATAATCAATAATCTTGACCAACAGCCGAATGTGTAATTATGTATAATTTTGTATGAATAATGAAGTTGTTACTCTCTCTGTGTTTTAAACTTTGTCTTAACCAGCCATGGGCTTCTCCCTCACGTGTGAAGAGCTCGGGAGTGTTCCTCGTAATTTGTCACCCTAAAGGGGCGACTTGTGTGCAGGGAACCAGGTAAACCGTCCATGTGGTGTGAATGGTCAGAAAGCACACAAAGAGGTATGTTATATTACTACTTAGCGTAATAAACATCTTCTGAGGAAAATAGTACCCCCATAGATACCTTTCTTCGGGGTTCTACGAAGATCATAGGTATGGTCCGCATACTACTGGTATGCGGCTAAGGGCCTTTAAGAAGAAAGGAGCCCAAATAGTGCTGATGGTTACCATCACCGTATTAAGTGTTTTCGTCACGGCCGACCAATTATCTATGTAAGATAGCTAGCTTTCGGCTTCACCCGTCTATGGTACGTATCCGAATGAACCGGTCATAACAATCGCAGAGGTGCTCCCTTTACTCTGTAGCCGAACAATCGGGAACGTAGAGGGCAAAAACAAGAGCGAGGCAACCCAGCTTGGCAAAGTCTTAGTTCGAATTGATGCATATGATGGCTTGAAGGTGACAAAGGAAATGTGTATACATGATAAGTGTCAACAAATTCTTATAATATAAAAGTTGTGCCTTCGGGAAGAAGCCCCCAGGTGCTGTGTTCGGATTTAACACTTAATTGTGTTGGCTGATAACCTTAGTACAAGAGCAGTCGAACCGAACATGGGAAGAAAAGTAAAAAAATTCAATCCTACCAAACAACAGAGTGGGAGGGGAAAGGAAAAAATAAAAAAGAAAAAAGAAAAAATGCTAAAATATTTAGACGACACCGGTTTATCCATAGAAGTGCCAAAGACAAGATGCGTTCCATGGGTTCGGTTCAAGGCGGTTGCCTGACGGGTTCCGAAGATGGTAGGCTCCTCCCGCGAGTACTTCGTTGATTATGAAGGCCCCCTCCCATTTGGGGTTGAGTTTATGCTTCTGCTTCTCCGGGACTCGTAAGACGAGTTCGACTACGTTATATGATTTTGCCCTGACCTCCCTACTCTGGTAACATCGGGCTTAGAGTTGGTAAAATGTAGAGCGAGCTCGAGCTATGTCGTGCTCTCCTTCTAACGTGCCCAGGTCGTCCTGCCGATCTAACTCGGCTTCCTTTTCCTCGTACATGTGCACTCTTGGTGCGTCGTGAATAATGTCATAGGGGAGGATTGCCTCTGCCCCATAGACCATGAAGAATGGTGTATATCCCGTTGATCTATTCGGGGTGCTGCGCAGGCCCCATAAAACGGAGTCGAGCCTCTCCACCCAATGACAGTCGGACTCATCAAGAGACCGGACCAAACGTGGCTTAATGCCCTCATAATGAGGTAGTTTGCTCGTTCAACTTGTCCATTGGTCTACGGATGATCCACTTATGCATAATCAAGCTTTATGCCCATTTTTGCGCACCAGTCCTTGACCTCTTGGGCCATGAAGTTGGATCCATTATCCGTTATTATACAGTGCGGGGCACCGTAACTATGTACCATGCCGGAGATAAAGTCGATCACTAGTCCGGACTTGGCCGATTTGACGGGCTTTGCCTCTACCCATTCGTGAACTTGTCAACCATGACCAGTAGATATTTATTCTTCTTGGTCCCCCCTTAAGGGGTCCAACCATGTCTAGCCCCCATACCGCAAAAGGCCAGGTTATCGGAATAGTCCGAAGAGCTATTGGGGGCATGTGACTTTGATTTGCAAAGAGTTGACACCCCACACAATGTTTAACAAGCGAATGGGCATTCGTCTGGGCTGTAGGCCAAAACAAACCAGCTCGGAAGGACTTGCTGACTAAGGATCTTGCCATGGCATGGTGGCCGCACATGCCTGAGTGGACTTCAGGTAGAAGCTCACGTCCTTCTTCCTCAGATATGCACCTCTTTAATATTCCGGTGGTGCTTTTCTTGTATAGCTCACCGTCGTGCACTTTGTAGGCCTTGGATTGCCGAACTATGTGCGTGTTCTGATCTCCTCTTGCTCCACGCTTCATGAATTCCTGGAGTGGATACGAACCGAACGAAATAGCCACGAGAAGCCAGCTTTAGGAAGCGACGACCGATTGCAGTGTAAAAATGTGAAGCACCATCGGCCCAGCTCCAGGAATTGGAAAATTAGAAGTTCGTTCAATTTACGAAGTGTTTCCACCGCCAAACATACCGGTTCGCTTCCTAGTACTCGAGAAAATGAAACTAGCGATTGCTAGTGAATCGGTACACCTCTCCCCCACCTGAATCGGTGCACTGGGCCTGAATTAGCTGCCTCCAACCGGCCCAATTGGTAGCAAACGGGTCAAAACCCTCCCAGCTAGCCTCCAGCACTACAAGAAGCTATCAATTCAAGCAGAACGGTTTCTGGATCGCCAGCTGAAGCTAGAAGCCACGAAAAGAAGCTGGATTTGAGAAGTTTTATGAAGTTGGAGGAGATCAGAACATGCCCTATGTGTCGTGCTTCTGTCTGGTCGTCAAGGAGTTCCTTGCGAAGATGGTAGGCGAGGAAGGGCTCTGTCCATGGCGCAATTACCACCATTACCTCATGAGCCAAAGGTGTTTCGTCCATTATGGAACCGCCGATGACTTGATCGTCTAGTTCGTTTATAGGGCGAATAACCTCGTCAGCCATTTTTAGACCGGAACCCTTGTCATCGATCTACCACATGACGGATGGCTTAAAGAGCCGCTCCAGGAAGGTGTTTCTCAGGACAGGGTCGCGTTTGGCTCCCATACGAGCCAGTACGTCGGCGCCTTGGTTGTTGTCGCGAGCGACGTGGTGAAATTCCAAACCCTTGAACCGTGTGGATATCTTTAGTATGACATTTCTATACGCCGCCATCTTTAGATTTTTGGTGTCAAATTCGCCATTAATTTACGGAGATGGCCAAGTTGGAGTCTCCTTGTACCTCTAGGCGCTGTATGCCCATTGACATTGCCATCCGAAGACCATGTAGGAGAGCTTCGTATTCGGTTGCATTGTTAGAGTCGGCATACATGATCTGCAACACGTATCGCATGTTGTCGCCTGTGAGGGATGTGAGGATAACTCCAGCCCTAAGTCCGAACATGTTTTTGTATCCATCAAAGTGCATTGTCCAATGGGAGTATGCACTGTATTCCTTGGGGACCTCGGCTTCTGTCCATTCAGCCAGGAAATCTGCCAATACATAAGATTTTATGGCACAATGTGGCCTATAGGTTATTTCGAAAGGAAGAAGCTCAATGGCCCACTTGGCTATGCGGCCGTTGGTGTCCCTGTTGTTGATTATATCGTTCAGCGGTACTTCGGATGCCACCGTTACCGCACACTCTTGGAAATAATGCCTGACTTTCCTTGATGCCATAAACATTGTGTAGGCTATCTTTTGGTAGTGTGGGTATCTAGATTTGCACTGTGTTAGTACTTCTAACACGTAATAGACCGACTTTTGAGTCTGGAACTTGTGTCTCTCCTCATGTCGTTCAACAACGAGCACCGCGCTAACAACTTGGTTGGTGGTTGATATGTATAATAACATGGGCTCACCGGCGCCTGGTGTTGTGAGGATGGGATTGGTTGAGAGTAGTGCTTTGATTTACTCTAACGTAGACGCTGCTTCATTGGTCTACTCAAAATTGTTGGTCCATTTGAGTAGTTAGAGAGCGGTAAAGCTTTCTCCCCGAGGCAGGAGATAAACGGCTTAACGCCTCTATGCACCCAGCTAGCCTCTGGACATGCCTTAGCTCTGTAGGAATTGCAAGTTCTGATAGAGCACTGATTTTAGCCGGATTTGCTTCTATTCCTCTATGGGAGACGATGAATCCGAGCAGTTTACCAGAGGGAACTCTGAATACACATTTTTCCGGATTGAGTCGTATGTCATACTCGCGTAGGCTGGCAAATGTTTGTCATAGATCGTCGATCAACTGCCTGACATGTTTAGTTTTAATTACCACATCGTCCATGTATGCCTCGACTGTTTTACCGACCTGTGTCATGAGACACGTCTAGATCATGTGCTGGTCTGTGGCCCCAACTTTTTTTAGCCCGAAAGGCATCATGTTGAAGCAAAATGACCCGTCGGGGGTGATGAATGCGGTTGCCACTTGATCGGATTCCTTAATTTTGATTTGATGGTATCTGGAATAGGTGTCGAGAAAACAAAAATGAATCGTGTCTGGCTATGGCACCGATGATCTGGTCTATTCGTGGTAAGGGGAAAGGGTCCTTAGGGCAGGCTTGGTTAAGGTCTTTGAAATTGATGCATAGTCGCCAGGACTTGTCTTCTTTTGGTACCGTCACTAGGTTTGCCAACCATTCAGGGTGCTTAATCTCCCGAATTAATCCGGACTCTAGTTGCTTAGCTAATTCTTCACCCAAAGCTTGTCGCTTGGGTTTGGAGAAGCGACGCAGAGTCTGTTTGATGGGCTTAAAGCCTACAATAATGTTCAGACTATGCTCGGCGAGGTGTCATGGGATTCCGGGCATATCGGAAGGATGCCAAGCGAAGATGTCCCTATTTTCACGGTGAAAGTTCCGCAGAGCCTCGTCCACAAGGGGATCGAGCTGAGCTCCAATGGACGTTGTCTTATTGGGGTCCGTCGGGTGTACTTGAAACTTGACGATTTCCTCTGAGGGTTTGAAGGATGTAGGCTTGGGACTTTTGCTAAGGATCAAGTTGTCATTATCAACTGTTGACCGTCGTGCGATCAGTTACTCAACGGTGAAAGTCTTAGCGATTGTGATCACTCTATTTGGTCCTAGCATTTTAAGTTTCATGTACCCGTAATGGGGTATGGCCTGGAATATTGTGAAGGCGTCACGTCCCAATAAGGCATGGTAGCCGCTAGGGAAGGGCACGATGTGGAAGAGAAGTTCTTCGGATCAGTAGTTTTCGGGCGTACCGAACACCACGTGCAGGACGATTCGTCCGGAACAACGCGCCTCTTTCCCTGGTATAATTCCTCGGAAAGTTGTATTGCTATGTTCGATACGAGATCGGTCGAACTGCATTTTTTCCAGGGTGCCTTCGTATACGAGGTTTAAACCACTGCCGCCGTCCATTAGCACCTTATGAAGCTTGTAACCATCAATGATGGGGGTTCAAGACTAGTGTGGACGGTGAATGACCGGAAAGAATGGTTGGCTGGTCGATATCTCCAAAGGTAATCAGTATGCCTACCCATGCACTAGTTGCTGCCACATGGTAGACTTGTTTGGGTTCTCTAAGAGCTCTTTTCCTCCTGTTCTTCGAATGTAAGGTTTCGTAGACCGTCAGAACTTCGGCGTTGTATTCGGGCGATGATGAATTGTGCCTATTCGGAGGAAGTGTCCCAAGGATGGCCTCGCCGCTATTTGTGACCTGCCTGACGACCCAGCAAGCTCTAAGGTTGTGAGTCGGGCTTGCGTTCAGCAGGACAGAGTGTATGGGGCAAGGTTTATCCAATAGTCCATCCAGGACAACACCAACCCTTGAAAGGGACCTGTTTCTTTTTTCAACACGGTCGAGTCTTGCCGGCCGCTTTGGAAGTATCCTCTTTTTTTGATCCCCACTAGGGTGTTTAGGGAGAGTTGGTTCCGAAAATAATTGCTCGGATTGCCAAGCCCTTTCCATGGCACAGTATTTTTGTACCAAATTGGATAGCTCGAAGAAGTCACGAATGTGTCAGCGAGCCAGGGCGTTAAGAATCCTTCATCGTGGCAATTGTTATTGAAAGTTGCCATGATCTCTTGGTCACTAAGACCTTTTTCTCTGCTTCTAGTGAATGGGAGTGTGGCCCAAAAGTGATGGACTGATTCTCCTAGTAGTTGTTTAGTGTCCCAAAAGTCCAAAGACGCGAGGTTTGGTTTTATAATAGAATCATTTTCTTGGGTGGTGGGTGGGACAATATCCGACTCCACTCCTCATGGAGTGTTCGGAATCAAGGATTTCGAATTGTGTGATAAGTCTTGGACCGATGACTGTCCGGATTTAGAATAAATTCTGGCATCTGGATCACCGATGAAGTCTTGGTGATCAGACACCAAGGTATAGACTGTTTTCAACTCTGGCTGTCGGGATGAGTCTTCAGCCGGACTCTCGATGGTAGCGACAAAGTGGGTGACCAGTTGGATATGAATCTCCTTGTCGTTGGGCCTAATCCCGAGCCGATCATAGACAGGAATCTAGTCATCCGTCATATGCATAGCTTCGACCCGATCGAACAACTCGTTTAAAAACGAGGTGATAGTAGGATGCATGTCGCTGAGCCGAGTGGAGTCGATGAGCGGTGTGACAGTTCCAGAGCTGTGTGAAGGCAGCTCTGTGTTCTGCTCAACCATAGCGGGGATCCAGTCAGATTGGTTGGGTTGGGCATTCTAGATCGCCCGAGGGTGGCGAGTCTGTTGGGGGTGGAGCCCAATGTCTTCGGCGTTGAAATGTCGAGACTTACAGTCTCCTCCTCGAGGGTCCGAGGTTCCATTAGGACGAGTAATCCCCGTCAATCGGCGACGAACTCTAAGGTTCCGAACCTGATTCTATGATTGGGGGGGAGTTCCCGATCTGGCCAAGATGGCTAATCGGATCGGCGTGTGACAAGATGTCGTCGCCTGCGAGAGTCTGATCGCGGGTAAGGGTTCCATGAATATAGACCTCATTGTTCGCAATGAGGTAAGCCATCAGTTCCTTCGTTGTTCACAACGGAACTCTCATTGAAAGCACCAATGTCGGTTTCAAAACCGGTGGATCTCGGGTAGGGGGTCCCGAGCTATGAGACTAGAAGCAATGGTAACAGGAGACGAAGGGGACAAGGTTTTACCTAGGTTCGGGCCCTCCGATGGAGGTAATAGCCTACGTCCTGCTCGATTGTATTGATGATATGCGGGTTACATAGTTGATCTACCTTGAGATCGAATAGCTAACCCTAGATGAGTTGTTTTGTATACAGCCTAAAACCCTCCGGTTTATGTAGACACCAGGGGTACCTAGGGTTTACACATGGTCGGTTACATGCCGAAGATATAAACACGCCTATCTATAGATGATAGTCTTGGAGAACATACCACGGTTCCTCGAAGTAGCCACCCTGGTAACGGGGCCCTTTATCACCCAGTGGTCACTTTATGGCCCATACAGTCCGGCCCGTGGGAAACTGGTCGGCTACCCGAGGACCCCTAAATCCAGGACTCTCTCAGTCTCACCAGGCCGTGCTTGACTGGCAAGGTGGGACATGCCTTGGGCCACATGCAGGCAGGTGTTGGGGAACATTGCATGGGAAACAAAAAAATTCCTACACACACGCAAGATCTATCCATTGTGATGAGCATCTAGGAGAGGGAGAGTGGATCTACATATCCTTGTAGATCGCTAAGCGGGAAGCGTTAAGAAACGCGGTTGATGTATTCGAACGTCTTTGCGATCCAAATCGCCAAGTGTCCCGCGATCCCATCACCATCCGTCCCGCGATCCGATCATGATCTCATTACGATCCGTCCCACGATCCAATCACGAATCATCTCGCGATCTTGATCACGGTCCTTCCGATCTAGCGTCGAACGGACGGCACCTCCGTGTTCAGAACACGTACAGATCGATGACGATCCCTACATTCTTGATCTAGCAAGAGGGAGCGGAGAGGTAGATGAGTTCTCCGGTAGCACAACGACATGGTGGCGGTGGTGGTGAACTAATCCTGTAGGGCTTCGCCTAAGCACCGCAGAACTAATCTAGAGGAGAAACAAATCTACAAGAAGAAGAGGGCAGCACGTGGCAATTATAGTTAGCTTTCCGCTCTAAATCCTCTAGTATATATAATAGGGAGGGAGGGGAGGAGGCAGACTCAAACCCTAAAGGTTTGGTCGAAATTAGAGGTGGAGGAGTCCTACTCCAATCCTATTAGGAGTAGGATTCCTACTTTCCACTTAGAAACTCTTTCCACCTCTCCACCTTTTGGGTTTTTCCCACCCCTAGCCACATGGGCCTTAGTGGGGTCTTAGTGCAGCCCACCAGGGGCTGGTTTGACTCCTCCCACATCCCATGAGGTCATTTGGGTCGAGACACCCCTCCCAATGGTCCCCCGGCACCCTCGCGGTAGTCCTGGTACACTACCGATGAACCCGAAACTTTTCCGGTGACCAAACCAGGACTTCCTATATATCAATATTTACCTCTGGACCATTCCAAAGCTCCTTGTGATATCCGGGATCTCATCCGGGACTCCGAACAACCTTCGGTCACCACCATAGATAACTCTATACTACCGAAACGTCACTGAACCTTAAGTGTTGAGACCCTGTGGGTTCGAGAACTATGTAGACATGACTGAGATACCTCTATGGTCAATAACCAATAGCGAGACCTGGATGCCCATATTGGTTCCTACATATTCTAGAAAGATCTTTATCGGTTGAACCTCTATGTCAAGGATTCAGTTAATCCCGTATGATGTTCCCTTTGTTCTTAGGTATAGTACTTGCCCGAGATTCGATCTTTGGTATCTGTATACCTAGTTCAATCCCGTTACCGGAAAGTCTCTTTACTCGTTCCGTAATACAAGATCCCGTGGCTAGCACTTAGTCACATTGCTTGCAAGGCTTGTTGTGATGTTGTATTACCGAGTGGGCCCTGAGATACCTCTCCGTCACACCGAGTAACAAATCTCAGTCTTGATCCATGCGAACCCAACAGACACCCTTGGAGATACCTGTAGAGAACCTTTATAGTCACCCAGTTATGTTGCGACATTTGATACACACAAGGTACTCCGTCGGTGTCCGTGAGTTGCATGATCTCATGGTCATAGGAACATATACTTGACATGCAGAAAACTGTAGCAATAAACTGACACGATCATATGCTACGTTCATAGTTGGGTCTTGTCCATCACATCATTCTCCTAACGATGTGATACCATTATCAAATGACATCTCATGTCCATGGCTAGGAAACCTTAACCATGTTTGGTCAATGAGCTAGTCTATGAGAGGCACACTAGGGACATGGTGTTGTCTATGTATCCACACATGTATCTGAGTTTCCGATCAATACAATTATACCATGGATAATAAATGATTATCATGAACAAGGAAATATGATAATAACCAATTTATTATTGCCTCTAGGGCATATTTCCAATAGCAGGTTGGGTACCCCCATTCCTAGAATGCCGACAAGACCCAAGGTTGTCTTCCCTCCTCGGATCTGGTGGCTACCCGCATCGGATTAACGTCTTTTGGCAACGAGGCCATCGCAGAGAACTTCCCTAATCCTCACATGGGAGAGCGGGTATGCTTCATGCCTTTCCTCTTGCGGGGCCTAGGGTTCCCTATTCATCTCTTTTTGAGGGGATTATTGGAATTCTGCAGGATCCAGCTCCATCATCTTACCCCCAGATCTATTCTGCACATCTCAGGCTTTGTTGCTCTTTGTGAGATGTTTTGGGCTGCGAGGCCCACCTTGGATTATGGAGGAAGTACTTCTGTCTTGTCCCCTGCACTTGGGGTGAGACAATTCAGGAAGTCGGAGGAGCCGAAGTATGTCATATAGCCGGGACAGGGTATCCAGTGGGGACTCCGAAGAAGGAGTCCGAAAAATGTTCCTCACAATAGTTCAATATTGAGGACGCTTTGCCTGAATACGGCGACGCCCCTTTGAGGAGAAGGTATTGTTGGAAATATGCCCTAGAGGCAATAATAAATTAGTTATTATCATATTTCCTTGTTCATGATAATTTTTTATTATCCATGCTATAATTGTATTGATCGGAGACTTAGATACATGTGTGGATACATAGACAAAACCATGTCCCTAGTATGCCTCTAATAGACTAGCTCGTTGATCAAGGATGGTTAAGGTTTCCTAGCCATGGACATGAGATGTCATTTGATAAACGGGATCACATCATTAGGAGAATGGTGTGATGGACAAGACCCAAACTAGAAACGTAGCATATGATTGTGTGAGTTTATTGCTACTGTTTTCTGCTTGTCAAGTATATGTTCCTATGACCATGAGATCATGCAACTCACGGACATCGGAGGAGTGCCTTGTGTGTATCAAATTTCGGAACGTAACTGGGTGACTATAAAGGTGCTCTACAGGTATCTCCGAGGGTGTCTGTTGAGTTGGCTTGGATCAAGACTGGGATTTGTTACTCCGTGTGACGGAGAGGTATCTCAGGGCCCACTCGGTAATACAACATCACAACAAAGCCTTGCAAGCAATGTGACTAAAGTGTTAGCCACGGGATCTTGTATTACGGAACGAGTAAAGGTACTTGCCGGTAACGAGGTTGAACTAGGTATGGAGATACCGACGATCGAATCCCGGGCAAGTAACATAGCGAAGAACAAAGGGAACGTTATACGGGATTGACTGAATCCTTGACATAGAGGTTCGACCGATAAAGATCTTCGTTGAATATGCAGGAACCAATATGGTCATCCAAGGCCCGCTATTGGTTATTGACCATAGAGGTATCTCGGTCATGTCTACATAGTTCTCGAACCTGCAGGGTCTGCACACTTAAGGTTTGGTGACGTTTCGGTAGTATAGAGTTATGTATGGTGGTGACCAAAGGTTGTTAGGAGTCTTGGATGAGATCCCGGATGTCACGAGGAGCTCTAGAATGGTCCAGATGTAAAGATTCATATATAGGAAGTCCTATTTTGGTCGCCAGAAAAGTTTCGGGCTCATCGGTAGTGTACCGAGAGTGCCGGTAGTGTACCGGGAGACCTTCGGGAGGGGTATTTCGACCCAAGAGGCTTCATGGGCCGTGGGAGAGTGAATATTGGCCCTTAGTGGGCTGGTGGAAACTCCCACACAAGGCCCATGTGGCTGGAGAAGAAAACCCAAAAGGAAAAAGGTGGAAAAAGGCAAAAAAGGCAAATTAGGGAAGGAGTCCTAATCCTACTAGGAGTGGAGGAGGTGGACTCCTCCCTAGTTGGTTCGGCCGTCTCCTATAGGAGCCTTGGCCCTTGCGCCAGCCTCCTCTCCACTTATCCTATATATACCGGTGGATTTTAGGGTTTTGCACTAGTTTTTTACGGCCACGTGCTACCCGTTCCACTGGTGCTCCTCTACATCGGATTTCCGCAATGCTTAGGCGAAGCCCTGCCGGAATTGCTCCACCACCATCGCCGGAGCACCGTCACGCTTCCAATGAAATCTTCTTCCTCTCCACTTCCTCTTGCTGGATCAAGACGGTGGAGATCGTCATCAAGCTGCACGTGTGCTGAACACAGAGGTGTCGTCCGATCGGCGCTAGATCGGAGGGACCGTGATCTAGATCGCGAGACGTTTCGTGATGAGTTCACGGGACGGATCGTGATGAGTTCATGGGACGGATCGTGATGAGATCGCGGGACGGATCGTGATGAGTTCGCGGGACGGATCGTGATTGGATCGCGGGACGAATCGTGATGTGATCACGGGAGGCTCGGCGATTTGGATCGCCAAGATGTTCGACTACACCAACCGCGTTTCTTAATGCTTCCCACTTAGCGATCTACATGGGTATGTAGATCCACTCTCCCTCTCATAGATGCTCATCACCATGGATAGATCTGTGTGTGCGTAGGAATTTTTTTGTTTCCCATGCGACGTTCCCCAATAGTGGTATCAGAGCTAGGTCTATGTGTAGATGAGATCTCGAGTAGAACACAAAAGGTTTGTGGGCGTTGATGCTTAGATTGCTTTCTCCCTTGGTCGGATTTTGGTTCAGCAGTATTGTGAGATGAAGCGGCCTGGACCAACATTACTCGTACTATTACGAGAGACCGGTTCCCTCGACCGCAACTTGTTGCATAGATGGCTTGCGGGTGCCAGTTTCTCTCACTTTAGTTGGATCGGGTTCTACAAAGGCGGTCCTTGAGAAGGTTGAAAAGCAACTAGTGTATCACTATTGTGGTTTTTGCGTAGATGAGAATTGTTCTTACTAGATACCCGTAGTAGCCACGTAAAACATGCAACAACAATTAGAGGACGTCTAACTTGTTTTGCAGGGTATGTTGTGATATGATATGGCCAATTACATGATGTGATATATGTGATGTATGAGATGATCATGTGATGTATAGATTATCATGACTTGCATGTCGATGAGTACGACAACCGGCAGGAGCCATAGGGTTGTCTTTAATTATTGTATGACCTACGTGTCAATCATTAAGCGCTATGTAATGCTTTAGTTTATTGCTAAACGACAACAATAGTAGTAGAAGCATGGTGGGACGCGATAACCCCGATGGCGACACATTGATGGAGATCATGGTGTCATGCCGGTGACGATGGAGATCATGCCGGTGCTTTCATGATGGAGATCAAAAGCACAAGTTCATGGCCATATCATGTCGCTTATGATTTGCATGTGATGTTAATACTTTTATGCACCTTGTTTTGTTTAGGACGACGGTAGCATTATAAGGTGATCCCTCACTTAATTTCAAGATAAATTGTGTTCTCCCCGAGTGTGCACCGTTGCGAAAGTTCGTCGTGTTGAGACACCACGTGATGATCGGGTGTGATAGGCTCTACGTTCACATACAACAGGTGCAAGCCAGTGTTGCACATGCAGAACACTCGGGTTAAACTTGACGATCCTGACATGTACAGACATGGCCTCGAAACAAAAGAGACCGAAAGGTAAAACATGAGTCATATAGTAGATATGATGAACATGATGATGTTCACCACTGTAACCACCTCAACTCACGTGATGATCGGACTTGAGTTGGTGAATTTGGATCATGTATGACTCGAATGACCGGAGGGATGTCAATTTGAGTGGGAGTTCTTAAGTAATATGATTAATTGAACTCATTATCATGAACATAGTCAGTAGTGTCTTTGCAAATTATGTTGTAGATTACTTTCTCGCGCTGTAGATCCCATGAATTTTTATATGTTCCTAGAGAAATAGAGTTGAAAGATGATGGTAGCAATATTGCGGACTGGCTCCGTGGTCTGAGGATTGTCCTCGTTGCTGCACAAAAGGCTTACGTCCTTAATGCATCGCTCGGTGCGCCAACCCCTCTAGCGTCGTATGTAGATGTTGTGAACATCTGATAGGCACGTTCTTATGACTACTTGATAGTTTAGCGTGTCTTGCATTACGACTCACAATTGAGGCTCCAAAACGTTTTGAACGTCACGGAACATATGAGATGTTCTAAGAGCTGAAATTAGGATCTTAGGCTCGTGCCCATGTTGCGAGATATGAGATCTCCAACAAGATTCTTTGCCTGAAAGATGAAAGAAAATAGCTCAATCGTTGAGCATGTGCTCGGATTGTCTGGGTGCTGCAATCGCTTAATCGAGTGGGAGTTGATCTTCCAGATAAGATAGTGATTGATATTGTTCTCCAAGTCACTGTCACCAAGCTACTAGAACTTGGTGATGAACTATAAACGCCAGGGATAGAAATAATGATCCCTGAGATGTTCGCGATGTTTGACACCACGAAGGTAGAAATCGAGAAGGAGCATCAAGTGTTGATGGTTAGTAAAACCACTAGTTTCGAGAAGGGCAAGGGCAAGGAGGGAAACTTCATGGATAGCAAGTCAGTTGCTGCTCCGGTGAAGCAACGCAAAGTTGAACCCAAACCCAAGACTAAGTGCTTCGATTGTGAGGAGAGCTGTCGCTGAAGCGTAACAACCCTAGATGCTTGGTAGGTAAGAAGGCTGGCAACTTTGACACAAGTATATTTTATATATGTCTTATTGATGTGTACCTTGCTAGTACTCCTAGTAGCACCTGGGTATTGGATACCGGTTTGGTTGCTAAATGTTAGTAACTCGAAATGAAATCTACGGAATAAACGGAGAACTAGCTAAGGGTGAGGTGACGATGTGTGTTGGAAATGTTTCCAAGGTTGATGTGATCAACATCGCACGCTCTCTCTACCTTCGGGATTGGTGACAAACCTAAATAAATGTTATTTGGTGTTTTGCGTTGAGCATGAACATGATTAGATCGTGTTTATTGCAACACGGTTATTCATTTAAGTTAGAGAATAATGGTTATTCTGTTTACATGAATAATACCTTCAATGGTCATGCACCCAGTGAGAATGGTTTGTTGAAATCTTGATCGTAGTAATACACATGTTCATAACATTGATGCCAAAAGATACAAAGTTAATAATGATAATACCACATCCTTGTGGCACTGCCGCTAAATGCCATATTGGTAAAAAGCGCATGAAGAAACTCCATGCTGATGGATATTTGGACTCATTCGATTTCGAATCGGTTGAGACATGCGAACCATGCCTCTTGGGCAAGATGACTAAGGACCCCGTTTTCTGGTTTGATGGAGCGGGCATGTGATTTATTGGAAATGATACATGTTGAAGTATGCAATCCAATGAGTCTTGTAGCGTGCGGTGGTTATCGTTATTTTCTTACCTTCAGTGATGATTTGAGTAGATATAGTGTATATTTACTTAATCAAACACAAGTCTGAATCGTTTGAAAGGTTCAAGCAAATTCATAGTGAAGTTTAAGATCATCATGACAAGAAGATAAAAATGTTTGCGATATGATCGTGGAGATGAATATCTGAGTTACGAGTTTGGCATACAACTTTAGACAATGTGAAAGTTGTTTCACAACTCACGCCACCTGGAACACCATAGTGTGATGGTGTGTCCGAATGTCATAGTCATGCTCTATTGGATGTGGTACGTGCTATGATGTCTATTATTGTTTTGTTACTTTAATTTTGGGGTTATGCATTAGAGACAACTACATTCACTTTAAATAGGACACCATCTAAGTCCGTTGAGATGACACCGTGTGAACTATGGTTTGATAGAAACCTGAGCTGTCATTTCTTAATGGTTGGGGCTGCAACGCTTGTGTGGAAAATGTTTTCACCTAATGAGCTCGAACCCAAAGCGGACAAATGCATCTTCATAGAATACCCTAAGAACAGTTTGGTGAACCTTCTATCTCAGATCCAAGCATAAAATGTTTGTTGCTAAAACTGGGTCCTTTCTCGAAGAAAGGGTTTCTCTTGAAAGAATTGAGTGGGAGGAGGATAGAACTTGATGAGGTTATTGAAACTCTGCTTCAACCAGAAAGTAGCGCAACGCAGAAAGATGTTTCTGTGAAGCCTACGTCAGTTGAAGGGGAAGTTAATGATGATTATCATGAAGCTTCGGATCAAGTTACTATCGACCTACAAGGAAAATAGAACTTGATGAGGTTATTGAACCTTTACTTCAACCAGAAAGTGGCACAACATAGAAATATGTTTCTGTGAAGCCTACGTAAGTTGAAGAGGAAGTTAATGATGATTATCATGAAGCTTTGGATCAAGTTGCTATCAAACTTCGTAGGTCGACAAGGACGTGTACTGCTACTGAGCAGTATGACAACCCTGTCTTGGAGGTCATGTTGTTGGACAACGATGAACCTGCGAACTATGGAGAAGCGATGATGGGCCCGAAAACCAACAAATGGTTAGAGGCCATGAAATCCAAGAAAGGATACATGTATGAAAACCAAGTATAGACTTTGGTGGACTTGCTCGTTAGGACGGCAGGTCGTTAAGTACAAATGGATCTTTAAAATGAAGATAGACGCTGATGGTAAATGTTACCATTTGTAAAGCTCGACTTGTTGCAAAGTAGTTTACGACAAGTCCAAGGAGTTGACTGCGATGAGACTTTCTTACTCGTAGCGATGCTAAAGTCTGTTGGAATTATGTTAGCAGTTGTTGCATTTTTCAATTATGAAATCTGGCACATGGATGCCAAAACATCGTTCCCTTCCTTAAGGAAAGGTTGTATGAGATACAACCAGATGGTTTTGTCAGTCCTAAGGATGCTAAAAGGTGTGCAAGCTTCAGTGATTCTTCTACGAACTGAAGCAAGCATCTCAGAGTTGGAATATACACTTTGATGAGGTGATCAAAGTTTTTGAATCTATACAAACTTCACGAGAAACTTGTATTTGCAATAAAGGGAGTGGGAGCACTATAGAGTTTGTGATAAGTATATGTGGATGACATATTGCTATTCAGAAATGATGTAGAATTTCTGGAGAGCATAAACGGTTGTTTGAAAAGAGTTTTTCAAAGCAAGACCTGGATAAAGCTACCTAATTGTTGAGCACCAAGATCTATAAAGATAGATCAAGATGTTTGATAAGACTTTCAATGAGTACATACCTTGACAAGATTTTGAAAGAGTTCAAAATGGATAATCAGAGAGAAGTGTTCTCGCCTTCTTTGTAAGGTGTGAAGTTGAGTGAGACTCAAAGCTCGACCACGACAGAAGAAAGAGAAAGGACAAATGTCTTCCCCTATGCCTTAGCCATAGGCTCTGTATAGTATGCCATGCTGTGTACCGCACCTGTGTGTGCCTTGCCATGAGTCCGTCAAGGGGTACAAGAGTGATCCAGGAGTGGATCACTGGACAGCGGTCAAGATTATGGAGGTGATAAAGAGTTCATCGTAAAGAGTTACGTCGATGCAAGCTTTAAACACCAATCCGGATAACTCGTAGTAGCAATCTGGATACGTATAGTAGGAGCTGCCATTTGGAATAGTACCAAGTGTGGTAGCAGTGTTTACAGTTTGGCATAGAGATTTGCAAAGTACACACAGATCTGAATGTTGCAGTCCCATTGACTATAAGACCTCTCTCACATGCAACGCATGATCGAGCCCCAAAACTCATTGGGTGTTAGATTGATAACCATGCGTATCACATGGTGATGTGAACTAGATTATTGACTCTAGTGCAAATGGGAGATTGTTGGAAATATGCCCTAGAGGCAACAATAAATTAGTTATTATCATATTTCCTTGTTCATGATAATTGTTTATTATCCATGCTATAATTGTATTGATCGGAGACTTAGATACATGTGTGGATACATAGACAAAACCATGTCCCTAGTATGCCTCTAATAGACTAGCTCGTTGATCGAAGATGGTTAAGGTTTCCTAGCCATGGACATGAGATGTCATTTGATAAACGGTATCACATCATTAGGAGAATGGTGTGATGGACAAGGCCCAAACTACAAACATAGCATATGATCGTGTCAGTTTATTGCTACTGTTTTCTGCTTGTCAAGTATATGTTCCTATGACCATGAGATCATGCAACTCACGGATATAGGAGGAGTGCCTTGTGTGTATCAAACGTCGCAACCTAACTAGGTGACTATAAAGGTGCTCTACACGTATCTCCGAGGGTGTCTGTTGAGTTGGCATGGATCACGACTGGGATTTGTTACTCCGTGTGATAGAGAGGTATCTCAGGGCCCACTCGGTAATACAACATCACAACAAATCCTTGCAAGAAATGTGACTAAAGTGTTAGCCATGGGTTCTTGTATTACAGAACGAGTAAAGAGATTTTCCGGTAATGAGGTTGAACTAGGTATGGAGATACCGACGATCGATTCCCGGGCAAGTAACATACCGAAGAACAAAGGGAACGTTATACGGGATTGACTGAATCCTTGACATAGAGGTTCGACCGATAAAGATATTCGTAGAATATGTAGGAACTAATATGGTCATCCAGGGACCTCTATTGGTTATTGACCGTAGAGGTGTCCTGGTCATGTCTACATAGTTCTCGAACCCGCAGGGTCTGCAGACTTAAGGTTTGGTGACGTTTCGGTAGTATAGAGTTATGTATGGTGGTGAACGAAGGTTGTTCTAAGTCTCGGATGAGATCTCTGACGTCACGAGGAGCTTCGGAATGGTCCGGAGGTAAATATTCATATATAGGAAGTCCTATTTTGGTCGCCGGAAAAGTTTCGGGCTCATCGGTAGTGTACTGGGAGTGCCGGTAGTGTACCGAGAGACCTCCGGTTGGGGTATGTCGACCCAAGAAGCTTCATGGGATGTGGGAGAGTGAATATCAGCCCTTATTGGGCTGGTGGAAACTCCCACACAAGGCCCATGTGGCTGGAGAAGAAAACCCGAAAGGAAAAAGGTGGAAAAAGGCAAAAAAAGGCAATTTAGGGAAGGAGTCCTAATCCTACTAGGAGTGGAGGAGGCGGAGTCCTCCCTAGTTGGTTCGGACGACTCCTAGAGGAGCCTTGTCCCTTGCGCCAGCCTCCTCTCCTCTTATCCTATATATACCGGTGGATTTTAGGGTTTTGCACTAGTTTTTACGGCCACGTGCTACCCGTTCCATCGGTGCTCCTCTAGATCGGATTTCCGCAGTGCTTAGGCGAAGCCTTGCCGGAATTGCTCCACCACCATCGCCGGAGCGCCATCACGCTGCCGGTGAACTCTTCTTCCTCTCCACTTCCTCTTGCTGGATCAAGACGGTGGAGATCGTTATCAAGCTGCTCATGTGCTGAACGCAGAGGTGCCATCCGTTCGGCGCTAGATCGGAAGGACCGTGATCAAGATCGCGAGACGGTTCGTGATGAGCTCGCGGGAGGGATCGTGATGAGTTCACGGGACGGATCGTGATGAGATCGTGGGACGAATCATGATGAGTTAGCGGGACGGATCGTGATTGGATCGCGGGACGGATCGTGATGTGATCGTGGGACGCTCGGTGATTTGAATCGCGAAGATGTTCGACTACACCAACCGCGTTTCTTAACGCTTCCCCCTTAGCGATCTACAAGGGTATGTAGATCCACTCTCCGTCTCATAGATACTCATAACCATGGATAGATCTGCGTGGGCGTAGGAATTTTTTTGTTTCCCATGCGACGTTCCCCAACAGGTATAACTGGCGACCGAAGAGTCCATCCCAAGAGGAAGGTGCCGAAGTGCAACGGCTGGCTCCCCAAGTAAGGCTGTTAGATCATCACAAGCTGGCCATTATTGACATGATGGTCGACGCCATCACCCGAAGCGTTCAACCCCTTCAGCAAAGGATACATCGTTTGTGGCGTTACAATGGAACAAGTGACACCACTCGTTCCAGATGGCTAGGCCCTGCCAATCAAGCGGCACCGGCGGCCGCACTTCCTTGATTGTTCAAAGGCGAAAAAGAAGACTTTGTTCGGCTACCGGTTAAGGATTGCTACTCGGGTTATAAACCCATCGAATGGGTAAGACTTTAAACTTTGTGACCTAAGATTAGGTTTTTCACTTGCCCCTTTTGACCGAAGCTTTCAATCTATGTGAACAGAGTTGGAGGTGCTTTGTTGAGACAGTCAATTGTCCACCCCTCAACCAGAGAACTACTCTCGTGATGACGATCTAGGATTCCATGATGATCTGGAACTGTCAATCAACCATGAAGACATGGTGTTTTACAAAGAGAGCCTTGATGGTTCAAAGGTGGCTATCATAGTCGATCACCCCGGATCACTCCCTTCCCCTACTATGGGGAAAAATAAAAATTCTTCCCGTAAAAGGCAAATGACCTCCGTCAACCCGAACATGCCGGTTTCTACTCCCAAGCGTCGTCGGTCCATGAAATGATCATTGACTATGGCAACAATGCCCGGACCGAACAACAATAGGAATCCATCATGTGATCCAACCGCGGGGATGAACCCGGCCACTCGTTCAACCAAAAGGTACTTCGTTTAGCCCCTTAATCTATTGTTATCATGATCGATAGGATTTCACAGAAGATCTCATGTCAAAATACTCAGGAAATGAGTATAACTATCTTCTATCGGGAATGTTACCGGGGCGCCTGGCAACACTCATGAATTAAGGTCTTCTGCTCATGTTGAACTTGCTACAGAGGCCCCTGTGGACAATTAGGCCCCTGAAGATTTCAGGGACACAGTATCAGTTACTAAACCCGAGGTAGATAGTGCGATGAACCACCAGCGGCCACAAGAAGTCCTGCACCACCAGGCATTTTCCGGACAAGAGTTTAATGCTCTATGTTCGGTAGATGCGTATATCGGAGCTGCCCGAGCTGGGCTTGGGGAAGTCGTGAAACTACTATCTTCCAGCCTAGAGGTGAGTGATCGGTTTTAATAATCCGGACACACATATTAACCTAGTAGCCAGCGAGCCTTGATTTGATTGGGTCAGCCAAATTAAGGATCCGCATATTGTTTTATTGATGATGTAGGCTTCAAGGCAGCAGAATGAGCAATTGGACAATGACCCGGAGGCGAGCCAAATGGAGGTGCAAGCCGTGAAGGCCAAAGTTGAACAAGTGAAGAATTTTACCTGGGATGCGCATGGTGAGTATGTCCATTTTGCCGATCTTAGTATATAGTCCCGTGCTGATGCAAGGGTATTTTGTAGCAGCTAAGTCTATAGGGCAGCTGCAAAAAGATTTAGATGCGGCCCGAGAATCCTAGAGATACACCGAGTCCTAGTATGAGGCCGGCTGCCTTTCATGCAACAAAATCTTGAGGAGAAGAACAATCTCCAGGCGTAAAACCGGCAGCAGGCGAAAGATAGTGAGAGTTTTAAAACTCAATTGGCTCAAACCCAGGAAGAGAACCATAAATTACAGAGGGGCGTGTTTGGTACGTGCGATCATCTCGTGTATAGGCCTCCTGACCGGGCGGCCTAAAGAAGAGGTCGGATCCTACCGAGGGAGCCTTCTGAAGGAATTGTCCGCCATACATGAGCGGGCTCGGAAGGCCGTGCGGAGCATGATGAAAGCACTATGGCCTACCAAGAATCCTTCGGAGGGGATGGCCGAACTGGCTGATCGGTTCAAGGGAGCCCGGTGTCATTTCGAGCTATGGAAGACATTGGCCAGCCGAGAGGGAGCACGAGAGGTGTGGATGCTGATCAAGACCCGTTAAAATGGTCTTAACCCTGGTCATATGGCTCGGGTTGGGTCGGCAGGGCCGAATGGGCAAGAAGTGTCGCTTCATTTGGTGTAGGACCAAGTCACACCCGCCGCACGTGTCTTGCAAGAAGATTGAACCCTAGCTTGATGCCTTAATAGACAATCTTGACTAGCAGCTAGATGTGTGATTTTATGTAACTATGTATTTTTAAATCAAAAATTGCTTCATCTGTGTTGTAAACTTTGTCTTAACCGGCTATCGGCTTCGACCTCCCTTGGTAAGAGCTTGGGAGTGTTCCTTATCAAATATCCTTTGATAAGAAGGGATTCTTTTGCGGAACCAGGTAATCCGTCCAATTGGAGCGAACAGATAGAAAATCCATAGGGAGATATGTCATTTTACTGCTTAGCGTAAGAAACATCTTCCAAAGAAAATAGTACCTCTATTAGTACCTTCCTTCAGGCTACTACGTAAATCGTAGATAGTAAGGCCGTATACTACTAGTATGCAACTAATGGCTTTTTTGAGAAAAGAAGCCCAAGTAATGGTGATAACAACATTAATTTTTATTTGTTGCTTTCGTCGTAGCCGGCCAATTATCTGCTAAAGATATCTAGATTTTGGCTTCACCCGTCTGAGGTACGTATCCGGGTGATCTGGTCATAACACTCATAGAGGTGCTCCCTTTACCCTCTAGCCAAACAATCGAGAAGGTAGAGGGTAAACACAGGAGAGAGGTAACACAACTTGGCAAAATCTTAGTTCAAGTTGATGCATATAACGGCTGAAAAATCGACAAGGGAAACATGCATACACAATAAATGTGAATAGATGTTTAAAATGTGTAATCATAAGCTTCGGGAAGAAGCCCTCGAGTGTTTTCCTCGAGTTTAACATTTGAGGATGTATGCCAAAAACCTTAACACGAGCTCGGTTTAGCCGAACATAGACTTGAGAACAGAAATCCGAACCTGCAAAATCAATATGGAAGGGAAAGAAATTTGAAAATAAATAAAAGTAAAGGAATGTAAAAAGTACGAGGACACCGGTCTAGCCATAAAAGCGCCGAAGACGAGCTGCGTTCCATGGCTTTGGTTTGAGGCGGTTATCCGACGGGTTGCGAACACGATAAGCCCCTCCTATGAGTACTTCGTCAACTATGAAGGTCCCCTCCCACTTGGGATTGAGTTTATGCTTCTGCTTCTCCCGGAGTTGTAAGACGAGTTCGCCCACATTATACGCCTTTGTCCTAATCTCCCTCCTCTGGTAACACCGGGCCTGCTATTGATAAAAAGTAGAGTGAGCCTGAGCTATGTTGTGCTCTCCTTCTAAGGCGTCCAACTCGGCCTATCGATCTAACTCGGACTCCTTTTCTTCATACATGCGCACCCTTGGTGCATCGTGAATAATATCACAGGGAAGGACTGCTTCTGCCCTGTAGATCATAAAGAATGGTGTGTATCCCTTTTGATCGATTCTGGGTGGTCCGCAGACCCCACAGAATGGAGTCAAGCTCCTCTACCCAATTGCAGTTGGATTCATGAAGAGACCAGACCAAGTGTGGTTTAATACCACTCATGATGAGGTCGTTGGCCCATTCGACTTGTCCATTGGTCTGTGGGTGATACACCCATGCGTAATCGAGCTTGATGCCCATATTCGCAAACCAGTCTTTTACCTCTTGGGCGGTGAAGTTGGATCCATTATTCGTTATTATACTATGTGGGTCACCATAACAGTGTACCATGCCGGATATAAACTCGACTACTGGTCTGGACTTGGCTGATTTGACAGGTTTTACTTTGATCCATTTTGTGAACTTGATTACCATGACCAGTAGATATTTATTCTTTTTGGTCCCCCCTTTAAGTGGTTCGATCATATCCAGCCCCCAGACCGCAAAAGGCCAGGTAATCGGAATAGTCCCAAGAGCTGTTGGGGGCATGTGCCTTTGATTTACAAACAGTTGACATCACACACAATGTTGGACAAGTGTCTAGGCGTCTTCTTCAGCGGTGGGCCAAAAAAACACAGCCCGAAAGGCCCTGCTTACTAAGGCCCTTGCGGCGACGTGGTGACCGCCCATTCCTGCGTGGACTTCATCCAAGAGCTGCCTTCCTTCTTCCTCAGATAAGCATCGCTGGAGTACTCCGGTGGTGCATTTCTTGTATAACTCACCCTTGTGGACTTTATAAGCCTTGGATCGCCGAATTGCGCATCTCGCCTCTATCTCATCGTCGGGGAGTTCTTGGCAAAGAACGTAAGCGAGGAAGGGCTCGGTCCATTGTGCGATTACTGCCATGACCTCACAGGTCGAAGGCATTTCGTCCATTATGGAGCCGTCGATGATTTGGTCATCTGGTTTCATTTAAAGGGGGAACAACCTCTTCCACACTGATGGATCTGGCACCCTTATTGTTGTCTTGCCAAACCACCGACGACTTGTACAACCATTCAAGGAAGGTGTTTTTTGGGACAGGGTCACGTTTGGCCCCATGCGAGCTAGTATGTCAGCGGCTTGGTTGTTCTCTCTGGCGACATGATGGAATTCCAGCCCCTTGAATCGTGTGGCTATTTTAAGGATGGTGTTTCTATATGCCACCATGTTTGAGATTTTGGCATCGAGTTCGCCGTTGATTTGAGAGATGGCCAGGTTGGAGTCTCCCCCTACCTCCAGCCGTTGTATGCCCATTGATGCTGTCATCCGAAGACCGTGCAAAAGTGCTTCGTACTCGGTTGCGTTGTTGGAACTGTCATACATGATTTGCAACATGTATTGGACGTTGTCGCCTCCAAGAGATGTCAGAATAACTCCAGCCCCTAGTCCGGCCAATGTTTCGAAGACGTCGAAGTAGATCGTCCAATGGGATTATGTACTATATTCCCCAGGGAGCTTGGCCTCTGTCCATTCGGCGAGGAAATCTGCCAACACTTGAGATTTAATAACTCGTTTTGGCTTATAGGAGATTTCGAATGGACGGAGTTCAATGGACCATTTGGCTATGAAGACGGTGGCGTCCCTGTTATTGATTATATCATTCACATGTAATTTAGAGTTCAGATGCCACCATGACCAAACACTCTTGAAAGTAGTGTATGAGCTTTCGTGATGCCATAAACACTTTATAGGCTATCTTTTGGTAATGGGGTATCTAGACTTGCATTGCGTTAGCACTTCTAACACATAGTAGACCTGCTTCTGTATCCGCAATTTGTGCCCTCTTCCTCTCGCTCAATGACGAGCACTGCGCTAACCACTTGATTGGTGGCCAGTATGTACAATAACATTGGTTCACCTACGCCTGGTGCTGTGAGTATGGGGTTGCTTGCCAGCAGTGTTTTCATTTCCTCTAATGCAGCCGTAGCTTCATCGGTCCACTCAAAATTCTTGGTCCGTTCCAACTACTTGTAGAGCGGTAAAACCTTTTCATCGAGGCGGGAAATAAAGTGACTTAATGCCGCCATGCAACCCGCCAATTTTTGGACATGCTTTAGCTCTATAGGAATAGCAAGTTCCGATAGGGCGTGTATCTTAGCCGGATTGGCATCTAATCCTCTATGGGAAACAATGAATCCGAGTAGTTTACTAGCTGAAACTCCGAAGATACATTTCTCCGGACTAAGTCATATATCATACTCTCATAGGCTGGCAATGGTTTCCCTTAGATCGCCAATCAACTGGATGACGTGTTTGTTTTCGATGACCACATCGTCCGCGTATGCCTCGACTGTTTTACCTACTTGTTTCTCGAGACATGTCTGAATCATGCGCTGGTATGTATCCCCTGCATTTTTTATCCCGAAAGGCATTGTGTTGAAGCAGAATGGCCCGTGGGGGTGATGAATGCGGTTGCAGCTTGATCGGATTCCTTCATTTTGATCTAATGGTATCCGGAATAAGCATCAAGGAAGCACAACGAGTCGTGTCCAGCTATGTCATCAATAATCTAGTCTATGCGTACAATAGCCCAAGAGCATCCCTTGCCATATTTGTAATATTTCTCATGTGTGAGCTTCTATGGATGTTATCAGTGCCATCATGAGTTTAAGTTCTACTTCCCATTATCATTTCATACATCGTGGCATCATATTCATAACATCAAGGGCATCATATTCTTTGCCATGATTGTGGAGTAGTGTTGTTGATGTGAGTGTATGTGTTGGGAATGAGGGCATGTGTGGCCTTGATTGGAGTGCTACTCTATTTATTGCCCATTTCAAAAACTATCCCACTATTTCAAAACTATCCCATTGTTTCTCTTATTCAAGTAATGTAGCATGTGGGATTTGCAGTTGTTGTTTTCATATTTTAAAAATGTTCCAACTACTCAAATAATCTGACAAGGTTTGTGGCTCAACTCTCATAAAAGTTGGGATATTATTTGCCTTTGGACTTCTTGCAAAACAGATTCCCAAATTAAAATATGTGTTTATTTTTTTCTCTCTAAAAATGCCAAGTTCATTTTTATTAAATGGGGTATGTTTTTCTGAGTCCAAAACATATTTTATCTCTATCTGATTCTTCTCCATTCTCTTTCTAGATTTAATTGTTTGCTGGGTTTTTATTATATTAGGACATGTACCAGGGAGAGAGAGAGGGGTCTCATACTACCTAGGCCTTGCCCTGCCTTGGCCTAGCAGAGGAAGCCAGGGAAGCCCGCTAGCAGCAGTCATCGTCCTCCTCCTATACGGCGGCAATCCAGAGAGCCACGTCGCCGTCTTAGATGATTTGATGGCCGTTGACGCCCCGAGAGCCCTATAAAAGATGTCCTCCGTGCCCTAGGTCGACCTCTCGCTCCATTCCCCCATCCTCTCATATCACCACCACTTAGGAAGGTCGCCCATTGCATGTCGTCGCTCTGCTCGCCATGCTCCGGCCGAGCGCGTGCTCAAGCTCGGGGTAGCCTTCTCGCGTCGTCTCCAGCCCTCCTGTTCGCGTAGATCGAAGCCCGGGAGGCCCCTAAATCTTCTTCCTCTGCGCACGCATCGCCATCGACGCCGAAGCTCCATCCGCGTCACCATCTTCTGATCGCTGCTCAGATCCGAGGTGCACCGGAGTTCTGAGGGCCCTCGCATCACCTCCATCCCGTCTTCGCCCGTCTCTCCATGTCTTAGGAAGTGGAGGTAGTTCCTTCTCCCTCCCTGTTCTTACTCGTAGGAATTAGCCCCTTGTGCATGTCGCTAGCTCATCGTAGTTCCCACGCTCCCGTAGCTCTGTCAAGGGTGTTTTTTCTCGTTAGTAGTCCTCGCTGTGGCAGTATGCATAATGCCCGGTTGCCTCGCCCTTTTGGGCTCGCGCTCGTAGTTGTCGTCCGCTCCATGCCTGCATCGCCTCGCCGCGCCTGCATCGCCTTTGCTTGCATCATCATGGCCCGAGCCGAGCTCCTGCTCGAGCTTGAGACCTGCTCTGCCAGCTACGCTGTCGCTCGCTACCCCCGGGGATGGATCTCCCCTCCGTTTCCGTATCCCTGCCGTTGCTCGTAGTCTCCGTTGGTTGCCGGAGAGTGGACGCCGGCGATGCCGTTGTCCTTCGGTTGCACGTGGTAGATGGCCTGCCTCCGTTAGACGGTAAGGCCAAGAGGGGCAAAAACCCTTTGTGCTCAGTAGTCCGTGGGTGGTGCTGTGGTAGCGAACCGGGGGCGACCGCGAGGTCGCGGGTTCGATCCTCCCCTGGCCCCTTTTCTTTTTCTCTGTTTGTTGTGGGTGAGTGTCCGTGGGATCTGGTGTGTCCACTGCTTGATCTGTGTGTGCATGCGTGCTACTCTATGTGTGCCTGCGTGTGTGGCTAGATTTGGTGCGGCTGCACCTGGATCTGTGTGTGGCTGTGTGTGTGTGTGCTATGAATGTGTGTGTATGATAGTGGGTCCCTGGCCCACTTGTCATCCACATAGGGGGGCCCCGGCTCAATGCTAGGTGGATCCCCTCCTTTTGTTATTTTATTATTTTTATTTTTTTTCTGTTAGTTTTTTGTTTAATAGACTTAATTCCATTTTTAGTAAATGTTCAGTTCTGGACATAGACAATTTAGGCAGTGAGAACTTATAGTAACTTTTAACTTATAGGTTGATGTGTTTTTGGTGCTCCTGGTAAATTAGAGTTTTGGGCAATTTTATCTAGAGCAACATAGGGGTGTGATATATGGATTTGGGGTAGAAAAATCCCAGGAATCCATTGGTGTGATTTGTTTTAGCTTTTGAGCATGTTTTGCAAAACGTCATTTTTCCCAATATGCCATTTTTTTATTTTTAAAGAATTAATCCATGCATGCTATGATAATTGTGTCAACATGATAGTGGTAGTGTTTTGTGAGCATTATGCCAGGGTATTTTCTTTTGACATGATAAACTTGTATATAAGTGAGATTCTTGCTCCAATGTAGCTAATAAGATGTTGCTGATTTCTACCTGCAAAATATTTCTAAGTCTAAGAATCTGATATTATTTTTATGGCATGTTGAGTGGATGCTACCAAGTGCTCTGTTGAGTTTCAGCTCAAGCTCAATGCTAGTGTTTTGTAGTAGATATTGTCCTCTACCATCCCGTTAATTTTCATGCCATGAGGTGGTCTCTAGCATCATTATTTTATGCTGTCAATTGCCATCAGCTTAACTCAGATTTGAGAAAACTGTGATTTTCACTAAGTCCCTAGAATCTGTTTCAATATGCCATCTTGTGAGCTTCATGCTTAGTGATATGTGCTTCCTTTCTAGTTTGTGTAGTTGGATGATTTGATAAGAATGTTATGTAGTTTCTGTTCATGCTTTGTTTGAGGTTGGAGACATCCTGTAGCTCTTGATACTTGTTGTGGAAGTAGCTATATTGTTGTTTTGGGCAGATTGTGTGGATAGTGTTTTGTGACTTGTGGGAGCTATGCTCCATTTTTTTGCTTCTTCTTTGGCTCTATTGTGATTGGTTTTTCATTTCCTAACGAGTGGCTACCTTGCAATACCAAGGAATAGCCCATGGCCTTCCTTGTCTCCTATTTTGCTTCGTACCTTGCCTGAGCGTAGTGTGAGATCTGTTACTCCGTTTCCTACGTTTTACATGTACATTTGAATAGATTTTGCATGAAGAATCCATATTGTCCATGATCATGCATGTCCAAACAACTTAACATGAGGTTCTGTCCAGAATTGTACATAACTTAACTATTGCACGAGAAACATGACTAGCTTAGGATTCCCATGTTAAATACTTCAAATGAATCATGCATCATCTTGTTTGTGCATTGCACCTTGGTTGGTTGTTTATTGTTGCTATTTCTCTTGGGTAGATGCGAGTGTTGAACCTAAGTACGAGGGTCTAGGAGAGTACCGCTACGAGGACCCGGCTCTTTGTCCCTTTGAAGAACCAACAGGCAAGATGATCCTACCCGGATCCCGACACTATTTTTGCTTTGCTAGATGTCTCGCTCTTATCTTTACAATTGTGTTAACTACCACTTGAATGTCAAGCCTCCTACATTGCCATTATAGCCTCTAACCCCTCCACTACATAGCAAACCTTGTTTGGCTAAGTTACCGCTGCTCAGCCCCTCTTATAGCATTCTTAGATGTAGGTGTAGGCTATTTCCATCTGATAACACGGATATCTAGAGATATCATAATATTTACTGCTATTTAGATGTAAGGTGGAAGGCTTGGCCTTTTGCTCGGTGTTTTGTTCCACTTTTATCGCCATAGTTACTTGTACCTGTGTTATGTTTTCCATATTTTGCGCTCCTAACATGCTCGGGGTTGTTATGGGGACCCCCTTGATTATTCGGCTAAGATTAAAGCTTGTCTGGCAAGGCCCAACATTGGTACTATTTTCTTAAAATACTAATCAAAAATGCATAGGGCTTTGCAACCCCGTGGATAATTAATCAACAACCCGGGCCAGTGCTCCTCATGAGCGTTGGTCCAACCCAGAGCCACTTGCGGGGCCACCTCGGAGAAACTTGAGGGATTTCTATCAGGCCACCATATGTACTGCTCATCTAGTAGTGCCCTGAGATAGAGATACGCGCGGCTCCTATTGGGATCTCGCCTGCCGGGCGGTCTTGTTGGACTTGTTTTACCTGTCTCGAATGTATTGCTTGAGGAACTCTGATCTTCTTTGGGCTATCTTGAGGTGTCGGATTTCCTTTGGAATTTTCTAGGATGATCACAGATCTATGGTTGAGGTTATTCCCCCACAGCGTGATTAATTTTTGATGGATTAGTTGGAGCACCCCTGCAGGGTTAAATCTTTTGGAAAGTCGTGCCTGCGGTTATGTGGCAACATGGATATTTTGTTTAAAACCCGGTTATAGCCAAACTTGAAGTAAATGCTAATAAAATACACCAACTGTGTGCGTAACCGTGACCGTCTCTGCTTGTGAACATGAACCGAGAGAGAACACGGTGGGGTTATGTTTGACGTAAGTAGGTGTTCAGGATCACTTAGTGATCACGATAGTACTCAATCGTATTTTGTAGTCCACCATATTTACATTCATGTTCTCGTAAGTTAGCCACCAAATAATGCTTAGTGCTTGCTGCAAACTCAACACTTACCCCATCCAACCCAATAAGCTTAGATAGTTTCGGTACCCAGGTTACAAGATTGCTGAGTCACTGTGGCTCACAAATTACAACAATACAGGTGCAGGTGTTGATGAGTCCATGCCAGATGATGTGACCCAGCTCCAGTGGGAGCATGATGAAGAAGTTGGCAGAATGTACGTCACGTATCCCGACGAGTAGAGAGGCCTTGGTCATGATCTTTGGGGCTAGCAAGGCAGTTTCATTGCTTCTTTTCTTTGTTTGATTTCGTCCGTAGACGGACCCTGTCTTCTGTATGGTGTTTGAATAATTTGTGTGAACTTGTAATTTAGCTCATGGCGAGTGTAAGCCAACTCATATACACATCTCTTCATACATGTATGCGATGTTACTGTACTTGCGAAATGACAATATGCGCCTCTATCCCTGTGTCCCCCCCCCCCCGTGCCTAAATAAGGATAGTTGTGCACCTTGGGTGTTACAAGTTGGTATCAGAGCCATACGACCATCGGAGCCCTTTGCTTGATAGAACTTGGCCAAGTCGAGTCTAGTAAAACTATTTTCAGTGTAGTTATATCGGAGAGTAGGTTTGTTTTACTCCTCTTCTATACTCTGGTGAGGTATTCGACTTAGGAATTTTTGATTGTACTCCTCTTCTCACTCAAAATTTTTTTAGGATCACGCGGGTATTTTGGAAACTATATGATGCCGATGTGACGGAGTTCTGTCTTGGTGCCTCCTGTCTAACTTGATTTCTTCCAGGGAGTTGAGCGCAATGGGATTCCTGACACATCGTTATCATTCAGTTTTCTTAGTATCTCAGGACGGAGGATGTTCGAAATTCCTGCAATACTTATCATGGTGAGATAAGGTCGGAGTCACCCATAACTAGGGAGGCATCTGGGGTACCGCCATGTTTGGTATCATTGTGATTTCGAGCATCCAAGATAGATGGAGTTCCAAAGCCTCTGGTTATGTGTTGAAGGATGGATACAGTGGAGTGTAGGGCTTGTTAGTTGTGTGAGATATTTTTCCTCCCTTTATTCCCAACACCTGATTGCATAACCAAAGAGTTCAGAAGTTCTTAGGTGGGAATTCAAGTAGCTATCTAGGATCATCTTCTTCAGATGTATGAGGGTATATACATTTATTCCGAGCGTATCTTAGCTCAATACCTTGTTGTGTATATTCAAGTGGCTTCAAATATCTGATGATGTTATCGCAAACCCAAAAAGGCATTCTTACTAATTTTTTCAGTAGGAAGGCTATTAGGTTATTCCGTTCAACATCTTTCAAGTCATTTAATTCAGCTTATTGCAATCATCTTTGTCAATGGTGTGCTGAAGTTCTTGTCCATCTCTAGGATGGCTCAAACAACTCGCAAGAATCCAGGTTGGGGTGAGGAGCAGTTTGATCCTCCACCACCCCCACCACCGCCCCGTCCTCCAGAAGCTTGGCCAGCTGTGATTGTCGCAATCAATGCAAATACTCAGATGTTGCTTAGGCTATTGCAAGAGAGAGATCAGGGACAACAAGGTTTTCAAGGGAATCTTCAGAATCAGCCTCAGTTCGTGACACTCAACTAGTTCCTTGCCAACCAGCCCAAGTCTTTCACCTGTTGTGAGCATCCTTTGATGCAGATGATTGGCTCCGCGACATGAATAAGCATTTTGAGTGCAGCAATGTCAGACCAAAGGACTATGTCAGGTTCACGTTGTTTCAGCTCAAGGGTCAGGCAACAGATTGGTGGCAGCAATACAAGGACTCCAGGGGCGATCGTGTTGTCAGCTGAGATGATTTCTATCATGACTTCAGGGCTATTATATTCCGACGAGCTTTGTTGAGGAGATGCGTGAGAAGTTCAGGCACCCGAAGCAGGGAAGCAAGTCTGTCTATCAGTACAACGTCGAGTTCCAGAATCTGGCCCGCTATGCTAAACAAGATGTTCCTGACGACAAGCCCATGATTTATCAGTTCAGAGGTGGTCTCAAGGATGAGCTTCTGCTAGGTCTGGTCCTCCAAGAGCCTCGTGAGTTTGATCAGTTCTATAACATGGCTTTGAAGGTCGAGGCAACTCAGCTCAAGTTGGAGAACTCAAGGAAGCGTTCTAGGGAATACTACTCTTGTTCTTCAAGCTCTCAAATGGTCTCTAAGCATCAGAAGTATTGGGTTCCTCCTCCTGCTCCGTTTTGTCCCCCTCGGTAGTAGATGTAGTTCGGTGGTCGTGGTTCTTCCCACCCACCCAACCCAGGTTATCAGCAGAGGCCCCAAGCACCCAATTCAGCTAATGTTCCTCCTCCAAGCAACTTCCGCCCGCTCTCAGAGGTTACTTGTCACCAGTGTGGTCAGAAGGGTCACTACTCAAACAAGTGCAACCAGTGGTGTCTTCCGCCTCCTCCTCTAGTCAGGCCTCCAAGCAATGCTATGGTGAAGCATAATCCCAAGTCAGCAAGAGTGAACATGGTGAATGCAGCTAAAGCAGAGCAGTCTCATGAAGTGATTATGGGTAATCTCTCAGTCAATTCTATTCCTGCTAAAGTTTTCTTTGATACTGGTGCATCGCATTCATTCGTATATACGCCTTTTGGTTCTAAGCATGAGTTTGTGACTGAAGAAACTCGTAGGCCCCTAAAGATTATCTCTCTGGGGTTGCAAATGACTTCTCGTGTGATGGTTCGGGATGCCTCCATCAAGATGGGAAATTATTCTTTTCTAGCCTCTGCAATTGTTCTCGGAAATTCTGATATTGATCTCATTCTAGGCATGGATTTTCTGGCTATGAACAAGGTGCATGTTGATTGTCAAGCCAAAGAAGTCAAATTGACTCATCCTTTAGAAGATGTGATTATTTTCGCAGCTCGCGATGACACAATCCATCTCTTTTCTCTTAATGAGAAGGGTGAGATCTCAGCTATTTCTCAAATTCCGATGGTCTGTGAGTATGAAGATGTCTTCCTCGAAGAATTGCTAGGAATGCCTCCGCACCAGCCAGTTGAGTTTGTGATTGACCTTGAGCCCGGAACTGAACCAGTTTGGAAGTGTCCCTATAAGCTTGGCCCCGAAGAGCTGAAAGAGTTGAAGAAGCAGCTAGATGAGCAAGAATTGTTGGAAATATGCCCTATAGGCAATAATAAATTAGTTGTTATCATATTTCCTTGTTCATGATAATCGTTCATTATCCATGCTATAATTGAATTGAATAGAAACACATTACATGTGTGGGTAAATAGACGACACTCTGTCCCTAGTATGCCTCTAGTGAACTAACACGTTGATCAAAGATGGTCAAGATTTCCTAGCCATTGACATGTGATGTCATTTGATAATGGGATCACATCATTAGGAGAATGATGTGATGGACAAGACCCAAACTACAAATGTCGCATATGATCATGTCAGTTTGTTGCTACTGTTTTCTACATGTCAAAGTATGTGTTCCTATGACCATGAGATCATGCAACTCACTGACATAGGAGGAGTACCTTGTGTGTATCAAACGTCGCAACATAACTGGGTGACTATAAAGGTGCTCTACAGGTATCTCCGAGGGTGTCTGTTGAGTTGGCATGGATCAAGACTGGGATTTGTTACTCCGTGTGACGGAGAGGTATCTCAGGGCCCACTCGGTAATACAACATCACAATAAGCCTTGCAAGCAATGTGACTAAGTGTTAGTCATGGGATCTTGTATTACGAAACGAGTAAAGAGACTTGCCGGTAACGAGGTTGAACTAGGTATGGAGATACCGACGATCGAATCTCGGGCAAGTAACATACCGGAGAACAAAGGGAACATCATACGGGATTAACTGGATCCTTGACATAGAGGTTCGACCGATAAAGATCTTCGTAGAATATGTAGGAACCATTGTGGACATCCAGGTCCCGCCATTGGTTATTGACCATAGAGGTGTCTCGGTCATGTCTACATAGTTCTCAAACCCGTAGGGTCTGCACACTTAAGGTTTGGTGACGTTTCGGTAGTATAGAGTTATGTATGGTGGTGACCGAAGGTTGTTCGGAGTCCCGGATGAGATCCCGGACATCACGAGGAGCTCTGGAATGGTCCGGAGCTAAAGATTGATATATATAGGAAGTCCTATTTCGGTTGCCGGAAAAATTTCGGGCTCATCGGTAGGGTACCGGGAGTGCCGGTAGTATATCGGGGGACCATCGAGAGAGGTATTTCGACCCAAGAGGCTTCATGAGCTGTGGGAGAGTGAATATCATCCCTTAGTGGGCTGGTGGAAACTCCCACACAAGGCCCATGTGGCTGGAGAAGAAAATCCAATAGGAAAAGGTGGAAAAAGGGAAAAAAAGGGGACGAATCCTAGTCCTACTAGGATTGGAGGAGAGTCCTCCAATCCTAGCGGATTCGGCCGACTCCTATGGGGCCTTGGACTTGCGCCAGCCCTCCTGCTCCCTCCATCTTATATATACTCGTGGTATTGGGTGTTTTCCACTTTATTGGACGGCCACGTGCTACCTGTTCCACCGGTGCTCCTCTAGATCGGATTTCCATAGTGCTTAGGCGAAGCCCTGCCGGAATTGCTCCACCACCATCGCCGGAGCGCCATCACGCTGCCGGTGAACTCTTCTTCCTCTCCACTTCCTCTTGCTGGATCAAGACGGTGGAGATCGTCATCAAGCTGCACGTGTGCTGAACGCGGAGGTGCCATCCGTTCGGCGCTAGATCGGAAGGACCGTGATCAAGATCGCGAGACGGTTCGTGATGAGTTCGCGGGACGGATCGTGATGAGTTCATGGGACGGATCATGATGAGTTCACGGGACGGTTCGTGATGAGATTGCGGGACGGATCGTGATGATATCGCGGGACGGATCGTGATGAATTCACGGGACGGATCGTGATTGGATTTCAGGACGGATGGTGATGTGATAGCGGGATGCTCGGCGATTTGGATCGTGAAGATGTTCCACAACACCAACCACGTTTCTTAATGCTTCCTGCTTAGCGATCTACAAGGGTATGTAGATCCACTTTCCCTTTCGTAGATGCTCATCACCATGGATAGATCTTGCGTGTGCGTAGGAAAATATTTGTTTCCCATGCAACGTGGCCCAACAGTGGCATCATGAGCTAGGTCTATGTGTTGATGAGATCTCGAGTAGAACACAAAAGGTTTGTGGGCGTTGATGCTTAGATGTCTTCCTCCCTTGGTCAGATTTTGGTTGAGCGGTATTGTGAGATGAAGCGGACTGGACCAACATTACTCGTACGCTTACGAGAGACCGGTTCCCTCGACGCAACTTGTTGCCTAGATGGCTTGCAGGTGGCAGTTTCTCTCACTTTAGTTGGATCGGATTCGACAAAGGCGGTCCTTGAGAAGGTTGAAAAGAAAATTATGTATCACCATTGTGGTTTATGCTTAGGTGAGAATCGTTCTTGCTAGAAACCCGTAGCAGCCACGTAAAACATCCAACAACAATTAGAGGACGTCTAACTTGTTTTTGCAGGGTATGTTGTGATGTGATATGGCCAGTTACATGATGTGATATATGTGATGTATGAGATGATCATGTGATGTATAGAATTTCACGACTTGCATGTCGATGAGTACGGCGACCGACAGGAGCCATAGGGCTGTCTTTAATTATTGTATGACCTGCGTGTCAATCATTAAGCGCTATGTAATGCTTTACTTTATCGCTAAACGGTAGCAATAGTTGTAGAAGCATGTTGGGCACGACAACCCCGATGGCGACACGTTGATGGAGATCAAGATGATGGAGATCATGGCGTCTTGCCGGTGATGATTGAGATCATGCCAGTGCTTTCAAGATGGAGATCTAAAGCACAAGTTCATGGCCATATCATGTCACTTATGAATTGCATGTGATGTTAATCCTTTTATGCACCTTGTTTTGCTTAGTACGACTGTAGCATTATAAGGTGATCCCTCACTTAAATTTCAAGATAAATTTTGTTCTCCCCGAGTGTGCACCATTGTGAAAGTTCGTCGTGTTGAGCCACCACATGATGATCGGGTGTGATAGACTCTACATTCACATACAATGGGTGCTAGCCAGTGTTGCACATGCGGAACACTTGGGTTAAACTTGACGAGCCTAGCATGTACAAACATGGCCTCGGAACACAAGAGACCGAAAGGTCGAACATGAGTCATATAGTAGATATGATCAACATGATGATGTTCACCATTGTAACCACCTCAACTCACGTGATGATCGGACTTGAGTTGGTGAATTTGAATCATGTGTCACTCGAATGACCGGAGGGATGTCAATTTGAGTGGGAGTTGTTAAGTAATATGATTAATTGAACTCATTATCATGAACATAGTCAGTAGTGTTTTTGCAAATTATGTTGTAGATTACTTGCTCGCGCTGTAGCGCCCTTGAATTTTTATATGTTCCTATAGAAATAGAGTTGAAAGATGATGGTAGCAATATTTCGGATTGGCTCCGTGATCTGAGGATTGTCCTCGTTGCTGCACAGAAGGCTTATGTCCTTAATGCACCGCTCGGTGAGCCAACCCCTCTAGCGTCGTCTGTAGATGTTGTGAACATCTGATAGCTATGTGTTGATGACTACTTGATAGTTTAGTGCGTCATGCATTACGGCTTAGAATTGAGGCTTCGGAACGTTTTGAACGTCATGGAACATATGAGATGTTCTAAGAGCTGAAATTAGGATCTCAGGCTCGTGCCCGTGTTGCGAGATATGAGATCTCCAACAAGATTCTTTGCCTGGAAGATGAACGAGAATAGCGCAATCGTTGAGCATGTGCTCAGATTGTCTCGGTGCTACAATCGCTTGAATCGAGTGGGAGTTCATCTTATAGATAATATAGTGATTGATATAGTTCTCCAAGTCACTTTCACTAAGCTACTAGAACTTGGTGATGAACTATAAAATGCCAGGGATAGAATTAATGATCCCTGAGCTGTTCGCGATGTTTGACACCACGAAGGTAGAAATCAAGAAGGAGCATCAAGTGTTGATGGTTAGTATAACCACTAGTTTTGAGAAGGGCAAGGGCAAGGTGGGAAACTTCATGGATGGCAAGTCAGTTGCTGTTCCAGTGAAGCAACCAAAGTTGAACCCAAACCCGGGACTAAGTGCTTCATTTATGAGGAGAGAGGTCGCTGAAGCGGAACAACCCTAGATACTTGGTACATAAGAAGGATGGCAACGTCGATAGAAGTATATTTGATGTACGTGTTATTGATGTGTACCTTGCTTGTACTCCTAGTAGCACCTGGGTATTGGATACCGGTTTGGTTGCTAAATGTTAGTAACTCGAAATAAAAGCTATGGAATAAACAGAGAACTAGCTAAGTGTGAGGTGACGATGTGTGTTGGAAAAGTTTCCAAGGTTGATGTGATCAACATTGCACGCTCTCTCTACCTTTGGGATTAGTGACGAACCGAAATAAATGTTATTTGGTGTTTTGCGTTGAGCATGAACGTGATAAGATCGTGTTTATTGCAACACGGTTATTCATTTAAGTTAAAGAATAATGTTTATTCTGTTTACATGAATAATACCTTCAATGGTCATGCACCTAGTGAGAATGGTTTGTTAAAACTTGATCGTAGTAATACACATGTGGCACTACCAAAGATATACAAAGTTAATAATAATAGTACCACATACTTGTGGCACTGCCGCTAAATGTCATATTGGTATAAAACGCATGAAGAAACTCCATGCTGATGGATATTTGGACTCATTCGATCTCGAATCGGTTGAGACATGCGAACCATGCCTCTTGGTCAAGATGACCAAGGACCCCATTTTCTATTTTGATGAAGCAGGCAAGTGATTTATTAGAAATGATACATTTTGATGTATGCAATCCAATGAGTCTTGTAGCGTGCGGTGGATATCATTATTTTCTTACCTTCACTAATGATTTGAGTAGATATAGTGTATATTTACTTAATGAAACACAAGTCTGAATCGTTTGAAAGGTTCAAGCAAATTCAGAGTGAAGTTTAAGATCATTGTCACAAGAAGATAAAAATGTTTTTGATATGATCGTGGAGGTGAATATCTGAGTTACGAGTTTGGCATACAACTTTAGACAATGTGAAAGTTGTTTCACAACTCATGCCACCTGGAACACCATAGTGTGATGGTGTGTCCGAACGTCATAGTCGTGCTCTATTGGATATGGTGCGTGCTATGATGTGTCTATTATCGTTTTGTTACTATAATTTTGGGGTTATGCATCAGAGACAACTACATTCACTTTAAATAGGGCACCATCTAAATCCATTGAGATGACACAGTGTGAACTATGGTTTGATAGAAACCTTAGATGTCATTTCTTAATGTTTGGGGCTGCGATGCTTGTGTGGAAAATGTTTTCACCTAATGAGCTCGAACCCAAAGCGGACAAATGCATCTTCATAGAATACCCTAAGATTAGTTAGGTGAACCTTCTATCCCAGATCCAACATAAAATGTTGCTAAAACTGGGTCCTTTCTCGAGAAAGGGTTTCTCTTGAAAGAATTGATTGGGAGGAGGATAGAACTTGATGAGGTTATTGAACCTCTGCTTCAACCAGAAAGTAGCACAGCGCAGAAAGATGTTTCTGTGAAGCCTGTGTCAGTTGAAGAGGAAGTTAATGATGATGATCAAGAAGCTTCAGATCAAGTTACTATCGACCTATGAGGAAAGTAGAACTTGATGAGGTTATTGAACCTTTACTTCAACCAGAAAGTAGCGCATCGCCGAAAGATGTTTCTGTGAAGCCTACGTCAGTTGAAGAGGAAGTTAATGATGATGATCATGAAGCTTCAGATCAAGTTACTATCAAACTTCGTAGGTCAACAAGGACGTGTACTGCTACTGAGCAGTATGACAACCCTGTCTTGGAGGTCATGTTGTTGGACAACGATGAACCGACGAACTATGGAGAAGCGATGATGGGCCCGAAAACCAACAAATGGTTAGAGGCCATGAAATCCGAGAAAGGATCCATGTATGAAAACCGAATATAGGCTTTGGTGGACTTGCTCGTTGGACGGCAGGTCATTAAGTACAAATGGATCTTTAAAATGAAGACAGACGCTGATGGTAAATGTTACCATTTTTAAAAGCTCGACTTGTTGCAAAGTAGTTTACGACAAGTTCAAAGAGTTGACTGCGATGAGACTTTCTCACTCGTAGCGATGCTAAAGACTGTTGGAATTATGTTAACAGTTGCTGCATTTTTCAATTATGAAATCTGGCAGATGGATGCCAAAACATCGTTTCCTTCCTTAAGGAAAGGTTGTATGAGATACAACCAGAAGGTTTTGTCAGTCCTAAGGATGCTAAAAGGTGTGGGAGCTTCAGTGGTTCTTCTATGAACTGAAGCAAGCATCTCGGAGTTGGAATATACACTTTGATGAGGTGGTCAAAATTATTGAGTCTATACAAAGTTTACGAGAAACTTGTATTTGCAATAAAGTGAGTGGGAGCACTATAGAGTTTCTGATAAGTATATGTGGATGACATATTGCTATTCGGAAATGATGTAGAATTTCTGGAGAGCATAAATGGTTGTTTGAAAAGAGTTTTTCAAAGGAAGACCTGGATAAAGCTACCTAATTGCTGAGCATCAAGATCTATTAAGATAGATCAAGATGTTTGATAAGACTTTCAACGAGTACATACCTTGACAAGATTTTGAAAGAGTTCAAAATGGATTAGTCAGAGAGAAGTGTTCTCGCCTACTTTGTAAGATGTGAAGTTGAGTGAGACTCAAAGCTCGACCATGACAGAAGAAAGAGAAAGGACGAATGTCATCCCTTATGCCTTAGCCATAGGCTCTGTATAGTATGCCATGCTATGTACCGCACCTGTGTGTGCCTTGCCATGAGTCCGTCAAGGGGTAAAAGAGTGATCCAGGAGTGGATCACTGGACAGCGGTCAAGATTATCTTTAGTAACAAAAAACTATGGAGATGTTTCTCGATTATGGAGGTTATAAAGAGTTCGTCGTAAAGAGTTACGTCGATGCAAGCTTTAACACCAATCCGAATAACTCATAGTAGCAATCTGGATACGTATGGTAGGAGCAGCCATTTGGAATAGTACCAAGTGTGGTAGCAGTGTTTACAGTTTGGCATAGAGATTTGCAAAGTACACATGGATCTGAATGTCGCAGATCCGTTGACTATAAGACCTCTCTCACATGCAAAGCATGATCGAGCCCCAGAACTCATTGGGTGTTAGATTCATAACAATGCAAATCACATGGTGATGTGAACTAGATTATTGACTCTAGTGCCAGTGGGAGACTATTGGAAATATGCCCTAGAGGCAATAATAAATTAGTTATTATCATATTTACTTGTTCATGATAATCGTTTATTATCCATGCTATAATTGTATTGAATGGAAACACATTACATGTGTGGGTAAATAGACGACACTCTGTCCCTAGTATGCCTCTAGTGAACTAGCTTGGTGATAAAAGATGGTCAAGGTTTCCTAGCCATTGACATGTGATGTCATTTGATAACGGGATCACATCATTAGGAGAATGATGTGATGGACAAGACCCAAACTATAAACATAGCATATGATCGTGGCACTTTGTTGCTACTATTTTCTGCGTGATAAAGTATGTGTTCCTATGAGCATGAGATCATGCAACTCACTGACATCGGAGGAGTACCTTGTGTGTATCAAACGTCACAACGTAACTGGGTGACTATAAAGGTGCTCTACAGGTATCTCCGAGGATGTCTGTTGAGTTGGCATGGATCAAGAGTGGGATTTGTTACTCCATGTGACGAAGAGGTATCTCAGGGCCCACTCGGTAATACAACATCACAATAAGCCTTGCAAGCAATGTGACTAAGTGTTAGTCATGGGATCTTGTATTAAGAAATGAGTAAAGAGACTTGTTGGTAACGAGGTTGAACTAGGTATGGAGATACCGACGATCGAATCTCAGGCAGGTAACATACCGAAGAATAAAGGGAACATCATACAAGATTAACTAAATCCTTGACATAGAGGTTCGACCGATAAAGATCTTCGTAGAATATGTAGGAACCAATGTGTACATCTAGGTCCCGCCATTGGTTATTGACCGTAGAGGTGTCTCGGTCATGTCTACATAGTTCTCGAACCCGCAGGGTCTGCACACTTAAGGTTTGGTGACGTTTCGGTAGTATAGAGTTATGTATGGTGGGGACCGAAGGTTGTTTGGAGTCCGGATGAGATCTCGGACGTCACAAGGAGCTCCGGAATGGTCCGGAGGTAAAGATTCATATATAGTAAGTCCTATTTCGGTTGCCGGAAAAGTGTCGGGCTCATCGGTAGGGTACCGGGAGTGCCGGTAGTGTACCGGGGGACCATCGGGAGAGGTATTTCGACCCAAGAGGCTTCATGAGCTGTGGGAGAGTGAATATCAGCCCTTAGTGGGCTGGTGGAAACTCCCACACAAGGCCCATGTGGCTGGAGAAGAAAACCCAATAGGAAAAGGTGGAAAAAGGAAAAAAAGGGACAAATCCTAGTCCTACTAGGATTGGAGGAAAGTCCTCCAATCCTAGTGGATTCGGCCGACTCCTATGGGGCCTTGGCCTTGCGCCAGCCCTCCTCCTCCCTCCCTCTTATATATACTGGTGGTATTGGGTTTTACGCACTTGATTTGATGGCCACATGCTACCCGTTCCACCGGTGCTCCTCCAGACCGGATTTCCGCAGTGCTTAGGCGAAGCCCTGCCGGAATTGCTCCACCACCATCGTCGGAGCGCCGGAGCGCTGCCGGTGAACTCTTCTTCCTCTCCACTTCCTCTTGCTGGATCAAGACGGTGGATATCATCATCAAGCTGCACGTGTGCTGAATGCGGAGGTGCCGTCCGTTCGGCGCTAGATCGGAAGGACCGTGATCAAGATCGCGAGACGGTTTGTGATGAGTTCGCGGGACGGATCGTGATGAGTTCACGGGACGGATCGTGATGAGATCGCTGGATGGATTGTGATGAGATCACGGGATAGGTCGTGATGAGTTCGCGGGACGAATCGTGATTGGATCGCGGGACGGATCATGATGTGATCGCGGGACGCTCCTCGATTTGGATCGCGAAGATGTTTGACTACACCAACCGCGTTTCTTAACGTTTCCCGCTTAGCGATCTAAAAGGGTATGTAGATCCACTCTCCCTCTTGTAGATGCTCATCACCATGGATAGATCTTTCGTGTGCGTAGGTAATTTTTTGTTTCCCATGCAACGTTCCCTAACAAGAATGTCTGGGCCTCATCAGACCAAGTTCTTCTCCTTGGGGTTGTCGTGTTTTGCTTGTCAAGAAGAAGGATGGCACGGACTGACTTTATGTTGATTACCATCCATTGAATAAAATGATAATCATGAACAAGTACCCACTTCCCAACATCAATGAGTTTTTGGAGTAGCTGAAAGGTGCCAAGGTTTTCTCGAAGCTTGATCTTCGCATGGGCTATCATCAGATTCGCATTCGTGAAGAAGATGTTCTAAAGACTTCTTTCAGAATGAGTTTTGGCTCTTACGAGTACACCGTCATGGATTTTGGTCTCGCCAATGCTCCTCCAACCTTGTCTAGGATGATGAGCTGCATATTCTCTCCTTTCAAGAATGAGTTCGTCTTGGTGTATCTGGATGATATCCTCGTGTTCTCGGAGACTAAAGAAGAACATGCAAAGCATCTCCGGCTTGCGCTTGAGAAGCTAAGAGAGCATCAATTCTATGCAAAGTTTTCCAAGTGTGAGTTTTGGCTCAACGAAGTGGTGTACCTCGGGCATGTGATCTCTGCCAAGGGCATTAAACTGCACCCTAGGAAAGTTGAGGCAATCTTGAAGTGGGAGCCTCCTCAGAATGTCAAGCAGCTTCGTAGCTTCCTCGGGCTTGCAAGTTACTGCAGAAGATTCATGGAGAACTTCTCTCAAATTGCTAAGCCTCTATCCAACCTCCTCTGGAAGAATGTCAAGTATGCTTGGTCTCCTGAGTGTGATGTGGCCTTCAATATGCTCAAGTAGAAACTGACTTCAACTCCAGTTCTTGTTCCTGCAGAGCAATCAAAACCTTTCCAAGTGTTCTGTGATGCTTCCCTCCAAGGTCTTGGTGGTGTTCTCATGCAAGATAAGAAGATCGTTGCATATACCTCGTGTCAGTTGAAGCTTGCTCAGAAGAACTACCCCACTCATGATCTTGAGTTGGCGGCAGTTGTGCATGCTCTGATGACTTGGAGACATTTGTTGTTGGGTTGACCAGTTGAGGTGTACACCGATCACAAGAGCTTGAAGTACATTTTCACTCAACCCAATCTCAACGTTCGGCAGTCTCGTTGGGTGGAAATGATTGATGACTTTAACCTAAGCATTGAGTATACTGATGGAAAAGCAAATGTCATTGCAGACGTGCTCAGCCGAAAGGCGTACTGCAACAGTCTTATCCTGAAGCCTCTTCAACCCGAGCTTTGTGAAGCCTTCCGCAAGCTCAATCTCCAAATGATTCCGCGGGGATTCCTTGCAAATCTTCAAGTCTCTCTGACTCTGGAAGATTAGGTTCACCAAGCTCAACTTCTTAATGCGATGGTGAAGAAAGTGAAGAAAGGTGTGGCCAAGGGCATTGCAAAGTATAAGTGCTTTCGCATTGATGACAAAGATACCTTGTTCTTGGAGGACCGTCTGGTGGTTCTAAAAGGTGAAATCAGGAAGGTTATCATGGAAGAAGCACACAATTCTCTCCTATCCATTCATCCAGGCAGTTCCAAGATGTATCGGGACCTCAAGCAAACCTTCTGGTGGACTTGCATGAAACGTGAAATTGCTCAGTTCGTGAACGAGTGTGATGTTTGTCGCAGAGTGAAGGCAGAACATCAATGTACAACAGGTCTCCTCCGGCCTTTGCCTATTCCAGAGTGGAAATTCGATCATGTGGAGATGGATTTCGTCACTGCTTTTCCTAAGTCCAAGAGGGGAAACGAAGCCATCTTCGTGATTATCGATAAGCTGACAAAAGTTGCCCATTTCCTTCCGGTCAAAGAGTCTATCTCGGCAGCTCAGCTGGCAGAGCTGTATACGTCAAGCATAGTTTCTTTGCATGGTATTCCTCAGCTCATTTCATCTTACTGTGGAAGCCTCTTCACTTCCAACTTTTGGGACTCCTTTCAGAGTGCTATGGGTACCAAGATCCGTTTCAGCATGACATTTCACCCTCACACAAGTGGCCAAGTTGAGAGAGTCAATCAAATCCTCGAAGACATGCTTAGAGCCTGTGTGATCTCTTTCAGCATGAAATGGGAAGAATGCATTCCATATGTTGAATTTTCATACAACATCAGCTTCCACGACAGGAAGTGTCATACCGTGCTCAATTGGGCTGAAACCGGTGAGCGTCAAATTCTAGGCAATGACATGATCACCGAAGCAGAAGAGATGTGTTGTGTCATTCGTGAGAACCTCAAAGCAGCTCAATCCCGACAGAAGAGTTATTACGATAACAAACATCGGGATGTTTCCTTTCAAACTGATGACCTTGTCTATCTCACAGTTTCTCCCATGAAGGGCACTCAGCGTTTTGGAATCAAAGGGAAGCTATCTGCTCGCTTTGTCGGTCCTTTCAGAGTTGTGGGCAAGAGAGGTGACCTTGCCTATCAATTAGAGCTTCCTCCGAATTTCGAAAATGTGCATGATGTTTTCCATGTATCTCAGCTCAAGAAGTGCTTCAAGACTCCTGAGCGTACCATTGACCTCCAAGACATTGATCTCCAAGAATGCCTATCTTATCATGAGTATCCAGTTGCCATTCTCGAAGAAACTGAGTGTAAGACTCACAACAAGTCTATTAAGTTTGTCAAGGTGAATTGGTTTCATCATTCTGACAAAGAAGCTACTTCGGAACATGAGGATCTTCTCCGTTTCGAATTTCCGTAGTTCTTTTATTCTTAGATCTCGGGTCGAGATCCTCTTGTAGTGTGCGAGAGTTCTAACAGCTCAAGATCATCCCTTGCCATATTGGTAATATTTCTCATGTGTGATGTTCTATGGATGTTATCACTGCCATCATGAGTTTGAGTTCTACTTGCCATTATCATTTCATGCATCATGGCATCATATTCATAACATCAAGTGCATCATATTTCTTTGCCATGATTGTGGAGTACTGTTATTGATGTGAGTGTATGTGTTGGGAGTGAGTGCCTGTGTGGCCTTGATTGGAGTGCTCGTCTATTTATTACCCATTTCAAAAACTATCCTACTATTTCAAAACTATCCCATAGTTTCTCTCATTCAAGTAATGTAGCATGTGGGATTTGTAGTTGTTATTTTCGTAGTTTAAAAATGTTCCAACTACTCAAATAATCTGATAAGGTTTGTGGCTCAACTCTCATAAATGTTTGGATATTATTTGCCTTTGGACTCCTTGCAAAATAGATTGCCAAATTAAAATATGTATTTATTTCTTTTTCTCTAAAAATGCCAAGTTCATTTTTATTAAATGGGGTATGTTTCTCTGAGTCCAAAACATATTTCATCTCTATCTAGTTCTTCTCCATTGTCTGTCTAAATTTAATTGTTTGCTGGGTTTTTATTATATTAGGAAACGTTCCAAGGAGAGAGAGGGTTCTCATCCCACATGGGCCTTCCCTTGCCTTGGCTTAGCAGAGGAAGCTAACGCAGCCTGCTAGCAGCAGTCATCGTCCTCCTCCTGTACGGCGGCAATCCAGAGAGCCAAGTCGCCATCTTGGATGATTTGACGGCCGTCGAAGCCCCTAGGACCCTATATAAGATATCCTTCGTGCCCTAGCTCGACCCCTCGCTCCATTCCCCCATCCTCTCGCATCGTGCCGCTCAGGTAGGTCGTCCAGTGCATGTCGTTGCCTTGCTCTCCATGCTCCGACTGAGCGCAAGCTCGAGCTCGGGGTAGCCTCCTCGTGTTGTCTCCGGCCCTCCTAGCCGTGTAGATCGAAGCCCTGGAGGCCCCTGCGTCTTCTTCTCAACGCACGTGTCACCGTCGACGCCAAAGCTCCGTCCCCATCGCCATCTTCTTCTCGGTGCTCGGATCTGAGGTGCACCGGAGTTCTAAGGGCCCTCACATCGCCTCCGTCCCGTCTTCGCCCGTCTCTCCATGTCTTAGGTAGTAGAGGTAGTTCCTTCTCCATCCCTGTTCTTACTCATAGGCATTAGCCCCTTGTGCATGTCGCTAGCTCGTCGTCGTTCCCACGCTCCCGTAGCTCTGTCAATGGTGTTTTTTTCGTCAATAGTCCTTGCTGCGGCAGTATGCGTAGCGCCCGGTTGCCTCGACCTTTGGTCTCGTGCTCATAGTTGCTGTCCGCTCCATGCCTGCATCGCCTCTTGATGTCTACTACACAACCTTCTTATTGTAGACTCGTCTTGGGCCTCCAAGCGCATAGTTTTGTAGGACAATGTCAATTTTCCCTCAAGTGGATGACCTAAGGTTTATCAATCCGCGGGAGGTGTAGTAAGAAGATGGTCTCTCTCGAACAACCCTACAACCAAATAACAAAGAGTATATTGTGTCCCCAACACACCCAATACAATGGCAAATTGTATAGGTGCACTAGTTCGGTGAAGAGATGGTGATACAAGTGAAATATGGATTGTAGATATAGGTTTTTGTAATATGGAAATATAAAAATAGCAAGGTAACAAATAGTAAACAGCGAGCAAAACGTTGTATAAATGCCTGGAAACAAGGCCTAGGGTCCATACTTTTACTAGTGCAATTTCTCTCAACAATATTGACATAGTTGAATCATATGTAAATACCTCTCGTGCAACAAAGAGTTTACTCCAAACTCACGAGTAGCGGCGAACTAACGAACAAATTATTGTAGGGTACAAAACCACCTCAAAGTTATCTTTTCTGATCAATCTTATGAGCTATCCCTATAAGTGTCACGAACAGCCCTAGAGTTCATACTAAGATAACACCTTAAGATACACGTCAACCAAAACACTAATGTTTCCTAGATACTCCAATGTCACCACAAGTACCCATGGGCTTGATTATACGATATGCATCACACAATTTCAGATTCATTATATTCAATCCAACACAAAGAACTTCAAATAGTGCCCCAAAGTTTCTACCGGAAAGGCAAGACAAAAACGTGTGCCAACCCCTATGCATAGATTCCCAAGGTCACGGAACCCGCAAGTTGATCACCAAAATATACATCAAGTGGATCAATAGAACATCCCATTGTCACCACGGATATCCCATCGCAAGGCATACATCAAGTGTTCTCAAATCCTTAAAGACTCAATCCGATAAGAAAACTTCAAAGGGAAAACTCAATTCATCACAAGAAGATTGTAACATCCCAAATTTTGGAATGTTATAATAATTATTAGAATGTTTGTTTGTTTGCTTGAGTGATTGAAAGTGAGTGAAATTTGAAACTTCTTGAAACTTTTGAAAATTTGATGAGAGGGAATGAAATGACTTTCCCAAAACTTTCACTCTGCATTTTGATCACCAGGAATTCAAATTCATTTCATCACAAAACCCCAGAGTGAAGATGACATGACTTCTTCCATTTAAAGAAATGAAAAGCGATTTGAAAATGGTTTGAATTCCCATTTGAAAATATTTCAAATTTAGAAAATTTATGCAACTCAATGATTTTCATGAGAGAGGATAATATGACTTCTTCAATTTATATGAAATATGAGTTGGGAGTTTAAAAGGATTTGAAAGTGCCTCTGAATTATTTTGGAATCCATTCCATATTTGGTTCCTATTCAAGTTTTCAAAGTATTCAAACCCCTTGTCAAAAATTTGAGAGGAGTAAATATGACACTCCGAACCAAGGGTATTTTGTGAAGTTTTTGAATCATAAAACCCATGGGGTTATTTGAAAATATTTGCAAAAAAAGGATTTAAAAGCAAATAGGCCATTTTTGAAAATAATATTTTTTTCAAAGTGTTCAAATAACAGATAAAAATGTCTACTAAATGGCATTTATTCTGATGATAATTTTGGTATAAATATTTTCATTTTTAGGCAAGTAATTTTGGCCATTTAATTGTTTTTGATTCGCTGGTAATTTTAAAAAAAGGAAAAAACCTTTAAATGGCCTTAAAGCCCGCCGGCCCACTTTCCTTTTAGCCTCCCCGAAACCGCTCCGCGCCGGTCGCCCGCTGACTGCGTCTCTCTCTCTCTCGCTGACTGGTGGGACCCGCTGCCCGACCGAAATGCCGCCGCAGTCACCTCCTTCCTCCTCGCGCCGTCGCCGACGCCGAATCTCCCTCGCCGTGATCTTCGCCCCTCCTTCCTGTCTGTCGCCCCTGACCCCTCCTATATAAGCCCGAGGACCCCTCTGGCCATTCCACCCTTCGCCCTGTCGCCAGAGACACCCACCTCGCCGGAATAGCTCGCCGAAGACAACCGGTAGCCGCCACGTTTTTGCTCCACCCCGACCCCCTCGTTGCCGTCCGAACCCATCCCCGAGCCCCCCTCGCTCTCCCACACCTCCCATCCACCAGCCTGTGCTCCACCCCCTCTGGATCGCCATAACCACCACCTCGCCGGAGCTCCACCTCCACCGAACTGCCCCGGAGCTCGTGCCCATCGCCTTCGTCACCCCCGAGCCCCTCCGACGCCACCATCGTCATAGTCGAGCTCCCCTGCGTCGACCAGTGCCGGAGCCATCGCCGGAGACCCCCCCGAAAGCCATCTCCCCATCGACCTCGCCGTTTCGGATCTCGCCGGAAGTTCGCCGGAGACACCCCCTCCACTGTGAGCTCTCCTCCACCCTCCCCACCGTAGGATCTAGATGGACGATCCAGATTAGAAGTTTTAAAATACCCGAACCATTTTCTTTATGTTTCGGCCGTCCGCTCTATTGTCACCGCAGGACACCCCCACTAGGCAGTAGCAAGCTGCCACGTGTACACCCTGTCCGTTAGGAACCCTTTTTCTTTTTCTGTTTTAGTTTCAAAAACAGAATAGTTTCTGATTTGTTTTGCTTATATCTTTTATATTTTCAAATATTTTAAATTGATTCTTTTTGCATTAGGTCACAAGTTTTATCTAGTTTCTGTAGATTCCAAGTTTGACCATGTTTGAACATTTAAATTTGAATTTAAACAGATTTGATTTAAATTTTGTTTTCTGAATATCTTGAGTTCTAAAATGTATTTTTCATTGATTCTTTTTGCTACTTGACACTAGTGATATTAGTTATCAGTAGGTAAAGCTTGAGAATTTTTAGAATAAAATTGATTAGGGTTTTAACTAAAAATAGAATCTGTTTAGTTTCCTATTAGTTTAATTAGTTTGACCTACTTTGTTTTATTTTGAAATCTGATTTGATTTTAACTTATGTTTTAGATTTTCATTTAGTTCTGTTGTTCTAAACCTTAGTAATTTACTTGCTGTTAACAAATGATAATTGTTTAGTTTATAAAATTTTATTAAAGGGACCTATAACCTTTTTCAAGTAGGTATAGTTTATTACAAAGCAAATTAGTTAGTAATAATTCTTTTAACTAAAGTTTTATATAATTAGATTCTGTTTTCAAATAAATTTGTAGTAATCTTTTCTGTTAAGAAATGTTTGTTAATAAAAATGGTTTTGTTTTACTCTATTATAGGAAACTATATTCTTTATCATTAGGTAATGTTTTATAAAACAACTTAGTGTTAGTAGAGATTATTTTCACAAAGTTTTAGATGAATCAATTCTGTTTTGTAATATAGATTTTTATTAATTACTTTTTGTTAACTTAGTTGTTTCATAATTTGTTTTCACTTAGTTTATGGTTGTGCTTGTAGTTAAGTTCATTAGGCAAACACTCATGTTGTTTAGGATGTTGTTTTCATAGTTTACTTGTTCTTAAAAGTAATTCTTTTTGCTAGTAAAATATTTACTAAAATCCTTTTGTTGTATTTTAATTTATTATTGTTTTGTTACTATTCAAAATAATTGTTTGTAAGGGGAAAACTACTTTAGTTGCTTTTATGAAAACTTTCTTGATTTTAACTTTTGTCTTAAGTATTTCCTTCATCACCCTTGTTGATTTTGTCTCTTGTGTTACATTGTGATTGTTAGTTTTGATTGCTAGAAGTGTTTGCTTATGAATGCAATGTTTGTTATATAGATTTTCATCGGAGAGTGACGAATAGTCTATCAAGTATTTTCTGAGAGCGATACTTATCTTCATCAACACTACAGGCAAGTTCACTTTGACCATCTTTTCATACCTATGTTTTATTGCATGTAGTGACATCATTCAACAAATCCCTCCCGTAGTGTTATTGAAATTCTTGTAGTTGAGTAGAATGCATGAGGTAGGAACCCACCACTTGTTACTAAAGCCCCGGGAACGTTAATTACTTTTATGCTATGCTAAAGTAGACGGGGATTGGTATGAGTGTTCGTGAGTGGTGTGAAGAAGGACTCCACGTCAAGACGACAACTTCATGAAGACATCTTCAAGTCCTGCATCTTCAAGACCTCAAGACTTCGAGACTCGAGAAGACAAGCTTTCAATACACACTACTAGGTGAAGGACGGAATTGATGGGCACCCTGGAGAAACCAGTGAGTGGCCGGGATGCATGGAGAAGCGCCATGACATCTTGCGGAAAGCTTCACCCAGACTCAAACAGAAGGATGAATACTTCATGCCCGGAAGCTTACCTGTGTAGCTACAAGTCATTATGGGCTCTGGCTTGGTTGATCTTTGTTGTGACTCTGCTGGGCAGTGCTACGAGATGTAGTCGACGTTAGGATTGGATGGGCACTGTCGGACAGTCAGGGAAACACTCTGAAAGACCATGTTTCTTTCATCCTGTTCTCAAACACCAGGCAGTGCGAGGACTTACCAGGAGGGAAAGAATCTTGTGGGTAAAGTACACAACACTCTGCAGAGTTAAACCTAATCGATTAGCCATGTCCCCGATTACGGACAATTTGAGCTTCTAGACTTGGATCTATCTCTGAACTCTCAACACTGGACTGATAATTAATTATGGGCAACTTAATGATACTTGTGGGCATTTGGACATCGGTTGGCGGAACCATGTCATGATAGGTAACTCTATAGTGAAAATTCCTGATATTCCTTTGTCATAGGAAAATAAAATCAGCTTTTACGCAAAAACTCAGACACAGAGCCACAAAGCCTTTGCATATAGAATAGCCTTTATTCTTCTGTTCTACTATGGTGATCTTGCCAGTACATTCCATGTACTGACCTACACGGCTGCAACTTCTTATGTTGCAGATACTCTTCTACGATGGGTAAGAGTACGATTCAGGGTTACGGTCTACACTCAACCTGCCGTTGGTGTTATTGGGACTCCACTCCCGTTGACTGTATTCCGCTGCTATTTTAAGGTATATATCAATTTTACGTTAATTACATGTGATTTCACTTTGATATATACATTGATGTACTATGTGTGCCAGTACACTGATCTAGGGATGGCACAGAAAACACAGAGGCTTGACTCGTTTTGAGTCGGGTCGCTACAGAAAATGGTATCAGAGCACATGTTGACTGTAGGACGTGACCCTAGAAACTGGAAAGTCCTTAGGAAATGGTTTCTCGAAAAACCTTGTTTTCAAAACAGTCTTTACTTCTCATCCTTTCTGAGTTTTATCAAAGAGTTAGAAAATACCCTTTTCCCCTTGACCACACGAAGGATCAACTGAAGGCCTCCAAGAAGGACAAGATATCAGACAACTGGTGACCAACTCAGACAAAGATGTATTGCATTATGGAAGAGCTACAAAAAGGATTGAAGATTATACTGTTTTTTTATCTGAAGAAATTGAAGACCATGAAGAATTTTCCAAGATATTATGCCCCTAAAAGACCAAACCCCTGTTGTATACTTACGTTAGATACGATGATTTGTGAGCTGTCATTTGTGTGTAAGTTTTATTTCGATAACCACAACAAAAATCTATTTTCAAAACCATTGTTTGTATTGTGTGTTTTCCCCTCCTTTCTCCCTCCCTCGTATCTCATCCCAAAACCTTGAACCCAATAGATGACGAGTGAAGCTGGACTTGTGTATTCTGGATCAATGACTCGGTTAGAGACAGAAGAATGGATTCAGAACATGGAGGATCACCTAAGGAGTAACCTTGTTGCAAGGAACGAGATGGTCCAGTATGCTCTTCGGTACTTTGCAGAAGGTGCTGCAAATTGGTGGAAGATGCATGAAGATATCCATGATAGGCAAACATCAATCACTTGATAAGAACTCAAGATAACTTTGCAAAAGTCCCATGTTGTTACCAACACCCAGAAGCCCCGTCGCAAAGTTGTGAAGAAGATTTGTGCCTGCAAGATATGTGGAGAGATAGGACACACCCAAGAAGAACACAAGGATTGGATGGGCACTGTCGGACAGTCAGGCAAACACTCTGAAAGACCATGTTTCTTTCATCCTGTTCTCAAACACCAGGCAGTGCGAGGACTTACCAGGAGGGAAAGAATCTTGTGGGTAAAGTACACAACACTCTGCAGAGTTAAACCTAATCGATTAGCCGTGTCCCCGGTTACGGACAATTTGAGCTTCTAGACTTGGATCTATCTCTGAACTCTCAACACTGGACTGATAACTAATTGTGGGCAACTTAAGATACTTGTGGGCATTGAGACATTGGTTGGCGGAACCATGTCATCATAGGTAACTCCATGGTGAAATTTCTGTGTTGTAGGAAAATAAAATCAGCTTTTACGCAAAAACTTAGACACAGAGCCACAAAGCCTTTGCATATAGAATAGTCTTCATTCTTCTGTTCTACTATGGTGATCTTGCCAGTACATTCAATGTGCTGACCTATACGGCTGCAACGTCTTATGTTGCAGATACTCTTCTACGACGGGTAAGAGTACGATTCAGGGTTACGGTCCGCACTCAACTTGCCATTGGTGTTATTGGGACTCCACTCCCGTTGACTGTATCCGCTGCTATTTTAAGGTATATATCAGTTTTACGTTATTTACATGTGATGGCATTTTGATATATACATTGATGTACTGTGTGTGCCAGCATACTGATCCAGGGATGGCACAGAACACACAGAGGCTTGACTCGTTTTGAGTCGGGTCGCTACAAAGATAGAGAGGGGAAAACTACATATGATTCAATATATATCAAGATCGTGCCATCTCAAGAACACAAGAGAGAGAGAGAGAGAGATCAAACACAAAGCTACTGGTACATACCCTCAGCCCCAAGGGTGAACTACTCCCTCCTCATCATGGAGACCGCCGGGATGATGAAGATGGCCTCCGGTGATGGTTTCCCCCTCTGGCAGGGTGCCGGAACGGGCTCCCAATTATTTTTTCGTGTTTTGGAGGTGTGGCGGCGGAACTCCCGATCTAGGTTCTGCGTTGGGGTTTTTGGAATATTTGAGGATTTATAGAGCTGAGAAGGAGGTCGGTTGACTCCCAAGGGGCCCAAAGCCTGGTGGGCATGCCCAGGGGTTGGTCGTGCCCCTAAGGCTTTTGACCTCCTTGGGAATCTTCTGGCTTCATCTCCAAGCTCCGTGAGTGTCTTCTGGTCCATAAAAAATCATCGTAAATTTTATTCCGTTTGGACTCCGTCTGATATTCCTTTTTTGTAGAAGTCAAAAACAAAGAAAAAACAGGAACTGACACTAGGCTCTAGGTTAATAGGTTAGTCCCAAAAATAATATAAAGTTGTAGTAAAGCGATTGTAAAACATCCAAGAATGATAATATAACAACATGGAACAAGCCATAATTGTAGATACATTGGAGATGTATCAGCATCCCCAAATTTAATTCCTACTCGTCCTCGAGTAGGTAAATGATAAAAACAGAATTTTTGATGTGGAATGCTACCTAACATGTACATCATATTCTTTTCTTCGTGTATAGCATGGACATTTGGACATGTAAATGATTCAAAGCAATAGTCTAGTTTTAACATGATTACTTCAATACTCAAGCATGTCAACAAGCAACCATGTCTTTCAAAATATCAACACTAAAGAAAGTTATCCCTAGCCCATCATGCTCAATCATTGATCCATTTAGGAAACACACTCAAATATTAGCTATGCCCAATGCTCAAGTACGATCATAGTGCCCCCTAGTTGGTGCTTATAAGAGAAGATGGAGACTCAAAGCAAAAATAAAAAATGCATAAAGAAAATAGATAGGCCCTTCGCATAGGGAAGTTGGGATTTGTAGAGGTGCTAGAGTTCAAGATTTATATTGAGAGAGAAAAATATTTTGAGTGGCATGCTTTTACTATCAACGAAAACGATGAACTAGCTCACAATACTTTCCATGCTAGATACATTATAGGCAGTTCCCAAACAGAATAGTAAAGTCTTTACTCCCCCTCCACGAATCAATCACACTCCACGGCGAGCCGAATCCACGGGTACCGTCCATACCAACAACATTCCTCAGGGGAGTTTTGTTTCATTATATTTTGAATTGATTTTTGAGCATGGGACTAGGCATTCCGAATACCAGCCACTTTCTCGTGAATGATAGTGAATCAACAAATATCGTGAGAATTACACACCTAGCATGGAAAAATATTGGATACTCCCCACCATTTCATGAGCGGTACAGGCACACAAAAGAGAAAATTTATTTTGAAGATTTAGAGATGGCACATACAAATTTGCTTGGAACGGCATGGAAATACCGCATATAGGTAGGTATGGTGGACTCATAAGGCAAAACTTGGTTTAAGGATTTTGGATGCACAAGTAGTATTTCTACTTAGTACAAATGAAGGCTAGAAAATAGATTGGGAAGCAACCAAACCGAGGAGCGAAAAATCACATACGTGAGCATTTAGTCATAACTAACACCGAATAATGCACCATAAATAGGATGTAACTTCATTACATAACTATTGACTTCCGTGCATGCATAGGGAATCACAAACTTAACACCAATATTCTTACTAAGCATAATTACTCACTAACATCACTCACATATTACTATCATCGTGTTTCAAAACTATTACAAAGAATCAAGTTTAATTTGTCGAATGATTTTCATGAAAGTTTTTATTATATCCTCCGTGGATATCTATCACTTTGGGACTACTTTCATAGATTGACATGCTTTTTGGCAAGCTCAAACAAATTTAAATGAAGCACGTGAGCAAATGACAAGCTACGCTGGAAAGATATAAGTGAAGATTAATGAGTAGTCAAACAATTAGGTAGTTGTGTGAAAACTCTCTCTCCCTCAATATATATTTTAAGATCTGATTACTTTATTCAAACAACCATCAAAAGAAAAATATCACTCCAAGAATAGCACGCATCATGTGAACGAATAAAAATTTAGGGTCAACATAGGCTAACCGATAATTGTTGATGAAGAGAGGTGGGATGCGTAGCATCCCCAAGCTTAGATGCTTGGTAGTTATTGAAATATTTACTTGGGGTGCCATGGGAATCCCCAAGCATGAGCTTTTGTATCTCGTTCAATCCTCTCATACCACGGTTTCACCTATTCTCAAAAACTTCATTCACACAATACTCAAAAAGAACTCATGAGATAGGCTAGTACACATGATAATAAATCAACTCTTTATGTACTGCCAAGATAAGTTTCATAATAATTTTCAAACATTAGGTACTGTATACTATCAGTTCCACAATTTATATCTACCAATAAAGGCTATGGAAACTATAGGATAAGTAGATAACGAAACTATGAGACCAATCTGTCTAAACAAAACAGTCTGTAGCAATTTATGAAAACAGTGTACTTCTATAACTCAAACAATTATGAAAATTTAGGAAATTCTATAAAATCTATATTAACATACTGTGTAAGAATTTCAGAAACTTTCCATGTTCCAGTAAAATATGAAAATTCAAACACTATAGCCAAAGTTTATGTTTTTACACAACACTCATCAAAACATGCAATGGAAGCATCCTAAGGCAATTCCTGGAACTTTTTATTGAAAAAAAAGATTTTAAATAACAACTAACAGAAAATAGAAAATATAATGATGATCCAAAGCAAAGCACATATTATGTGATGAATAAAAATATAGCTCCAAGTAAGATATATCGATAGTGATGAAGACGAAAGAGGGGATGCCTTCTGGGGCATCCCCAAGCGTAGGAGCTTGAGTCTTCCTTGGATATTACCTTGGGGGTGCCTTGGGCATCCCCAGTCTTAGGTTCTTATCACTCCTTATTCTTCTCATATCGGTGTCTCACCCAAAACTTCAAAACTTCAATCACACAAAACTTAACGGAACTTCATGAGATGATTTAGTATAATAAACAAAGATCATTCACTTTGGTACTGTCAAGACAAGATTCATAATTGTTCCCACATGATAACTACTGTATTCTACCATTACCATAATTTACAACACTGAATATAATCTATCGGAACACTAAAACAAGCAAACTATGCATGCAAAACAGAATCTGTCAAAAACAGAACAGTGTGTGAAGATCTGTAGTGTAACAATACTTCCCTGTCTCTAAACATTATGCAAGATAGGAAAACCTGGGCAATTTGTATAAAAATCCTGTGTAAAAAATTCAGATCAAAATCACATCCCAGTGAATTTACAAAATTCCTGGACTCGGAGCAAAAGTTTCTGTTTTCCCACAGAATCAAGTCAATTATCATCCACACTATCCCAAAAGCTTTACTTGGCACTTTATTGAAATAAAAGTCACAAAACATGATTAATATATTAGCTTAATCATGTGAACACATGAGAACAGAAGGTAAAAGTTTTGGGTTGTCTCCCAACAAGTGCTTTTCTTTAATGCCTTTTAGCTAGGCATGATGATTTCAATGATGCTCGTATAGGAATAACAATTGAAACATGCAAAAGAGCATCATGAATCTCATGACAAGAACATTTAAGTATAACCCCCTTCCTATTCATAGGGATTTGGTGAGCAAAAAATTTATGGGAACAAGAATCATCTAGCATAGGAAGGCAAAAACAAGCATAACTTCAAGAATTTGAACACATAGAGAGGAAACTTAATATTATTGCAATTCCTACAAGCATATGTTCCTCCCTCATAATAATTTTCAGTAGCATCATGAAAAAATTCCACAATATAACCAGCACATAAATTATTATTTTGATGATGCAAAAGCATAGAAATTTTTTCACTCTCCACATAAGCAATTTTCTTCTCATTCAAAATAGTGGGAGCAAACTCAACAAAATAACTATCATGACATACTTCATTGACATAACCACTTTGAATATTAAAATCATGATGACAAGTTTCATGGTTACCATTAATCTTTATAGAATACATTTCATAATAATAATCATCGTAGATAGGAGGCATGTCATAATTATAATAGTTTTGCTCATCAAAACTTGGGGGGCTAAAAATATCATCTTCATCAAACATAGCATCCCCAAGCTTGTGGCTCTGCATATGATTAGCATCATGAATATTCAGAGAATTCATACTACCAATATCACTATCATGCCCATTACTCAAATATTTACTGCCAAATATTTTAATAACTTCTTCTTCTAAAACTTGAGCACAATTTTCCTTTCCATCATTTTCACGAAAGACTTTAAAAATGAAGCGTATGAGGCAACCTTAATTTCATTTTTTTGTGGTTTTGTTTTATAAAACCAAACTAGTGAAAAACAAGAAACTAAAATATTTATTGCAAGATCTAAATATATCCCTTCAAGCACTCACCTCCCCGGCAATGGCGCTAGAAAAGAGCTTGATGTCTACTCCACAACTTTCTTCTTGTAGACTCGTGTTGGGCCTCCAAGCGTAGAGTTTTGTAGGACAATGGCAATTTTCCATCAAGTGGATGACCTAAGGTTTATCAATCCATGGGAGGTGTAGGATTAATATGATGGTCTCTCTCGAACAACCCTGCAACCAAATAACAAAGAGTCTCTTGTGTCCCCAACACACCCAATACAATGGCAAATTGTATAGGTGCACTAGTTCGGCGAAGGATGGTGATACAAGTGCAATTAGGATGGTAGATATAGGTTTTTGTAATATGAAAATAGCAAAACAGCAAGGTAACATATATTAAAAGCGAGCAAAACATTGTATAAATTCCTGGAAACAAGGCCTAAGGTCCATACTTTCACTAGTGCAATTTCTCTCAACAATATTGACATATTTGAATCATGTGTAAAAACCTCTCGTGTGACAAAGAGTTCACTCTAAAGTCACAAGTAGAGGAGAACTAAGAAATAAATTATTGTAGGGTATGAAACCACCTCAAAGTTATCTTTTGAGATCAATCTTATGAGCTATCCCTATAAGTTTCACGAACAACCCTAGAGTTCATACTAAGATAACACCTTAAGATACACATCAACCAAAACCCTAATTTCACCTAGATACTCCAATGTCACCACAAGTACCCATGGGCTTGATTATATGATATGCATCACACAATTTCAGATTCATTATATTCAATCCAACACAAAGAACTTCAAAGAGTGCCCCAAAGTTTCGACCGGAAAGTCAAGACAAAAACATGTGACAACCCCTATGCATAGATTCCCAAGGTCACGGAACCCGCAAGTTAATCACCAAAACATCACCAAGTGGACCAATAGAACATCCCATTGTCACCACGGATATACCATTGCAAGAAATACATCAAGTGTTCTCAAATCCTTAAAGACTCAATCCGATAAGAAAACTTCAAAGGGAAAACTCAATTCATCACAAGAAGATAGAGAGGAGAAAACTCCATATGATTCAATCTATATCAATAAAGCTCGTGGTACATCAAGATCATGCCATCTCAAGAACACGAGAAAAGAGAGATCAAACACATAGCTACTGGTACATACCCTCAGCCGCGAGGGTGAACTACTTCCTCCTCATCATGGAGACCACCGGGATGATGAAGATGGTCTCCGGTGATGGTTTCCCCCTACGGTAGGGTGCCGAAACGGTCTCCCGATTGGTTTTTCGTGGCTCTGGAGGTTTGCGGCGGCAGAACTCCCGATCTAGGTTCTACATTGGAGTTTTTGGAATACTTGAGGATTTATAGAGCTGAGAAGGAGGTCGATGGACTCCTGAGGGGCCCACAAGCCTGGTGGGCACGCCTAGGGGGGTGGCCACGCCCCTGAGGCTTGTGGCTTCCTCGGGAATCTTCTGGCTTCATCTCCAAGCTCCGTGGGTGTCTTCTGGTCCATAAAAAATCACCGTACATTTTTATTCCGTTTGGACTCCGTCTGATATTTCTTTTCTGTAGAACTCAAAAACAAGGAAAAAACAGGAACTCGCACTGGGCTCTAGGTTAATAGTTTAGTCCCAAAAATTATATAAAGTTGTCATAAATTGGTTGTAAAGCATCCAAGAATGATTATATAACATCATGGAACAAGCAAAAATTATAGATACGTTGGATACGTATAACCTCGTCATGCCTACATCAGCTAGCCGTGCCTGCATCGCCTCCGCCTGCATTGCCATGGCCCGAGCCGAGCTCCTGCTCGAGCTCAAGACCTGCTCTGCCTGCTGCGACATTGCTCGCTGATACCGGGGATGGATCTCCCCTCCGTTTCTGTAGCCCCACTGGCGCTTGTACTCTCCGTTGGTCGCTAGAGAGTCGCTGCCGGCGACGCTGTTATCCTTCGGTTGCGTGTGGTAGATGGTTTGCCTCCGTTAGAGCGTAAGGCGCAATGGTAACAAACCGGGGGGCGACCGCAAGGTCGCGGGTTCGATCCTCCCCGGGCCCTTTTCTTTTTCTCTGTTTGTTGTGGGTGAGTGGCCGGGGGATCTGGTGTCACCACGACATGATCTGTATGTGCGTGCGTGCGTGCTGCTGTGTGTGTGCCTGCGTGTCTGCCTGTGTGGCTGGATCTAGTGCGGCTGCACCTAGATCCGTGTGTGGTCGTGTGTGTGTGTGCTTTGAGTGTGTGTGTGTATGACAGTCGATCCCTGGCCCACTTGTCATCCACAGAGGGGATCCTGGCTCAATGCCAGGTGGGTCCCCTCCTTTTGTTTTTTTTTCTGTTTAATAGACTTAATTCCATTTTTAGTAAATGTCTAGTTCTGGACATAGAAAATTTAGGCAGTGAGCATTTATAATAACTTTTGAATTATCGGTTGATGTGTTTTTGGTGCTCTTGGTAAATTAGAGTTGTGGGCAATTTTATCTACAGCAACATAGGGGTGTGATATATGGATTTGGGGTAGAAAAATCCCAGGAATCCATTGGTGTGATTTGTTTTACCTTTTGATCAAGTTTTTCAAAATGTCATTTTGTCCCAATATGCCATTTTGTCATTTTTGTAAGAAATAATCCATGCATGCTATGATAATTGTGTCAACATGAAAGTGGTAGTGTTTTGTGAGCATTATGCCATGGTATTTTCTTTTGACATGATAAACTTGTATATAATTAGTATTCTTGCTCCAAAGTAGCTAATAAAATGTTGCTGACTTCTACATGCTAAATATTTCTAAGTCTGAGAATCTAATATTATTTTTTATGCCATGTTGAGTGGATGCTACCAAGTGCTCTGTTGAGTTTCAGCGGATGCTCGGTGCTAGTGTTTTGTAGTAGATATTGTCCTATACCATCCTGTTAATTTTCATGCCATGAGGTTGTATCTAGCATCATTATTTTCTGCTTTCAATTGCCATCAGCTTAACTCAGATTCCAGAAAACTGTGATTTTCACCAAGTCCCTAGAATCTGTTTCAGTATGCCATCTTGTGAGCTTCATGCTTAGTGACATGTGCTTCCTTTCAAGTTTGTGTAGTTGGATGATTTAATAAGCATATTATGTAGTTTATTTTCATGCTTTGTTTGAGATTGGAGACATCTTGTAGCTTTAGATAATTGTTGTGGAAGTAGCTATGTTGCTGTTTTGGGCAGATTGTGTGTGGTAGTGTTTTGTGACTTGTGGGAGCTATGCTCCGTTGTTTTGCTTGTTCTTTGGCTCTATTGTGATTGGTTTTTCATTTCCTAACCAGTGGCTACCTTGGAATACGAAGGAATAGCCCATGGCCTTCCTTGTCTCGTATTTTGCCTTCGTACCTTGCCGTGAGCGTAGCGTGAGATCCGTTACTCCGTTTCCTACGTTTTACATATGCATTTGCATCGATTTTGCATGAAGCATCCATATTTTGCATGATCATCCATGTTCAAAAAACTTAACATTAGGTTATGTACAGATTTGTAAATAGCTTAACTATTGCACGAGAAACATGACTAGCTTAGGATTGCCATCTTAAATACTTCAAATGAATCATGCATCATCTTGTTTGTGCATTGCACCTTGGTTGGTTGTCTATTGTTGTTCTTTCTCTTGGGTAGACGCGATTGTTGAACCTGAGTATGAGGATCTAGGAGAGTACCACTACAAGGTACCATCTCTTTGTCCCTCTGAAGAGCCAACAAGCAAGATGATCGTACCCGGATCTCGACACTATATTTGCTTTGATAGATATCTCGCCCTCATCGTTCCAACTGCGTTACCTACTGATACGTCCATTTTTCATCATGATTTTGTATTGATATTTATTGCATTACGGGCTGTTATTACACATTTGGGTACAACACTTATGCCTTTTCTCTCTTATTTTACAAGGTTTACACGAAGAGGGAGAATGCCGACAGCTGGAGTTCTGGACTGGAGAAGGAGAAAATCTGAGCTACCTATTCCGCACAAATCCAAAAGTCCTGAAAATCTATGGAGAATTATTTTGGAATATATAAAAAATATTGGGCGAAAGAAATACATCAGGGGGCCCACCAGGCAGCCACAACCCTAAAGGGCATGCCTTACCCCCCTAGGCGCGCCCCTGGGGTTGTGGCCCACCTGGCAGCCCTCCGATGCCCATCTTCTGGTATGTTGCGGGTTTCGGCCTGGAAAAAAATCAGAACAGAGCTTTTGGGATGAAGCGCCACCGTCTCGAGGTGGAACTTGGGCAGAACCAATCTAGAGCTCCGGCAGGGCGATCTTGTCGGGAAACTTCCCTCCGGGAGGGGGAAATCGAAGCCATCGTCATCACCAACGATCCTCTCATAGTGAGGGGGTCAATGTCCATCAACATCTTCATTAGAACCATCTCCTCTTCGAACCCTAGTTCATCTCTTGTGTCCGATCTTTGCCTCAAAACCTCAGATTGGTACCTGTGGGTTGCTAGTAGAGTTGACTACTCCTTGTAGTTGATGCTAGTTTGTTTACTTGGTGGAAGATCATATGTTCAGATCCTTGATCATCATTAACACTCCTATAATTAAGAACATGAATATAGTTTGTGAGTAGTTACGTTTGTTCCCGAGGACATGGGTTAAGTCTTGTTAGAAGTAATCATGTGAATTTGGTATTTATTCGATATTTTGATGAGATGACTGTTGTCTCTCCTCTAGTGGTGTTATGTGAATGTCGACTACATAACACTTGACCATTGTTTGGGCCTAAGGTAAGGCATTGGGAAGTAATAAGTATCTGATGGGTTGCTATAGTGACAGCATTTTAAACCCTAGTTTATGCGTTTCTTCGTAAGAGGCTGATTTGGATACACATGTTTCATGCTATGGTTAGATTTATCTTAATTCTTCTTTTGTAGTTGCGGATGCTTGCGGGAGGGGTTAATCGTAAGTGGGAGGCTTGTCCAAGTAAGGGCAGCACCCAAGCACCGGTCCAGTGACATATCAAATTATCAAAGTAACGAACACAAATCGTATATTCATGATGAAAACTAGCTTGACAGAAATTCCCATGTGTCCTCGAGAGTGCCTTGCTTTATATAAGATTTTGTCCAGGCTTGTCCTTTGCTATAAAAAGGATTGGTCCACCTTGCTGCACCTTTCTTACAATCGTTACTTGCTACCCGTTATGAATTATCTTATCACAAAACTATCTATTATCGATAATTTCAGTGCTTGCAGAGAATACCTTACTGAGAACCGCTGGTCATTTCGTTCTGCTCCTCGTTGGGTTCAACACTCTTACTTATCGAAAGGACTATGATAGATCACCTATACTTGTGGGTCACCAAGACTCTTTTCTGGTGCCGTTGCCGGGGAGTGAAGTGCCTTTTGTGAGTGGAACTTGGTAAGGAAAAATTTATATAGTGTGCTGAAATTTACTATCACTTGTTACTATGGAAAGTAATCCTTTGAGGGGTTTGTTCGGGGTATCTTCAGCTAGACCGGAAACACAAAGAATTGTCCCTCAACCTACTGAGCCAACTGAAAATATTTATTATGAAATTCCTTTAGGTATGATAGAGAAACGGCTCGATAATCCTTATGCAGGAGATGAAACACTACATCCGGATTTGCATCTAATCTATGTGGATGAAGTTTGTGGATTATTTAAGCTTGCAGGTTTGCCCGAGGATGTTGTCAAGAAGAAGGTCTTTCCTTTATCTTTGAAGGAGAAGGCATTGGCATGGTATAGGCTATGTGATGATATTGTATCATGGAACTACAACCGACTGAAAATGGAATTTCATCAGAAGTTCTATCCTATGCATCTAGTTCATCGTGATCGGAATTATATTTACAATTTTTTTGCCTCGTGAAGGAGAAAGAATTGCTCAAGCTTGCAGGAGGCTTAAGTCAATGTTATATTCATTCCCCAATCATGAGATCTCAAGAGAAATTATTATTCAGAATTTTTATGCTCGGCTTTCTCGTAAAGATCAATCCATGCTCGATACTTCTTGTGCTGGTTCTTTTATGAAGAAAGATATTGAATTCAAATGGTATTTATTGGAAATAATTAAATGCAACTCTAAAGATTGGGAACTTGACGAAGCTAAGGAGCCTGGTATGAACCTTAAGTTTGATTGTGTTAAATCTTTCATAGACACCGATGCTTTTCGTGAATTTAGCGCTAAATATGCACTTGACTCTGAGATTGTAGCTTCTTTCTGTGAATCTTTTGCTACTCATGTTGATCTCCCCAAGGAGAAGTGGTTTAAATATCATCCTCCCATTGAAGTGAAAGTAGTTGAACCTATTAAAGTTGAAGAGGAAATTATTACTTACAATGTTGATCCTGTTATCCCTACTGCTTACATTGAGAATCCACCCTTTCATGTTAGGATAAAATAACATGCTAAAGCTTCGACTTTGATTCGTAAGAGTTGTATTAGAACATCTACACACCCTGAACATATTAAAATTGAATCTAGTATTGCTATAGTTAAAGATCTCTTGGTTGATAATATTGATGGACATGTTATTCAGTTCTGTGATGAAGCGGGTAGAATAGCTCGACCTGATATTAAGCATAAACATAGACTAGTTCTTGGCGTGCCTGTTGTTTCTTTTAAAATAGGAGATCATTGTTATTAAGGCTTTTGTGATATGGGTGCTAGCGTAAGTGCAATGCCCTATTCCTTATACAAAGAAATCATGCCTGATATTGCACCAATTGAACTAGAGGAATTTGATGTTACTATTAAGCTTGCAAATAGGGACACTATTGCACCGATGGGGATTGTTAGAGATGTTGAAGTCTTGTGTGCGAAACCAAAATATCCTACTGATTTTCTTGTTCTTGGTTCCCCACAAGATAATTTTTGTCCCATTATATTTGGCAGAGCTTTCTTGAATACTGTTAATGCTAGGATTGGTTGTGAGAAAGAAATAGTTATTGTGAGTTTTGGGGATGTGTCTCATGAGTTTAATTTCTCTAAATTTCATAGATAACCCCATGACAAAGAATTGCCTAGTAAAGATGAAATTATTGGTCTCGCTTCTATTGTTGTGCCTCCTACTAATCCTTTAGAACAATATTTGCTAGACCATGAAAATGATACGCATATGAATGAGAGGAATGAAATAGATGATTTTTTTTTGATGAGCAGCCTATTTTGAAACACAACTTACCTATTGAAATACTTGGGGATCCTCCTCCACCCAAGGGTGATCCCGTGTTTGAGCTCAAGCAATTACCTGATACGTTGAAATATGGTTATCTTGATGAAAAGGAGATATATTTTGTTATTATTAGTGCTAAACTTTCAGAGCATGAAGAAAAGAGATTATTGAAAACTCTGAGGAAGCACCGTGTTGCTATTGGTTACACTCCTGATGATCTTAAAGGCCTTAGTCCCACTCTATGTCAGCATAAAATTAATATGGAGCTTGATACCAAACCCGTTATTGATCACCAACGATGATTGAACGCTAAGATGAAAGAAGTGTTAAGAAAACAAATACTAAAGCTTCTCTAGGCAGGTATAATTTATCCTGTTACTGATAGTAGATGGGTTAGTCCCATCCATTGTGTCCCTAAGAAGGGAGGTATAACTATTGTTCCTAATGATAAAAATGAATTGATCCCACAAGGAATTGTTACGGGTTATAGATTGGTAATTGATTTTAGGAAATTGAATAAAGCTACTAAGAAAGATCATTACCCTTTACCTTTTATTGATCAAATGCTAGAAAGACTATCCAAACATACTCATTTGTTCTTTCTAGATGGTTACTCTGGTTTCTCTCAAATACCTGTATCAAGCCAGGATCAAGAAAAAACCACTTTTACTTGCCCTTTCGGTACCTTTGCTTATAGATGTATGCCTTAAGGTTTATGCAATGTACCTTCTACCTTTCAAAGATGTATGATGGCTATATTCTCTGACTTTTGTGAAAAGATTCTTGAGGTTTACATGGATGATTTTCTGTTTACGGGACTTCATTTGATGATTGTTTGAGAAACCTTGACCGACTTTTGCAAAGATGTGAAGAAACTAATCTTGTCCTGAATTGGGAAAAGTGCCATTTTATTATTAATGAAGGTATTGTGTTGGGGCACAAGGTCTTCGAAAGAGGTATTGAAGTTGATAAGGCTAAAGTTGATACTATTTAAAAAATGTCATGCCCTATGGATATCGAAGGTATAAGAAGTTTCCTTGGTCATGCTGGTTTCTATAGGAGGTTTATCAAAGATTTCTCTAAGATTTCTAGGCCTCTCACAAATATTTTGCAAAAAGATGTCCCATTTGTTTTTGATGATGATTGTGTAGAAGCATTTGAAATTCTTAAGAATGCTCTGATTACTGCACCTGTTGTTCAACCACCTGATTGGAACCTACCCTTTGAAATTATGTGTGATGCTAGTGATTATGTTGTTGGTGTTTTTCTAGGACAAGGAGTCGATAAGAAATTAAATGTTATCCATTATGCTAGTAAAACTCTAGACAGTGCTCAAAGAAACTATGTTGCTACTGAAAAAGAATTTTTAGCAGTCATGTTTGCTTGTGATAAGTTTAGACCTTATATTGTTGATTCCAAAGTAACTGTTCACACTGATCATGCTGCTATTAAGTACCTTATGGAGAAGAAAGATGCTAAACCTAGACTTATTAGGTGGGTCCTTCTGCTACAAGAATTTGATTTGCATATAATTGATAGAAAGGTTGTTGATAACCCTGTGGCAAATAACTTGTCTAGATTAGAAAATGTTCTTGATGACCCACTACCTATTGATGATAGCTTTCCTGATGAACAATTAGCTATCCTAAATGCTTCACACAATGCTCCATGGTATGATGATTATGCCAACTATATTGTTGCTAAATTTTTACAACCTACTTTCACATACCAACAAAAGAAAAAGTTCTTCTATGATTTAAGGCATTACTTTTGGAATGATCCACACCTTTATAAAGAAGGAGTAGATGGTATTATTAGACGTTGTGTACCTGAGCATGAACAGGAACAGATCTTATGCAAGTGCCACTCCGAAGCTTACGGAGGATACCACGCTGGAGATAGAACTGCACATAAGGTACTACAATCTGGGTTTAATTGGCCTACTCTCTTCAAGGATGCTCATAAGCTTGTCTTGTATTGTGATGAATGTCAAAGAATTGGTAACATTAGTAGACGTCACGAAATGCCTATGAATTACTCTATTGTTATTCAACAATTTGATGTTTGGGGTTTTGATTATATGGGTCCTTTTTCGCAATCTAATGGGTATACACATATTGTAGTTGCTGTTGATTATGTTACTAAGTGGGTAGAAGCTATCCCTACTAGTAGCGCTAATCATAACACTTCTATTAAAATGCTTAAATAAGTTATTTTCCCTAGATTTGGAGTCCCTGGATATTTGATGACTGATGGTGGTTCACACTTTATTCATGGTGCTTTCCATAAATTGCTTGGTAAATATGATGTTAATCATAGAATTGCATCTCCTTATTATCCTTAGTCTAGTGGTCAAGTAGAATTGAGCAATAGAGAAATTAAATTGATTTTGCAGAAGACTTTTAATAGATCTAGGAAGAATTGGTCTAAGAAACTTGCCGATGCATTGTGGGCTTATAAAACTACGTACAAAAACCCTATGGGTATGTGTCTGTATAAGATGGTTTATGGTAAACCATGTCACTTACCTCTAGAACTAGAACATAAAGCGTATTGGGCAATCAAACAGCTCAATTATGATTTAAAACTTGCTGGTGAGAAGAGATTATTTAACATTAGCTCACTTGACGAATGGAGAACCCAAGCCTATGAGAATGCCAAGTTGTTTAATGAAAAGGTTAAGAGATGGCATGATAGAAGGGTACAAAAGCGTGAACTTAATGTAGGTGATCATTTATTGTTGTACAATTCTCGTTTGAGTTTTTTTGCAGGAAAACTTCTCTCTAAATGGGAAGGTCCTTACGTTATCGAGGAGGTATATCGTTCCGGCGCCATCAAGATTAACAACGCCGAAGGCACAAACCCAAAGGTGGTCAATGGTCAAAGAACCAAACATTATATCTGAGGTACTCCAATAAATGTTGAAACCAATATCATCAATACCATAACTTTGGAGGATTACATTAGGGAGATTTACCAGAACGTTTCAGACTCCGAAAAGGAATAGGTATGTGGTACGGTAAGTAAAAAGACTCCAAAACTTTTTCAATGGGAATTTCTATCTATTTTGAAATATTTAAAAAATTAGGAAAAATCAAATTAGTCCGAATAGTGCATGAGGAGGCGACAAGCCTGCAGGGCATGCCCTACCCCCCTAGGCGTGCCCCTAGGGCTTGTGGCCACCTTGTGCACCTTCCGGACTCCGTTTTCTTGTGGAATACCCCTTCGGGTCGGCAAAAATGCATTATATAATCTCCCGAAGGTTTTGACTCTTGTATCATGCCAATACCTCCTGTTTTCTCTTTGAGCTGTTTTTGCAGCAGATTTAGAGCAATATGTCGTCCCAAGATTCTGATGGGGAGAGATATATATCGCATTGCCAATCCCAAGCGCTACGGGGACATAGATCCTTATGGATTGTTCTCGTAGGAAGAACAAGAAAGCAAGTACAAGGAAGAAAGCTTCGATGAAGAAGAGGGCCCCCTGCCTCAGCCAAGAGATATGCACGTGGAGTTCAAGAAATCAAGCCTTCCCAACACCCGACGAAAACCCAAGGTTCTATTTATCCCTTCTCTTTTCCTGCAAGAGAGAAAGGAAGAATTATGTCAAAAGATATTGAAGCTCTAGCAGGAGGTGGATGACCTGAGGGAACAAAATTTTATGCTTAGGTGGAAACTAGAGGAGCTTCCAACCTTATCAACAACTCCAACATCACCACCTCCGAAGCAAGACCACTAAACACATGGGTATGGGCACTTCCCTTGGCTTGTGCGAAGCTTGGTGGAGGTGCCCCGGTATCGTATAACCATCACATCATTTATTTTTATTTCTATTTTTTATCATATTTCCTTAGATTGATCCTTTTGGTTATATCTTGATCTAGTAGAATAAGGTTTTCGTGTGATCTAGTTTTGAGTCTTTGCTTTATGATTCCTCCTATGTAAGCAAGCCCTTGATTTATATAATAAAAACTGCTTTTGAGTTGAGGGATTTTGCTTGTTTGGCATGATCTTGATCTTGAGAAAGATGAAGTAGAAAGAAGTATAGAATAAAAGCAAAGAGTGCATATGACAATCTTATGGGGAGTGATGCCTTCACATACATGAAGTATGTTGATTGAAACGTGTTGTGGGTTGACAAACATAGCTATTGGTCATTGGGGCAATTAAAAGGAAGTAATAAAGAAAGAGAGGTTCTCCTATAAATATATTATCTTGGACATCTTTGATGATTGTGAGCACTCATTAAAATATTATATGTTAAGAAGTTGATGTCGGACAAGGAAGACAACGTAATGGTTTATCTTTGCTTATTTTCGAATAGAAGTTATATTGTTATAGATCCCTCAACATGTGTTGCTTGATTCCACCTCATATCAGACAAAACTTTCGCACCAAGTAGAGATACTACTTGTGCATCCGAACACCCTTAACCCAGTTTTACCATGAGAGTCCACCATACCTACCTAAGGATAGAATAAGATCCTTCAAGTAACTTGTCATCGGTGCAAGCAATAAATATTGCTCTGTAAATATGTGTGATCAATTAATGTGAGGAAAATAAACTTTATACGAACTTGTGATAGGGAATAAATAAAAGCGATAGACTGCATAATAAAGCTCTCTATCACAAGGGGCAATATAAAGTGACGTTCTTTTGCATTAAGGGATTGTGCATCCAACTATAAAAGCGCATGACAACCTCTACTTCCCTCTGTGAAGGGCCTATCTGTTAATTTTATTTTCTTTTACTTACCTTTATGCAAGAGTCGCGGTGATCTCCATCACTTTCTCTATTTTTGCCTTTATTTTCTGGCAAGCGTCACGTGTTGGGGAATGATCTAGGCACATATGTCCACTCGTAAGTGGACGAGTATGAGTTATTACTCTTGACATTACCCTTTGAGGTAAATAGTTTGGAGGCAACACTATAAGCCGCTATCTTTCTCTGCGTCCGATTGAAACTTTAAACTCATAGGTACCTCATGAGTGTTAGCAATTGTGAAAGACTAAAAGATGATTGAGTATGTGGGTTTGCTTTACAAGCTCTTATATTGACTCTTTGCTACGTTATGATAATTTGGAATTGCTTCAATGACTGAAATCATAGATTGTCGGTTCTCAATGGAATTCTTGATTCATACTTTGCCATTGTGAAAGAATTGTTACTTTAGCATAAGAAATTATATGTCAGTATATGTTGCTGTTCTAAACATGATCATGATGCCTTCATGTCCGCATTTTATTTTATAGACACCTCTATCTCTAAACATGTGGGCATATTTATCGATTTCGGCTTTCGCTTGAGGAGAAGCGAGGTCTAAGCTTGGGTGAGTTGATACGTCCATTTTGCATCATGATTTTATATTGATATTTATCACATTATGGGTTGTTATTACACATTTTGGTACAACACTTATGCCTTTTATCTCTTATTTTTCAAGGTTTACATGAAGAGGGAGAATGCCGGCAGCTGGAATTCTGGACTGGAAAAGGAGAAAATCTGAGATAACTATTTTGCACAACTCCAAAAACCCTAAAAATCTATGGAGAAATATTTTGGAATGTATAAAAAATACTGGGTGAAAGAAATACATCAGGGGGCCTAGCAGGCAGCCACAAGCCTCCAGGGCGCGCCCTACCCCCTTGGGCGCGCCCCTGGTGATTGTGGCCCACCTGGCAGTCCTCTGATGCCCATATTCTTCTATATTGAGGGTTTTTACCTAGAAAAAAAATCAGAACAGAGCTTTCGGGATGAAGCGCCGCTGTCTCAAGGCGGACCTTGGGCAGAACCAATCGAGAGCTCCGGCAGGACGATCCTGTTATAAGTAATCATGTGAATTTGGTATTCGTTCGATATTTTGATGAGATGTATGTTGTCTCTCCTCTAGTGGTGTTATGTGAACGTCGACTACATAACACTTCACCATTGTTTGGCCCTAGAGGAAGGCATTGTGAAGTAATAAGTAGATGATGGATTGCTAGAGTGACAGAAGCTTAAACCCTAGTTTATGGGTTGCTTCGTAAGGGGCTGATTTGGATCCACATGTTTGATGATATGGTTAGATTTATCTTAATTCTTCTTTCGTAATTGCGAATGATTGCGGGAGGGGTTAATCATAAGTGGGAGGCTTGTCCAAGTAAGGGCAGCACCCAAGCACCGGTCCACCCACATATCAAATTATCAAAGTAACGAACGCGAATCAAATATGCATGATGAAAACTAGCTTGACAGAAATTCCCATCTGTCCTCGGGAGTGCCTTGCTTTATATAAGATTTTGTCCAGGCTTGTACTTTGCTATAAAAAGGATTGGGCCACCTTGCTGCACCTTTGTTACAATTGTTCTTTGCTACCCGATACGAATTATCTTATCACAAAACTATCTGTTACTGATAATTTTAGTGCTTGTACAGAATACATTACTGATAACCGCTTGTCATTTCCTTCTGCTCCTCGTTGGGTTCGACACTCTTACTTATCGAAAGGACTATGATAGATCACCCATACTTGTGGGTCATCACCTACCACTTGAATGTCAAGCCTCCTACATTTCCATGATAGCCTCTAACCCCTCCACTACCTAGCAAACCTTGTTTGGCAAAGTTACCACTGCTCAGCCCCTCTGATAGCATTCTTAGATGCAGGTGTAGGCTGTTTCCATGTGATAACATGGATATCTGGAGATATCATAATATTTACTGCTATTTAATTTAATGTACATACATATCTTGGTAAGGTGGAAGGCTTGGCCTTTTGCTTGGTGTTTTATTCCACTTTTACCGGCATAGTTACTTGTTAGCGGTGTTATGTTTTCCATATTTTGTGCTCCTAACATGCTCGGGGTTGTTATGGGTACCCCCTTGATTATTCGGTTGAGATTAAAGCTTGTCTGTCAAGGCCCAACATTGGTACTATTTGTTTAAGAAACTAATAAAAAATGCATAGGGCTTTGCAACCCTATGGATATTTAATCAAAAACCCGGGCTAGTGCTGCTCATGAGCGTTGGTCCAACCCAGAGCCACTCTCGGGGCCACCTCGGGGCAACTCGAGGGATTTCTATTAGGCCGCCGTATGTACTGATCTTCTGGTAGTGCCCTGAGACAAAGATACGCGCGGCTCCTATTGTGATCTGGCCTGCCGGGTGGTCTTGCTGGACTTGTTTTACCTGTCTCGAATGTCTTGCGTGAGAAACTATGATCTTCTTGGGGCTATCTTGAGGTGTCAGATTTCCTTTGGAATTGCCTAGGATGATCACGAGATCCATGGTCGAGGTTGTTCCTGCGAAGTGTGGTTAATTTGTGATGGATTAGTTGGAGCACCCCTGCAGGGTTAAATCTTTTGGAAAGCCGTGCCCGCGGTTATGTGGCAACTTGGATATTTTTTTTAACACCCAATTATAGCCAAACTTGAAGTAAATGCTAATAAAATACACCAACTATGTGTGTAACCATGACCGTCTCTGCTCGTGAACATGAACCGAGAGAGAACACAATGGGGTTATGTTTGCCGTAAGTAGGTGTTCAGGATCACTTAGTGATCATGATAGTACTCGATCGTCTTTTGTAGTCCACCATATTTACATTCATGTTCTCGTAAGTTAGCCACCAAATAATGCTTAGTGCTTGCTACAAACTCAACACTTACCCCATCCAACCCAATAAGCTTACAAAGTTTCGGTACCCGGGTTACAAGATTGCTGAGTCCCTGTGGCTCACATATTACAACAATACAGGTGCAGGTGCTGATCAGTCCGCACCAAATGATGTGACCCAGCTCCAATGGGAGTATGATGAAGAACGTGGCAGAATGTACATCATGTATCCTGACGAGTAGAGAGGCCTTGCTCGTGATCTTTGGGGCTAGCAAGGCAGTTTCGTTGCTTCTTTTCTTCATTTGATTTTGTCCGTAGAAGAACCCTGTATTATGTATGATGTTTGAATAATTTGTGTGAACTTGCAATTTCTCTTGTGGCGAGTGTAAGCCAACTCATATACTCATCTCTTCATACATGTATGTGATGTTACTGTACTTGCAAAACAACGAGATGCGCCTCTATCCCTGTTGCAGCCCCCGTTCTAAATAAGGATAGGCGCGCATCTTGGGCGTTGCAATGCGTGATAAGGGGAAAGGGTCCTTAGGGCAGGCTTTATTAAGGACTTTGAAATCGATGCACGGCCGCCAGCATTTACCTTTCTTTGGTACCATCACCCGGTTTTCCAACCATTCGGTGTGCTTCATTTCCCGTATGAATCCGGCCTCTAGCAATTTGGCTAGCTCTTCGCCCGTAACTTGCCATTTGGGCTCGGAGAAGCGGCATATAGTCTGTTTAACGGGCTTGAAGCCTGTGATTATGTTCAAACTATGTTGTACTAGCCACCGTGGGATTCCTAGCATATCAGAAGGATGCCAGGTGAAGATGTCCCAGTTTTCGTGTAAGAATGCTCGTAGTGCCTTGTCCACCATGGGGTCTAGCTAAGATCCGATAGACGTTGTTTTATTGGGGTCCTTTGGGTGTACATAGAATTTGACAATTTCTTTTGCAGGTTTAAAGGGCGTGGGTTTGGGACTTTTTACTAAGGATCACATCATCCTTGTCCATGGTTGACCAGAGTGCGCTCAATTCCTTTGTAGCAAAGGTCTCGGCTAGTGCCTCGAGGGCAAGCGTTGTTGTTTTGTTCTTGGCTCGAAGGGCTATATTTGGGTCACTGGTGATTGTGATTACCCTGTTTGGGCTTGGTATCTTGAGCATCATATACCTGTAATGTGGTATAGCCTGGAATTTTGTGAAGGCCTCACACCCCAACAGGGTGTGGTAGCCACTAGAGAAGGGCACGATATGGAAGAGAAGTTCTTCGGATCAGTCGTTTTCGGGTGTGCCGAACACCATTTATAGGGCGATGCGTCCGGAACAATGCGCCTCTTTCCGAGGGATGATACCGTTGAAGGTTGTGTTGCTATGTTCAATGTGAGAGCGGTCAAACTGCATTTTTTCTAGGGTGCCCTCATAGATGAGGTTTAAACCACTGCCGCCGTCCATTAGCACCTTTTGTAACCTGAAACCGCCGATGATGGGGTTTACTACCAATGGGGCCGGTGTTCGACCGAAGCGACCAGTTGGTTTGTCAGTTTCTCCAAAGGTGATGGGTGTGTCTGCCCATGAAATTGTTGCCACCACATGGTAGACGTGTTCGAGTTCTCTAACAGCTCTTTTCCTCCTGTTCCTGGAGGGAAACGTTTCATAGATCGTCAGGACTTTGGCGTTGTATTCTGGTGGCATTGTTGAACACATGTTCGGGGATAGTTCCTTAAGGATGGCCTCTCCGCTTTTTGTGACCAGCCTGACTACCCAGCAAGCTCTGATGTCGTGAGTCAGGCTTGTGTTCAGCAAGACAGAATGTATAGGGCATGGCTTGTCCAGTAGTCCTTCAAGGACAGTTCTAACTCTCGCATGGGGTCTATTTCTTTTTTCGAGGGGTTCATGTTTGGCCAGACGCTTCGGAGGTATCCACTTTTTTCGATCTCCTCTAGGATATTCGGCAAAGACTAGTTCCGAAAGTAGTCGCACGGTGATAACCCACAAGTATAGGGGATCGCAACAATTTTTGAGGGTAGAGTATTCAACCCAAATTTATTGATTCGACACGAGGGGAGCCAAAGAATATTCTCAAGTATGAGCAGCTGAGTTGTCAATTCAACCACACCTGGAAGACTTAATATCTGCAGCAAAGTATTTAGTAGCAAAGTAGTATGGCAGTAGCGGTAACGATGGCAAAAGTGACAGTAGCATTTTTGTGGTGATTGTAACAGTAGCAACGGAAAAGTTACTTAGCAAGGATCAATATGTGAAAATCTCGTAGGCAATGGATCAGATGGATAATTATGTCAGATGGCATTCATCATGCAACAATTATATAATAGGGTGACACAGAACTAGCTCCAATTCCTCAATGAAATGTAGGCATGTATTCCATATCTAGTCATACGTGCTTATGGAAAAGAACTTGCATGACATCTTTTTTCCTACCCTCCTGTGGCTATGGAGTCCTAATGGAAACTAAAGGATATTAAGGCATCCTTTCAATAGAGAACCGGAACAAAGCATTAGCACTGAGTGAAAAGGTGAACTCCTCAAACTATGGTAATCACTAGAAAGAATCCCAGTTATTGTCACCCTGGGGATGCGGATCATAACTCATAATAGGTGTTTACAACTTGCAAGATAGGATCAAGACCACATATATATTCATGAAAACATAATAGGTTCAGATCTGAAATCATGGCACTCGGGCCCTAGTGACAAGCATTAAGCATTGCAAAGTCATAGCAAGATCAATATCAGGACATAGTGGATACTAGGGATGAAACCCTAACAAAACTAACTCGATTACAAGATAAATCTCATCCAACCCATCATCGTCCAGCAAGCCCTGATGGAATTACTCGCGAACGACAGAGAGCATCATGGAATTGGTGATGAAGGATGGTTGGTGATGATGATGTCGTCGATTTCCCCTGTCCGGAGCCCAAAATAGACTATAGATCTGGCCTCCCGAGGAAGAACAGGAGGTGCCGGAGGCTCCGTATCGTGAAATGCGATGAAATCTTCTCTCTGATTTTTTTTCCGCGGATGTGAATATAAGGAGTTGGAATTGAGGTCAGTGGAGCTCCAAAGAGCCCACAAGCCTCTAGGCGTGGACAAGGGGCGCCCCCATGGCTTGTGGCCTGTGGGTGCCCCCCCACCGGTTGATCCTTTCAGCAGTATTTTTTATTTATTCCAAATATAATCTCCGTAAATTTTCAGGCTAATCCGAGAACTTCTATTTTTGCACAAAAATAACACCAAGACAATTCTACTGAAAACATCGTCAGTACGGGTTAGTTCCATTCAAATCATGCAAATTAGAGTCCAAAACAAGGGCAAAAGAGTTTGGAAAACTGGATACTATGCAGACGTATCAACTCCCCCAAGCTTAACACATTGCATGTCCTCAAGCAATTTAGTTGATAAACTGAAAGTGATAAAGAAAAACTTTTGCAAACTCTGGTTGATCTTGTTGTTGTAAATATGTCTAACTGATGTTCAAATTTTTAGCAAAGATTATAGACTAACCACGTCCACAATAACATTTAGGTCTCACATTAACTCATCCCAGGGGAGTTTGGTTTCGTTATATTTTGATTTGATTTTGAGCATGGAACTGAGCATCCCAAATACTACCCACTTTCTCGTGAATGATAGTGAATCAACACATACTGTGAGAATAACTCACCTATCATGGAAGATACTGACCGCCCCCAATCGCTACATGAGCGAATCAGGCATATAAAAAATTATTTGAAGGTTTAGAGTTTAGTGCATGCAAATTTACTTGGAACGATAGTTGAATACCGCATATAGGTAGGTATGGTGGACTCAGATGGAACAACTTTGGGTTTAAGGAAGTGGATGCACAATCAGTATCCCCCCTTAGAACAGGTGAAGGCTAGCAAAAGACTGGGGAGCGACCAACTAGAGAGCAACAACAGCCATCAACATGCTTTGAGATTAACCAACATTGAATGCAAGGATGAGTAGGATATAAATCACCAGGAACATAAATATCATCGAGGCTATGTTGATTTTGTTTTATGAATGAACATGTGCCAAGTCAAGCCACCCGAATCATTCAAAGGAGGATACCATCCTATCATACTACATCACAACCATTTTAATATGCATGTTGGCACTCAAGGCAAACCATTATCCAATCTTAGCTAATTAAGCATGGCATGAGTAACTATAATCTCTAATTGTCATTGCAAATATGTTTCACCCATAATGACCTGAATTCAGAATGATGAGCTAATCAAAATTACAAAAGAAAAATAGGTCGAGTTCGTACCAGCTTTTCTCCATCTCAATCTTTTCATCATATATCGTCATTATTGCCATTCACTTGCACGACCGAATGGTGTGATTATAATAAGAGTGCATGTGCATTGGACTAAGATGGAATCTGCGAACAATAACTCAAAGGAGAAGGCAAGGCAATATGGGCTCTGTATTAGATAAACAATAATGCATGTGAGAGCCACTCAACATTTTCATGGTGGTCTTCTCCTTAAGACCCAAAGAAAGAAAAGTCAAAACAAGAATGAGAAAAACTATTTACACGGGCAAGCTCCCAACACGCAAAAGAACAAATCAGAAAGAGGAAATAAACTACCATGGATGGTGCAATGAAAAAGTATGTACCGACTACTAAGAGGAGTGTGTGAACATGAATGTAATGTTGGTGAGAAATACATACTCCCCCAAGCTTAAGGTTTTGGCCTAAGTTGGTCTAGGGCCATGGCTGAAAATAACCATCTCCTGGATACTCTGGAGGGTCCTGAGGGTTGCACTGGTTGGCGAGCTCTTGTGGCTCCAACTAAAAAATGGATCCGGATACGGATCAAGGGCTGGTGGTGGATCATGTGCTGGGGGTTGTGAGAGACCCCAATATCCGTAGATGTCCTCGGGCATAATACTGTACCTGCCAGAATGAATATCGAACAAAGAAGAAGCAGCCACAACAATAATCTCACAAATACCTTGACTATACACTAAGTTGTAAAGCAACCTCCTACCATTATTCTTCCTAATAAAATCATGTGTTACCATACTTTCATAGTCTAAATATCTCATAGGTAGTAGCATTTCCTCTTCCTCGTCATGCCTAATGGGTATCTTAAAGTGTTTGGCTAGATGAGATGCATAGATACTGCCGAATATGGCCCCTTTGAATGATTTAAGTTCAACTGTTGGGCCACCATAGCGCCCAGACTAAAAGTTCTATCAGCAAGTAAAGCGTGGTGCAGAATGGCGAGGTCGGGAGCACAAAGTCCTCCACTCTCTCCACGACCAACTAAACATCTCCCCACAAATGATGAATAATAGCACAGAACAAGGAAATGTAAACTAGCTGCTCTTGCCTTTGACACCCCTCTCTCTTCACCCACAGTGGTTGTGGCAATAAAGTCCTCCATGTCTCTAGGACATGGTTCACTGATGCTGCCCTCATAAGGTATTTTGCAAACATTGCAAAAATCGTAAAGTGTCATTTTATTAGGCACATCATACAAGTAAAGCTCTACCATGGGAGGATCCTTCCTAGGGTAAAAGTGAAAGTTTTGCACAAAGATATTAGTGAGTAAGAGGTACTGGTCACATTTATCATTGAGGAAGTCGGTGATGCTTGCATTCTCTGCCAAATAATAGAAATTTTCATAAATTCCGACCGCCCTCGAGAATGTATCACTTGGCCATTCACATGGTCGAACTTTTGCGACGTGAGGAAGATTATATTTGGACTTCTTCTTCACCTCATTTTCATCCTCTTTAGAGCCCCATCTTAAAGAGCCTCTTACCAATCTCCTCATCATTTCTTTATCCGAAAAATTTCTGAAATTTTTAGTGACTCAAAATAAAGGTGAACAAAACTCAAAAAAAGTTATAGCAACTACTCCCACAAGTGCCTAGAGGCCATATCATGCATCAAGACTACTTGGGACCATACAAATTTGACATGCAAGCCCAAGAACAAGGTCATCACAGCAGCAAAAATTTGCAATATATAAAGCACTAGAACAAAAGCTAATTGTACCATTGGAGGAGTCACATAGAGAAGATCAATCCCCTAAAACAGTTTTGCAATTGGAGCTCTGCACAAGGAGATCAAAAATGGCAGCAAAATGAGCTAGAACACGGGTTTGAGCAATGGTGAGATTTTTTCTAGAAGAAGATGAAGTGGATGGGTGCTAGAATAAGTGAAGGGGGCCTACGTGGAACCCACAAGCCACCTGGGTGCGACCAGGGGGTAGCGGCGCCCTGTGGGCTTGTGACCCACTGGTGCAGCCCCCTTGTATGTACTCTGTGTTAGATAATCTTAAATATTCCTGAAAAAAACATACTACATTTTCAGGGCATTTGAAGAACTTTTATTTTCAGGTCATTTTTCTATTGCATGGAAAACTCAGAGAACAAAAAAATAATAGCATTTTTACTTTATTTGGTCTAACTAACAAAAAGTAAAAGTTGGTGTCGGTGCACTAGAGTTTTGGGGCCACCTAGTGCCCCTATAGTTGTGCATGGGCACTAGTAGCCGCCCCGGCGGCAGGGCCAGGCGAAGATTTATCAAACACCAGCATAGAAGACCCAAGACTACCGGCAAGACCTTGCCGGGAGGGCTGTAGAGCCCCCAGGCAAAGTGAGGCCCTTGGAAAGGAAAATGCCCGGCAAAGCAAGGCCCCGACAAGCACCGCCAGTACACATGCCAGGTGTCGATTCGCCTGGACGCGTGTCATGGCACCAATGTCGAAGGGAGCTAAGAAGCGCCGATGGGACGAGCCCCCATCCCGTCCCACTAACAGACTGAGGCGTTTGACAGTGCATTGTATGCCCTTGTCCTACTCCGCCAGAGTTAGGTAGATAGCACTATAGCAGCAATGTGCATCCGGTGTGCACACTCTATGCCACTGTTGGGATTCCCATAAGTATAAAAGGAGACACATGGTGTTACAAAGGAGGGACTTTTGTCACTTTTGGGACCTTTGGAAGGTTAGACAATCAGATAGTTGGGCAGTTAGACAACCGGACAGCCCAAAGGTTAGACAACTAGGGAGATTGCCAAGCTCACGTAGCCGCCGTTCATGGTGCTCCTGTAGCTTGAACCCTAGAACATGATCAATACAAAGAAGCAGGAGTAGGGTTTTATGCATCCGTGTGGCCCGAACCTAGGTAAAAACTCCCCGTGCGCTGCTTACCAGACCGGCTCTTTGTGATGGCTCGCCCCCCGCCAAACCGAAAGGGGTCCCCGTGATCCTATAGGTGTTCGTTCCGCACAACATCTTTGGCGTGCCAGGTAGGGGGCGTGAGTGGTGCGAACCCATTCTTGTGATCAGCGCCCCAGCTTCATCATCGCCAAGGCCCCCAAGAAGAATAGCCTGACAGCAATTGGCCCATACATGTCCATCGTCCCTATATTTGTGCGGACAGGAGACAACGTAGACGCGGGTGGAGGAGGAGGAGGCAGAGGTTCCAAACTTCCGCGACGCTCCAGTGACCAAGGCCAAGCAGGTGGCGATGCTCGCCGTAGAGACGCTCATGGCGGTGGTGGGAACCCCCGCGCCCATGGGTCTCAGGATAGAGCGGTACCGCCTGCAGGTGGTACGACGACCTCTGGGGATGGAAGAGTGTCTTCTAGGGCACCCATGCCACCGCCTATGCCATGACCTTCTCAGGATGCGCATGGAGAGCCGCACCACGGCGCTCGCAGTTCTTAGAGTCCCCACAGAAAAGCTCATGCGCATCATTCCCAAGATGCACGCGACCAGCATGCAAGCGGGAGTGGCATGCCGATGCTAGACCGCGGCAGTGCTCCTTCTAACACGGTTAGGAGTCAGATCACCTCGCGTTCCTCATGCCGCTCGATGGCATCCACAGCGGAGGAAGCGATGGCATGAGCGCAGCTACTCCTAAACTTCCCTCCTGCTGTGGAGAAGCTCGATGAATGGGGAGCCACCATTCAGAGCTTCCTCAGCCTCGCAGATAAGCTTTGGCCCACAGGGCCACCTCAGACCAGTGGAGAAGTGCCCGGAGTCGGCGCGACCTGGGCGCACTCTCCTTCGTGACAGCATCGTCGGTCGCTGACCCGACGGACCGACGCCTACGAGTGTTACTCAACAACATCGTCTGACCGACGGACACGTCGTGATCAGCGTCATGTTCTTCGGGAACGTGGCAAGGAGGACGTTCAAACCATGATCAAGCGGCAGCAGGAAGTGCGCCTGCAGTCGGACAGGCGTCTAGGGCCCACTGTAGACAATTCCGCGTCGGGTACCCTGTCAGCCTGCCTTAGGAGGCAGGCTGTCCAGCGTTTACTCATGAGCTGTGGCAATTCTAGTGGCCCAACTCCCGCATGTTCAAACCAGAACTCTCGGAGATATATGATGGCAAGACCCATCTGTCAGTGTTCCTGAGCGTCTACACCATTGCAGTGTAGGCTACCCAGGGCTACGACGATAAGATATTGGCTAGCTACTTCCTGTTGGTACTTAAGCCGGACGTCAGGTCGTGGATGATGCACTTGCCAGAGGGTCCCATCGCTTCCTGGGTGGATCTGTGTCACGAGTTCATTGGTACCTTTACCGGAGGTCATCAAGCTCCTAGCCAGGAGAGCGATTTGCACATCATCCCCTAGAAGGAAGGCGAAACTCTACGCAAGTACATCCAGAGGTTTAGCCGCGTGCACCACAACATCCTAGATGTTCACCCTGCCACTATTATCAGTGCGTTCCATTAGAACATGCGCAACAGTAGGATGTGGGATGAGCCGCGATGAATAGAGTGAAGGACGTCGTCGAGCTTTATGCTTTGGAAGACAAGTGAGCTCGGGATGAAGAAGGGAGAAGACTTCCCGGTCAAGATGCCAGCGCGGAGGTTGACTCTGAACACGAGGATACTTCTATCCCAACAAAGAAGAACCAGCGACGGAACAAGAAGCGCAAGGGAAAGACTATGCTTGTCGTCGAGGCATCCGATGATGTTGTCGGGTGCGCCTCCTACCAGGCCCTGGCGGCCGTCGACAAGCCAGAAGACTCCAGCAAGCAGTATTGCAAGATCCATCGCACCAAAGTTCACGACCTCCAAGACTGCCAAGAAGCAGAGGGCCGAATACGAAAGACGCAAGAAGGAGAAGGGTCAGGATGGTGCTGAGGGGTCCGGCAACAAGCGTGTTGGTCAAGGAGGTTGCCGCGGCAAGCCCAAGCAACAGAAGGATTGGCCCGCCCGTGGCTGCGTCAAGCAAGAAGAAGATGACGATGATGTCGAAGAGGATGATGAGTCCAGTGAGCATGAGTTTCAGAAGGCTATGAAGGCGATGTGAATAGAAGGAGGAACCTCATAGCATTCCTCTCATCGCCAAGTTAAACAAGGAGGCAGAGCCCTCTATCGACGCATAGAAACTTCTGAAATAGTCCAACACTCCGATCATCTTCGACGTCGAGGATCACCCAGATTGCATAACTGTGGTCGGGTGCCTGCCGTTGTTTGTCTCGCCAAGAATCCGCAACCTCAAGGTGACGAAGATGTTAGTCGATAGTGAGGCCAGCATGAACCCCATCTCGCCCGATGTCATTCGGAGGCTGCAGATTCCTGACAAAAATCTCATGCGAACAGGCGCTTTACAAGGGGTCAATTCCGGAAGGACTCGGCCAAAAGGCAAGGTCACGCTGCTGGTGACGTTTAGCAGCGACATCAATTTCAGAACGAAGAAGATCTTCTTTGACGTTGCCAAGACCTCGTTGCCATACAACGGCATTCTCGACCGTCCGGCATTGACCAATTTCATGGCGGCCACTCATTTCGCTTACAACGTGCTGAAGATGCCCGGACCAATGAGTGTTTTTACCATCCACTCCGATAAGTAGTGCGCGCTTATCTCCACGGATAAACTCTACTGGGGCGCAGCCATAGCACCTGCCACTAAGGCACTTACTCCTTCTCCTAAAGCTCCCAGGGGGAAGAAGACTGGCAAGGCCTCTGGCACACAATCCGGCAACCGCACCTCTTCGCGGTGTTGCGCTACTATTGACAATGTGCTAGAGAGCTCCACTGGCAAGAGCAAAAAGTCCAAGGCTGCCCGGCCAGAGACCAAGAAGGTGCCTGCCAAGGAGGATGGCACGGGGGGAACTTTCACCATAAGTTACACCCTTGACGACAAATAGGAAAGCGCGCTCGTCGCCTTCCTGTGGCTGAATGTCGATGTGTTTGAATGGCAACCATCTAATATCCCCGGTGTGCCCAGGAAGGTGATTGAGCACCACCTTGCCATCTGTCCACATGCGCGGCCCGTCAAGCAGAAGGTTCGGAAGAAAGCTTTGGAGCGCCAACAGTTTATTGCCAAAGAAATCAAGAATTTAGAGGCAGATGGCCTGATCAGAGGAGTACTCCACCCAACGTGGTAGGCCAATCCACTCGTAGTGCGCAAGCGAATGGGAAGTGGAGGTTGTGCATTGATTTCACAATTATCAACAAAGCCTGCCCCAAGGATCCTTTTCCCTTGCCGCACATCGACTAGATTGTGGACTCCATTGCCGGTTGCGACTTATTGTCTTTCCTTGATGCCTATTCCAGTTATCATCAGATCTTTATGGCCAAGGAAGACAAAGAGAAGACCGCGTTTATCACCCCATGTGGTACGTATTGCTTTTTGCGTATGCCTTTCGGGTTGAAAAGCACTGGTTCTACTTTTGCAAGGGCAGTCCAGATTGGTTTTGAGCCCCAGCTGCATAGAAATATGGAGGCTTATATGGACGAGATAGTGGTCAAAACCAAGGACAAGGATACACTCATATCAGACTTAGAAGAAACATTCGCCAATGTGCGCAAGATCAACATGAAGCTCAACCCCAAGAAATGTGTGTTCGGCGTCCCATCCGACAAGCTTCTCGGGTTCTTTGTTTCTCAACGAGGAATCGAAGAAAATCCTGACAAGATCAAAGCAATTGTGCAAATTGAGGCACCAAGACGAGTCAAGGATGTGTGACGCCTTACCGGCTGTGTTGCTGCTCTGAGTAGGTTCATCTCAAAATCTGCTGAGCATGCCCTGCCCTTTTTCAAAATCTTGAAGAAGGCAGGTCCAATGAAATGGATTCCATAAGCGGAGGCGGCGCTGCAGGATTTGAAGAAGTACATTTCCTCTCTGCCAGTCCTAATTGCTCCAAAACTACAAGAGTCATTGCTGCTGTACCTGGTGGCAACAAATCCAGTGGTGAGCACTACACTGGTGACTGAAAGAGAGGTTGATGAAGAAGCAGTAGCAATGGTAGGGACGCCAAGCAACGAGCCAGGATGTTCCCCGGCAGGGTCTGGTGCCAGCAAAGAAAGATCTGCGTAGTTGAGAGACATAGTCCAGAAGAAGAACGTGGTGCAACAACCAGTCTATTTTCCCAGCTCCTTGTTGCAGGGGGCTAGATTAAGGTATTTTGGCGTGCAAAAATTGCTCTTCGGCCTTCTTATGGCCTTGAGAAAGTTGTGCCATTACTTCCAAGCACATGAGATCACTGCTGTCACCCGTTTCCCGCTACAGCGGATATTGCGAAACACAGAAGCTACGGGTAGGATTGTGGAGTGGGCTTTGGAATTATCAAGCTTTGGTCTAAAGTTTGAAAGCACTTCGACCATCCAGAGCAGGGCCTTGGTGGAGTTCATTGCAGAATGGACCCCAATGCCCGATGAAGAGATTGTAGAGTCAACTCTCCCCGGCAAGGAGACTGGTCGAGAATGGATCATGTATTTCGATGGAGCTTTCTCGCTACAAGGTGCGGGTGCTAAAGTGTTGTTTGTTGTACCCACCGGAGAGCACTTCAGATATGTGCTCCATATGCACTTTCCCCGGGAGAGATCAAAGAACAACACTGCTGAGTACGAAGGGTTGTTTGCCGGTCTCAGGATCGCAACGGACCTCGGGATCAAGAAACTTATTGTCAGGGTGATTCTCAACTTGTCGTCAAACAAGTGAACAAAGATTACCAGAGTCCATTGATGGAAGCTTATGTAGACTAAGTGAGGAAGTTGGAAGAATGTTTTGACGGCCTGCAAATGGAGCACGTTCCACGTGCATAGAACAACGTTGCTCATGGCCTGTCAAAGTGTGCTGTCGTTAAGTTACCTGTTGAACCAGGAACTATCGTGCTCCAACTAAGTAAACCCTCTGTGACACCATCAACTCGACAAGATAAGAGAAGAAAGTTAAGTACCAGCAAGTATTTCCTGGCAGAGCTCCCTGAAGCCGCCGGCAAGAAGGTTGTGAGAGGAAACGATAGGCTTGCCGGTGAGTACTATGCTCTGGCGGGCCCCCGGCTCTTGCCGTAGAAGCGTACACTCCTGCCAGGCTTGCCGGGGCGCAGCAGACTCCGGCAGGCCCTCAGGCCCTTGCTGTCGAAGCAAATACTCCCTCGGCAGATGATACGCCTTTAGAACTTGTTGTCGAGCCCCAGGCTCAAGCATGGGCATAGCATCTTGTCCAATTCGTTCGGACAGGAGAACTCCCCGAGGAACAGGAGGAAGAAGAGAAAGTAGCCCATCAGTCTCATATGTACCAGTTCATAGACAGTGTCCTGTACAGAAAGAGATCGAATAGCACGAAACTCAAGTGCATTTCTCGGGAGGATTTACTGGAGTTGTTGGCAGAGATACATGGAGGCATAGATGGATCCCACATAGGATCAAGAGCACTTGCCGGAAATGCATTCCAGCATGGTTTCTTTTGGCCCACTGCCCTCCAGGATGCAATTGCGTTGGTAACCAAGTGTGAAGCATGTCAATTTCATTCAAAGTAACTACATCAACCAGCTCAAGCCCTTCAAACAATCCCTCTCTCCAAGCCATTTTCGGTCTGGGGGCTGGACATCTTGGGCCCCTTTCCCCATGCTGTCGGGGGCTTTGAGTACTTGTACATGGCGATCGACAAGTTCACAAAGTGGCCAGAAGTGGAAGCAGTGAGGAAGGTGACATCACAGTCTTCCTCTTTGGTGGCCAGAAGTACAAGCAGTGAAGCAGTGAGGAAGTTCTTTGAAGGACTAGTTTGCCTCTTTGGTGTTCCCAATAGAATCATCACTCACAAAAGCACACAGTTCACGAGCCGCACCTTCATGCAGTATGTCCAAGACCTTGGTAGCAAAACCTGTTTTGCTTCCATTGCCCAGCCGAGGAGCAATGGCCAAGCGGAGAGGGCTAATACTAAAGTGTTGCGAGGCCTTAAGACAAGAACTTTTGATAGGCTACACAAGTGCGGAAGGAACTGGATTGACGAGTTGTCGGTGGTTCTTTGGTCAATCAGGACGACACCAAATCAAGCTACCGGCCAGACACCCTTCTCCCTTGTCTATGGGGCGGAGGCAGTTCTCCCCAGGAAACTCATACACGAGTCTCCTCGAGTGCCCGCTTATGATGAGCTCGAGCAAGAGCAGTTGCGGCAAGATGACGCGATGCTCCTTGAGGAAGACCGTCTTCAGGCTGCTGTGAGAGCTGCGCACTACCAGCAAGCCTTGTGTCGCTACCATAGCTGCAAGGTCAATGCGAGAAGTCTTTAGGAAGGTGACCTTGTTCTTCGGCGAGTTCAGTCCGCCAAGAATCCAAACAAGTTGACGCCAAAGTGGGAAGGCCCTTATCGGGTAGTACGAGTCACTAGGCCTGGCGCAGTCCGCCTAGAGACCGAGGATGGCGTTCCGGTGAGCAACTCCTAGAATATCGAACATCTTTGAAAGTTCTACCCATGAGGCGCGGTTGTTGGGCCATCCCCGGCAACCACCTTTTGTACAAGTCTTGTCGTTGAAGCATGTAGTCCTTTGTACAAAGCCAGGCACAGACCCTGTGCGTAGATAAATAAAGATAAGTGTTCTGCAATCTTGTTCGATTCTCATGTTAACGTATGTGCATGTTTATCTCAAGTGTTGCATTGCACTTAATCCCGACAAGGACTAACGGGCCGCCAAGGTTCCATATCCATATTTCGTCTTCTTTCTTTTTCTCAAAGGACAGAAGGATCCCTCGCATGCAGCTTTTCCAGGGGGAATGATGGTGTAGATACCTATGAGCACGGCGTCCCAAAAAAACTTGCCGGAAGGAGAAAGGCAGCAAAAATATAAGTTGCGAAAACCCCATGTGAATATTTGCCGAAATTTATTTTCCTTGAGTGACTTCGATTTCTGTATGGAAAACTTGCACCCGCAGGAACCTTGCCATGATTGGATGCGCCCTCGCTTCATTCGGAACAGCTCAACATCTTAAGTGGCTTCGCCCGTGCTCCTTGTTTCATTTTGAGTCCGCTCAACAATTCAGGTGACAGCAATCGCGCCCTGATCCCGTTTTCTAGTAAGGCCGATGCCTTGAACGGCCGCGCCAAGGATGCCAAGGTGTCTTGCTAGCAGTGGCACCGCCAGTAGGCTGCTAAGGATCCGTTCCTCAAAGCGCTCGCGGTAGGGCTACACATGCAAGCAAGATCCTTCCAGAAAGGGCATAGGGAAAATTCCACACACAGAAACAGTCTAATGAGGAAGATAGTATGCATTCATTCAAAATAGGGTGAAATTTACATAAGATATCGCTTGTTCTAAGTACATCTTTATTTGACTTTCTCCCCTAGGGGAGATTACAAGAAGAAAAAGATGGAAAGGAGAGGCGGGATACAAGAAGAAATATATGGCAAGAGGCCCCCGGCAGAAGTCTGACCTGACCCTATGGACCAGCACTGCGCGGATGCGCATGGCTGCAAGATGGGCAGACTAGAGCTTGGTCCCTCCTGGACCAGCATTGCACAGAGGAGATGGCCAGAGCGGGCAGAAAGGGGATGGACCCCAGAAGCCGAAGTCCACAGGCCTGCTGGAGCTCGAATATGACACAACGCCCGGGATCGAAGCACCCGGCAAGGACATCTTGCCGGGTGGGTGAGAGGCGTGAGGTCGGCGATGATGGTGCGGCCGGAAGTCAGTCCGAGCTTGAATCTTTGGGCTCCGACTTGACCGCCGGAGGACCGAACTCATTGACGTTGTCTTTGCCACTGTCCTCCCCATCACACTTGCCGGAGGACAGGCTTTTGGCACTGCATGCGCTCTCTTCGCAGCAGCTGAAGCAGATGTCGGAGCTCCCATAAATGTTCATGGAGAGCGTGTTGGCCCCTGTCATTTTAAAACAAAGAGTGTGCCCCACCTGGAGATTGTGGGCATGGGCGAAGGTCTTCCAACCTCTCCTAAGGAACATGATGCGGCGTGCTGGGTACTCAACGTCCACCCGTGTCGCGCCATTACAGGACGCTGCCACCCGCAGCCACATGAAGGGCGTCTGGTCATCCTCCGTCGCCCTGGCGAAGAGGCGTGGGAGACGTAGATAGCTCGAGGGGGCCGCCCAGCTTGAGGACAAATTCCAGCATCGTCCCCTTGGCATGGGCCTCTTCGATGAAGATGTCTGGCATCGGAGGAGGGGTGGAGCAGCGCTGCGCCTCCCCAGACCTCAGCCTCCACGGCAGCCACGGCCTCTTGTGCCACCTCCACCACGCGAACCCGAGCCTCCCTCCGACTCCGCGGCTGAAGCGAGGGCATGATCTAGACGATAGATCCTCCTCACAGACGAGGAAGGTGGTCTCCCTGCCCCTGGTCATGGCGAAGGGCGGGTGCTGCCTGAAGATTGAGAAGATGAGGGATGGGGAGCTGGACTGCAGAGTTCTGCACTCGAAGGGCAGAAAAAGGATGGATGAGCTCCGCCCTTGTTGTCCCCCATTTATAGGAGGAAGCGTGGGGGTTGGCTGTCCCCCACTCCAAAGGACGCCGCCCACCTCCTCCAATAGCAGCACCCTCGATCACGGGGAGAACGACAACCGCCCCCTCGCCCCAATCCATGGCGCCACCATTACAGCCTTTTCTCAGGACATTAAATCACGGGCTCCCATTGCTAGCTCCCTGCTATGCATGCGGCGCGCATGGCGGAAAAGACATGACGCGGTAATTGAAAACTCGGCGGCCGCGCTGCGCACGTACCCCCACTACCCACATTCAATGGGCATCATGGGGAAGCGCAATGAGTGCAATGATCACAACTGCAAGGCCCTACCACACGTGCCCATGCACTGGTTGGGCCTAGCCCAACAATGCCTCACGATGTGTATGTCCCAGGCCCAGCGGCTCCTGTCGGTGCACTAGAGGTTTTTGGGCCACCTAGTGCCCCTTTACTCGTGCACGAGTAGTAGTGGCCGCCCCGGCAGTAGGGCCCAGCGAATATTTATCAAACACCAAAAAAGAAGACCAAATACTACCGGCAAGACCTTGCTGGGAGGGCTATAGAGCCCCCAGGCGAAGTGAGGCCCCCGACAAGGCAAAGGCCCGTCAAGGCAAAGCCCTGACAAGCACCGCCAGCACACAGGCCAGGTGTCGATTAGCCTAGACGTGTGTCATGGCGCCAACGTCGGAGGGAGCTAAGCGGCACCGATGGGACGGGCCCCCGCCCCGTCCCACTGACAGACTCAGGCGCCTGACGATGCATTGAATGCTCTTGTCCTACTTTGCCATAGTTAGGTACGATAGCACTATAGTAGCACTATGCATCCCGTGTGCACATTGTACGCCGCTGTTGGGATTCCGTTAAGTATAAAAGGAGACCCAGGGCATTACATAGGAGAGTCTTTTGGTACTTTTGGGACCTTTGGAAGGTTAGACAATCAGACAATTGGGAAATTAGACAACCGGACAGCCCAGCTGTTAGACAACTAGAGAGATTGCCAAGCTCACGTAGCAGCCGTTCATGGCGCTCCTGTAGCTTGAACTCTATATCATGATCAATACAACCAAGTAGGAGTGGGATTTTATGCATCCATGCGGACCGAACCTGGGTAAAAACTCCTCGTGCGCTGCTTACCAGACATGCTCTTTGTGCCTGCTCTCCCCCCACCAAACCAAAAGGGGTCCTCGTGATCCCATAGGTGTTCGTTCCCCACGACAGTTGGGTACAGAAAATTCTGCTTTATAAATTTATCCATCTCGTGCTCATCAAAAGGAATTCATTAACAAGGTTGATCAAGTCTTATTAAAAACTTCTTTCAAGTAACATGAAACCGAGATTTTTCGAATAACACTAAGTTACCTCAATGGGGATATGCATATCCCCAACAATAAGTATATCACATTTCTTCTTGACAGTACAGAGAGGGAATTCAAAACCTCCAATAATAATCCTTGAATTTTTTTCAATGGAGTTGATACTATGAACTTGAGGTAGTTTCTTCAGAAAATGCATTGTATGCTCATTACCATTAACATGAAAAGTGACATTGCCCTTGTTGCAGTCAATAACAGCCCCTGTAGTATTCAAAAAAGGTCTACCAAGGATGATCGATATACTATCATCCTCGGTAATATCAAAAATAACAAAGTCCATTAGGATAGTAACATTTGCAACTACGACAGGCACATCCTCCCAAATACCGATGGTTAAAGCAATTGATTTATCATCCATTTGCAAAGAGATTTCAGTAGGTGTCAACTTATTCAAATCAAGTCTACGATATAAAGATAAAGGCATAACACTAACACCAGCTCCAAGATCACATAAAGCAGTTTTAACATAGTTTCACTTAATGGAGCATGGTATAGTTGGTATTCCTGGATCTCCTAATTTCTTTGGTATTCAACCCTTAATAGTATAATTAGCAAGCATGGTGGAAATCTGAGCTTCCGATATCTTTCTTTTATTTGTCACAATATATATCATATACTTAGCATAAGGAGAAATTTTCAAAATATCACTCAAGCGCATACACAAAAGACATGTCTAAGCATTTCAACAAAATGCTCAAAGTCCTCATCATCCTTTTTCTTGGATGGTTTAGGAGGAAAGGGCATGGGTTTCTGAACCCATGGTTCTCTTTCTTTACCATGCTTCCTAGCAACAAAGTCTGTTTTGTCATATATTTTATTCTTAGGTTGTGGGTTATCAAGATCATCAATAGGTTCAATCTCCACATCATTATCAATACTAGGTTGAGAATCAACATGAACATCATCATTAATATTATCACTAGGATCATGTTCATCTCCAGATTGTGTCTTATCATCAGAAACAGAAATATCATTTGGGTTTTCAGGTGTATCTATAATAGGTTCACTAGCAGCATGCAAAGTTCTATCATAATTCTTTTTCCTCTTATTACTAGAACGACTAGGTGCATCAGTAATATTTTCGTGAGAATCTTGCTCAATTCTCTTAGGATGGCACTCGGGATACAAAGGTTCCTAACTCATTTTACCACCTCTAGTCACAACTCTAATAGAATGATCATTATTCATACCATTCATCTCATTAAGCAAATCATTTTGTGCCTTAAGTACTTGTTCTACTTGAGTAGTTACCATGGAGGCATATTTAGTAATAAGATTCAGATCATCAATAGTTCTACTCATATAATCACCTAAGCAATCAAGCATGTAAGCATTATGTTTCAATTGTCTACTAACATAAGCATTGAAATTTTCTTGTTTAACAAAAAAGTTATCAAACTCATCCAGGCATTGGCTAGTAGACTTATTATAAGGAATATCACACTCATCAAATCTATGGAGAGAATTTACCTCTACTACCTGTGTCGGGTTATCAAGACTATGTATGTCCTCAATAGGTGGTAGATTCTTAACATCTTCAGCTTCAATACCTTTTTCTTTCATAGATTTCTTTGCTTCTTGCATATCTTCAGGACTAAGAAATAGAATACCTCTTTTCTTCGGAGTGGGCTTTGGAGGTGGTTCAGGAATAGTCCAATCATTATCATTGCTCAATATATTATTCAATAGTAGTTCACCTTGTTCAACAATTCGTTCCCTAAAAACACAACCAACACAACTATCTAGGTGGTCCCTAGAAGCATTGGTTAGTCCATTATAAAAGATATCAAGTATTTTGTTTTTCTTGAGAGGATGATCAGGCAAAGCATTAAGTAATTGGAGAAGCCTCCCCCAAGGTTGTGGGAGACTCTCTTCTTTAATTTGCACAAAGTTAAATCTTTCCTGCAAGACAGCTTGTTTCTTATGGGCAAGAAAATATTTTTTAGAGAAGTAATATATCATATACTGAAGACTACGCACACAGCCAGGAGCAAGAGAATTAAACCATATCTTAGTATCACCCTTTAATGAGAAAGCAAACAACTTAAGAATATAGTAATAACGAATATTTCCTCATGAGTAAATAGGGTGGCTATATCATTCAATTTAGTAAGATGTGGCATAACAGTTTCAGATTCATAACCATGGAAAGGATCACATTCAACCAAAGTAATTAACTCACGATCGATTGAGAATTCATAATACTTAACAGTAACAAAGATAGGTGAAGTAGCAAACTTAGGATCATATTGCATAGCATTCAAAGATTTTCCATCCACTTGCATAGCAATTTCTTAAGATCATCTCTATCCTTACAAGCAAGAAAGTCCCTAGCTACCTCTCCTTCCATAACATAACCCTTAGGTCTATTAGGAAATTTATATCTAGGAGATCTAGGTCTAGCATGTGTCTCATAGCGGTCAGTTTCAATAATTTCATCAGTTTTAGAAGTATCATCAGTTTTAGCATTGAATCTAGCAATTTTGATGCGGAGCATCCCATGAGCACCACCATGGACCCATCATCAACACCTCAAGCTCCAAGTGGCCCTTTGACGAGATCCCGTGCATGTGCCATTATAAACGAGGTGACATCACTCCTTTATGATTCTCCCTTTGATGCTCTTGTAACGGGGATGCTACCTCCAGAAGAGACACATTGTGTGCTTAGCTACCAAGAAGGAGGAAGGGAGCAAGAGGAAAACCAAGATCAAGGAGAAGGACAAGCAACAACCCAGGAATTAGGAGTACAACCGGTGCACCACCGGTCTACCACCGTGACCCCGATACAACTGGTCCACCACCACTAGCAACCGCTACCACCGGGGCCACGATTCTGTTCTGGTGCGGTTCAAGACCGGTACTTCCCCGGTTGTATTAGTTGATGTTGCACGACAAGTACAACTTGTTGGAAATATGCCCTAGAGGCAATAAATAAAGTGTTTATTATTATATTTCCTTGTTCATGATATTTGTTTATTGTCCATGCTATAATTGTATTGATTGGAAACACATTACATGTGTGGATAAATAGACAACACTTTGTCCCTAGTATGCCTCTAGTGAACTAGCTCGTTGATCAAAGATGGCCAAGGTTTCCTAGCCATTGACATGTGATGTCATTTGATAATAGGATCACATCATTAGGAGAATGATGTGATGGAAAAGACCCACATTACAAACGTAGCATATGATCGTGTCAGTTTATTGCTACTGTTTTCTGCATGTCAAGTATATGTTCCTATGACCATGAGATCATGCAACTCGCGGACACAAGAGGAGTGCCTTGTGTGTATCAAACATCACAACGTAACGGGGTGACTATAAAGGTGCTCTACAGGTATCTCCGAGGGTGTCTGTTGGGTTGGCATGGATCAAGACTGGGATTTGTTACTCCATGTGACGGAGAGGTATCTCAGGGCCCACTTGGTAATACAACATCACAATAAGCCTTGCAAGCAATGTGACTAAGTATTAGTCACGGGATCTTGTATTACGAAACAAGTAAAGAGACTTGCTGGTAACTAGGTTGAACTGGGTATGGAGATACCGACAATCGAATCTCGGGCAAGTAACATACCGAAGAACAAAGGGAACATCATATGGGATTAATTGAATCCTTGACACAAACGTTTGACCGATAAAGAAATACATAGAATATGTAGGAACCAATATGGGCATCTAGGTCCTGCTATTGGTTATTGACTGTAGAGGTGTCTCGGTCATGTCTACATAGTTCTCGAACCCGCAGGGTCTGCACACTTGATGTTCGCTGACGTTTCAGTAGTATAGAGTTATGTGTGGTGGTGACCGAGGGTTGTTAGGATTCCCGGATGAGATCCTGGACATCACGAGGAGCTCCGGATTGGTCCAGAGGTAAAGATTGATATATAGGAAGTCCTATTTTGGTCGCCGGAAAAGTTTCGGGCTCATCGGTAGTGTACTGGGAGTGCCTGTAGTGTATTGGGAGACCATCGGGAGGGATATTTCGACCCAGGAGGCTACATGGGCTGTGGGAGGATGAATACCAGCCCTTAGTGGGCTGGTGGAAGTCCCACACAAGGCCCATGCGGCTGGGAGAGAAAAGTCCAAAGAGAAAAGGTGGAAAAAGGCAAAAAAAGGCAAAAAGGGAAGAGTCCTAGTCCTACTAGGATTGGAGGAGGATTCCTCCTCTCCTCCCACTTCGGCCGAAGCCTAGATGGCTTGGACCTTGGGACAAGCCTCCTCCTCTCTTCCTCATATATATACTAGAGGTTTTAGGGTTTTTTGGACACTAGTTTTTCAGCCACGTGCTACCCTATTCTCTAGTGCATAGTTTCTCCTCTAGATCGGTTTTCTGCAGTGCTTAGGCGAAGCCCTGCCAGAATAGCTCCACCACCATCGCCGCAGGGCCGTCATGCTGAAAGGGAACTCGTCTACCTCTCTATTCCCTCTTGTTGCATCGAGAAGGCGGAGATCATCATCAAGTTGTACGTGTGCTGAACGCGGAGGTGTCGTCTGTTCGGTGCTTGATCGGGATGGATCGTGATTGGATCGTGGGACGCTCGGCGATTTGGATCACGAAGATGTTTGACTACACCAACCACATTTCTTAACGCTTCCCGCTTAGCAATCTACAAGGGTATGGAGATCCACTCTCCCTCTCGTAGATGCTCGTCACCATGGATAGATCTTGCGTGTGCGTAGGAAATTTTTTGTTTCCCACGCAACGTTCCCCAATAGTGGCATCATGAGCTAGGTCTATGTGTAGATGAGACCTCGAGTAGAACACAAAGAGTTTGTGGGCGTTGATGCTTAGATTGCTTCCTCCCTTGGTTGTGTCTTGGTCTAGCTGTATTGTGGGATGAAGTGGCCTGGACCAACCTTACTCGTACGCTTACGAGAGACCGGTTCCATCAACTGACGTGTAACCTTGTTGCACAAAGATGGCTGGCGGGTGCCTATTTCTCCTACTTTAGTTGGATCGGATTCGACAAAGGCGGTCCTTGAGAAGGTTGAAAAGCAACTTATGTATCACCGTTGTGGTTTATGCGTAGGTGATAATTGTTCTTGCTAGTTACCCGTAGCAGCCACGTAGAACATGCAACACCAATTAGAGGACGTCTAACTTGTTTTTCAGGGTATGTTGTGATGTGATATGGCCATTCACATGATGTGATATATGTGATGTATGAGATGATCATGTCTTGTATAGAATATCACGACTTGCATGTCGATGACTACAACAACCGACAGGAGCCATAGGATTGTCTTTAATTGTTGTATGACCTGTGTGTCAATCATTAAGCGCTATGTAATGCTTTACTTTATCGCTAAACGGTAGCAATACTAGTAGAAGCATGTTGGGCACGACAACCCCAATGGCGACATGTTGATGGAGATGAAAATGATGGAGATCATGGTGTCTTGCCGGTGACGATGGAGATCATGCCGGTGCTTTCAAGATGGAGATCAAAAGCACAAGTTCATGGCCATATCATGTCACTTATGATTTGCATGTGATGTTAATCCTTTTATGCACCTTGTTTTGCTTAGGACGACAGTAGCATTATAAGGTGATCCCTCACTTAAATTACAAGATGAATTTTGTTCTCCCCGAGTGTGCACCATTGTGAAAATTCATCGTGTCGAGACACCACGTGATGATCGGGTGTGATGGACTCTATGTTCACATACAACGGGTGCAAGCCAATGTTGCACATGCAGAACACTCGGGTTAAATTTGACGAGCCTAGCATGTACAGACATGGCCTTGGAACACAAGAGACCAAAAGGTCGAACATGAGACATATTGTAGATATGATCAACATGATGATGTTCACCATTGAAAACACCTCAACTCACGTGATGATCGGACTTGAGTTGGTGAATTTGGATCATGTGACACTCAGATGACCTGAGGGATGTCAATTCGAGTGGGAGATTTAGTTATTTGATTAACTAAACTCATTATCTTGAACAATAGTCTAAGTAAACTTTGCATATTTATGTTGTAGATCAATGGCTCACGCAGTAGCACCCTTGAATTTTAACGCGTTTCTAGAGAAAGCTAAGTTGAAAGATGATGGAAATAACTTTGTTAACTGGGCCTGTAATCTGAGGATTATCCTCATGGCTTCCCAAAATTTTTTGGGGAATGTTGCATGGCAAACAAAAATTTTCCTACGCACGCACAGATCTATCCATGGTGATGAGCATCTACGAGAGGGAGAGTGAATCTACATACCCTAGTAGATCGCTAAGCAGGAAGATTTAAGAAACGCGGTTGGTGTAGTCGAACGTCTTCGCGATCCAAATCGCCATGCGTCCCGCGATCCAATCACGATCCATACCGCGATCCAATCACGATCCGTCCCGTGATCCGATCACGATCCGTCCCACGAACTTGATCATGATCCGTCCCACGAACTTGATCACGATCGTTCCGATGTAGCACCGAACGGACGACACCTCCGCGTTCAGCACACGTACAGCTTGATCACGATCTCCACCGTATTGATCCAGCAAGAAGGAGTGGAGAGGAAGATGTGTTCTCCACAGCCTGACGGCGCTCCGGTGATGATGGTGGAGCAATTCCGGTAGGGCTTCGCCTAAGCACTGCAGAAATCCAATCTAGAGGAGAAACTATGCACTGGAGGAACGGGTAGCACGTGGCTGAAATTCTTGTGCAAAAACCCTCTATACCACCAATATATATAGGAGGAAGAGAGGAGAGGAGGCATCCTTGGCTTCCCAAGCCATGGGCTTTGGCCGAAAGGAGGTGTAGGAGGTGCAGTCCACCTCCAATCCTAGTAGGACTAGGATTGACCTATTTTGCCTTTTCTCCACCTTTTCTCTTGGGATTTTTTTCTTCTAGCCTCATGGGCCTGTTGTGGTTGTTCCACCAGCCCACTAAGGGCTGGTTTCCACTCTCCCACAGCCCATGTAGCCTCTTGGGTCGAAATACCCCTCCCGGAGGTCTCCCGGTACACTACCGGCACTCCCGGTACACTACCGATGAGCCCGAAACTTTTCGGCGACCAAAACAGGACTTCCTATATATGAATCTTTACCTCTGGATCATTCCGAAGCTCCTCATGACGTCCGGGATCTCATCCGGGACTCCGAACAAACTTCGGTCACCACCATACATAACTATATACTACCGAAACGTCACCAAACCTCAAGTGTGCAGACCCTGCGCGTTCGAGAACTATGTAGACATGACCGAGACACCTCTATGGTCAATAATCAATGGCAGGACCTGGATGTCCACATTGATTCCTACATATTCTACGAAGATCTTTATCGGTCAAACCTCTATGTCAAGGATTCAGTTAATCCCGTATGATGTTCCCTTTGTTCTTCAGTTTGTTACTTGCCCGAGATTCGATCGTAGGTATCTCCATACCTAGTTCAACCTTGCTACTCGCAAGTCTCTTTACTCGTTTCGTAATACAAGATCTCGCAACTAACACTTAGTCACATTGCTTGCAAGGATTATTGTCATGTTGTATTACCGAGTGGGCCCTGAGATACCTCTCCGTCACACGGAGTAACAAATCCCAGTCTTGATCCATGCCAACTCAACAAACACCCTCAGAGACACCTGTAGAGCACCTTTATAGTCACCCAGTTGCATTGCGATGTTTGATACACACAAGGTACTCCTCCGATATCTGTGAGTTGCATGATCACATGGTCATAGGAACATATACTTGACATGCAGAAAACAGTAGCAAGAAACTGACAGGATCATAAGCTACATTTGTAGTTTGGGTCTTGTCCATCACATCATTCTCCTAATGATGTGATCCCATTATCAAATGACATCTCATGTCCATGTCTAGGAAACCTTAACCATCTTTCGATCAACGAGCTAGTTCACTAGAGGCATACTAGGGACATTGTGTTTGTCTATGTATCCACACATGTATCCATGTTTCCAATTAATATAATTATAGCATGGATAATAAACTATTATCATGAACAAGGAAATACAATAATAAACACTTTATTCATTGCCTCTAGGGCATATTTCCAACAGAAATCATAGGTCCTTGATGCACCCCTTGGTGACCAACCATAAGACATGTCATCCGAAGACGTTAAGAATGCTTGGAAGGCACGTTCTGGAGATTACTCAATAGTTCAGTGTGCAATATTGTATGGCTTAGAACTGGGACTTCAAAGATGTTTTAAACGTCATGGAGCATATGAGCTGTTCCAGGAGTTGAATTTTATCTTTCAGAAGAATGCCCGGATCGAGAGGTATGAGACCTCCGATATGTTCTATGCTTACAAAATGGAGGAGAACAGGTCTATCAGTGAGCATATACTCAGAATGTCTGGCTATTTGACTCGGCTAGCGGAGTTGGGAATTGCCCTTCCTCCAGAGGCAATCACTGACAGAGTTCTTCAATCACTGCCACCTAGTTACAATAGCTTTGTGATGAACTATAACATGCACGGGATGAACAAGTCAGTCACCGAGCTGTTTGCAATGCTAAAAGTCGCTGAGTCTGAAATCCAGAAAGAACATCAAGTGTTGATGGTCAATAGAACCACTAGTTTAATGAAGAATGGCAAGGGCAAGGGCAAGGGAAAGAAGGGTAAAACCAAGAAGGATGGAAAGGAAGTTGCTACTCCTGTAAAGAAGCCCAAGCATGGACCCAAGCCAGAAACTGAGTGCTTTCATTGCAAGGGAACTGGTCACTAGAAGCAGAACTGCCCCAAGTACCTCGCTGACAAGAAGGCGGCCAACGACAAAAAAGGTATATATGATATACATGTTATTGATGTGTACCTTACTAGCTCTCGTTGTAGTGCCTGGTATTTGATACCGGTTCGGTTGCTCATATTTGCAACTCAATACAGGAACTACGGAATAGACGAAGGCTGGCAAAGGATGAAGTGATGATGCGCGTGGGAAATGGTTCCAAGGTTGATGTGATCGCCATCGGCACGCTCCTCTTCGATTACCATCGGGATTAGTGATGAACCTGAATAATTGCTATTTAGTGCCTGCGTTAGGCATGAACATTATATCTGGATCTTGTTTATTGCGAGACAATTACTCATTTAAATTAGAGAATAATGGTTGTTCTATTTATATGAGTAATATATTTTATGGTCATGCACCCAGTGTGAGGGGTTTATTCATATTGAATCTTCATAGTAATGACACACATGTTCATAACATTGATCCCAAAAGATGTAGAGTTGATAATGATAGTACCACTTTCTTGAGGCACTGCCGTTTAGGTCATATTGGTGTAAAACGCATGAGGAAGCTCCATACTGATGGACTTTTGGAGTCACTTGATTTTGAATCACTTGACACATTTGAACCATGCCTCATGGGCAAGATGACTAAAACGCCGTTCTCTGGAACAATGGAACAGGCAAGTGACTTATTGGAAATCATACATACTGATGTGTGTGGTCCAATGAATGTTGCAGCGCGTGGTGGATATCGTTATTTTCTCACCTTCACTGATGACTTAAGTAGATATGGGTATATTTACTTAATGAAACACAAGTCTGAAACATTTGAAAAGTTCAAGCAATTTCAGAGTGAAGTTGAGAATCATCGTAACAAGAAGATTAAATTCTTGCGATCTGATCGAGGAGGTGGATATCTGAGTTATGAGTTTGACAGTCACTTAAGACAGTGTGGAATTGTTTCACAATTGACACCACCTAGAACACCACAGCGTAATGGTGTGTCCGAACGTTGTAATCGAACATTATTAGATATGGTGCGTTCTATGATGTCTCTTGCTGATTTGCCACTATCATTTTGGGGTTTTGCATTAGAGACAACTGCATTCACTTTAAATAGGGCACCATCAAAATCCGTTGAGATGACGCCATATGAACTATGGTTTGGCAACAGGCCAAAGTTATCGTTTCTTAAAGTTTGGGGATGTGATGCTTATGTCAAAAAGCTTCAGCCTAAAACGCTGGAACGCAAATTGGAGAAATGCGTCTTCATACGATACCCAAAAGAGACAGTCGGGTATACCTTCTATCTCAGATCCGAAGGCCAAATGTTAGTCGCTAAGAACGGAACATTTCTTGAGAAAGAGTTTCTCTCGAAAGAATTGAGTGGGAGGAAAATAGAGCTTGATTAGGTTATTGAACCTTTACTTCAACCAGAGAGTAGCGCAGCGTAGAAAGATGTTTCTATGGAACCTACGACGATTGAAGAGGAAGTTAATGATGATGATCATGAAGCTTCGGATCAGGTTACTATTGAACCTCGTAGGTCGACAAGGGCGCGTACTGCTCCTGAGTGGTACGGCAACCCTGTCTTGGAGGTCATGTTGTTGGACAACAATGAACCTGCGAGCTATGGAGGAGCAATGATGGGACTGGATTCCTAGAAATGGTTAGAGGCCATGAAATCCGAGATGGGATCCATGTATGAAAACAAAGTATGGACTTTGGAAGTATTACCTGAAGGGCGAAAGGCCATTCAGAACAAATGGATCATTAAGAAGAAGACGGACGCGGACGGAAATGTCACCGTCTATAAAGCTCGACTTGTGGCAAAGGGTTTTCCACAAGTTCAAGGAGTTGACTACGATGAGACCTTCTCACCCGTAGTGATGCTTAAGTCTGTCAGAATCATGTTGGCAATAGCTGCATATTTTGACTATGAAATTTAGCAGATGGATGTCAAAACAGCGTTCCTCAACGGTTTCCTTGAGGAAGAGTTGTATATGATACAACCAGAAGGTTTTTTCGATCCCGAGAATGTTGACAAAGTTTGCAAACTCCAGAGATCCATTTATGGGCTGGTGCAAGCATCTTGGAGTTGGAATAAGCGTTTTGATGAGGTGATCAAAGAGTTTGGGTTTATACAAGTTTATGGAGAAGCTTGTATTTACAAGAAAGTGAGTGGGAGCTCTAGAGCATTTCTAATATTATATGTGGATGACATATTGCTGATTGGAAACAATATAGAAATGCTAGAAAGCGTGAAGGAATATTTGAACAAGAGTTTTTCAATGAAGGACCTAGGAGAAGTTGCTTCCATATTAGGCATTAAGATCTATAGAGACAGATCGAGACGCTTAATAGCACTTTCACAGAGCACATACCTTGATAAAGTTTTGAAGAAGTTCAAAATGGATCAGTCCAAGAAGGGGTTCTTGCCTGTGGTACAAGGTGTGAAGTGAAGTAAGACTCAATGCCCAGTGACTGCAGCAGATAAAGAAAAGATGAGTGCCATCCCCTATGCTTTAGCCATAGGCTCTGTCATGTATCAATGCTATGCACAAGACCCGTTGTCAGCCATGCCATAAGTATGGCCGGAAGGTTTCAAAGTGATCCTGGAATGGGCATTGGGCAATGGCCAAGAATATTCTTAAGTACCTGAAAAGGACTAAGGAAATGTTTGTTTTTTATGGAGGTTATGAAGAGCTCGTCGTAAAGGGTTACGTTGATGCAAGCTTTGACACTGATCCGGATGACTCTAAGTCGCAAACCGGATATGTATTTATTCTCAACAGGGGAGCGGTAAGCTGGTGCAGTTCCAAGCAAAGCATGGTAACCTATTCTACATGTGAAGCGGAGTACATCACAACCACGGAGGCGGCGAAGGAAGGTGTCTAGATGAAGCAGTTCATGACAGATCTTGGAGTAGTGCCCAGTGCACTAAATCCAATGACTCTGTTGTCTAACAACACTGGTGCCATTGCTCTGGCCAAGGAACCAAGGGTTCACAAGAGGACCAGACACATAAGGCGACACTTCAACTCCATCCACAATTACATCGAGGAGAATTACATAAATATTTACAAAGTGCACACAGATCTGAATGTGGCAGACCCGTTGACTAAACCTCTTCTAAGGGCTAAACATGATCAACACCAGAACTGCATGGGTGTTCGATTCATTACAATGTAAATCACATAGTGATGTGAACTAGATTATTGACTCTACTGCAAGTGGGAGACTGTTGGAAATATGCCCTAGAGTCAATAAATAAAGTGTTTATTATTATATTTCCTTGTTCATGATAATTGTTTATTGTCCATGCTATAATTGTATTAATTGGAAACACATTACATGTGTGGATAGATAGACAACACTTTGTCCCTAGTATGCCTCTAGTGAACTAGCTCGTTGATCAAAGATGGCCAAGGTTTTCTAGACATTGACATGTGGTGTCATTTGATAACGGGATCACATCATTAGGATAATGATGTGATGGACAAGACCCAAACTACAAACGTAGCATATGATCATGTCAGTTTATTGCTACTATTTTGTGCATGTCAAATATATGTTCCTATGACCATGAGATCATGCAACTCACGAACACCAGAGGAGTGCCTTGTGTGTATCAAATGTCGCAACGTAACTGGGTGACTATAAAGGTGCTCTACAGGTATCTCCGAGGGTGTCTGTTGGGTTGTCATGGATCAAGACTGGGATTTGTTACTCCGTGTGACGGAGAGGTATCTCAAGGCTCACTCGGTAATACAACATCACAATAAGCCTTGCAAGCAATGTGACTAAGTGTTAGTCACGGGATCTTGTATTATGGAATGAGCAAAGAGACTTGCTGGTAACTAGGTTGAACTAGGTATGGATATACCGTTGATCGAATATCGGGAAAGTAACATACCGAAGAACAAAGGGAACATCATATGGGATTAACTGAATACTTGACATAGAGGTTTGACCAATAAAGATCTTCATATAATATGTAGGAACCAATATGGGCATCCAGGTCCTGCTATTGGTTATTGACCATAGAGGTGTGTCGGTCATGTCTACATAATTCTCGAACCCGCAAGGTCTGCACACTTAAGGTTCGGTGACGTTTTGGTAGTATAGAGTTATGTATGGTGGTGACCGAAGGTTGCTCGGAGTCCTGGATGAGATCCCAGAGATCACGAGGAGTTCCGGAATGGTCCGGAGGTAAAGGTTGATATATAGGAAGTCCTGTTTTGGTTGCCAAAAAAGTTTTGGGCTCATCGATAGTGTACCGGGAGTGCCGATAGAGTACCGGGAGACCATCGGGTGGGATATTTCGACCCAGGAGGCTACATGGGCTATGGGAGGATGAATACCAGCCCTTAGTGGGCTGGTGGAAGTCCCAAACAAGGCCCATGCGGATGGGAGAGAAAATCCCAAAGAGAAAAGGTGGAAAAAGGGAAAAAAGGCAAAAAGGGAAGGAGTCCTAGTCCTACTAGGATTGGAGGAGGATTCCTCCTCTCCTACCACTTCGGCCATAGCCTAGATGGCTTGGCCCTTGGGCCAAACCTCCTCCTCTCTTCCTCTTATATAAACTAGAGGTTTTAGGGTTTTTTGGGCACTAGTTTTTTAGCCACGTGCTACCCTATTCTCTAGTGCATAATTTCTCCTCTAGATCGGTTTTCTGTAGTGCTTAGGCAAAGCCCTACCGGAATAGCTCCACCACCATCGCCGCAGCGTCGTCACGGTGCCGGAGAACTCGTTTACCTCTCTGCTCCCTCTTGTTGTATCAAGAAGGCGGAGATCGTCATCAAGATGTACGTGTGCTGAACGCGGAGGTGCCGTCCGTTCGTTGCTTGATCGGGACGGATCGTGATTGGATCGCGGGACGCTCGGCGATTTGGATCGCGAAGACGTTCGACTACACCAACCGCGTTTCTTAACACTTCCCGCTTAGCGATCTACAAGTGTATGTAGATCCACTCTCCCTCTCGTAGATGCTCATCACCATGGATATATCTTGCGTGCGTGTAGGAAATTTTTTGTTTCCCATGCAACGTTCCCCAACACAACTAGCCTGCCTGCACGCCTGAACGGGCCTGAGGCCCATGTATCTCTCTCTCACTTACCCTTTCGAGACTAGCACTATATATACTCCGTCCCCTCCTCATTTTAGGGTTAGCTTTGGTTTGCTCTTAGATAGTTGAGCCTAGATCCTTCCACGACCTCTCCCATGGAGATTCCTCTATAGGAGAATATGCCTAGTGGATGTCAAGGCCCCTTATGAGGGAAGATCCTTCGGGATATCAAGGCCCCTCCTTCTGGAGTGGGAGATCGTGTACCGCTACTTGTATCGTTATTTGACTTGGGGATCTCGTTCCTCATGTGCTTTCGTGAATCTAGTGGATGTGTAATCGTGTTTGCCCTTAGTGTTCTTCATGTTCTTCTGATTTCCCACTCCAATTTGTGAAAGATCTACACCCACGGGCTTGCCCCGGTATCATATTGGTATCATGAGCCACGTTGAACATGAATTTGGGGTCTCCCCCACCGTTTTCTAGCCAAATTTTTCTTTGATTTCACCTAATTTCGAAAATCCCCACAGAAATAGCCATACCAAATTTTCTTGGATTCGTTTCATTTAAGAAGATTTTGTTGATTGTGATCCATGGTTTCAGCCGTGGACAAGTGGATCTAGCTTTGCACCATCATCCTCATCGTTTTTCTGTACAAAATCGCCCAAATTTTTCTTCTTCCCCGATTTCGGACCTCCAGTTTTGCTAGGAGCGGTGAAACTGCTCGGACGACTGGTAAAACCGGTAGTTCCCCATGAGAGGTACAACCGCTAGTTCCTATGGCACAACCGCTAATTCCCAGGAAGTTCTGGAGCGGTACAACCGCCGATCCAAGCAGTACAACCGCCCACCTCCTAGTTTCCGCTTTGTTGATTCGCTCTTTCGCCCATTCTCTTCTGCAGCCATTTGCATTTGAGATTTTTAGTCGCGAGCCCTGCAACTTCCTAAGGTGTTTCAGATAATTAGGAGTCGTTCTTCATCAACATCGCCGCTCATCATCGCCCCGAAACATCGCTAACCAACTCTACATTTACACTACACTCTTGACTTATATCATCGCTATTGCATTGTCATCCCCTAGCCTATTTGCATTACTTGCCTATCGAGACTAGCCATTGAGTATTACCGGGCCATGCTACTTGTGCACATTAGTGATACATACTCCGCATAACTACCATTGCATGCATATATATCTTAATATCATCTCTTGTGTTACAAAGTACTCACATACTTAATTGCTATCTTGGTGTGCATGTCCCACATAGTGACAATCCAAATATCATTGCTAAAAGCAAGAAAAGTGAAGCTTTTAAGAATGGTCAAAAGAACAACAACATCACCAAATTTGCATATCATACATCATCACTTCGGGTCACTTGAGTGAGTGACTCGTGCCGCATACATAGCAAGTCAGGAATATGAGGACAACACATTTTTGTCTCTTATAGGTTGTGCACAAGTTCGTATCACGCCCATTAGAGAAATTGCCCCATCCTCTCTATAGAGTTGTGCAACACGAGCTTTTTCCGTCGATCCCTCATTTTGAGCTCACTTTTGGTTGCACAACCCAACTTTTCTATTTCATGTGTGTGTTTCCGAGTTCACTCATTGCTATTTATTCACATTGTCTTACTTGCTTACTTGTGGATCTCTCACAACTTTATTGCATCATATTCTCGAATTGCTTAAAATTTTGTGCCACCATCCTAACCAAGCTACTCCAAAAGAATTACCTTTGTAGGTGTGAGAAGGGCAAACTCGGTACCTGTTGTGGATTTATCACGGCAGATGTCCGGGTGAGTGGACTCGGATTCGAGGCCATCACTAATGTGATGGGCTCAAAGGGGTTGATTGGGACGAAGGACACGGGTTTACCCAGGTTCGACCCCTCAAGTCGAGGTAATAGCCTACGTCCTGCTTGTGCTTGTATTGCTTGTTGAATCGATTACAAGGGAGCTAAAGCTCGACCTAGTTCTCGATATCCTCTAAGTCGCCCCGGGTCTGCCTTTATATAAGATGTTAGGACCAACGGGTCTTTACAATTGTTTAACCGAGTCACATCAGCATCCGAGTCTCTCTCTATCTTCTTGTCCAAGCCGTCTCCGAGCGGCTTACACGCCCGGGTCTTCTCCGTCTGGACCACCTTACGGCCCACATCTTGAGCCGTCCATCTTCTTAGGCCGTAGGTTTTAAGGCTCACCCTTGGGCCGGCTCACGAGCCATCCACATGACCCGGAGCCTTAAGGGCAGGTCATATTGCGGGGTTATATCCCCAACATTAGGCCCCAGGTTGAATTGAGCTTGCTCACTTCATCCTTCTCTTTTGGCTCTTGGCTAGTCGCCCGATGATGACCCGGCGTGACGTCATGAGATCCGCTGACGTACCACCGGATCTTTTACTAAATGGTCAACCCGAAAATCGAGGCGCCCGCCTCGGTCAAATCATTTCCGTCGCCTAGATTTTCGCGCCTGCCCCGTCTCCTCTTTAAATAAGACTTGCGCGGGCAGAAACCTTCCTTCTCCCGCTCATTCTTCTTCTGCTTCCTCCTGTCATCGTCGCTCCAGCGTACTCGTCCTCTGGTGCCGTCTTCGTAGCTTGACCAACCAAGCCGCTGCATCAACCTGACTCGTACCAAAATCTCTTCCGCGTCCACCGCTCCATCGCCAGTGAAGCCTAGCTCTCCCTTTAGATCCATTGCAGCCATAGTAGGGTTTGCGGGAACGTCCGCCGCTGCCACTCGTGTTCCTCCATCGCCACCGTTAGGGTATTTCCAACGCCGTCGATGTCTTTAGCGCGCGTCTCCGCCATGCCACCGCGCACAACGCAGCCATGCGCAATGCGTGGACCATCGCAACTTTGTCTCATTCTTTTCTGTTCCGCCTGCTCTTCGCTAGGTTTGGAAATAAAAACCTATTTTCCTGTTTTTCTAGATCCTTAATTGCAGTGGTAGTTTGTGAAACCTGTTTTTTAAGGACTTAGCCGATTTTCGCTCCTCCTTTCCTTGTTGAACCGCCGAACCTCTCTGGCTCTCATCAGCCGGACTATGGCGTAGTATTTGTAGAGCCCTTAAAATTGTAAGTCGTCATAGATATTGCTTGCTCTTAACTCGCCGCATATTTAATTTTACACAGTCTTTAAGCCGCCGTCATGTCCCGCGCTTCCAACTCATGCAACTTGCTCGGATCTAGCGTCACCGAAGAGTATTTAGCGGATTTTGTTGATGAGGGCACTCTTCCTCCCAAGGAGGTCCTTCACTGGTGGGTTCCAGGTGACGAGATTCGGCCCTCTCCCCAACAAGGAGAGGTAGTGGTTTTCTCAGACCATATCGAGTGAGGGTTCGTGTCGCCCGGCTCTAAATTTTTCCGTGACATTCTCCATTTGTACAAACTTCACCCTCAAGACTTGGCCCCCAACTCCGTTTCAAACATATGCAATTTCCAAGTGCTCTACGAAGCCTTCCTGCAAATCAAGCCGTCTGTGGGATTGTTTCGAGAGTTCTTCTACGCCAACCGCCAAACTGAAATGGAAGGCGGTCCGAGTCTGGAACTTGGAGGTATTTCCATTCAACGACGCAGAGACATCATTTTTCCGGCTGCGCAGATGCCGAGTCATCCAAAGCATTGGAATAAGACTTGGTTCTACTGCAAGGACACCTCTCCTGAAGATGAGCGCCCATTGCCGGGTTATCGCCCCACCCGGCTCAGGACAGACTCAGAGCTTCCTAGCCGGCTCTCCGTTTCAGAGCGTGCCAGGTATGTGCCGGCTCATGCCAAGATCAAGGCACTCATGGCCAACGGCCTAACGGTTCTGGATTTGATTCGCTACTGGATTTCATGGCGGATCATGCCCTTAAGCTGTAGAAGCCGACTTATGTGTGAATATGAAGGCAAATATGACAGCTCCTTGTGCTTCAGCAAATCAACCTTGATAGAGGATGACATTACCACTGTCATCCGGAGCCTTGTCCATGAAGCCTCCGGCTCATGCAGCGCCATTGGCCTAGCGCCTTTCAGCGTCAATAATCTGGTTCCAGATGTGAGTTAATTTCTTTCCCATCTGTCTCTTGGATGTTGCTTGTACCTTGCTGATTTATTATTCTCCGGGTTATTTTTGCAGGACGACTCTGATTTCTGGAAGAAGGAGTACGTCCCTCCTCTAAAGAAGCTCAAGAAGAAGGCCCCAGCCAAGAAGCCAAAGAAAGACGCCCCGCGAGAGGAGTGGTTCGACTCGCCACAATCATCCAGCTCAGAAGTAAAATTTTAGTTGTTTGCTTGATTCTTTGCCTTCCTGTTTTACCAATGCTTGGTTTTTTACTCATAGGATGAAGTGGAGACTAGCCGTCCCAATGCCCCTGAGGTAAATTATGTCTCTTTTGGCTCAGAATATTTTGTCCCCCGAAAGCCGCGGTAGGTTGCGAGAAAAGTTCCTCTTTCCCATCTTCTCGCTTACCTGGCTCCCGATTTTCTTTTGAAAAAGAAACAACAAGCTGAACATCGCCAGACCTGGAGCGCCGGCTCTACTAAGCTTATGTCCGGCTTGCCGAACTCGCCGGCTCTGAAGAAACGCCCTGCTGAGGTATGTGTTCCTGTTTGATTCATTTCTCTTTATAACCTTAGTGCCGTCTCATTCTTCTTGAATTTCATCTTAGAAGTCGCCCTCCTCCGGCGACTCTTCGGCGACCGTTCTGCCGCCTCCAAAGATCAATCCGCTGTAAGTGTCTTTACACTATAATATCCGGTTCTTTGTAGGGTAGTAATCTCCTTTGGATTCTCACTTTTCTATCTTGCAGTGCTCAAGCCAAGCGTCGGAAGACCAACAGGCCCTCCCCCAGTCCTGCCGCTGAAGAGCCGGAGTAGGAACAACCGAAGGAGCCACAACCGGATGTAGATCCGCCAATTGTTTCTACTGAGCCAGTTGCTGAAGATATCATCCCGAAGAGCCCTCTAAGGGGTCCTTCAAAATTGCCAAGTCCTGCCAAGGCCACTGCAACCCCAGAGGTTGTGATCATCGGCTCTTCTCTCCAGTCCCCTCCGTCTCATGTGCTGACCAGGCATAAAGAGTCTGCCGAGGCCTCCAAGAAGCTGGATTTTGACTCTTCCCTTGAGAAGATGACGACTAAAGAACTCCACGCCGGGTATATAAACCGGCTTACTACCAGCCGGGATCTAGAGCTTCGGCTGGTAACTTTGATGAAGACAAAATATGAGGTATTCCTCTTGCTGCTACAACCTTGCTTAGCCCCCAAGGGCCGGTTCAATCTAGTTAAGAGGTGAACCGGGTCTTTCCTGATCCTCTGTAGAAAATCCAAAGCCTTTGTTCCCAAGGGCAGGCTCAACATGTTAGAGTTGGGTCGGATCTTCATTGTAGATAATGTGAATAACCAATGGTAGCCCCCAAGTTCCAGATTAACTTTGATGAAGATGAGCCGGAGCTGTGTTGTAAGCTCGAAGATCAAATATACATTAGCCCCCAAGTGTCAAACAAATTGCTTGCAATCAGCTTTGAGACTTGCATAATTTTGTCTTTAACTTTCCTTATTTGATATGACTTCCATTCTAGCGACTTATCCTGTATTTTGACGTGTCATAGGAAGCTTTAAACGAAGCCGGGTCACAATTGACGGACCTAAAGACCAACTTGGCGGCTCAATAAGAAGCCCGCAGCATCGCTGATGAAAAGTGTCGGCTTCTCTCTGAAGAGTTGGCCACAATCAAGGCTGATTTTGTTGCCCTTAAGGAGTCAACCGATTCTGAGAAGACCGCCTTGACCCAACGGGCGGATGACGCCGACCAGTGGCTGATAGCTGTGGCGGATGAACTCCAAGGCTTGAAGCGCCACATAAGCAAAATGTCAGTTGCCCTATTTGGTAAGCTTCTGATAACTTTGTGTTTCAAATGGTTTCATCTTTTACTTAGACTGGCGACTCATCTGAATTGTTCGGTTTGTACAAGTCCTAGGAGCTGGCAGTTGGCCTCTGATAGCCTGCTGCCGTTGAAGGCCATCTATACCTTGACTGAGTAGTTGTACTGTGGTGCAATCTGCACTATCAAGGTCGTGCAATATAAGGAGAAAATTTCGGCGACTCTCAGGGGTGTCTTAGAACTCTTCTCCACCATGCCAAAATATATCTCCAAACTCAAGAAATCAGCCGCCCGCCAAGGGTCCATAGCGGGCATCAGCCGGGCTTTGGCCTTTGCTCGGGCCTGACAGCCGCCGAGATGATGGAGGACTTCCCTTCAAGAAAAGATGATGGCTCGGAGTTTACTAATGCTGACTACAGCCGGTGCATGAAAGAGTCCCGGGTGTTAGCTTCTGTCTTGGCGGAGGAGGTTGATCTGTCAACTTATCAAGCGGCGTATGACCCGGAGCAGAAGAGAGTCTGGGGTCCTTTATACGAGTCCAAAGATTTGACGCCTGCTCGGAGTAAGGATTTCTTTGCTCCAGATCTTGACCCGTCACCCTTTTTGAGGGCTCTTTTGCGGCTCTAACGAACTACAATTGGGATTTGGACAACCTTCAGATCAAGGCCCTACAAGAACCGGCGCAGGATGACCCGTCCGCTAACTAACTATTGCTATAAGATCTTGTAACAGCTTAACCCGCTGTGTGACGGCTGAAAACACTTTGTCTGAAATTTTGATCTCCTTTGGCAGTGTAATAGCTAGATGAAAACTTGTCTGAAATTTGTCTTATAAGATGATCCTGCTTTTGGTCTGCCAGTTGTGTTTGTGCGCTTTGAGTTATTTACAGTTGCCTTGTCATCATATAAGACACCTGCAGCAAAAACTTAGGTAAGCCACACCCGGAAGCGGTGACTCCCTCTTTTATAATTACGGCCAATCTGGTTAGCCGGAAATGGCATAGAGCCTGGCCGATAAGGCATTTTACAAGATACACCCGGAGGTAAAAATATGGCGTAAATGCCAGCAGGTAAGCATTAGAAGATGTACCCGAAGGTAAGAAGCCGCCCTCGCCGCGGCTAATTTTTTCTTAGCCAGATTTTTATGAGAACAGTTAATAGGCGTTAGAAGCTGTACCCAAGGAAAGAAGCCGACGTTCACCGCAGCTAAGTTATCTTAGCTATTTTTACATGGCCTTAGGCCGGTTAATAGGCATTAGAAGCTTTACTCAGAGGCAGAAAGCCGTTGTTTGCGGGTCATGAGACGTTAGCTACCCGTCGGTAAAAAACCTCTCATAACCGCGGCTAAACTGGTTAGCCGGAGATGGTATAGAGCTGGCTGATAGGGTGTTAGAAGCGATACCCGTCGGTAAGAAGCCCCCTCAGCAATTACGGCGTAACCCTCCGGCGGATATGCGTTACAAGTTGCACCCGAAGGCGAGAAGCCGCCCTTGCCACGACTAATTGCCTTAGTCGGGTTTTTTATGGCAAAATGCCCAGCTTAATAGGTGTCTACCACCGTTCAGCAATACGACGCCAAGCGCCGGCGGATAGGCATTAGAAGCTGCACCCGAAGGCGGGAATCCGCCCTCGCCGTGACTCATTGTTTTGAGCCGGATTTTGTGGCATAACGCCTGCCTACTAAGCATCTACTATCGTTCGCCGACCTTAGTTGATGTATCAACCGGAGTATTGCTTAATCTTCTCTTATGAAATAGGGGAGGCTTCCTTGTTTATTCATATAACTGTGGTATGTATAATGATGGTGTACAATGGTAGATCTTTACACCCTTAGTTGAAATAAGGCCGGAGATGCGCGATGTTCCATGGCCTAGGGTCTCCTGACCCGCCGTATCTGAGTAGTCTCGGGCATCAACGAGGTAATATGACCCGTTGTTGAGATTTCTGCTGACCACGAAGGGTCCTTCCCATGGAGGTGATAGTTTATGCATATTCGTCTGGTCCTGAATCAGCCGGAGCACCAAGTCGCCCTCCTGGAACATCCGGGTCTTGACCCTACGGCTGTGATAGCGGCGCAGGTCTTGTTGATAAATTGCCGATCGGGCTGCTGCTAACTCTCGCGCCTCTTCCAAAGCATCCAATGCATCTTGACGCATCGTATTGTTGTTTGTCTCAACATAAGCCGCCACCCTTGGTGAGTCATGCCGGATGTCGCCGGGTAAGATGGCCTTAGTGCCGTACACCATCTGGACCTTCAGCTCAGCCATCCTTTGTCGTTCCTTTGCCATCCGGCCCTTGATTCGTGCGATCTCTATATTCCGAGCTGCTTGATTATCTGGTGTCACTTTAGTGGCCATGAGAGCCGCCAGTTCATCCATCAACTCCACAACAACTTGAGCCGGCGGCAGCGGGCTATCACCCGAAGCGGCGGCTCCCGCGGCTGTACTACCCACGGCCGGGGCTGATCCTGCCATGATCACCGCTGTATGAACCGGAGGTTTTAAAGCATCCGACTCAAAACCATCCGACTTAGAGTATTCATTGTCATAGCCCCCAAGGCCACCGTTACAGAGCTGGTACATTGATTCTGTTTCTCAACTTGAAGATTCATCTTCTGAAAAATAAGGGTTTCCTGTGACCCAGAAGCTTCCAGATCCCTACCTTGCATGAAGTCTATGAAGACATGCTTCTGACCCGGATTGGCGCGAACAGGCCGCACGTTACTTGCAGATTGGAGACACCGAGCCGGCTCAATGATGTTGGTGCAGATGACGGCCCGGGTGTAGATCCATCAGCCCTTCTGATGAAAACATGGATCCTGCCGAACCGGACCCGGAATCCATACTCCACGGCCTCAGCATCAAGCCCCCAGCCAGCATCTTCGATGTAGAGCCGGCCATGGACACTCATGCTCATCCTTCCGACCATGTATCCCTCGAGCCCTGGGAGAGAGACCTTTGAAAACTCAACACCACCAAGCGCAAGCCCCACGGTGGGCGCCAACTGTCATGGATTTATCACGGCAGATGTCCTTGTGAGTGGACTCGGATTCGAGGCCATCGCTAATGTGATGGGCTCAAAGGGGTTGATTGGTACGAAGGACACGAGTTTACCCAGGTTCGGCTCCTCAAGTCGTGGTAATAGCCTACGTCCTACTTGTGCTTCTATTGCTTGTTGAATCGATTACAAGGGAGCTAAAGCTTGACCTAGTTCTCGATCTCCTCTAAGTTGCCCCGGCTCTGCCTTTATATAAGAGGTCAGGACCAATGGGTCTTTACAATTGTTTAACCGAGTCTCATCAGCATCTGAGTCTCTCTCTATCTTCTTTTCCAAGCCGTCTCCGAGCGGCTTACACGCCAGGGTCTTCTCCGACCGGACCACCTTACGGCCCACACCGGACCACCTTACGGCCCACATCTTGAGCCGTCCATCTTCCTGGGCCGTAGGTTTTACGACTCACCCTTGGGCTGGCTCACGAGCCATCAACATGACCCGGAGCCTTAAGGGCGGGTCATATTGTGGGGTTATATCCCCAACAGTACCAATTCTACCTTTTCCATGATTTCACATTGATTGATCCTCATTTCAACCTTCGGAGAGGTATTTGGTATTGTATTTTCCCATTCTTCCACTTATATCTAAGTACCATGGATAGGAGCACTATGACAACCCCGGCATTCGAGGAGCACGACGACGATGCGAACACCGATGTCACCAAACTACAATTCTTTGCCACAATAAAGGGAAAGCGCCAAACCACGAGTACAAAACAAGGCTTTGGTTGAGGCTATGATAAGGGCAATAATCCCAGTTCACTTATGAACCGGGACTAAAGGGGCCATAGTCCTGGTTCGTGAGGCCAGGGCGCCGCCAGGGTCTCGGAGGTCATTGGTCCCGGTTTTTCTGACACCTTTCGTCCCGGTTGGTAGCTGCAACCGGGACTAGAAGGGTATCTTCTGTCCCGGTTCTAGCTACCAACCGGGACTAAAGATATAAGCCTATATATACCCCCGCCCTGCCCCTGCCCACTCACACTCTGTTTTTTTGGACGTCGGCGTGTAGGTGTGTGTTTCTCTAGCTCTCACCTCCTATCATATAAGGTGTTCGATGAAATGCCCGAGCCACACTTAAGCTTTCTCCTATCCAAGCTGGACCTCCAAGCTCCATTTGCCTCAAGATTTGTCTAGGTTTGGCGGTCCATCCTGCCATGTCCCAGTCCTCACCTCTGTCGATCGCCCGTGCCGACCTCGTCGCCGACACTACCGTGGTGAGCCTCTTGTTCTTATCTTCTTTGTAAAAAAAATCTTACTTGTATGATTTAGATAGATGCTTGTAAAATTTTCTTACTTTTATCATTGTTTATTATTATATAGTGCCATGGTTTAGGTATCCTCCCCCGTTGGCCCTCGTCCTGTCTATGATTCAGATGTCGTATATTATCTTTTATAACTATTTAATTCATTTAGTATTGATGAAAATTATGCCGACCGACCTGACATAGATGTTTTTATCTAGGAGTTACGTGAACCGGAAATTCCAACGACATAGAAATTCTTGTCGAGAAGTTAAATTTGGTTGAAAAAGAAAACAATTACTTGAAAGAAAATTAAAAAGAGTTGAAGAGGAGAATATGAAATTGGAGTTGCATGTTGCCGATGTCGTCGACGATCACAAGGTCAAGATGGATGCACTACGCTTGAAGATTAGAAAGATTAGAAAATATGCCATTCATGCTGAGGCTTGTTATCATTATGACATTGGATCGATTGGTACCTTAGTTGCAGTTAAGATCGCATTTGTTGTTGCATTTAATTCTTTTACATAGTTTCAATGTATGTTTTAATTAGATGCTCTAGAGAGCTTTATGTTGTTCAACGAGAACAATGTATGAACTTTATGTATTTATTTTGGTCATTACTGTACTTTGGCCTTAAATGTGATGATGAATTTCTATTAATTTGGTCACTTCTCTATTCATGATGTTCTGTAATAGTTTTTGATACATTTTATTATATAATGCACGCAGATGAACCGACAATGGATGTACGGTGACCGACGCACATCTGAGTATATTAAGGGCCTGCATAATTTTCTCGAATCGGCCGAGGCAAACAAGTAGAATGGTTTTATGCATTGTCCATGTACTGTCTGTGAGAATACGAAGGCTTTATCCAACTCTAAAACCCTTCACTTCCACCTGCTTGAGAAGAGTTTTATGCCACACTATAATGTTTGGAGCAAGAATGGAGAAAGAGTGGTTATGATGGAAGACAACAAAGAAGAAGAGGATAACGACAACTACCCGCCCCTAAATACGGTGATGCTGCAATGGGGGAAGCTGAAGATCAAGAGGAACGAGACGATGTGCCCGATGATGATCTTCGCCGAGTCATTATCATTGCACTGAGAGACTGCGAAAGCGAAAGGGAGAAGTTGAAGTTCGATCGCATGTAAGAGGATCACAAAAAAGGGTTGTAGCCAAATTGCGAAGATGACAATAGAAAGCTCAGTACCACACTGGAATAGCTGCAATGGAAGGCAGATAATGGTGTATCTGACAAGGGATTTGGTTCTCTACTGAAAATAATGAAGAAGAAGCTTTCAAAGGATAATAAATTGCCCGGCAGTACATACAAAGCAAAGACGGTTCTATGCCCTCTAGGATAAGAGGTCATTGGTCCCGGTTTTTCTGACACCTTTAGTTCCGGTTGGTAGCTGGAACCGGGACCAGAAGTGTGTCTTCTGTCCCGGTTCTGGCTAACAACCGGGACAAAAGATATAAGCCTATATATACTCCCACCCCGCCCCTGCCCACTCACAGTCTATTTTTTTGGACGCCGGCGTCTAGGTGTGTGTTGCTCTAGCTCTCACCTCCTATCGTATGAGGTGTTCGATGAAATGCCCGATCCACACTTAAGCTTTCTCCTCTCCAAGCTGGACCTCCAAGCTCTATTTGCCTCAAGATTTTTCTAGGTTTGGCGGTCCATCCTGCCATGTCCCAGTCCTCACCTCTGTCGATCGCCCGTGCCGACCTCGTCGCCGACACTACCGTGGTGAGCCTCTTGTTCTTATCTTCTTTGTAAAAAAAAATCTTACTTGTATGATTTAGATAGATGCTTGTAAAATTTTCTTACTTTTATCATTGTTTATTATTATATAGTGCCATGGTTTAGGTATCCTCCCCCGTTGGCCCTCGTCCTGTCTATGATTCAGATGTCATATATTATCTTTTATAACTATTTAATTCATTTAGTATTGATGAAAATTATGCCGACCGACCTGACATAGATGTTTTTATCTAGGAGTTACGTGAACCAGAAATTCCAACCGACATAGAAATTCTTGTCGAGAAGTTAAATTTGATTGAAAAAGAAAACAATTACTTGAAAGAAAATTAAAAAGAGTTGAAGAGGAGAAAATGAAATTGGAGTTGCATGTTGCCGATGTCGTCGACGATCACAAGATCAAGATGGATGCACTACGCTTGAAGATTAGAAAGATTAGAAAATAAGCCATTCATACTGAGGCTTGTTATCATTATGACATTGGATCGATTGGTACCTTAGTTGCAGTTAAGATCGCATTTGTTGTTGCATTTAATTCTTTTACATAGTTTCAATGTATGTTTTAATTAGATGCTCTAGAGAGCTTTATGTTGTTCAACGAGAACAATGTATGAACTTTATGTATTTATTTTGGTCATTACTGTACTTTGGCCTTAAATGTGATGATGAATTTCTATTAATTTGGTCACTTCTCTATTCATGATGTTCTGTAATAGTTTTTGATACATTTTATTATATAATGCACGCAGATGAACCGACAATGGATGTACGGTGACCGACGCACATCTGAGTATATTAAGGGCCTGCATAATTTTCTCGAAGCGGCCGAGGCAAACAAGTAGAATGGTTTTATGCATTGTCCATGTACTGTCTGTGAGAATACGAAGGCTTTCTCCAACTCTAAAACCCTTCACTTCCACCTGCTTGAGAAGAGTTTTATGCCACACTATAATGTTTGGAGCAAGCACGGAGAAAGAGTGGTTATGATGGAAGACAACAAACAAGAAGAGGATAATGACAACTACCCGCCCCTAAATACGGTGATGCTACAATGGGGGAAGCTGAAGATCAAGAGGAACGAGACGATGTGCCCGATGATGATCTTCGCCGGGTCATTATCATTGCACTGAGAGACTGCAAAAGCGAAAGGGAGAAGTTGAAGTTCGATCGCATGTAAGAGGATCACAAAAAAGGGTTGTAGCCAAATTGCGAAGATGACAATAGAAAGCTCAGTACCACACTGGAATAGCTGCAATGGAAGGCAGATAATGGTGTATCTGACAAGGGATTTGGTTCGCTACTGAAAATAATGAAGAAGAAACTTTCAAAGGATAATAAATTTCCCGGCAGTACATACAAAGCAAAGAAGGTTCTATGCCCTCTAGGATAAGAGGTAATTGGTCCCGGTTTTTCTGACACCTTTAGTTCCGGTTGGTAGCTGGAACCGGGACCAAAAGTGTGTCTTCTGTCCCGGTTCTGGCTACCAACCGGGACAAAAGATATAAGCCTATATAAACTCCCGCCCCGCCCCTGCCCACTCACAGTCTGTTTTTTTGGACGCCGGCGTCTAGGTGTGTGTTGCTCTAGCTCTCACCTCCTATCGTATGAGGTGTTCGATGAAATGCCCGAGCCACACTTAAGCTTTCTCCTCTCCAAGCTGGACCTCCAAGCTCTATTTGCCTCAAGATTTTTCTAGGTTTGGCGGTCCATCCTGCCATGTCCCAGTCCTCACCTCTGTCGATCGCCCGTGCCGACCTCGTCGCCGACACTACCATGGTCAGCCTCTTGTTCTTATCTTCTTTGTAAAAAAAAATCTTACTTGTATGATTTAGATAGATGCTTGTAAAATTTTCTTACTTTTATCATTGTTTATTATTATATAGTGCCATGGTTTAGGTAGCCTCCCCCGTTGGCCCTCGTCCTGTCTATGATTCAGATGTCGTATATTATCTTTTATAACTATTTAATTCATTTAGTATTGATGAAAATTATGCTGACCGACCTGACATAGATGATTTTATCTAGGAGTTACGTGAACCGGAAATTCCAACCGACATAGAAATTCTTGTCGAGAAGTTAAGTTTGGTTGAAAAAGAAAACAATTACTTGAAAGAAAATTAAAAAGAGTTGAAGAGGAGAAAATGAAATTGGAGTTGCATGTTGCCGATGTCGTCGACGATCACAAGATCAAGATGGATGCACTACGCATGAAGATTATAAAGATTAGAAAATAAGCCATTCATACTGAGGCTTGTTATCATTATGACATTGGATCGATTGGTACCTTAGTTGTAGTTAAGATCGCATTTGTTGTTGCATTTAATTCTTTTACATAGTTTGAATGTATGTTTTAATTAGATGCTCTAGAGAGCTTTATGTTGTTCAACGAGAACAATGTATGAACTTTATGTATTTATTTTGGTCATTACTGTACTTTGGCCTTAAATGTGATGATGAATTTCTATTAATTTGGTCACTTCTCTATTCATGATGTTCTGTAATAGTTTTTGATACATTTTATTATATAATGCACGCAGATGAACCGACAATGGATGTACGGTGACCGACGCACATCTGAGTATATTAAGGGCCTGCATAATTTTCTCGAAGCGGCCGAGGCAAACAAGTAGAATGGTTTTATGCATTGTCCATGTACTGTCTGTGAGAATACGAAGGCTTTCTCCAACTCTAAAACCCTTCACTTCCACCTGCTTGAGAAGAGTTTTATGCCACACTATAATGTTTGGAGCAAGCACAGAGAAAGAGTGGTTATGATGGAAGACAACAAAGAAGAATAGGATAATGACAACTACCCGCCCCTAAATACGGTGATGCTGCAATGGGGGAAGCTGAAGATCAAGAGGAACGAGACGATGTGCCCGATGATGATCTTCGCCGGGTCATTATCATTGCACTGAGAGACTGCGAAAGCGAAAGGGAGAAGTTGAAGTTCAATCGCATGTAAGAGGATCACAAAAAAGGGTTGTAGCCAAATTGCGAAGATGACAATAGAAAGCTCAGTACCACACTAGAATAGCTGTAATGGAAGGCAGATAATGGTGTATCTGACAAGGGATTTGGTTCGCTACTGAAAATAATGAAGAAGAAGCTTTCAAAGGATAATAAATTGCCCGGCAGTACATACAAAGCAAAGAAGGTTCTATGCCCTCTAGGATAAGAGGTCATTGGTCCCGGTTTTTCTAACACCTTTGGTTCCGGTTGGTAGCTGGAACCGGGACCAAAAGTGTGTCTTCTGTCCCGGTTCTGGCTACCAACCGGGACAAAAGATATAAGCCTATATATACTCCCGCCCCGCCCCTGCCCACTCACAGTCTGTTTTTTTGGACGCCGGCGTCTAGGTGTGTGTTGCTCTAGCTCTCACCTCCTATCGTATGAGGTGTTCGATGAAATGCCCGAGCCACACTTAAGCTTTCTCCTCTCCAAGCTGGACCTCCAAGCTCTATTTGCCTCAAGATTTTTCTAGGTTTGTCGGTCCATCTTGTCCTGTCCCAGTCCCTTGCTCCGTCAATCGCCCATGCCGATCTCGTCGCCGGCACCACCGTGGTGAGCCTCTTGTTCTTATCTTCTTTGTAAAAGAAAAAAATCTTACTTGTATGATTTAGATAGATGCTTGTACAATTTTCTATCTTTTATTATTGTTTATTATTATATAGTGCCATGGTTTTGGTATCCTCCCCCATTGGCCCTCATCCTGTCTATGATTCGGATGTCGTATACTATCTTTTATAACTATTTTCTTCATTTAGTATTTATGAAAATTATGTTGACCGACCTAACATAGATGTTTTTATCTAGGAGTTACGTGAACCGGAAATTCCAACCGACATAGAAATTCTTGTCGAGAAGTTAAATTTGGTTGAAAAAGAAAACAATTACGTGAAAGAAAAAATAAAAAGAATTGAAGACGAGAAGATGAAATTGGAGTTGCATGTTGCCGATGTCGTCGACGATCACAAGATCAAGATGGATGCACTACGCTTGAAGATTAGAAAGATTAGAAAATATGCCATTCATACCGAGGCTTCTTATCATTATGACATTGGATCGATTGGTACCTTAGTTGCAGTTAAGATCGCATTTGTTGTTGCATTTAATTCTTTTACATAGTTTCAATGTATGTTTTAATTAGATGCTCTAGAGAGCTTTATGTTGTTCAACGAGAACAATGTATGAACTTTATGTATTTATTTTGGTCATTACTGTACTTTGGCCTTAAATGTGATGATGAATTTCTATTAATTTGGTCACTTCTCTATTCATGATGTTCTCTAATGGTTATTGATACATTTTATTATATAATGCACGCAGATGAACCGACAATGGATGTACGGTGACCGACGCACATCTGAGTATATTAAGGGCCTGCATAATTTTCTCGAAGCGGCCGAGGCAAACAAGTAGAATGGTTTTATGCATTGTCCATGTACTGTCTGTTGGAATACGAAGGCTTTCTCCAACTCTAAAACCCTTCACTTCCACCTGCTTGAGAAGAGTTTTATGCCACACTATAATGTTTGGAGCAAGCACGGAGAAAGAGTGGTTATGATGGAAGACAACAAAGAAGAATAGGATAATGACAACTACCCGCCCCTAAATACGGTGATGCTGCAATGGGGGAAGCTGAAGATCAAGAGGAACGAGACGATGTGCCCGATGATGATCTTCGCCGGGTCATTATCATTGCACTGATAGATTGCGAAAGCGAAAGGGAGAAGTTGAAGTTCGATCGCATGTAAGAGGATCACAAAAAATGGTTGTACCCAAATTGCGAAGATGACAATAGAAAGCTCAGTACCACACTGGAATAGGTGTAATGGAAGGCAGATAATGGTGTATCTGACAAGGGATTTGGTTCGCTACTGAAAATTATGAAGAAGAAGCTTTCAAAGGATAATAAATTGCCCGGCAGTACATACAAAGCAAAGAAGGTTCTATGCCCTCTAGGATAAGAGGTCATTGGTCCCGGTTTTTCTGACACCTTTAGTTCCGGTTGGTAGCTGGAACCGGGACCAAAAGTGTGTCTTCTGTCCCGGTTCTGGCTACCAACCGGGACAAAAGATATAAGCCTATATATACTCCCGCCCCGCCCCTGCCCACTCACAGTCTGTTTTTTTGGATGCCGGCGTCTAGGTGTGTGTTGCTCTAGCTCTCACCTCCTATCGTATGAGGTGTTCGATGAAATGCCCGAGCCACACTTAAGCTTTCTCCTCTCCAAGCTGGACCTCCAAGCTCTATTTGCCTCAAGATTTTTCTAGGTTTATCCGTCCATCTTGTCCTGTCCCAGTCCCTTGCTCCGTCAATCGCCCATGCCGATCTCGTCGCCGGCACCACCGTGGTGAGCCTCTTGTTCTTATCTTTTTTGTAAAAGAAAAAAATCTTACTTGTATGATTTAGATAGATGCTTGTACAATTTTCTTACTTTTATTATTTTTTATTATTATATAGTGCCATGGTTTTGGTATCCTCCCCCATTGGCCCTCATCCTGTCTATGATTCGGATGTTGTATATTATCTTTTATAACTATTTTCTTCATTTAGTATTTATGAAAATTATGTTGACCGACCTAACATAGATGTTTTTATCTAGGAGTTACGTGAACCGGAAATTCCAACCGACATAGAAATTCTTGTCGAGAAGTTAAATTTGGTTGAAAAAGAAAACAATTACGTGAAAGAAAAATTAAAAAGAATTGAAGACGAGAAGATGAAATTGGAGTTGCATGTTGCCGATGTCGTCGACGATCACAAGATCAAGATGGATGCACTACGCTTGAAGATTAGAAGGATTAGAAAATATGCCATTCATACTGAGGCTTGTTATCATTATGACATCGGATTGATTGGTACCTTAGTTGCGGTTAAGATTGCATTTGTTGTTGCATTTAATTCTTTTACATAGTTTCAATGTATGTTTTAATTAGGTGCTCTAGAGAGCTTTATGTTGTTCAATGAAAACAATGTATGAACTTTATGTATTTATTTTGGTCATTACTGTACTTTGGCCTTAAATGTGATGATGAATTTCTATTAATTTGGTCACTTCTCTATTCATGATGTTCTCTAATGGTTATTGATACATTTTATTATATAATGCACGCAGATGAACCGACAATGGATGTACGATGACCGACACACATCTGAGTATATTAAGGGCCTGCATAATTTTCTCGAAGCGGCTAAGGCAAACAAGTAGAATGGTTTTATGCATTGTCCATGTACTGTCTGTGAGAATACGAAGGCTTTCTCCAACTCTAAAACCCTTCACTTCCACCTGCTTGAGAAGAGTTTTATGCCACACTATAATGTTTGGACCAAGAACGGAGAAAGAGTGGTTACGATGGAAGACAACAAAGAAGAAGAGGATGATGACAACTACCCGCCCCTGAATATGGTGATGCTGCAATGGGGGAAGCTGAAGATCAAGAGGAACGAGACGATGTGTCTGATGATGATGTTCGCCGGGTCCTTATCATTGCACTGAGAGACTGCGAAAGTGAAAGGGAGAAGTTGAAGTTCGATTGCATGTAAGAGGATCACAAAAAATGGTTGTACCCAAATTGCGAAGATGACAACAGAAAGCTCAGTACCACACTGGAATAGCTGCAATGGAAGGCAGACAATGGTGTATGTGACAAGGGATTTGGTTCGCTACTGAAAATAATGAAGAAGAAGTTTCCAAAGGATAACGAAGTGGCCGGCAGTACATACGAAGCAAAGAAGGTACTATGCCTTCTAGGATAGGAGGTGCATAGGATACATGCATGCCCTAATGACTGCATCCTCTACTGCAGTTCGTACGAGGACTGGAACGCATGTCCGGTATGGGGTGCGTTGAGGTATAAGATCAGAAGAGATGATCCTGGTGATTTTGAGGGCCAGCGCATCGGAACAGGGTTCTTGCCAAGGTGGTGTGGTAGGCTCCTATAATACCACGATTGTAACGTCTATTCAAAAACAGAAAGCATGCCGAGTTGATGCAATGGCACATAAAATACCTTAAGAAAGACGACAAATTGAGAGCACCTGCTGACGGGTCGCAATGAAAAAAGATCGAGAGAAAGTGGTGTGACTTTACAGGTGACCCAAGGAACGTGTGGTGGTTTAACTATAGATGGTGATAATCCTTTTGGGGAGCAGAGCAGCAAGCATAGCACATGGCCTGTGACTCTATGTATGTATAACCTTCCTCCTTGGTTGTGCATGAAGCGGAAGTTCATTATGATGCCAGTGCTCATCCAAGGCCCTAAGCAACTGAGCAATGACATTGATGTGTACCTAAGGCCATTAGTTGATGAACTTTTACAGCTATGGAATGGAAGAGGTGTACGTGTGTGGGATGAGAACGAACAGGAGGAATTTGACCTACATGTGTTGCTATTTGTAACCATCCATGCTTGGCGTACTCTTAGTAACCTTTCAGGACAGACAAACAAGGGATACCACGCATGCACACACTATTTAGATGACACCGAAAGTATATATTTGGACAAATGCAGGAAGAATGTGTACCAGGGGCATTGTCGATTTATTCCGACCAACCATCAATGTCGAAAGAAACGAAAGCATTTCAAAGGTGAGGCAGATCACCAGAAGAAGCTCGCCCTTCGTACTAGTGATCACATACTTGATATGGTCAATGATTTACAAGTAATCTTTGGAAAGGGTCCTGGCGGACTATCTGTTCCGACTGATGATGCGGGACGCGCACCCACAAATCTATATTTTGGGACCTACATATTGGAAAGACCTAGAGGTACGCTCTGCAATCGACGTGATGCACGTGACGAAGTATCTTTGCATGAACCTGCTAGGCTTCTTGGGAGTGTATGGGAAGACAAAAGTACACTGAAGGCACGGGAGGAACAACAACGTGTGCATGAAAAAGACGACATGCATCCAAAGGAGTATGAATGTCCTGCCAGCTACGCTCTTACGAAACAAGAGAAGGAAATCTTCTTTGAATGTCTGCTCAGTATGAAGGTCTCATCTGGCTTCTCGTCGAATATAAAGGGAATAATAAATATGGCAGAGAAAAAGTTCCAGAACCTAAAGTCTCATTATTGCCCCGTGATTATGACACAACTGCTTCTGGTAGCATTGAGTAGCCTTCTACAGGAAATCGTTCGATTAGCCATTGTGAAGCTATGCGCATTCCTCAATGCCATCTCTCAGAAGGTAATCGATCCAAAAATACTGCCATGGTTAAAGAGTGATTTGGTGCAATGTCTTTTCAGTTTCTAGAGGTGTTCCCACCATCCTTCTTTAGTATCATGACGCACGTCCTAGTTCATCTAGTCGACGAGATTGGCATTATGGGCCCTATATTTCTACACAATATGTTCCCCTTTGAGAGGTTCGTGGGAGTCTTAAAGAAATAAGTTTTGTAACCGTGCTAGGCCAGAAGGAAGCATTTCCATGGGCCATCAAACAGAGGAGTTCATTGGGTTTTGTGTTGATTTCTTTCCCGACCTTAAGCAGATCGGTCTCCCTCAATCGCGGTATGAGGGGAGACTTGCTGGAAAAGGCACGCTAGGACCGAACTCAATAATATGTAGGGATGGGCATTCTTGGTCTCAAGCACACTACACAGTTCTACAGAATTCTACCTTGGTGACCCCGTATGTCAATGATCACAAGAATATTCTACGCTCCAAACACCCGGAGCGGTGTGACGACTAGATTACATGTGAACACATCAGGACTTTCAACAGTTGGTAGCAAACACATCTCATGGGTAGCACCACTATTGCAGATGAGTTGTACTCGTTGGCCAAGGGACCATCTTCGACTGTATTGACTTACAATGGGTATGAGATAAATGGGAATACATTTTACACGATCGCCCAAGATCAAAAGAGCACCAACCGAAAGAGTGGTGTCCGCTTTGATGCAACAACCAACAGGGGAAATGACACATATTATGGTTACATAGTGGGCACATGGTAACTTGACTATGGACATGATTTTAAGGTACCTTTGTTTCGGTGCAAATGGGTCAATCTGTCAAGAGGCGGGGTACTGGTAGACCCGTAGTACGGAATGACAACAGTGGATCTGATTAATCTTGGGTACATAGATGAACCATTCGTCCTACCCAATGATGTGGCATAGGTTTTCTATGTGAAGGACATGTCTAGCAAACCAAGAAAAAGAAAAGATAAGGAAGCGAATACATCATACGATGAGACAAAGTGCCACATACTTCTTTCAAGGAAAAGAGACATCATGGGAGTAGAGGGGAAGACAGACATGTGTGCAGATTATGAAAGGTTTCATGAAATTCCTCCCTTCAAAGTGAAGGCTGACCCAAGCACCCTCTTGAACGATGAAGATTATCCATGGTTACGGTGCAATAAGCAAGGGACACACGCGAAGAAAAAGTGAATACCTTCTCTCCACAACTATTCTGATGATGGATTTGATCTAGAATGTCATTGTAGTTGCATGTCAAGAAATGAAATGCATTTTTTAACAGACGTGTATTCGTCCGAAACCCTGATACTTCAAAAGAGATTGTCCATTTTGTACACGAAGTGAATCTAGCTTTTGCCGTAACCCTCTCAACTTTTTAGCACATCCTATGTGGGTGAAATGATGTTACCATGACAAGTTTCAATCATTTCAGAGTTAATTTGTAGTGCTTTTCAATTTTGGAACATTTTAGCTTAAAATAAATGATGAAATGCATGAAGAATAGCAAATAAAGTTTGAAAAGGGTTGAAAAGGGATGATGTGGCTTCAAATGGTGCATATTGAATGCAAAAAAATTATTGACTTCAAATATGTTTAAAAATTGAAATCCTTTTGTAACAGACGCGTTTTCGTCCGAAACCTTAATTCTTCGAAAGAGACTGTCCATTTTATACACAAAGTGCATCCAATTTTTGCTATGACCCTCTCAACTTTTTAGCACATGCTATGTGGGTGATATGATGGTACCATGCCAAGTTTCAACCATTTTAGAGTTGATTTGTAGTGCTTTTCAATTTAGGGTCATTTTAGCTTAAAATAAATCATGAACTGCATGAAAATAGCAAGTTAAGTCAAAAAAGGGTTGAAAAAGGATTACGTGGCTTCGAATGGTACATATTGAATGCAGGGGAATTCTTGAGTTCGAATATGTTTACAAAATTGAAATCCTTTTGTAACAGACATGTTTTCGTCGGACACCCCAATACTTCGAAAGAGATTGTCCATTTTGTACATGAAGTGCATCCAGTTTTTGCCGTAACCCTCTCAATTTTTTAGCACATGCTATTCGGTGAAATGATGGTACCATGCCAAGAACTTTTAATATGCAAAAAAATAACATAAAAATGGCAAAAGTGAAAATAGATGTGCTTATAGAGAAAATTCAAAGTGCTAGTTAGGCGCCTAACTAGCATTTTAAATTTAGGTCAAATTTCCTGTATAAGGGTATCTATTTTCAACTTGAGAGGAGCCCAACATAGCAGGCATGGAGAAGCTTATAAACAGGTTCGGACAACCTTCGCTTGGCGAGGTGGGACTAAACTTCCACCACACCACTTCACCACCCTTTAGTCTCGGTTGGTGGCCCCAACCCGGACTAAAAAGCTTAAATAGCAAAAAATAACATAAAAAATGTCGCCTACTAGGCAACCACGGCCTGCATACGACTAGAAACCCATCTAAATATGGGCCAGGACGCAGACCCACGGGCCCAGCAGGCCCAACACGCTAGGGGCAGAGTTTGGGCATATACATAGCCTACTTTGGAGAGGAGCAGGACGAGTGTTGCGCAGCAGGGCTTATAAAACTGGTGTGATCTCCCCTCGACTAGCGAGTTGGGACTAAACTTTCGACACTGCCGCGCTAGGCCTTTGGTCCCGGTTTGTGGCAGCAACTGGGACTAGAGGGCCCCCTTTAGTCCCGGGTGCATCCACCAACCAGGACCAAAGGCCTCTACTTCCCGCCCTTTGGGCTACCGAAATTGGCCTTGTAGTCCCGGTTGGTGGCTGCAACTGGGACTAATGCAGCCTTTTAGTCCAGGTTGTAGTCACCAACCGGGACTAAAGGTCTCATTATATAAGCGGGAGTTAGAAAAATTTGTAGATTTTACCTGTAGTTGCCCCGACAACGCCAAGCACATCGAGGCTGCCAGGGTGCCCGAGCTGGCCGGCCACGCCCTTACCTTGCTTTGGCCAATGCCCCAACCCGACGCCATCGCCCTCGCCGCCATCTCCGCTCTCCCCGTCGTGCCGCTCTCGCCCCGCGACCTGACGCCGTCACCCTCGCCACCGTCGCCACCCTCAACACCCTTGCTGTCGCCCTCGATGCCCCGCGACCCGGCGCCCTCGCCCTCGCTGCCATCACCGCCGTCGCCGCCCTCGATACTCTCCCCGTCTCACCGCCCTCGACGCCCTTGCCCCGTCGCCGCCCTTGCCGCCCTCGCCCCATCGCCGCCCTCTGCCCTATCGCCGCCTTGACCCAACGCCGTCGCCATCGCCGCTCTCCCTGTCGTCGTCGCTGCTCTTCCTGTCGTGCCGCTCTCCTTCCGTCAAGCCCTGGTGAAGACGATCGTTTTAGTTGTTTCATGTGTTAGTTAATTTAGTTGTTTTGTGTTTTAGTTGTTTTAGTTGTTTTGTGTTTTAGTTGTTTCAGTTGTTTTGTGATTTAGTTGTTTTAGTTATTTATTTTTTTGTGTTTTAGTTTTTACATGTGTTAGTTAATTTAGTTTTTTATGTTTTAGTTAATTTAGTTGTTTTAGTTATTTTATCGATGACACGATATCGAGGAGTCCCCGACGATCATCGGTAAGGGGCAGTCCTTGACGATCGACAGTGAGGGAGCGAGAGTCCCCGATGATATTGACGAATTTATATTAGGCAGATATATGATTCTTACATGTTTAACTGTTTACTTGCATAGCGTATTCATTGAGTCGATGATGTCCGGCCAGCATGCATCCTCGTCATCGACTCAGTGGCAACCACCTACTTGAGACTATTGATTAATGCCTTGTATTGATTTCCATATCTCATGTTTATATATTGCCATGTCGTAATATTTGTAGAACCTATGGATCACAAAGACATAGAACAAGAAGACTTGTTGGGGGATATAATCCATGCTGGGTATAATCCCTTGGCATATCTCAACGACACCAATGGTCAGGAAGGAGAGGATGGCTCCGGTGATCCAACAATGGAGGAGGCAAGAGAAAATGACGGCTCCGGTGACCAAATGGCGGAGGAAGGAGATCATGATCACACATCCGATGACCGAATGTCGGAGGAAAGAGATGATGATCACGGCTCCGGTGACCGAACGGAGAAGGGATCCTCAACTATTGCAAAGTCCTGCGAGGTAAGGAGATGAGGCCCGAAGAAAAGGTTGCGCGAGGATGAAAGGTTCACGGTCATAGAAGTCGCGAATGATGGACAACCGATTGCTCCCAAGCAGACCAAAGACGCATTTGTACATCAGTGTGGAATTGTTGTTAGGGACTACGTCTTGATCACTACCCAGCAATGGAATAACAATAATAAGGACCCCAAAGTTTCTTATGTCCATGATAGACTGAAAGATGATCTTTGGACCGAGCTGATGAGAAATTTCAGTCTACCGCAAGTGAAGGATCAGAATAACCTAGTTATAGAGCGAAAGGTCAAGTCATGGGCTCTTAAGAAGATGGCAGAACTATTCAGGAACTGGAAGAAAGAGTTGAACACAAAGTTTGTCGAGAAAGATAAGACTCTGAAGTTCACCGGTCGGTATGAGAAGATAAGAGATCAATGGCCTGAATTTGTGGCCTACAAGAAATCAAAGAAGAGTAAGAAAATGTCACTGAGAAATAAGCTACAGCGAAGTAGTATCACCATCACACGGGGTCAGGTGGCTACTACAAAGCCCGACTGTTGTGGGACAAAGCTGAGCAAGATAGGCTTTCTAAGAATGTCCACCGAGAGACACTGCACTGGCTAGATCGTTCAAGGACTTGGTTATTCGAGGTTGGGGGAACTTTGGACCCAGAAACAGGGAGGTGTGTCTAGACGAGAGCTCAACTTGCAATACCCATCACAAAGCTTCAGGAAATAATCAAGGCAGCGCATGAAGGGACGTTCATTCTTGACAGAGAAAAGGACAAGTTGGTAGAGGCCATCAAGAATCCTTAACACCCTGGACGAACATGAGGTACATCAGGCTATGTTCCGTGGAAGCTTGGGTTTCCCAACAACGGAGGTTATAGAAGCCGAGATAGAAAGAGGAAACTGGAAGCAAGCAAACGCAGAATCATAGTGCAAGATTAGCAAAACTAGAGGAACTTGAGAGCCAGTGAGCTACCGGCCAACCATCTGAGCGGCATGAAGATCCTTCCTTCGCCGCCGCCCCAGAAGCTACCCCACCATCTCAGCAAAGAAGCAACATGGCTTCCACGGAGCTCATTAAGCCTGATTTCACGGCACCTTGCTACCCTGTGGATAGTATCATGGAAGCTCAACATTGTGAGCTAATGACGAGATGCCAGAACCTGACCTTTAAGGCGGCAGTCAGCTCTGTTGTACCTCCTCGAGCTGAGGGAACTTTCCATTGCCATCCGATTCCACATGGCTATGCTGTTGTGACGGTGGATGAAATAATGGATGGATATGAGGGGCTAGAGCTTGAAAACCCTACAGGTGAAGAGGATATTTTTCTTCTGGAAAATGCTCAGAGGAGTACCTCTCTATGGATAAAGAAGTACATCAAGCTTCCAAACTGGAAGCCTCAACAGATTCACCCTCCTTTGGAGCATCAGGGCACTCCGCCTCCTCCTCCTCCTCATCCTTTGCCTCCTCCGGCGCGTGAGGCCACTCCGCATCCTCCTCCACCGCCTTCTTCGCCTCCTACGGCGCGTGAGGCCACTCCGCTTCCTCCTCCACCTCCTCCTTCGTCTCCTCCCGCACGTGAGGCCACTCTGCCTCCTCCTCCGCCTCCTCCGGCACGTGAGGCCACTCTGCCTCCTCCGGCGTTTCAGGTCACTCAGCCTCTTCCAGCACGTCAGGACACTCCTCCTCCTCCTCCTCTGGTGCGTCAGGCCACTCTGCCTCCACAGATGCATCAGCCATGATGAAAGAGAGACGTCGCCACCGCTCCGGTGGCTAGCAGTTCAATAGGAGGGAAGAAATTCAAATTTGGTCTAAGCCTCAAGCCTCTTCAGAAGTTACCATACAAGAGGACTGAGAAAGAAAACGATGAAATTAGTAAAGCCAAAGTGAAGGCCCATTTTGCACGGAAACATCCACCTCCGAAGGAAAAGGTAGATCTAGTGAAAGCGAAGTGCACTGTGGATGCTTTGAAGCGACCATCACAGCCTTCGCTGCGATCAAACTATGACTATTGTATTATAAAGACATATAATGAAGCGCGGTAGTCGGGAAGTACTTCTAGTGCTGCAAGAGTCAAAGAACGAAGAAGTGGGAAAACAATTCCCCAGCTCGGCGAACAGGAGAAGCAATCATGCCCCCCGCTCAAGGTGTCTACCGATATCGCTAATTATCTGGTGCTACTCCCCGGTTCCAAACCTGGTGATTACTTGCGGGATGATGTAATTTTTGAAACGACTGAGGTAGCAGTAGAAGAATATAAATACGTGCACGGGAAGCCTCTCGTCAAACCTGATCATCCTCATCTAACAACGATGATGTACAATTTGCATGAGTGGTACATCAAAACCTGATGGGAGTCTAGGAGAGACACTATGTATGCTAGAGTTAAACCAGAGCACGAATTCATTGGACTCAACGTGATGCCTATTGAATTTGTGGATTTATTCAGTTATACAATCAACTGGCCCTCGACAAACAACTCATGAGTTGCTACTGTCTGTAAGTATTACTTCTATAGTTAAGTCTCTAGCTCATCTCGTTCATTGCATGTATATATAATTATCCTGACTATATTATGCAGATTGAAGATCGTCGAATGCAAAAAAAAGCAGGAATATTTGATGTTGGGTTCATTAGCCCAGATTCCATAAATGAATGGTTGATACGAAACACTGTCAAAGAGACCAAGGAGAACTTGCTAAAGTCGTTCCTTATACATCAAACAAAAGGGAAATACTCTTTCCTTACAACATCAAGTGAGTGTTGTTGTCTTCTGCATATTCGGTTTCACTTACTCGAGGTTAAGTAATGTAATTGATGAGTTATATATGCGTGCGCAGTTACCATTTTATTCTGCTATCCATTAAGCTTGACGGGGCGTTAGTAACTATCTTACACTCGAGACATAAAGATCCCGAGGATTATGCGGACATGACTGCAATGCTCAAGAAGTAAGTTCAGTCAATACCGGGACAATATCGGCATGCAACTTTCGTTCATTTCTTGATATCAAGTAATCATTTTCTTTGCCTGGCAGGGTTTGGAAAAATTTCACCTGAAAGGTTCCCGGTCTAAACAAAGAGTTGCGATTTATAGACCCCAAAGTAAGTAGTACTAGCTAGTTCCACACATCTCTAATTGATTCAAATTTTCATCAATATATCATTACCATGCTTGCTTATCAGTTTGATTGAACTCTATTCTCGTAAAGTGCTTGTACCAGAAAGCCGGGACTGTTTAATGCAGATACTACATATGCGAGTTCATTCGCCACTCGACCTCTGAGCGGGGCTTCTCTAACAAACAATTTGAAGTAAGTAAATAATATTCACAAATTTATTTTATATATAACCATCAATTGTGTTGAGTTTCATTCATATATATGCATGTATTGACCCCCTTCTTTAAATTAGATCTGGCAGATGCGGGATGAACTCCTACCACATGACCGCATACGAGCAATCCAAGAGGAATTGGCGGGATTCTTTCTTGACCACGTCATACCTAAAGACGGAGAATACTATGCGGATTCGTGATTGGATCTTAGGTAGATGATGTTAGGGATTGTAAAAGATGTTATATTGTATATATGTTGTAGCATCGGATAGATATATGAAAACTTGTTATTCGACCAATAAACGAGAAAAGAGATGTCACTTCTCTCTATATATGTTTAGCATGACAATCTTGTGTAATTAATGGCTTCCTTCATTTGCTTATCAGCTAGTGCCAAGTTCTCTCTATATGTATAGTAGCTAGTGTCGACTAAATATGGAGAAACAGAGGTCACTTCTCTCTATTAGCTAGCTAACACAATATGAAAACCCTAAATTAAACCTCCAAAGCCCCTAAACACCCTTCCAAAAAAACAGCGCCTGACGCGTGGCGGCCTTTTGGTCCCAGTTGGTGTTACAAACCGGGACTAAACGTACTCCTGCCTGGGCGCCTCACAACGGCCACATGAAACCCCTTTGGTCCCGGTTCGTAAGCGAACCGGGACTAAACATTTTGGTTATTAGTCCCACTTATTTTGTCCCAGTTCCAGAACGGGGACTAAAGGACCTCTCGAACTGAGACTAGTTCCCTGTTTTCTACTAGTGAGCACATGATGTTATCACGGACTGCATTGAGCACCTCGCCACCAATATACATGAATCGAAGGATCGGATGCGGGACTTCACGACAAGACAAATGGACGAGCTCCGCACCTTGATGGTGAACCGCACATCATCCACGTCTACCTCAACTCACCGACGCACCGCAAGTCGACACTCCTCCGAGGACTCCTCCAGCAAAACCCCTCCTCCTCGAGCTTGACCACAACAACGTGACGTGCGTTGCCTATCTCAAGATTCAAGCAACCCATTCCACGATGAGCCTCAGGGTCGACATCAAGAGTGTGACCACCATCGCCAACAAGAGAAAGACGACTAAGAGGACGACCGCCTACGTCACCACTGTGAAGAAGACCGGCACTGTGAGGAGCAAGCACGAGAGGCACAACAGGCACTTCGTGACGCAAACTATGCCCTGTAAGAACACAACCATCTAGCTCGTGAGGAACAAGCAGCTCTACGTCGAGAACTCCTAGAACAAGAAGCTCACCAAGAGGAGCACCAAGAACGCCAACAACGGGTGCGACAACGATGTCCACAACACCCAAGGCCAGAGGAGCAACACGTTGATGAGCTTGCCCCAAGGCAGGAGAAATACCAACATGACAACAATGCACCTCCGCGTCAAGATGCATGACCTCATGCAAATCTCGTTGACCACATGGATGATCACACTCCAAGGCATGGCCAACGTCAACAAGACAACTATGCTCCTCCATGACATGGATATCGCAATAATAACAACAATGAAGAAAATCGCTTTTGCAAGCTCAAGTTCACCATGCCTAAGTTCTCCAAAAGCAACGACCCCGAAGACTACCTCTCTTGGGAACTCAAGGTCGACAAAATATTCTGGTTGCACAACTATGAAGAATACAAGAATATTGCCATGGCCTCCCTCGAGTTCCAAGATTACGTGCTCATTTGGTGGGAACAAGTGATTGTGCGACGAAGAGAAAGAGGTGATCCTCCCATCACAACTTGGGAACAAATGAAAGAACTCATGAGAGCGCGATTCGTCCCAACACACTATAATCGCGACCTCTTCAAGAAACTCCAACTACTCAAGCAAGGCACCAAGTCGGTGGAAGAGTACTATCAAGAGATGGAGATGGCCATGATAAGAGCACGGGTGAAGGAGGACGATGAGAAAACTATGGCACGTTTCTTGAATGGTCTCAATTACCAAGTCAAGAAAATTGCGGATTTCAAACCCTACTCCAACTTGCTCGAGCTAGTGCATCAAGCCACCAAGGCAGAACGTCAAGTTCAAGAAGACTACGAGTACTCCAAGACCTCCTACAAGACCTACAGTGCAACTACACAAGCTGCCCCAACTATGACTCCTTCTACAAGAACCGCCATGACAAAAGATGACAAGTCAAGCTACAAGGACAAGTCATCTTCGTCATCCCGCAACGCCTCTACAAGCAAAACAAGAGCGTCATCCTCTAAACCAACACCGGATGAATTCAATACAAGCTCCATCACGTGTTTCACGTGCCAAGGTCGAGGCCACAAGATGCATGAGTGTCCCACAGGGCAAACCATGATCCTACAAGATGAAGACTCCTATGACTCTATGAGTGAAGATGAGATGGAAGCTTTGGAACACGTGGCCATGCACCGACAAGTCAATGAGGATGAAGACTCTCAAGTCTTTTGTGACAACGATCCGAGCCCCGCTCTCATTGTCTCAAAGGTTTTGACTCTTCAACAACAACAAGATGAGGACTAAAGATGCCACATCTTCCACACCAAGGCCGATATACAAGGGAGATCCGTCAAGGTCATCATCGACGGAGGAAGTTGCCATAATTTGGCAAGTGAAAAACTTTCCTCCAAGTTGTACTTAACGAAGAAAAAGCATCCTCACCCCTACAAGGTCCAATGGCTAAGTGACTTTGGTACCATACAAGTCAACCATACCATGCAAGTTTCCTTCAAGATCGGAGCTTACGAAGACACTTTGGAGTGTGATGTGGTGCCCATGTCCATTTGCGACCTCCTGCTTGGGAGACCGTGGCAATTCGACCGCGGCACCATACACAATGGGCGTACAAATCAATATATCTTCAAGATGAAGGGCACCGAATATGTGCTTTAACCTATGTCTCCTACTCAAGTGATCGCTGACAAGCAAGCTTGGTCCCATCATGGAGAGAAAAGTGAGAGAGTTATCCACCTCAAAGAGAGCAAGCGCCACAAGCCAAACTTGAGTGACTCCACGATGAGGGACATTAGTGACCTAGTTCTATTTGCCACCAAAAGAGAGTTGATAGATGTGAGAGAGAGCCCATCGACTGTCCTTCACTACGTGATAGTGTGCAAGGATGATGTTACTCGGCCTAACCCTTCACAACATCTTCCTCTTGTGCTATCTCAATTGTTGTAGTAATTCCAAGATGTGTTCCCCGGCGAGCTACCTACGGGACTACCACCAAAACGAGGAATCGAACACCGCATCGACGTCATCCCCGGCTTGCCATTTCCCAACAAGGCTCCCTACTGCGTCAACCCCGACGAAACAAAGGAGATATACAAAGGCAAGTCCAAAAACACCTAGATAAAGGGCATGTTCGCGAGATTTTGAGTCCTTGTGCGGTTCCCTTGATCCTAGTGCCTAAACATGATGGTAGTATGCGCATGTGTTCCGATTGACGCCCATAAATGTCATCACCATTCGCTACCATCATCACATCCCACACTTAGATGACATGCTAGATGAACTTAGCGGCGACACTATATTTTCCAAGATAGAGTTGAAAAGTGGTTACTACCAAATTCGCATACAAGAGGGTGACGAGTGGAAAACTGCTTTCAAAACTAAATTTGGTCTCTATGAGTGGCTAGTGATGCCCATGGGCTTATCTGAAGCACCGAGTACGTTCATGCGCATGGTGCATCATGTGTTGTGCCCATACATTGGGTACTATGTTGTGGTCTACTTTGCTGACATCCATTTTTTTAGCAACTCTCTAGAACAACACGCCACACATGTTAGAAATGTTTTGCAAACTCTTCGGGAAGAAAAATTTTATGCTAACATAGACAAATGCATTTTTGATGTGGACAAAGTTGTTTTCCAAGGATTTGTGGTTTCCTCAAAGGGTGTCCATGTTGATGAGTCTAAGATTGAGGCAATTAAAAATTGGCCTACACCCACCAATTTGCAACAAGTGTGTAGCTTATTAGGTCTCGACGGTTTTTACCGTCGCTTTGTGATAGACTATAGCACTATTGATACTCCTCTACACGCTTTGAGCAAGAAAAATGCAACGTTTGTTTGGGGACCATCCCAAGACACCGCTTTCCATGAACTCATGAATTTGCTTACTCATGCACCTTTGCTTGCCTTGCCCAATTTTGACAAAACTTTTGAAGTGCATTGTGACACTAGTGGTAATGGCATAGGAGGTGTGCTTATGCAAGAAAAGTGCCCAATTGCGCGCTTTAGTGAGAAACTTTCCGGCGCCCAACTCAATTATCCTATCTATAACAAGGAATTTTAAGATTTAGTGAGAGTCTAACAAGCTTGGGAACATTACTTGCAACCGCCTGAATTTGTCATTCATACCGATCATGAAACCCTCAAGTACCTCAAGGGCCAAACTAAGTTGAACAAAGGACATGCTAAATTGAGTGAATTTATTGAGTCTTTTCCTTATGTTATCAAATAGATTCGGGGCAAAGAAAATGTTGTGGTGGATGCCCTTTCCCGCAAATGCATGCTCGTTACTCAACTTAAATTGAATGTTGTTGGCTTTGAGAACATAAAAGACTTGTATGAACATGATGATTCTTTTCTTATTCCTTATGCCAATTGCAAAGTGAAAACTAGTTGGGATGACTACTACCTGAAAGATGGATATCTTATGTGTGCTAACAAACTTTGCATTTGCAAGTGTTCTCTCCATTTGTTGCTTTTGCAAGAGGCTCGCGGTGGAGGACTAATTGGTCACTTAGGATGCGACAAGACGTATGCCACCGTCTCCGACAAGTTCTATTGGCCAAAGATGCTTCTTGATGTCGCATGCTTGACCAACTAATGCTCTACATGCCGCAAAGCTAAGTCAAAAGCTCAATCCCATGGTCTTTACAGGCCTCTTCCTATTATGTTCCAACCTTGGGAGGATATTAGCATGGATTTTGTACTTGGATTGACACAAACAAAAAATGGCCATGATTCCATGTTTGTTGTTGTGGATCATTCTTCCAAAATGGATCATTTCATTCCTTTTCACAAGATTGACGATGCTTCACATATTGCCAATATCTTTTTTAGGGAAATCTTATGCCTACACGGATTACCAAGGACCATTGTCTTAGATTGCGACGTCAAGTTCTTAAGGTACTTTTGGAAGACCCTATGTGCCAAGCTCGGCATCAAGTTACTCATCTCGTTGGCCTACCATCAACAAACCGATGGCCAAATGGAGGTGACGAATCGGACACTTGGAACTATCCTCCGTGTGCTGACCAAGAAGAAGATCAAGGAACAGGAAGATTGCCTCCCCATCACCGAGTACGCCTACAATCGCGCACGACATGTCACCACCAACAAGTCTCCCTTCGAGGTGATCTAAGCTTTAACCAATTATCCCCATTGGACATTCTTCTGCTACCATTACAAGAACGCGTCAACATGGATGCAAGCGAAAGGGCAAGCTACATCAAGAAAATGCATAAGATACAAGAAACATCATCGACCTTCAAGTGGAACTCACCACCGCCAAGCGCAACACCAACAAACATCCCATGGTGTTCGAACCCGGCGACCTTGTGTGGCTACGTCTCCATAAGGAACACTTTACAAATGAGTGCAAGTCCAAGCTACTACCTCGTGCCGACAGCCCATTCAAGGTCTTGGCGTGCTACAACAACAATGCCTACAAGATCGACATTCCGCACGACAAGTACAATGTGAGAGACACCTTCAACGTCGCGGACCTCTCCCCTTTCCATGGTGATGAAGATCTTGATCCGAGGTCAGATCCCTTGCAAGGGTGGGATATGATGTGAAGCATCCCATGAGCACCACCGTGGACCCATCATCAACACCAAGATCCAAGTGACCCCTTGAAGAGAGCCCGTGCACGTGCCATTACAAACGAGGTGACATCAATCCTTTATAATTCTCCCTTTGACGCTCTTGGAATGTGGATGCTACCTCAAGAAGAGACACTTTGTGTGCTTAGGTACCAATAAGGAGGAAGGGAGAAAGAGGGACATGAACTTCAAGGAGAAGGAGAAGCAACAGCCCAGGAATTAGGGGTACAACCGGTGCACCACCGGTCAACCATCGCGGCCCCGGTACAATCGGTCCACCACCGCCAGCAACAGCCACCACTTGGGCCACGATTCTTTTCTGGTGCGGTACAAGACCGGTACTTCCCCGGTTGTACCGGTTGATGTATCACGACTGGTACAACCATACCAACCTCCAGTAAAACCAGCCTGCCTACGCACAGAAATGGGCCCGAGGCCCATGTATCTCCCTCTCACTTACCCTTTCGAGACTAGCACTATATATACTCCATCCCCTCCTTGTTTTAGGGTTAGCTTTTGTTTTCTCTTAGATAGTTGATCTTAGCTCCTTGAAGTACCTCTCCCATGGAGATGCCTCTATAGGAGAAGATACCTAGTGGATGTCATGGTCCCTTATGAGGGAAGATCCTCCGGGATATCAAGGCCCCTCCTTCTGGAGTGGGTGATCACGTACCGCTACTTGAATCGTTGTTTGACTTGGGGATCTCGTTCGTCGTGTGCTTTCGTGAATCTAGTGGATGTGTAATCATTTTTACCCTTAGTGTTCTTTGTGTTCTTGAGATTTCCCCCCTCCAATTTGCGAAAGATCTACACCCACGGGCTTGCCCCGCATCTAATTTGTTCATCAAGAAATTCATCCAGTGGCACAGTATTATCATGCAAAGTATTATCATAAGCATCATGCATAGCAGAAGTGGCATCTTCAATTATTTGCGACATATTAGAATCAATAGCAGGTGGTGGTTTCACAAATTTACTCATAACGGAAGGTGAATCAAGTGTAGAGCTAGATGGCAATTCGTTACCTCCCCTCGTAGTAGAGGGATAGATCTTGGTTTTTGGGTCTTTCAGATTCTTCATAGTGATCAACAAATATAAATCCCAAGCGACTCAGGGAATCGAGCTATGCTCCCCGGCAATGGCGCCAGAAAAATGGTCTTGATAACCCACAAGTATAGGGGATCGCAACAGCTTTCCAAGGTAGAGTACTCAACCCAAATTTATTGATTAGACACAAGGGGAGCCAAAGAATATTCTCGAGTATTAGCAGCTGAGTTCTCAATTCCACCACACCTGAAAGACTTAATATTTGCAGCAAATTATTTAGTAGCAAAGTAGTATGGAAGTAGCGATAGCGATGGCAAAAGTGACAGTAGCATATTTGTGGTGATTGTAACAGTAGCAAAGGAAAAGTAACTTATCAAGGATCAATGTGCAAAAATCTCGTAGGCAATGGATCAGTGATGGATAATTATGTTGGATGGCATTCATCGTGCAACAGTTATAACATAGGGTGACACAAAAGTAGCTCCAACTCATCAATGTAATGTAGGCATGTATTCCATATATAGTCATACGTGCCTATGGAAAAGAGCTTGCATGACATCTTTTGTCCTACCCTCCCGTGGCAGAGGGGTCCTAATGGAAACAAAGGGATATTAAGTCCTCCTTTTAATAGAGAACCGGACCAAAGCATTAGCACTTAGTGAATACATGAACTCCTCAAACTACGGTAATTACAGTAAAGAATCCCAGTTATTGTCACCATGGGGGATGCGGATCATAACTCGTAATAGGTGTCTACAACTTGCAAGATAGGATCAAGAACACATATATATTCATTAAAACATAATATGTTCAGATCTGAAATCATGGCACTCGTGCCCTAGTGACAAGCATTAAGCATAGCAAAGTCATAGCAACATCAATCTCAGAACATAGTGGATACTAGGGATCAAACGCTAACAAAACGAACTCGATTACATGGTAAATATCATCCAACCCTTTACCGTCTGGCAAGACTATGATGGAATTACTCACGAACAGCGGAAAGCATCATGGAATTGGTGATGAAGGATGGTTGGTGATGACGATGGCATTGATTTCCCCTCTCTGGAGCCCAAAACGGACTCCAGATTAGGCCTCCCGAGGAAGAATAGGAGGTGGCGGCGAGATCGTATCGTGAAATGCGATGAACTCTTCTCTCTGATTTTTTTCTCCGCAAATGTGAATATATGGAGTTGGAATTGAGGTCGGTGGAGCTTTAGGGGGCCCACAAGCCTGCTAGGTGCGGCCAGGGGGTGGTCGGGCCCCCTGGCTTCTGGGCTGTGGGTGGCCCTGTTGGGGAACATCGCATGGGAAACAAAAAATTTCCTACGCACACGCAAACCTATCCATGGTGATGAGCATCTACGAGAGGGAGAGTGGATCTATATACCCTTGTAGATCGCTAAGCGGGAAGCGTTAAGAAACGCGGTTGGTGTAGTCGAACATCTTCGCGATCCAAATCGCCGAGCGTCCCGCGATCTCATCACGATCCGTCCCGCGATCCAATCACGATCCGTCCCGTGAAATCATCACGATCCGTCCCGCGATCTCATCATGATCCATCTCACGATCTTGATCACGATCTATCCCGCGAAATCATCACGATCCGTTCCGTGATCACATCACGAACCGTCTCGCGATCTCGATCACGGTCCTTCCGATCTAGCGCCGAACGGACGGCACCTCCGCGTTCAGCACACGTGCAGCTTGATGACGATCTCCACCGTCTTCATACAACAAGAGGAGGTGGAGAGGAGAGAGAGTTCACCGGCAGCGTGACGGCGCTCCAGTGATGGTGGTGGAGCAATTCTGGCAGGGCTTCGCCTAAGCGCTGCAGAAAACCGATCTAGAGGAGAAACTATGCACCGGTGGAACGGGTAGCACGTGGCCGGAAATTCTGTCCAAAAACCACCCAATCCACTAGTATATATAGGAGGAGAGGAGAGGAGAGGCAGAAAAGGCCTTTGGGTCGGCCGAAATAGGAGGTGGGAGCAATCCTACTTCACCTCCAATCCTAGTTGGAGTAGGATTGCCTCCTATTGGCTGATTTTCCACTTTTTGCTTTAGGACTTTCTCTCCTGCGCCATGGGCCTTTGTGGCTGTTTTCCCAGCCCACTAAGGGCTGGTTATTATTATCCCACAGCACATGGACCTCTTGGGGTCGAAATACCCCTCCCGGAGGTCCCCCGGTACACTACCGGCACTCCCGGTACACTACCGATACTCCCGGTACACTACCGATGAGCCCGAAACTTTTCCGGAAACCAAACTGGGACTTCCTATATATGAATCTTTACCTCCGGACCATTCCGGAGCTCCTCGTGATGTCTGGGATCTCATCTGGGACTCCGAACAACCTTCGGTCACCACCATCCATAACTCTACACTACCGAAACGTCACCGAACCTTAAGTGTGCAGACCCTGCGGGTTCGAGAACTATGTAGACATGACCGAGACACCTCTACAGTCAATAACCAATGGAGGGACTTGGACGTCCACATTGGTTCCCACATATTCTACGAAGATCTTTATCGGTCGAACCTCTATGTCAAGGATTCAGTTAATCCCGTATAACGTTCCCTTTGTTCTTCGGTATGTTACTTGCCCGAGATTCGATCGTCGGTATCTCCATACCTAGTTCAACCTCGTTACCGGAAAGTCTCTTTACTCGTTCCATAATACAAGATCCCGCAACTAACAATTAGTCACATTGCTTGCAAGGCTCATTGTGATGTTGTATTACCGAGTGGGCCCTGAGATACCTCTCCGTCACACGGAGTAACAAATCCCAGTCTCGATCCATGCCAACTCAACAGACACCATCGGAGATACCTGTAGAGCACCTTTATAGTCACCCAGTTACGTTGCGACGTTTGATACACACAAGGCACTCCTCCGATATCCATGAGTTGCATGATCTCATGGTCATAGGAACATATACTTGACATGCAGAAAACAGTAGCAATAAACTGACACGATCATATGCTATGTTTGTAGTTTGGGTCTTATCCAGCACATCATTCTCCTAATGATGTGATCCCGTTATCAAATGACATCTCATGTCCATGTCTAGGAAACCTTAACCATCCTTTGATCAACGAGCTAGTCCATTAGAGGCATACTAGGGACATGGTTTTGTCTATGTATCCACACATGCATTTAAGTCTCCGATCAATACAATTATAGCATGGATAATAAACGATTATCATGAACAAGGAAATATGATAATAACTAATTTATTATTGCCTCTAGGGCATATTTCCAACAGTCTCCCACTTGCACTAGAGTCAATAATCTAGTTCACATCACCATGTGATTCGCATTGTTATGAATCTAACACCCAATGAGTTTTGGGGCTCGATCATGCTTTGCATGTGAGAGAGGTCTTATAGTCAACGGGTCTGCGATATTCAGATCCGTGTGTACTTTGCAAATCTCTATGTCAAACCGTAAATACTGCTACCACACTCCACTTGGTACTATTTCCAAATGGCTGCTCCACTATACGTATCCAGATTGCTACTACTAGTCATCCGGATAGGTGTTAAAGCTTGCATCGACGTAACTCTTTACGACGAACTCTTTATCACCTCCACAATCAAGAAACATTTCCTTAGTCCTCTGGTTACTAAGGATAATTCCGACCGCTGTCCAGTGATCCACTCCTGGACCACTCTTGTACCCCTTGACAGACTCATGGCAAGGCACACATAGGTGCGGTACACAGCATGGCATAATATAGAGCCTATGGCTAAGGCATAGGGGACGACGTTCCTCCTTTCTCTTTCTTCTGCCATTGTCGAGCTTTGAGTCTCACTCAACTTCACACCTTACAAATCAGACGAGAACTATTTCTCTGGCCTATCCATTTTGAACTCTTTCAAAATCTTGTCAAGGTATACACTCATTGAAAGTCTCATCAAGCATCTTGATCTATCTCTATAGATTTTGATGCTCAACAATTAGGTAGCTTTATCCAGGTCTTCCTTTGAAAATCACTTTCCAAATGACCGTTTTATGCTTTCCAGAAACTCTACATTATTTCTGATCAACAATATGTCATCCACATATACTTATCAGAAATTCTATAGTGCTCCCACTCACTTTATTGCAAATACAAGTTTCTCGTAAACTTTGTATAAACATCAAAACTTTGAGCACCTCATCAAAGCGTATATTCCAACTCCGAGATGCTTGCTTCAGTCCATGGAAGGATCACCGAAGCTTGCACACCTTTTAGCATCCTTAGGCCTGACAAAACCTTCTGGTTGTATCACATACAACCTTTCCTCAAGTAAACCGTTAAGGAAACGATGTTTTGACATCCATCTGCCAGATTTCATAATTGGAAACACAGCAACTGCTAACATAATTCCAACAGACTTTAGCACCACTACGAGTGAGAAAGTCTCATCGTAGTCAACACCTTGAACTTGTCACAAACATCTTTGCAACAAGTCGAGCTTTACAAATAGTGACATTCACCATCAGTGTCTGTCTTCATTTTAAAGATCCATTTGTACTCAACGACCTGCCGTCCAACGAGCAAGTCTACCAAAGTCTACACTTGGTTTTCATACATGGATCCTATCTCGGATTTCATGGCCTCTAACCATTTGTCGGAATCCGGGCCCATCATCGCTTCTCCATAGCTCGTAGGTTCATCGTTGTCCAACAACATGATCTCCAAGACAGAGTTGTCGTACCACTTAGGAGCAGTACACATCCTTGTCGACCTACGAAGTTCGATAGTAACTTGATCCTGAAGCTTCATGATCATCATCATTAACTTCCTCTTCAACTAACGTAGGCTTCACAGAAACATCTTTCTGCGCTGCGCTACTCTCTGGTTGAACAAAGGTTCAACAACCTCATCAAGTTCTATCTTCCTCCCACTCAATTCTTTCGAGAGAAACATTTCCTCGAGAAAGGATCCTCTTAAGCAACAAACATTTTGCACTAGGATCTGAGATTGAAGGTTCACCCAACTGATCTTAGGGTATTCTATGAAGATGCAATTTGTCCGCCTTGGGTTTGACCTCATTAGGTGAAAACATTTTCCACACAAGTGTCACATCCCAAAATATTAAGAAATGACAGCTTAGGTTTCTATCAAACCATAATTCACATGGTGTCATCTCAACGGATTTAGATGGTGCCCTATTTAAAGTGAATGTAGTTGTCTCTAATGCATAACCCCAAAATTATAGTAGTAAAACGACAAGAGACATCATATTACGCACCATGTCCAATAGAGCATAACTATGATGTTCGGACACACCATCACACTATGGTGTTCCAGGTGGCGTTTAGTTGTGAAACAACTTTCACATTGTCTTAAGTTGTATGCCAAACTCATGACTCAGATATTCACCTCCACGATCATATCGCAGTCATTTTTATCTTCTTGTCACGATGATATTTAAACTTCACTCTGAATTTGCTTGAACCTTTCAAACGATTCAGACTTGTGTTTCATTAAGTAAATATACACTATATCTACTCAAATCATCAGTGAAGGTAAGAAAATAACGATATCCACTGCACGCTACAAGACTCACTAGATTGCATACATCAACATGTATCATTTCTAATGAATCACTTGCCCGCTCCATCCAACGGGGTCCTTTAGTCATCTTGCCCAAGAGGCATGGTTCGCATGTCTCAACCGATTCGAAATCGAATGAGTCCAAATATCCATCAGCATGGAGTTTCTACATGCGCTTTATACCAATATGACATTTAGCGGCAGTGCCACAAGTATGTGGTACTATCATTATTAACTTTGTGTCTTTTGACATCAATGTTATGAACATGTGTAATACTACGATCAAGATTTCAACAAACCATTCTCACTGGGTGCATGACCATTGAAGGTATTATTCATGTAAACAGAATAACCATTATTCTCTAACTTAAATGAATAACCGTATTGCAATAAACATGATCTAATCATGTTCATGCTCAACGCAAAACACCAGATAACATTTATTTAGGTTCGTCACTAATCCTGAAGGTAGAGAGAGCGTGCGATGTTGATCACATCAACCTTGGAAACACTTCCAACACATTTCGTCACCTCACCCTTAGCTAGTTCTCCGTTTATTCCGTAGCTTTTATTTCGAGTTACTAACATTTAGCAACCGAACCGGTATCCAATACCCAGGTGCTACTAAGAGTACTAGCAAGGTACACATCAATAACTCGTATATCAAATATACTTCTGTCGATGTTGCCAGCCTTCTTATCTACCAAGTATCTAGGGTTGTTCCGCTTCAGCGACCTCTCACCTCATAATAGAAGCACTTAGTCTCGGGTTTGAGTTCAACTTTGGTTTGCTTCACTGGAGTAGCAACTGACTTGCTATCCATGAAGTTTCCCTCCTTGCTCTTGCCCTTTTAGAAACTAGTGGTTTGATTAACCATCAACACTTGACGCTCCTTCTTGATTTCTACCTTCGCGGTGTCAAACATCGCGAACAGCTCAGGGATCAATACTTCTATCCCTGGTGTATTATAGTTCATCACTAAGTTCTAGTAGCTTTAGTGACAGTGACTTGGAGAACTATATCAATCACTATCTTATCTGGAAGATCAACTCCCACTTGATTCAAGCGATTGTAGTACCCAGACAATCTGAGTACATGCTCAACGATTGAGCTATTCTCCTTCATCTTACAGGCAAAGAATCTTGTTGGAGATCTCATATCTCGCAACACAGGCACGAGCCTGAGATCACAATCTCTGCTCCTAGAACATCTCATATGTTCCGTGACATTCAAAACGTTTCCGAGCCTCAATTCTAAGCCGTAATGCATGACGCACTAAACTATCAAGTAGTCATCGAAACGTGCCTGTCAGATGTTCACAACATCAATAGACGACGCTAGAGGGGGTGGCGCACCGAGCGGTGCATTAAGGACATAAGCCTTCTGTGCAGCAATGAGGACAATCCTCAGATCACGGACCCAGTCCGCAATATTGCTACCAACATCTTTCAACTCTATTTCTCTAGGAACATATAAAAATACAAGGGAGCTACAACGCGAGCTAGTAATCTACAACATAATTTGCAAAGACACTTTGACTATGTTCATGATAATGAGTTCAATTAATCATATTACTTAAGAACTCCCACTCAAATTGACATCCCTCAGGTCATTCGAGTGATACATGATCCAAATTCACCAACTCAAGTCCGATCATCACGTGAGTTAAGGTGGCTTCAATGGTGAACATCGTTATGTTGATCATATCCACTATATGACTCATGCTCGACCTTTCTGTCTCTTGTGTTCCGAGGCCATGTCTGTACATGCTAGGCTCGTCAAGTTTAACCCAAGTGTTCTGCGCGTGCAAATCTGGCTTGCACCCGTTGTATGTGAACGTAGAGTCTATCACACCCGATCATCACGTGGTGTCTCAACACGATGAACTTTCGCAACGGTGCACATTCGGGGAGAACACAATTTATCTTGAAATTAAGTGAGGGATCACCTTATAATGCTACCGTCGTCCTAAGCAAAACAAGGTGCATAAAAAGGATTAACATCACATGCAAATCATAAGTGACATGATATGGCCATGAACTTGTGCTTTTGATCTCCATCTAGAAAGCACCGGCATGATCTCCATCGTCACCGGCATGACACCATGATCTCCGTCAACGTGTCGCCATCGGGGTTGTCACGCCCTGCATGCTTCTACTACTAGTGCTACCGTAGCGATAAAGTAAAGCATTACATAGCGCTTAATGATTGACACGCAGGTCATACAATAATTAAAGACAACCCTATGGCTCCTGCCGGTTGCCGTACTCATCGACATGCAAGTCATGATAATCTATACATCACATGATCATCTCATACATCACATATATCACATCATGTAATTGGCCATATCATATCACAACATACATTGCAAAAACAAGTTAGACGTCCTCTAATTGTTGTTGCAAGTTTTACATGGCTGCTACGGGTATCTAGCAAGAACGATTCTCACCTACGCATAAACCACAACGGTGATACATAGATTGCTTTCAACCTTCTCAAGGACCGCCTTTGTCGGATCCGATCCAACTAAAGTGAGAGAAACTGTCACCCGCAAGCCATCTAAGCAACAAGTTGCATCGAGGGAACCGGTCTCTCGTAAGCGTACGAGTAATGTTGGTCCGGGCCACTTCATCTCACAATCCCGCTGAACCAAAATCCGACCAAGGGAGGAAGCAATCTAAGCATCAGCGCCCACAAACCTTTTGTGTTCTATTTGAGATCTCATCGAACCATTAACCTAGCTCATGATGCCACTGTTGGGGAACGTCGCATGGGAAACAAAAATTTTCCTACGCACACGCAAACCTATCCATGGTGATGAGCATCTATGAGAGGGAGAGTGGATCTACATACCCTTGAAGATCGCTAAGCGGGAAGCATTAAGAAACGCGGTTGGTGTAGTCGAACATCTTCGTGATCCAAATCGCCGAGCGTCCCGCGATCTCATCACGATCCGTCCCGCGATCCAATCACGATCCGTCCCGTGAACTCATCACGATCCGTCCTGCGATCTCATCACGATCTATCCCACGAACTCATCACGATCCGTTCCGTGATCACATCACGAACCGTCTCGCGATCTCGATCACGGTCCTTCCGATCTAGCGCCGAACGGACGGCACCTCCGCGTTCAGCACACGCGCAGCTTGATGACTATCTCCACCGTCTTGATCCAGCAAGAGGAGGTGGAGAGGAGAGAGAGTTCACCGGCAGCGTGACGGCGCTCCGGTGATGGTGGTGGAGCAATTCCGGCAGGGCTTCGCCTAAGCGCTGCAGAAAACCGATCTAGAGGAGAAACTATGCACCGGTGGAACGGGTAGCACGTGGCCGGAAATTCTGTCCAAAAACCACCCAATCCACTAGTATATATAGGAGGAGAGGAGAGGAGAGGCAGCCAAGGCCTTTGGGTCGGCCGAAATAGGAGGTGGGAGCAATCCTACTTCACCTCCAATCCTAGTTGGAGTAGGATTGCCTCCTATTGGCTGATTTTCCACTTTTTGCTTTAGGACTTTCTCTCCTGCGCCATGGGCCTTTGTGGCTGTTTTCCCAGCCCACTAAGGGCTGGTTATTATTATCCCACAGCACATGGACCTCTTGGGGTCGAAATACCCCTCCCGGAGGTCCCCCGGTACACTACCGGCACTCCCGGTACACTACCGATACTCCCGGTACACTACCGATGAGCCCGAAACTTTTCCGGAAACCAAACTGGGACTTCCTATATATGAATCTTTACCTCCGGACCATTCCGGAGATCCTCGTGATGTCCGGGATCTCATCTGGGACTCCGAACAACCTTCGGTCACCACCATCCATAACTCTACACTACCGAAACGTCACCGAACCTTAAGTGTGCAGACCCTGCGGGTTCGAGAACTATGTAGACATGACCGAGACACCTCTACAGTCAATAACCAATGGAGGGACCTGGACGTCCACATTGGTTCCCACATATTCTACGAAGATCTTTATCGGTCGAACCTCTATGTCAAGGATTCAGTTAATCCCGTATAACGTTCCCTTTGTTCTTCGGTATGTTACTTGCCCGAGATTCGATCGTCGGTATCTCCATACCTAGTTCAACCTCGTTACCGGCAAGTCTCTTTACTCGTTCCATAATACAAGATCCCGCAACTAACAATTAGTCACATTGCTTGCAAGGCTCATTGTGATGTTGTATTACCGAGTGGGCCCTGAGATACCTCTCCGTCACACGGAGTAACAAATCCCAGTCTCGATCCATGCCAACTCAACAGAAACCATCGGAGATACCTGTAGAGCACCTTTATAGTCACCCAGTTACGTTGCGACGTTTGATACACACAAGGCACTCCTCCGATATCCGTGAGTTGCATGATCTCATGGTCATAGGAACATATACTTGACATGCAGAAAACAGTAGCAATAAACTGACACGATCATATGCTATGTTTGTAGTTTGGGTCTTATCCAGCACATCATTCTCCTAATGATGTGATCCCGTTATCAAATGACATCTCATGTCCATGTCTAGGAAACCTTAACCATCCTTTGATCAACGAGCTAGTCCATTAGAGGCATACTAGGGACATGGTTTTGTCTATGTATCCACACATGCATTTAAGTCTCCGATCAATACAATTATAGCATGGATAATAAACGATTATCATGAACAAGGAAATATGATAATAACTAATTTATTATTGCCTCTAGGGCATATTTCCAACAGTCTCCCACTTGCACTAGAGTCAATAATCTAGTTCACATCACCATGTGATTCGCATTGTTATGAATCTAACACCCAATGAGTTTTGGGGCTCGATCATGCTTTGCATGTGAGAGAGGTCTTATAGTCAACGGGTCTGCGATATTCAGATCCGTGTGTACTTTGCAAATCTCTATGTCAAACCGTAAATACTGCTACCACACTCCACTTGGTACTATTTCCAAATGGCTGCTCCACTATACGTATCCAGATTGCTACTACTAGTCATCCGGATAGGTGTTAAAGCTTGCATCGACGTAACTCTTTACGACGAACTCTTTATCACCTCCACAATCAAGAAACATTTCCTTAGTCCTCTGGTTACTAAGGATAATTCCGACCGCTGTCCAGTGATCCACTCCTGGACCACTCTTGTACCCCTTGACAGACTCATGGCAAGGCACACATAGGTGCGGTACACAGCATGGCATAATATAGAGCCTATGGCTAAGGCATAGGGGACGACGTTCGTCCTTTCTCTTTCTTCTGCCATTGTCGAGCTTTGAGTCTCACTCAACTTCACACCTTACAAATCAGACGAGAACTATTTCTCTGGCTGATCCATTTTAAACTCTTTCAAAATCTTGTCAAGGTATACACTCATTGAAAGTCTCATCAAGCATCTTGATCTATCTCTATAGATTTTGATGCTCAACAATTAGGTAGCTTTATCCAGGTCTTCCTTTGAAAATCACTTTCCAAATGACCGTTTTATGCTTTCCAGAAACTCTACATTATTTCTGATCAACAATATGTCATCCACATATACTTATCAGAAATTCTATAGTGCTCCCACTCACTTTATTGCAAATACAAGTTTCTCGTAAACTTTGTATAAACATCAAAACTTTGATCACCTCATCAAAGCGTATATTCCAACTCCGAGATGCTTGCTTCAGTCCATGGAAGGATCACCGAGGCTTGCACACCTTTTAGCATCCTTAGGCCTGACAAAACCTTCTGGTTGTATCACATACAACCTTTCCTCAAGTAAACCTTATGGCGCGTGTCGCAGAAGTGCATGGGGTCGATCCGTGGCGCCGTGATTCTAGAGTCACTTGCCGGCGAATCCAGGTTATGTTCGGCCATGGCGGATGTGGGCACATCGACCGGGTTGGGCGTTCTAGACAGCCCGAGGGTAGAGGCCACATTAGAGGTGGGGCCCGATGCTCCTGGCATCAAGGCGTCGGGATCTATGGGCTCCTCCATGAGAGTTGACGGATCCATCAAAACAAGCTCTCCTCGTGAATCAGTGATGAACTCTAGGGTTCCGAATCTGATTTCATGATCGGGGAAGAAACTTTCGATCTGGCCAAGATGGTTAGACAGATTAGCACGCGACAAGATGTTGCCGCCTATAGAGATCTAACCAGGGACGGAGACATCCTTGCTATAGATTTCATTGCGTATGATAAGGTGAGCCATTGACTCCTTTGGTGATCACAATGGAACTCTCAATGAAAGCACCAATGCCGGTGTCAATACCAGCGGATCTCGGGTAGGGGGTCCCGAGTTGTGAGTCTAGGATCGATGGTAATGGGGAACGAAGTAGATGATGTCTACCCAAGTTTGGGCCCTCCTATGGAGGTAAAACCCTATGTCTTGATCGATTATATTGATGTGTATGAAGGTTGTGGAGGTGATCTACCTCGAGATCAGATAGCTAAACCATAGATGAGTTTCTCTGCCTTACAATCTAAAACCATTTGGCTTATATAGACGCTAGGGGTCCCTAAAGTTACATATAGTCGGTTGTCCCATGAAGGGGAAAACATGCCTATTCTACTATCTTGAACTTGACAGACATGCCATGGCTCCTGAGGTCTCCTCGCTAGTGACGGGGCCTCCGATCAGTCCAATCCTCAGCATGCAGCCCAAGAGTCCAGCCCATAAGAAATAGGCCGACAGTCCATGGACCCCTTAATCCCGGAATCCCTCACCTCCCTCATCCAGGCTGAGAAGGCGCTGGAGGATCAGCGAAGCCTAAGCCTCAAGTTCATGGTTGAAGTGGACGAGGCCTTTCAGCATGAGTGTTCTTCCCTCTTTGAATCTCTTGGGCCGTATGTGTTGCCTTGTTTTTCTGACTCCCATCTTCTTCTTAGACCGGTTCCCGGCAACCCAGCGCCGTGCTGAGTGGGCCATGGAGGAGTCTCGGGAGCATGGGTAGGAGGTTGGTGCGGGTGCAGGCTGGAGTCTGCCAGAGATTTCACTAGCTGTCAAGAACTGGTCAATCTTCCTGCAGCGCTGCATGGACCGGCTCCATGCGGCCATCCTGGGGGTTATTTTGGCCCTCTGGCTGGGTCACGAGATCCTTGCCGCCTGCGTGGCACTGTGGCTTGAGCACGCGGTGGCACGGATCGACACCTAGTAGGCCTTGACGGCCTGGTCTGGGGCACAGATGGCCCTCCGGTTCGCCCTATTGTGGTATCCCAGCATCAACCTGGGCCAGCTGGTCATGATGCACTAAGTCCCTAAGGAGGAGTGGGTTGCTCGCGAGTGCTCCCTTGTCCGTCGGGCCAATGTGTTGGCCTCCTATGTTGACCCAGACGAGTTCCTGCCGGTGCTTGGTGAGGACGGCGACCCGGTCGTGAAGGACTCCTTCAACATTCTCAAGGGACCTGGCAACACAGAGATGGCCTACGAGATCATTGACTCCAGCACCGAGAGAAACACCGAGGGTACAGTGGCTACGGAGGTGGACCCAAAGATGACTACCATCCCTGGGCAGTATGTCGAGCCGTCTGGCTGCGCGCTTGAATTCTAGACGGCCATGTTTTTATCATGTCTTTTCTTTTCTTGTTAGCTTTGTTGGGACGCATTTCCACCCACTAGGGTGTATTGTAAAGAATCTGTCGGCCTTTGACCTTTTAAATCTGCTTATGAAATGAACAACGTTTGTGTGCCGGCTCATCCTTCGCTTTTTTTTCTTTTCGGCCGTTATTTTTTGTGCAAGTCTCTTTCCGGCTTCTGCCTTGCCTGCCGGCCATCCCGGGACCCGGCTGGGGTAGGGACAAGGCATCATCCTTGGAAAAATGCGCAAACCGAAGGACCGTCCGGCTCAAGCTAGGGTGAGCCGCTAGAGGTAAGTTGCAAGATGAAAAATACGGTTGGTCCTAAACAAACACTGCTCTTTGATCAGTGTTTCGTGTGGTGAACTCTTCCTATCCCAGTGCCCCGCCAGCTGGATAGCCGGGAGCCAGTCTGTGGCCGGGGGGATGGGGAGGAGTTTTTCCTACCCACATTACTTGTCCTTCTTGGAGAGGAAAGAACTTAGGTCGGCCGGCAAGCCCCCGAGCCGGAGGAGCTGAACCTAGGCGCTTGCTATGAGAGACGGTGTGCTTTTAATGGGGTCGAAAGGGCATGCCCCAAGTGCTGGCTTGGGAAGCCCGTTGCATTCATTGTGTACCTAAAGGGTGTCAGGATATACATACATATACTGGTCCTTCTTAGCTATAAAACGGATGGAGGAGCATCGCATTCCACGGATGCTCCGTCTCCTCGCCTGAGGCATCTCTCTTGCGCTTCTACGGCTTCTGGGAGTCTATTAGATAGTACACGTTGTTGTGCAGCGCCTTGCTGACAATGGACGAGACCTCCCATAGGGAGGATCGCTGGATTTGTCTGAGCACTAGGTCCCCCTCGCTGAAGGAGAGGGGCCGGACCCGTTTACTGTGTAAGTGTCGAAGCTTTTGCTGGTAGATGGCCGATCGGCTTAGGGCTAGCTCAGGCTTCCTCGAGGAGGTCGACGCCGTCTTCCCATGCCTCCTTTGCATCTATCTCCATGTACAGGGTGATGCGAGACGAGTCAAAATCGATGTCCGTTGGGATCACCGCCTCGGACCCGTACAGGAGGAAGAAGGGTCTAAAGCCAATTGAGCAGATGGGTGTGGTTCTGACGCTCCATAAGACGGTCGACAGCTCTTCGATCCAGTAGCCGGCTAATCGAACGAGCGGTGCCATGAGCCGAGGCTTGATGCCGGACAATATTTAGTCATTTTCTCTTTTTGCTTAGTCATTCGACCGTGAGTGGGGAAGCGATGCCAGTTCTAGTCAGATGCCTTGTTCGGCACAGAAGCATGCCAGCGCACCCTTGGTGAAATTGGTGTCATTGTCGGTGATGATGTTTTGTGGAACACCGTAGCAGGCCGTGATGTCTTCGATGAACTAGACGGCCATGGGGCCATCCAACATCTTGATGGGTCTGGCATCGATCCACTTGTTGAACTTGTCGACAGCTACCAACAGGTGCCTCATGCCGCCTCAAGGGGTCTTGAATTTCCCCACCATGTCGATCCCCCACATGGCAAAGGGCCATGACAGGGGGGTGGTCTTGAGTGCCATAGCCGGTAGGTGGCTTGGCACGCGGAAGCGTTGGCACCCCTTGCACCTATCGTCGAGCTTCGTGGCCTCTTCCAAGGCAGTCGGCCAATAGAAACTATGACAGAATGCCTTGGCCACCAGGGTCCTCGAGGCGGCGTGATGCCCACACTCGCCTTTGTGGATATCTCGGAGGATCTCATGGCCCCTCTCGGACTCGACGCAACACTGGTACATACCAGTTGTGTTGTGGTGGACCAGCTCGCGATCAATGATGTTGTAGGCGGGAGCTGGGCGCTGGATCTCAAGAGCCCTGTCTTTGTAGGACGGGAGCTTGCCGCGCAAGAGGAAAGACAAGATTTGCTGGGCCCATGAGGGTGCTGAGACGGGGGCCAGCTCCGGCTCAAGATGGAGACCTTGGGCAACCGGAGTCTCCGGGTTCGTCCCTGCAGCCCCCGGGTCCAGCTCGCCAGCCCCCGGGTCCTGGGAGGTAAAGGGAGCGTCGACCTCCATCATAACGGCCGCGGGATTGGAGCTGGCAGAGATTGGAATGACAGCGGTTGGAGCCGGCGCGGCAGGTCGAGCCGGCGAAGCCCCTAGGCCCGTTGAGGAGCCGGCAGGATCCGCAGGCACGAAGATGGATTCTGACTTGGTAGAGGGTTTGATTGATGTCTTGCGTAGTTTTTCAAGGGAGAAGAAAGCCAGAATGGCCTGGCGGGAGGAGCCAACTTTTGCCAAGGCATCCGCCGCCTGGTTGTCCACTCGAGGGACGTGATGGAACTCGTAGCCCTCGAAGGAACCGGTGAGCTGTTGGACAAGGAAACGGTAGCTGGCCATGTTGGCGTCCCTGACGTCCCATTCGCCAGAGACCTGCTACACATGAGGTCGAAGTCGCCAAAGCACAAGATGCGTCAGATCCCAATCTCCTTGGCAAGCATCACGAAGTGGACTAGTGCCTCACACTCGGCCACGTTGCTAGAGGCGACAAAGTGGATTTGGAGCGCGTAATTGAGTTGGTCTCCTTTCGGGGACAACAAGACGATGTCGGCTCCAAGGCCGGTTCGCATCTTCGAGCGATCGAAGTGCATGCGCCAATGCGTACAGTCCGGAGGAGGTAGCATGAACTTGGTCTCAGCCCAGTCGACGAGGAAATCGGCCATCGTTTGTGACATGATGGCGGTGCACAACTCATATCGGACCTCGTAGTTGGCGAGGGTGATTGCCCATTTGGTGATCTGGACGGTGGCGTCCTGGCCGCTCATGACCTCGTCGAGCGGCGCCGTGCTCACCATGGTGATGGTGTGCTCTTGTAAATACTGCTTGATTTTCTGGGTGGCAAAGTATATGTCGTAGCACATCTTTTGTTAGTGGGGTAGTTTCGCTTGGAGGTGGAGAGGACCTCGCAAAGTATATGTCGTAGCACATCTTTTCACTACCAGGACGATGCTGACAACGCGCATGGTCAACTCTATGAATGAGAGAAGGGGCTCCTTCTCTACCAGCGCGGCCAGGACGAGCGCGCTGGTGAGGGATCATTTGAGGTCGCGGAATGCGTCGTCCACCTGGTTGGTCCACTCGAATTTGGCCGGCTTCTTCATGGAGTCATGGCCCGGCTTGAACAGGGTCGTCTACCGCATGAGCTGGTAGAGGGGCAGGGCCTTCTCTCCCAGCCGGCTGATGAACTGGCTGAGTGAGGCGAGGTAGCCAGTTAATTTCTGAATGTCGCGAAGACGGGATGGCTTGGGCATACATTCGATCGCTTTGATCTTCCCTGGGTTAGCTTCAATGCCGTGAGCGGACACGAAGAAACCCAGGAGTTGGCCAACTAGCATGGTGACACACTTCTCTGGGTTGAGCCGTACCTTGTACTCATGCAGGTTGGCGAAGGTCTCCCGAAGGTCGTCGAGGAGGTTGAAATGCTTCTTGGTTTTGATGACGATGTTGTCCACATAGACGTGGACATTCCTACCAATCTACGACAGGAGGCACTTCTCCATGCATCGCTGAAAGTTCACGCCCGCATTTTTCAAACCGAAGGACATCATGATGTAGCAATAGGCCCCAAAGGGGGTGATGAAGGAGCTCTTCAGCCGATTGGCTAGGTCCAGCTTGATCTGGTGGTAGCCTGAATAGGCGTCCAGAAAGGACAACATGTCGCAGCCGGCCGTGGAGTTTATTACTTGATCGATCAGAGCAGGGCAAACGGGTCCTTGGGACATGCCTTGTTTAGGCTAGTGTAGTCAATACACATGCGCCAAGTCTTGTTTTTCTTCAGCACTAGGACTAGGTTGGCCAGCCGGTCCGGGTGGAACACTTCCACAATCAAGTCGGCTGCGAGCAGCCGGGCTATCTATTCTCCTATAATGTGCCACTTCTCCTTGGAGAAACGGCGTAGGGGTACTTCCTCAGAACACCCGACATGCCTTTGGGAGACCATGCAAAGATATCCCAATTCTCACGCAGGAAGTCGACGAGCCCGCCTTCCAATTTGCTGTTGTGGTTGGCGCCAATGGTGGCGCACTACTTGGGGTTAGCCGAGTCGAGCGGCACTTGCTCAGTTTCCTCGGATGGCTGGAAAGACGCCTCGTCGGCCGTCCAGGACGGGGGAGCCGACACAGATAGCTGCTCAGCGGTGTAAGCCACGAGCCGGTCGAGTTATCGCCTCTCCTCCATGATCACCAAAGCCTCGACCAGCCAGCTGTCGTCACATGCTCATGCTATCGATATCTTGTAGTTGTCGTCGACGGTGATGATGCCCTTCAGGCCCGGCGTCTTGGGCTTGAGGTAGGCGTAGTCGAACACTACCATAAACTTGACGAGTGCCGGCCGGCCCAATAGTGCGTGGTAGGGGCTGTCCAACTCCACCACCTCGAACCATATTGGCAGAAGTGGAACTTGTCACCGAAGAGAACGTCTAGCTGGATCTTGCCAATGGCAGAGCAGGACTGCCCGGGCACGATGCCGTGGAAGACCATCTGGCTCGTCTGTAGGTCCTTCTCCCTGAGCCCCAGCTTGAGTAGGGTATCATGATAGAGGATGTTGATGCTACTGCCTCCGTTGACCAGCACCCACGAGAATCGGCAGATGAGCCTCTTGAAGGTGATGGTGGGATCGAGGACGAGTGTGTAGCTACCCGGGTTTGGCATCATAGCCGGGTGGTCTGCCGGGCTCCAGGTGACAGGCTTCTCGGACCAGTGCATGAACCGGGGGGTCGAGGGTACGCTATTGTTCACCTTGCGCTGGAACCGGTGCTGGGCGTGCTTGTCCGTCTCCTCGCTGGTGAAGACGACGTAGGTCCCGTCCTAGTCGGGGAATTGGTCATGCAGGAGGCTGTCGCGCAGGGCCGGAGCCGGTGCTGGGGCCGGCGCCAGTGCTGGGGCCGGCGCCGGGGCCGGAGTCAGCACTCGGGGTGGCGGCGGTGGAGTGTTTGGAAGGCCCTCGCCCCGGGCCAACCGCTACGAGAAGCTGCCCTGCCAGAGCGTGTGTGTGGCCGGCTTGGCCTAGGAGTGCGTTTTGCAGGGTGTGTCGAGCATCTGCTCGAAGGTGAGCTTGGGCTGCCAGGTGGCCTTGCCGGTCCGCTGACATAGGCTGGACGACTGTGCAGCTGGTTGCTCCTCTTTAATGGTGGCGACCTGCCGGCTCCTATACTGGGAATCCGGCAGGTCGGTTTTACGCTTGTTGTTCTGCTACTGCCGGTTGTCGGCAGCTGGCCATGCTGCATCCGATGACGGGATCACCTTGCCAGATGTGCCGATCTTGATCCGCGTCGCGTAGTCAGAAGTGGCATACTTGTCTGCCTTGTCCATGAGGTCCGCTAGCGTTGACGGCTCAGAGCACAGGAGCTTTTCCTTGAGGTGTGTGCCATCACGGCAGCCCTCGATGAAATACTGGATGGCCTGCACCTCGTGCACCCCCTCGCGGGAGTTGTGGAGCTTGGTCCATCGGGTGAGGTAGTCGCAAAGATCCTCTTCCGGGCCCTGAACGTACATGGCTAGTTCGCGGGGGCGGCCGGGCCGTCTGTAGGTGCCGATGAAGTTACGGACGAATGCCTCTTTGAAGTCCGTCCGGGTGTTGATGCTGCTGGCCGAAAGGCTGTTAAGGCAGGTCCCGGCCATGCTTATCAACATCAGGGGGGTCATGCATGGCTACGTACTTGTTTCCCTTGGCAATGCCGACTGCGGTGGTGTAGTTGTTCAGCCAGTCCTCCCGCTTGGCAGCGCCGTTGTACTTCGGGGTGTCGAGGGGAAGTGTGAAGCCGGTTGGGAATGGCTCATTGGGGATCCGGGGACCAAAACACGCCGGGGCGATCGAGCCCTCCTCTTCCAGGAGGGCCGACTGTGCCAGCCGGTCGATGCGGGTCCAGGAATCGTTCTCGCTTTGGGGGACGCATGAGCCAAGGTGAGCCGCGAGCTCTGGGCGAACCAATGGGGCAGGCGAGTGTGTGCACTCCCACCATGGGTTGGGGACGCCTCGCATCCCACCACTCCAGGTGCCATGAAGGACGCCATGGAGGTGTCGTCCCAGCCTACTCCTATGGAGGCAGACACCAGGGGCAAGGGAGACTCGGCCACTGAAGACCGGGGGGCAACACACCATCTGGACACCGAGGAGGGCGGACAAGCAGGCGCTCAATCCCCTCCGAGAACATCTCCAGAGCGCACTATGCCTCTGAAGGCACTGGTCCAATCCCCGGTGCGTGATCGGGAAATCCGATCATCCCCGGCACCACCGACCAACAGATGGTCGGTCATGGAGGAGGCTCTATCGTGCGCCTACATCCCTGAGGATCACCGCACCCTTATAGGTGTGGTACTACAAAGCATCCATTCTATTGACAACGGACTGAAGGAGGCCTTCAAAGGTCTCCTTGCGGGTTTTCAAGTAAGTCACCGATGTGTTTATTCTGCAAAGATTTTTATTTATTCGCATTGTATACATGGCAGCCCCTGAGCCCTAGGTGAGGTGAAAAAGCTCACCTAGGGTTCACATCTGAATCCGATACCGCCCTGGAAGCACTTTAAGTGTCCAGCATGTTAGAATAAACCGACATATCATCGGATTGTCTATAGTTTGGGAATTGAGAGCCAATGTAATGTATTAATTATGTGTGTAATGCAGGCTTAATCATCGGCGGTGGCCATAAATGGTGTCGAGCTGGATGAGCTAAATCGGAAGATGAAGCGCTCCAAAGACGAGGCTGAGGCTCTTAACCGAAGGCTCGACGAGGCTCAAGGTATGTCAAAACAGAATGCGAATGCCTTCATCTGAGTTTTATCATCCGAATACTATCAATGCACCCTATTCACACTGTAGAATGCACGCGCAGCCTCGGCAAAGGAGTTGGAGAGGCTCAAGGTCGAGCTCCAGCGCGAAAAGGACGAGACGGCTGCCGAGAGGGCAGCTGCTAAGGAAACGGCTATCGCCCTTTCCTCCATGCGGGCCACTAGTGGCAAGCATGAAGCTTGCGTGGCAGAGGTCTAGCAGGAGCTCAAGGATGCCAGCAAAAGATGTGAGGCGTTGGAGCAGAAGAATAAGGTGAGCTCGGCCAAACTGTCCACCATGAAAACCGAACTCCATAAGGAGCGAATGGAAAGACGGTTCTACGAGGAGCAAGTGCGCCAAGCCAAGGAAATAGCAGATGGTAAGCCATACTCACTAAAGTGCATACTCGGGGATAGCAGATTCGAATTGCTTACCCAGGTGTGGCAATCCTCAGGCGCATCCACCAATCTCCAGAAGAGCATGGCAGATGCCAATCAACTATTCACCTCGCGTGGAGAGGAAGATGAAGCTCGGATGTTCTGGGCACAGTTTGGACCCCCCCCCCTCGAGCGTCCTCCTCTTCTAGTGGAGCAGCTGAAATAGCTGATGGAGCTGCACGAGACGATGGCACCCACCATGAAGGACCACTGCATCCGCTTACGGCTCGGCGAGCCGCTGCCAGGCAGCTACTTCGTCCTGGTGTGGAGGTTGATCGCTGCTTCGCCCCGCCTCGACACTGGCAAGCGCTCCTCCTACATCGGAGGAGTCTGGATAGCCCTTGCCAAGGCAAAAGTGCACTGGCCGGGGCTAAATCCGATGAAGGTCGCCACCGACCCGCCGCCACCCGGGAAGGAGCATCGACGCCCTAAGCTATACTTTGATGGACTGATAGAGAGTGCTCGGGTAACAGTGTCGTAGCGTTCGGGTGATATAATGTTTGAATGAGCTTGTAACGTGTCCGAGGAATTGCGTTAACTTTTAATGATATTGGTATTTGCTCTTATATGGTTTTGCATTCCTTTATAACTCCTATGTGGCTGTTTAATACTAAAATATGCGAGTCATCGGCTTCAGCTTCCACGTAGATAGTACATGGGGTGTCTATGCCAATGCACTATGTCCCTTAGTAGTATTATTGGAACCCGAAGGTTGTAGAGTGTAGCAGACTAGGCAATCAGACTATAGTGCTTTATTTCTTTCACTTAGCCTTAGGGGTACGAAAAGGACTACAGGAAGCATACGATTAGCCACCGAAGTGTTGTGATGTTCGGACGAACCGTGGCCGAAGCCGACATCACAATGTCTGCACAAAGGGCAAGTTCCTCGTATAACACGGAATAACCGCTTACGAGGATTGAAGTATAAAACTTCTAGCTCGGGGTTCATAGATTGGATTGCGCATACTATGACAGTCCGTTTTCGGCTTTCTCCCCTGAGGTGCCTAACCAGACTATCTAGAAGCACAATCGCACGGGTGCTCCCTTTGCCCTTTTATCCGAACAAGCGAAATGTAAAGGGGCAATCACAGGAGCCGAGCAACCCAACTTATTGACCAAAGACATAGTTCGGAACCGATGCATATAAAGCGAACACCAAGACACCGAACACATGATAGATAAGGCGATTTGTGTTTGAACTCGAGGCCCCGGTCTATTAGCCAGTTAGCTCGCGTCATACCGAACAGGTTCATAAGAAGAGGGAGAAAGGAAAAAATATGCGCCGAAAATAGGACAAATGAGGCAAACTTGCGCCACGCAATTTTGCATTTTCTAAACAAGTCTTATAACTCATATTGCCGAAGCAACTGTTTATAGGAATAAAATAAGAAATAAAATCATACATGAGTTGTTGTACCAGGGGTCGTCAATTGGTAACATGATGTCCTTGATATGCCCCTTGCTAGTCGACTCCTGCTCTTAGATGCACCTTGATGGGTGTTAGTGTTCGGCGGGCGGATTTTGCTAACAAAATCTTGAGAGGCCGCCGAATTGTAGGTGAGCTTTACACCGTAGACAGGCTCTTTTAGGAGAACGGGCGTTTTGTCCGAAGACGTGTTGATGGTAGTAGGTCTGGCTACATGAACACCCATCTTTATTTCCCCACTGCTTCCCATGGAATCTTAAGTGCGAAGTTGTGCCTCCTAGGCACATACTTTGTTGGTCTTGAGGTTGTGCGGTGGGGGGCGATTCCCTATAGAGGGGAGGAGGAAGGATCTGATTTTTCGGTCTGAAGCTGAACACGCTTACTAGACTTAGGTGCCTTTATGGTGGATGTCGGAACTTGTCGATCTTCATTGTAACTAAATTCGGCCGCTATGGCTAGTGCATGTTCCTCGGCTCTATGGGAGCGCTCAGTATTGCCGTTGATACTAATGACCCCCTTGGGGCCCGACATCTTGAGCTTGACGTATAGGTAGTGTGGGACCGCGTTGAAACAAGGGAACGCTGTCTGACCAAGCAGCGTGTGATAGCCGCTACGGAAGGGCGCAATGTCGAAGATCAAGTCTTCGCTACAAAAGTTATCGAGCGAGCCAAACACAACTTCCAGAGTTATGGAACCCATACATCGGGCCTCAATGCCTGGGAAACTCGTTTGAGGGTAGTGCTACTAGGTTTGATCCTTGACGGATCTATGCCCATCTTTTTCACCATGTATGAATAAATCAGGTTGAGGCTACTTCCTTTGACCATTAAGACTTTTGTGGGGTGATACCCATCTATCATGGGGTCTAGGACGAGGGCCGCCGAACCCCCATGACGGATACTAGTTGGGTGATTGCGCCTATCAAAGGTGATCGGGTATGTCGACCATGGGTTGTACTTTGGGGCTACGGGTTCCACAATGTAGACCTCTCGAAGGGTGCGCTTCCTCTCCTTCTTGGGTATATGGGTGGCATATATCATGTTAACCATTTTGAATTATGGAGGGAATTTCTTCTTTCCGCCACCAATTGGACCCCGAGGCTCATCCTCGTCCTCGCTGCGAGAGCTTTTGCCTTGGTCTTCGGCTGGTATTTTGCTGGCCTGTTTGAACACCCAGCAGTTGCAATGTGTGTGGTTGGCGGGATTTTCCGAAGTCCCATGGATTTGGCAAGGCCTTTCCATGATTTTCTCGAGCTGAGTGGATCCGTCACGATTTCCTTTAGGAGGCTTCTTCCGCTGCCCAGGTCAGGAGTTGGAGAATCCGGCGTTTACAGTTGTATCATCGGCATCGCTATTATTGTGTCGGTGCTTATTCTTATTGCACTTTGGCTTTTAATTGCCGTCCTGGGGTTCAGTTGCGGCGGGATCTTCCGAATTGTGGCTGCATCTAGCCAGCCAATGGTCTTTGCCCGCGCAGAAGCGGGTCAATGAGGGATGTAAGGGCAGACATAGTCCAAGGTTTGTCCTGGCCTAGCTGGCGGGCCAGCCATTCCTCCCAAATATTGAGCCGGAAGGAGGCTATGGCCTCAGTATTCAGATAGTCGATGATTTGGTTCTTCTTAGTCAAGAACTGATTCCAGAATTGCCAAGCAGACTCGCCTGGCTTCTGGACGACGTTGCTGAGATCGGAAGAGTCCGACAAGAGGACATAGGTTCCTTGGAAATTAGAGCGGAACACGTCTTCCAGGTCTTCCCAGCATCCAATATAGTTTTCAGGGAGGCTGTTTAGCTAGTGCCGAGCTGGCCCTTTAAACTGAAGAGGCAAGTATTTGATGGCATGGAGATCTTCTCCTCGCGCTATGTGGATTTGGAGGAGGAAGTCCTCAACCCATACAGTTGGGTCAGTGGTCCCATCATATTGTTCTATATTCATGGGTTTAAACCCCTCGAGGAACTGATGCCGCATAACCTCATCTATGAAGCATAGTGGGTGAGCGGCGCCTATGACCCATGCTATGTTGAGCCTGTATTTGGTTGGTTGCGTTCCCGGACTCAGTTGTTTTGGTCGAACCAATGTCTGTATCCGCTGCGCCTATCGGGCGATTACTCTCTTGATCCATAGATGGATCTTGTGCGGCCTGCTCTGTGATCCAGGTCATCTCCTAGGTCAAACTTGTCACTAGGCTCTAATGGCTCCTTACCCCGTCTTCGGGGAACTGCCGGTATGTAACCGGTGTCATCAGCCGTCCTATCCCGACCATGAGGGGGCGGTCCGGCTTGTCGTACGGAGTATGGTTTGGAGACGGAGTATCAGTAAAGTTCATCATCGAATTGCGGCACCAGCCTTCTCTGAGGGTAACTTTTGGGCTGGTTTGACAGACCGATGATGTATACTTCCTCGGCTGAGAGGACCTTCGTCCATCGATCATTGAGGTAGGCCTATTTGGCTTTGAGTTTCCCTTATTTGGCCTTTAGGCTGCGAGTCGTTGATATGAGCCGCTGCCTGATTTCTTCCTGATGTTCAAGGTTATCAGGGATGTACAAGTCATTGGCCTCTAGTATATCTTCCTCCTCGACAGGGGGAAGGTAATCATCGCCTTCGGAGTCATTGCCGTTATCGGGATTGTTTTGGTCCTCAGGCCGTTCCGGACCCTCAGATGGGTGCTCGGGGATATCAGGATTGGAATGATCGGCGGGGGTATTACCGTCCTTGTTGCTGGTAATATCATTTCTTCCCTTTTTGCTTTTGGACCACTTATGCGATTTTCGGCGCCTTGATGGCGCATCGCCCTATTTGTCGCCGTCGTTGTGAGGCGTGTTGTCGCCATTGTTGGCAGGAGTATCCACCATGTAGACATCATTTGTGGAAGTGGCGGTCCAACTCCCAGTGTTAACGGGGGTGGGAGCACAGTCCTCTTCATCCATGTATTTTGCCTCCTAAGAGGCATAGTCCAGCACATCGATTAAATCTTCGATGGTGCCTATCGTGGGTGGTGGGTGTGTCGAAAAATTTGGCCTTGCTCGCAGCATAACCGAACCGAGCGTAGATCGGGGTTGGATCATTGGTGATCCTCATCAACGAGAATCGCTCCAGGGCCTCGTCTAACTGAGGGCCCGATTGGATCCAACTATTCGGAACTCATGGAGTTAACCTCCATGACGTCCACACATGGGGAGTGTTCGGAAAGAACACGTGTCCAGTCATCTGGCTTAATGGCCGAATCGGGATAAGAAATCGGCTCGTCACCATGGCTGACCCCATCGGCATGTCCAAATGTCAGGACCCCGATCCTAAGCCATAAGAATCCATCATGTAACACATCACCTTAGTTTGCGGCCTCATGCATTGGCTGCCACCTTACCTGGGCCGGGACCATTTGCGTCTTTTGGCTCACGTATGCAATATGTTGCTAGTATTCAAACGTCAAAGAACCCGGGTCAACATGACTAGTCGTAGAACCCAAGTGGCACATCCGTACAGGAACAGGCATACGTAACCCAACAATGCAGGTGTCGGCCTCTAGCATGTGTAGACGAGTTATAGCAAGCTACAAGGACTCCATTATGCCGTGGGACATAAATGTCATCACTGCATGTAGACAAGTCATAGCAGGCTACAGGGACTCCATTATACCGCGAGACATTTCCCCGAAGGGACAGACACAGCAGCAAAGAAGGATACATGCCAGTCAATCAATGTGTCCAGAGCAATAGCAAGCTACCAAGGCTCGGTGGAAGCACAAAGAGGCAGTTCCCTATAAAGAGTACTACTAAAGGCACACAACTAGGTGCCGAATCCCATACATATCGTTGCACGTCACACATACGCACAACATGACCGATATGCATAGATACAATTATGGCATCACAACATAACCATACAACAACACAACATTTATTTAGGAGGCTCATAAGAGCCAACATAGTGTGATATTACAAACAGGGGTCACCTGACCCAACACAAAAATCATACAAACAACAAGCAGAAGCTTAACATGTCTAGGTACAGACATCTTGAAAAGAAGAAGTCTGAGGGGGCCTATCTATCTACAAGGCCCTCCACAGGAACCAGACCTCTGGCTGGGATTCCCAAGCTAAATGATCAATATCATTCTTATCATAGAGACCACTAGCGAGACTGGAGTCTCCTCTGCAAAAACATAATTAAGCAACAGTGACTACTGAGTACTCAGCAAGACTTACATCAATACTAACTACAAATGCATCGGTATCAAAAAGGAAGTTGTGGGGTTCAATGCAGCAAGCCAGCTTTGACTCGGTGGCTATCCTGTACTATGACTCTCGTAACTTTGAACAATTTTGTGAAGCATACACGAGTCCACTAACACGACAACAATACACCAGCATGGATCCGCTCGCGTCTTCCAACGAGAGTGTCATCCACGGTACTCACACTTGTCTTGAAGCTTTTATGATTAACCTTTTAAATTGTCTATGAACCATATAAGTATCCGAGTAGTCAAGGTTCGCGGACGCAGCTATTCGAATAGATTGATTACCCTGCAGGGGTGTACTTCGTCACACATGCTCTCGCCACTTACCGCCATGTGGTCGTAAAAAGGCACCTCGGCAACCTTCTAGCGGAAGCCCAGCTAGAGAGTCGGCCACGACCTGACTAACCACACAAGACTCTAGTCCAGGTTTATCGCCTATTTGAGACTGGACACGCAAGGAAGTCCTTTCGAAGTTTCCTCAACGGCCCCAAACGATATGTACAGGGTTCCCAAGCCCACCTCGACGGATGGAACTACGCTTGGTACACCGGGCCATAATGCCTAGTCTGTCCCAAGCCCACCTGTATGGGGTACCACTCGGTAGACTACTAGCATATCCTGCAAACACCAGAAACTAGTTGCAACTCCTAGACAGAGATCAAGTCGGTTAATAAGTCGAGAGAGTCAATTAAGGATCCCAATATGCGGTAGTAGTTGGTCTTGGACAATATACATAAGACTCGGTTCTTAAGGACGGTCCCAATGAGACAACCCACCATGTACTCCTACATGGCCTCACATCGCTACCTTTACCAAAACGTGTTCACAACTTAACTCTCCTCGTCAGAACAAGTTCAGTTCACTCTGGTACATCACCCAGATGAATCATACCCGACACAACTCTAATCATAGGAAGCATAGAAGGTTAAAGGCACAACATGACTCAAGCATCTACCAAGTATGCTAGGTTCCATGGTTCAGCTATTTACTGTGACAATGACAGGTCACGCAGAGGAATGGGTTCAACTACCGGAACATGCAAAGTTGAACCATTTTGTTCTAATTCAACAAGTGAGAGCAAGAGAGAGAGAGTGGGATTGTATCGGATATGTTCAAGGGAGGGTTGCTTTCCTGATAAGACGATCAGACGTTACTGCTCCTCAGATGGATACTCGACGGTATCCTCCGGAATAGTGCCTAACACGAAGAACACCATCGACGGGGAACAAATCAATACACATCAAATGCAACAATATGATGCATGAATATGACATGGCAATATGATGTGTTTGAACTAATGTATCTAGTAGCAGATTTAAATGAAATAGGTTTGAACTAACATGTCCAACTTCATATATGGAGTTCCATAATGTGTTTGAACTAACATGTCCAACTTCACCTATTTAGATTGCTCTAACATGCATGAAAATTGTATAGATGGATTCATTGGATTTTTCTAATCAATTTTCATATATTAATTATTTTCATCCAATTTACAGATTAATTTATATGAATTTTTGAAGTTTTTAGAAAATTCTGGAATTTATTTAAATCCAAAATTGCAATTATTGCATCAGCTTGACCTCACTGTGACGTCAGCCTGGTCAAACGACCGGTCCAGGTTAAACTAACCAGCAGGACCCGCTGGTCCGTGACCCACCGCTAAGCAGGGTCAAACCCCGCGCTGACTGGGGTTTGACCCGCTTGCGGGGCCCACTGGTCAGCCTCTGCATGGCTGATTAGGAGCGGGGATTAGCGCTAATGGGCGCCATGTCATCGGCCCCGCAGGAGTTTGGCCGCCGGCGACCAAACCGACAGCAGCGGCTCGTCGGAAACGCGCTGCAGGGGGTCTCCGTGCGGCCTAAGACCACTGGGGCGAAGCCCTCGCTCGCCCGCATCGCGTGGGACACGTGAGGAGGCAAGGGGCGGTCGGAGCTGGTGGCCGCGAGCTCGCTCATGGCGGTCGGAGCTCGGGCTAGGGCGGCAGCAGCGCTACGAGCTACGGGAGGGAAAATCGGAGGTCGGGGCGGCATCTACCGGTCCGCGTGAACACACCGGAGCACTCAACTGAGCATGGCGTGTGCTCTAGCCGCGGCGGCCATGACACCGGTGGCGAGGAGCTTGGCCACTACGAAGAAGCGGCGACTACGACGGTAGGATAGCAAAGAAAGAGGGGGGATGGACGGAGAGGCTCACGGTGCATCGGACGACGGCTCGACGGGCTCGGGGAGGCACTAGAGGCGGTGAATCGACGACGGCGATAGCGGCTTCGGTCCGGCAACGGAGGAGAGCAGAGGAGAGGGGAAAGAGCGAGAGAGAGAGCGGTAGGGAGAGAGGGGAAGAAGGGCACGGAGACGGGGTCGCGCTGGCACTCTCGGGGGCCTCCAGGGCAGGCAGCCAGGCAGGAGGTGGCCGGCGCGTGCCGGCGCGCCCCTGCCACATGCCCCAATCCTCCTGGCGGGAGGTTGGAGGTGACTGGCAGCTGGGCCGCTGGGCCGGCCTCTCCTAGGCTCTTTTTTTATGTTCTCTTTCTTTCCTATTTTCTATTTTCTGTTATTGCATTTATTATATTTTAGGCCTAAAATATATATAAAAATATGAAACTTTTTTTTCGAGGAACTAAAGGAAATATTCCAAAGGCCCTGGCCAAGTTTCAAATTTGTTAGAGCTTTAAGAATATTTATAGAATTTTAAAACCCCATACTGAATAATTATGGATTTAATTCAATGTCTAAAATGTCGTTTGTAAAACATGCACCATTCCTGGTTTATGTTGCCACATTATTCTAGAGAAGATGAACATTTTCAGAGCCACTTTGGATCATTGAAAAATATTTTTGGTTGAGCCTATTTAAATTTAAATTGTGCTAGGGTTTTGATCATCCCCATTTCAAGTTTGAAAAGAATTTAAACATGATGCAATCACAAGCATGGATCCCAGAGCATGCTAAAGCTAGGGATGTGACAACTCAGTCCCACTTAAAGAATCGTGTCCCGAGATTCTGGAGTCGACAGGAAAAGAGCCAGATACTCAAATCGAAGGCGATCTTCATGCTCCCAAGTAGCTTCATTCTTAGAATGATGCGACCACTAAACCTTTAGAAAATTGATATTCCGACGCCAGGATACATGCTCAGCTTGATCGAGAATACGAACAGGATATTCTCGATATGAAAGATCATCTTGAAGATCAAGCGTTTCGTGGTCCACTTCACAAATAGGATCCTTGAAGCAACTCGAGAAAAATGGAAGACATCATGAACTCGAGAAAAATGTGGGGGCAGTTCCAATTTGTAGGCAACCTCTCCTCGTTTAGCAAGAATGCGAAAAGGACCAATGTAACAAGGAGCCAATTTGCCCTGGATACCGAAACGATGGGTACCCTTCAGAGGAGTAACCCGAAGGTAAGCCTTTTCGTCCACCTCACAAGTTACTTCCTTATGATGGCGATCATACTGACTCTTCTGATGAGACTGAGCTGTCTTGAGATTTTCGTGAATAACGCGAACTTTCTCTTCTGCTTCCTGGATCATATCTGGGCCAAAGAATTGTCTTTCCCCGGTCTCTGACTAGTTCAAAGTTGTTTGACATCTTCGTCCATAAAGAACTTCAAATGGAGCTTTGCCCAGACTGGATTGGTAGTTGTTGTCATATGCAAACTCTACAAATGGAAGACACTTCTCCCAATTCATTCCGAATGAGATGACACAAGCTCTGAGCATGTCTTCGAGAATCTGATTGACTCTTTCAACCTGACCACTTGACTGAGGGTGAAAAGTAGTGCTAAAGGAGAGATGGGTTCCCATAGCATTCTGGAAACTTTCCCAAAATCGAGAGGTGAAAAGACTTCCATGGTCTGAATTGATTTCCAATGGAACACCAGACACTATTCGAGAGATATACAAGTCCGCCAACTGACTAGCAGTGATACTCTCTCGGACAGGAAGGACATGAGCCACTTTGGAAAGGCGATGAATAACCACGAAGATTGCATTATTTCCTTTCTTGGTCTTGGGAAATCCGGTGATGAAATACATTTCGACTTTATCCCGTTTCCATTCAAGAATAGCTAAAGGCTGAAGGGTGCCAGCAGGTCTGTGATGCTCTGCCTTTATGCGATAACAAACATCACAGTTAGCAATGAATTGAGCGATTTCCCTCTTCATTCTAGTCCACCAGAACCTTTGGCGTAGGTCCTGATACATCTTGGTGCTTCCAGGGTGAATGGTGAAAGGAGATTCATGAGCCCCCTTATCGAATCAACTCTCGAAGTTGTTGCTTTTTAGGAACTACCAACCGATTCCCAAAATATACTGCACCTCTATCATCAATGGAGAAACTACCAGCAATTCCCTTTTCAACATTATCCTTGATCCGGGTAATACCCTCATCATACTGTTGGCTTGTTATAATCTAATCCTCTAGAGTAGGTTTTGCAACCAATGTTGAAAGGGATCCGCGAGGAACAATGTGAAGGCTAAGCTTGCAAAATTCCTCAGGAAGAAGGGGTTGACCTTGTTGCAGCATAAGATTGTTGCAATAGGATTTACGACTTAACGCATCCGCCATGACATTTTCTTTGCCTGGGGTGTAAGTAATTCCTAAGTCGTAATCCGTAATCAGCTCTAACCATCGTCTTTGTCTGAGATTTAGATCTGGTTGAGTGAAGATATACTTCAGGCTTTGGTGATCTGTGTAAATCTCGAAACAGTTACCAAGAAGGTAATGTCACCATACCTTGAGTGCATGGACTACTTCTGCAAGCTCCAAATCATGTGTTGGATAATTTTCCTCATGTGGGTGCAACTATCGGGATGCATAGGCGATCACATATTGGTCTTGCATAAGAACACATCCAGGTCCTTGTATGGAAGCGTCACAATAGATGCTGAAGTCCTTGGAGAAGTCAGGTGGCACAAGTACGGGAGCAGAGGTCAAACGTCTCTTCAGTTCCTGGAAACTGTGCTCACATTGCGGGGTCCACTCAAACTTCTTATCTTTCTTAAGGAGTTCCGTCAGAGGCTTGGCAACTTTGGAGAAGTTCTCAACAAAGCGGCGACAATAGCTCACTAAACCAAGGAAACTTCTAACTTTCTTAACTGTTTCAGGTGGAGTCCAGTCGAGTATGGCCTGAACTCTTTCAGGATTGACTGCGATGCCCTTTCTGGAGATCACATGACCTAGATAGGTCACTTCAGGTAACCAAAATTCACACTTGGAGAACTTGGCATAACGGCGGTGCTCTCTGAGTTTTTCTAGCACAAGTCTGAGGTGCTCAGCATGTTCTTCTTCATTCTTCGAATAAATCAAAATATCATCGAGGTAAACCATGACGAACTTATCTAAGTATTCCATGAAGATTGAGTTCATCAAACGGGAGAATGTTGCTAGAGCATTGGTTAGCCCAAAGGACATGACTATGTACTCGTACTGTCCATAACGAGTGACGAACGCCGTCTTGGGAATGTGTAACACCCCGTTACTCCTGGCGAGATCTAGACTGGCCCCACAGACCAACACTAGTCTTTCCTACGCACTTTGTCCTCACTCGTGCGCACCTGGGACCAACTTCCCAGTTAGTCACCCATCCTAGAATCGCTCCAAGCCAAGCACGCTTAACTTTGGAGTTCTTTTCGAGTGGGCTTCTGGAAAACAAGGAATTCCTTGTTGATATGAGTAGTCTATCATTCCTATTAAGCTAGGCTCTCATAGAATGTCTCCATTCTTAATCTTGATTTGATGGTAGCCTAACATCAAATCCATCATGGAGAACACTAAAGATCTAGCAAGTTGATCATACAAATCATTGATCTTGGGGAGCGGATACTTATTCTTTATTGTGACCGAATTGATGGGTCGGTAATCCATAACCATATGATCTGTTCCATCCTTCTTCTTCACAAAGAGGATGGGACAAGCCCAAGGGGAGGAGCTAGGTCGGATGAAACCCTTTTGCAAAGACTCATCAAGTTGCTTCTTGAGCTCAGCTAATTCCAAGGGTGCCATCTTATAAGGTCTTCTGGGAATTGGAACAGTTCCTGGGATGAGGTCTATCACAAACTCTACATCCCTGTCAGGTGGAATGCCTGGCAATTCTTCTGGATATACATTCGGAAAATGTATTACTACCGGTGTATCTCCAAGCTCGGGAAGAGGGTTGGCATTGAGTGAAAAGAGCTGACGCTTTGCAACTCGTGTTGGAACATGGACTATCTTGCTAGATGGATGCGTAAGCTGAACAAACCTGGTGGAGCAATCGATCTAGGCATGGTGAGCTATCATCCAGTCCATACCCAAGATGATATTAATATCTCAAGTCTATCAACACGGATTTCATTTCCATGGCTTATTCTTGTGGTCTGCCATCTAGACCCTGGAGTCTGAATTTCAAGAGCAGTTGGCATATCGCAAAATGACATGTCGTGCAACCGGGCATAGCCTTCCGAGATGAAGGAATACGATGCTCCAGTATCAAACAGAACTGATGTCGGATGGCAATTGACAAGGATCGTTCCAAGAAGAACTTCTGGATAATCATTAGCTTCTTTGGCTGAGACGTGATTCACACATCCCTGTGTAGTGATGGTTGGCTTGGCATGGATCACCCTCACTGGTGCCTTACTACGGTCAACAAACTTTCCAGACTGAGGTGATACACCATTGGACTGAGTGCAATTGCGAGCGATGTGATCTGGTTCTCCGCACTTGTAGAAAATCACAGAAGTATGACGTGGAACCCCATTGACAGACGGTCCACCAACAGGTCTGGGTGGAGCATTTGGCTGAGTTGGACAAGGCACCACACAGGATGGCCTCGATGCATATCCGGGCGGAAGCGATGAGTGCAGAACCCAAATTCGGCGCTTCTGAGATCCAGAACCTGAGGTAGAAGCCAAATCACGGTTATGCTTGCCAGATTCTTCATAGGTGAACTGGGTTGTCTCTGCATTAATGGCCTTGTTCACAAGAGCTTGAAAGGTGTCACAATGATGCAGGTGAAGATCACGATGCAACTTTGGGTTGAGACCCTTCCTGAACCTAGCTTGCTTCTTGGCATCCGTGGACACTTCTTCTGTGGCATAACGTGCAAGGTTCTCAAACTCTCGACTGTAAACATTTACAGACATCTTACCCTGGGTAAGGTTACAAAACTCTTCCCTCTTTCGGTCCATGAGACCCTGAGGAATATGATGCTCACGGAAAACCTCCCTGAATTCTTTCAAGGTAGGAATCTGGCCAGCTAGAATTATAGTCTCATAGTTCTCCCATCATATACTAGCAGGACCCTCCAAGAAATATGTAGCATAGGTGACCTTATCACCCTCGGCCACGTTGCGGAACGCAGCTTGATTGTGAGCTACGGAGCCAGTCATCTGCATCAAGTGGCTCAATGGAGTGATGGAAGGTGGGTGGGTACAGCTTGCTGAAATCACGGATGGTCACTGTTCCAGCATATTGATGTGCGGTGTTTTCATGAACACGTGCCAGCAAGCGATTTGACTCACGCTTGTCTTTCTCAATGTCTAACATGAACTGTGCCAACGAAGTTGAATCCGACAGAACTTCAGCATCTCTGGTTCCACGTCTCTAGCCCTTCTTGCGACCAATGGCAGCTTGGGTACTACGGGACATCCTGATGATGAGAAACTAAGATTAAACATGTCGGCATACCAAAAGATAGGAGGGAAAGCAGAAGCATGATCTTCAAAGAAATCCTCAGGAAAATTGGGTAGCATAACGGCTACGAATGCTCAGAAATGAGACATTCTGCAAAAGATTTAGGTGCCACGACACCTTAACATGACAATCTCAAGATTCTGATTGAGCTAACAAGCTACATAGATAACACTCGAGGACTGGAATGCAACTCAGATCAACCATTCCTATAAGTCTACAGAATAGTAACACGAGATCCCGGTAAACAGATAAGAAGCCTAGTTCTTAATCCCCGTAGAAAAGGAGAGGGTGACTCAGAATCAGAATAACATGGGGAAAGGAGTAAAAAGAGCCTTATGTTCCCTTCCACAATCAATTCCCTTATATAACTAAAGAGTTGCTAGACTCAACATCGAACAACTTGGCTTGGTCATCCTACAGTCAGTCAGCTCTGATACCAACGCTGTCGAGACCCCGATCCTAAGCCATAAGAATCCAGCATGTAACACATCACATCACTTTGTGGCCTCATGCACAGTTAAATCCACGGCTGCCACCTTACCTAGGCCGGGACCATTTGCATCTTTTGTCTCACATATGCAATATGTTGCTAGCATTCAAACGTCAAAGAACCCGGGTCCACGGGACTAGTCGTAGAACCCAAATGGCACATCCATACAGGAACATGCATATGTAACCCAACAATGCAGGTGTCGGTCTCTAGCGTCTGTAGACGAGTCATAGCAAGCTACAAGGACTCCATTACTCCGTGGGACATAAATGTCATCACTGCACGTAGACAAGTCGTAGCAGGCTACAAGGACTCCATTACACTGCGAGACATTTTTCCCGAAGGGACAGACACAATAGCAAAGAAGGATACATGTCAGTCAATCAATGTGTCCCGAGCAGTAGCAAGATACCAAGGCTCGGTGGAAGCACAAAGAGGCAGTTCCCTATAAAGAGTAGTAGTAAAGGCACACAACTAGGTGTCGAATCCCATACATATCGTTGCACGTCACACGTATGCACGACATGCCCGATATGCATAGATACAACTATGGCATCACAACATAACCATACAACAACACAACATTTATTTAGGAGGCTCATAAGAGCCAACATAGTGTGATATTACAAACAGGGGTCACCTGACCCAACACACAAATAATACAAACAACAAGCGGAAGCTTAACATGTCTGGGTACAGACATCTAGAGAAGAATAAGGCTGAGGGAGCCTATCTATCTACAAGGCCCTCCACAGGAACCAGACCTCTAGCTGGGATTCCCAAGCTAAATGATCAACATCGGTCTTATCATAGATACCACTAGCAAGACTAGAGCCTCCTCTACAAAAACATAATTAAGCAACAGTGAGTACTGAGTACTCAAAAAGACTTACATCAAAACTAACTACAAATGCATCGGTATCAACAAGGAAGTTGTGGGGTTCAATGCAGCAAGCCAGCTTTGACTCGGTGGCTATCCTTTACTACGACTCTCATAACTTTGAACAGTTTTGTGAAGCGTACACGAGTCCACTAACACCACAACAATACACCACCATGGATCCACTCTCGTATTCCTACGAGAGTATCATCCACGGTACTTACACTTGTATTGATGCTTTTATGATTAACCTTTTAAATTGTCTATGAACCATATAAGTATCCAAGTAGTCCATATCCGCGAACGCTGCTATTCGAATAGATTGATTACCCTACAGGGGTGTACTTCGTCACACATGCTCTCGCCACTTACCACCATGTGCTCATAAAAAGGCACCTCGGCAACCTTTACGCGGAAGCCCAGCGAGGGAGTCGACCACGACCTGACTAACCACACAAGACTCTAGTCCAGGTTTATTGCCTAGTTGAGACTGAACCCGCAAGGAAGTCCGGCCGAAGTTTCCTCAACGACCCCAAATGATGTGTACGGGGTTCCCAAGCTCACCTCGATGGATGTTACTACGCTTGGTACTCCGGGACACAATGCCTAGTCTGTGCCAAGCCCACCTATACGGGGTACCACTCGGTAGACTACTAGAATATCCTACAAACACTAGAAACTAGTTGCAACTCCTGGACAGAGATCAAGTCAATTAATAAGTCGAGAGAGTCAATTAAGGATCCCAATGTGCAGTAGTTGTAGGTCTTGGACAACATACATAGGACTCGGTTCTTAAGGACGGTCCCAATGAGACAACCCACCATGTACTCCTACATGGCCTCTCATCGCTACCTTTACCAAAACGTGTTCACAACTTAACTATCATCATTAGAACAAGTTCAGTTCACTCCGGTTCATCACCCAGATGAATCAGACCCGACACAACTCTAAGCATAGCAAGCATAGAAGGTTAAAGGCACAACATAGCTCAAGCATCTACTAGGTATGCTAGGTTGCATGGTTCAGCTATTTACTGTGACAATGACAGGACATGTAGAGGAATTGGTTCAACTACCAAAACATGCAAAGTTGAACCGTTTTGTTCTAATGCAACAAGTGAGAGCAAGAGCGAGAGAGTGGGATTGTATCATATATGTTCAAGGGAGGGTTGCTTGCCTGATAAGACGATCACACGTTACTGCTCCTCAGATGGATACTTGACTGTATCCTCCGGAATAGTGCCTAGCACGAAGAACAACCATCGAAGGGGAAGAAATCAATACACATCAAATACAACAATATGATGCATGAATATGACATGGCAATATGATGTGTTTGAACTAATGCATCTAGCAACAGATTTAAATGAAATAGGTTTGAACTCAAGGTTCAAATTCAACTCCATATATGGAGTTCCATAATGTGTTTGAACTAAAATGTCCATGTTCACGTATTTATCTTGCTCTAACATAGATGGAAATGGTACAGATGGATTCATTGGATTTTTATAATCAATTTTCATATATAAATTATTTTCATCTGATTTATAGATTAGTTTGTATGAATTTTCTAAGTTTTTAGCATTTTCTGGAATTTATTTAAATCCAAAATTGCAATTATTGCGTTAGCCTGACGTCACTGTGATGTTAGCCTGGTCAGACGACTGGTCTAGGTCAAACAGACCAGCGGGACCCGCTGGTCAGTGACCCGCCGCTAAGTAGGGTCAAATCCCACGCTGACTGGGGTTCGACCCGCTTGCGGGGCCCATTGGTCAGCTTCTGTGGGGTTGATTAGGCACGGGGATTAGTGCTAATGGGTGCCACGTCATCGGCCCCGCTAGAGTTTGGCTGGCGGCAACCAAACCAATGGCGGCGGCTCACCGGAAACGCGCTGCAGTGGGTCTCCGGGCGGCCTGAGACCACTAGGCGAAGCCCTCGCTCGCCCGCATCGCGTGGGACACGCGAGAAGGCAAGGGGCGGCCAGAGCTGGCGGCGGCGAGCTTGCTCGCGGCAGACGGAGCTCGGGACAGGGCGGCAGTGGCGCTACGGGCTACGGGAGGGAAAACTGGAGGTCGGGGCGGCATCTACAAGTCTGCGCGAACGCGTCGGAGCGCTCAACTGAACACAACGCGTGCTCTCGCCGTGGTGGCCATGACGCCGGCGGCGAGGAGCTTGACCACTACGAGGAAGCGGCGGCTACTACGGCTGGACAGCAAAGAAAGAGGGGGGATGGACGGACAGGCTCACGGCGCATCGGACGACGGCTCGACGGGCTCGGGGAGGCACCAGAGGCGGCGAATCGACGGTGGCGACAGCGGCTTCGGTCCGGCGACAGAGGTGAGCAGAGGAGAGAGGAAAGAGAGAGAGAGAGCGGCTGGGAGAGAGGTGAAGAAGGGCATGGTGACGGGAGCGCGCTGGCACTCCCAGGAGCCTCCAAGGTAGGCAGACAGGCAGGAGGTGGCCGGCACGTGCCGGCGCGCCCCTGCCACACGCCTCAATCCTCCTGGCGGGAGGTTGGGGGTGACTGGCAGCTGGGCCGCTGGGCCGGACTCTCCTCGGCTCTTTTCATTTTTTCATTTTCTCTTTCTTTCCTGTTTTCTATTTTCTGTTATTGCATTTATTTTATTTTAGGCACTAAAATATTTATAAAAATATGAAACTTTTTTTCTAGGCACTAAAGGAAATATTCCAAAGGCGCTAGCCAAGTTTCAAATTGATTGGAGCTTTAAGAATATTTATAGCATTTTAAAACCCCATTCTAAATAATTATTGATTTAATTCAATATCCAAAATGTCATTTGTAAAACATGCACCACCCCTGGTTTATGTTGCCACATTATTGCAGAGAAGATGAACATTTTTTAGAGCCACTTTGGATCATTGAAAAATATTTTTGGTTGAGCCTATTTGAATTTAAATTGTGCTAGGGTTTTGATCATCCCCATTTCAAGTTTTAAAAGAATTTAAACATGATGCAATCACAAGCATGGATCCTAGAGCATGCTAAAGCTAGGGATGTGACATCGAAGAAGGGGCTCGAGGTTAAAGCCTTAGAGTCCTCGGGGGCTATAGGTGAAGTTGCGAGCCCGATTAGTGAAAAGTCACGCCAAGAGTCGACGGAGAACTCTAAGCTTCCAAATCTGACCTCTCGATCAGGGGGGAAGCCCTCAATGTGGCCTCGATAGCCGAAGGAATCAGCATGCGACACAATGCTGCCAAAGGCGTAGATCTATCCGGGGACAAAAGCTTCCATGTTGTGGACCTCTTTGTTGATGATAAGGCGAGGCATCAATTCCATCTCATTCACAGAGGAACTCTCAATGAAAGAACCATTGTCGGTGTCAATATCGGCGAACCTGGGTAATTCTATGTCCCCTTCCTCTCCTGTTACCGTTGATTCTAGTCTCATAGATCGGGACACCCTACCCGAGATCCGCCGGTTTTGACACCGGCACGGTGTGGGTGCACAGGCGCCGACTCTCTTCCTCTGGACCGTCCGCGCGCTGGCTAGTGATAGCCCACGGCTTGTTCACATGTAGAGAATGCGCGCCGTGGGAGCCTCGGCCACGCCGGGCGGAGCCGTAGGGGGAAAAGGCCTATTGGACTGGCTGATGCTGGCCGGCAGTCGGCGCATCGTCTCCTTCGGGAGCCGGGACCTCAAAGACGAGGTTGATGTGGTCGAGCCGGGCTTGCTACGAGTTGGCGGTGTTAATGAGGCCCTAGATGTGCTGGTCCTACTATGCACGCTCTTCGCCTTCTAGGCCGGCCAGGTCGGCATAGGCCACCTGGGTGGCCGTCATGTTAGCTGTCGGCGTATCGTAGGTGGGCAACCAGCCACCAAGGATTTCCGTGACCATGCGGCCATGGCCGTGGACTTTGTTTCGCCAATTGGGATCGTTGCCGGCTAGAGTTAGGATGTAGGCGGAGTTGTACTCGTGCTACACGGATTCCATCCAACGCTTGGCGGTAGCGAGGGAGGTAGCCTCTACGAATAGCATTTGGCATGCCGCTTCTAGCTCTGTCGTGGTCGTCGCTGGGTTGGTAGTCGGAGCGATAGGGGTGCTCAGGCCCTGACCAGCATAGCCGATGTGGTCAGACCGGCGGTAGTGATGGACCCCAGCGCATCCGCCCTGGCGCGACCAGAGGATGTGGAGGAGTTGGTGGTTAGTACCTTCGTGATGACACAAAAGTCACGCGCACTGCCCGCGGTGGTTCCGCCCGTGCATGGGGGTAGGTCGCTACAGTCGAGCACCATGCTTGCGTACTCGTTCAGTGTCGGGGCGTTGTCGGGACCCAGCTCGGCGAATGGCTCGTGTAGGCCGCTGACGTCATCGAGACGCAACTCGACGAAGAGCCTGTAGAGCTCGTTGGCGTCGAGCGGGGCGTCAATGCGGCTCCACCCAGTGGAGGAGACGACGGTTCCGCCCACGAGGCAGTTGGAATCGTGGCCAGGTGTTGCGGGAGCTTTCGCGGGGGCCGGCCCCACCGGCATGCTGATCAGCCCGAACGTGAGATGCCCGGCGTAGTTGGCGAGGGGTCCCGCCCAGAGTATGACTCTGGCCGGCACCGCGTACGGCCCCATGATGGGAGCCAACTGTCATCGTTTTCTCACGACAGATGCCATGGGGTGCTTATCGAGAGTGGTTGGGGCCCAAGGATGCCGGTGGACTCCGGGAGCGGGATTGGGAACAATCGGTTTGAGACACACGATGTACCTAGGTTCGGGACCCTCAGCGGGAGGTAACACCCCTAGTCCTACTTGTGTAGTAGATGAACTAAGAGGGCTACAATGGTGCTCCTAGAGATGTTTGATGGAGTAGGAAGAAGGATCTTGCCGGCTCTTCCTGCCTCTCTATGTGTGTCTACGAGTGTGGAGGATTGTGAGAATACCTGCCCCTCGCAATGGGGGCACCGAGGGGGGTAGGCGACCCCCTGGCTTACAATATGCATGGATAGTAGTAGTGCGGGGGGAGGCTAGTAGTCTCTCTAGTCGGTCGGGGGTCCCGCCGTCTGTGTTGTCTTGTCGCTTGTAGGGCCCGCCGGCTGGCCTCCGCCATTGGTCCATAGCTACCTGCCCTGGCACGGGCCGCACCATGCGGCAGCCGGTCACGGTCAGCGGTACGACAGGCCGCCCTATAGCCACGTGAGGGCAAGTGATGGAGTGGACGGGGGCATGCTGGCACTATCGCTTCACCTGGTCGCGGTCGACTACGGTCAGTGATGCACAGTGCACACTGTAGCTACGCGACCCCTTCGTCAGCGATCACTGTTGCCCCGCAGAGACCCGTCGTGGGGGTCACATCTAGTCACCGTACGGGGGTATGGTGGGAGGGGGCAAGCAGTTGCCCGCCCATGGGTCGGCAGGGAAGCGGGCCGTCGATGCGCCCACCAGCTGCCTGCCAGATGGCTAGATACTAACTGGCCGTGAGCTAGCCGGCCGTGGGCCAGCCAGCCTCATACCAGGCAGTCGTGCCCTAGCCGGTCATTGGCCAGCCAGCTGCATGCTAACCGGCCAGGCACTGGCTAGGCGCATTGCTTTTTAAAGGAGGTTGGCCCTCCCTGTTTTGGTATACCCAGGGGTTATAGCCCCGTCATTACCCAACTGACTCTTTTGGGTATCCTATGAAGACGTATTTCTTCGCTTTGGGTTCCAGCTTTTCACGGTGAAGCTTTTTGACATAAGCATAAGATCCCCAAACTTTAAGAAATGACAACTCTGGTTTCTTGCCAAACCACAGTTCATACGGCGTCATCTCAACGGTTTTCGATGGTGACCTATTTAAAGTGAATGCAGTTGTGTCTAATGCATAACCCACAAACTATAGTGGCAAATCAGCAAGAGACATCATAGAACGCACCATATCCTATAAGGTCCGATTAAGACGTTTGGACACACTATTGCGCTATGGTGTTCCAAGCGTTGTCAATTGTGAAACAATTCCACATTGTCTTAAGTGACTGCCAAAATACTCAGATATTCTTCTCCTCGATCAGATCGTAGGAATTTAATCTTCTCATTACGATGATTCTCAACGTCACTCTGAAATTGCTTGAACTTTTGAAACGTTTCAGACTTGTGTTTCATTAAGTAAATATTCCCATATCTACTTAAGTCATTAGTGAAGGTGAGAAAGTAATGATATCCACCACGCACCTCAATGCTCATTGGACCGCACACATCAGTATGTATGATTTTGAATAAGTCACTTCCCGTTCCATTGTTCCAGAGAACGGGGTCTTAGTCATCTTGCTCATGAGGCATGGTTAACATGTGTCAAGAGATTCAAAATCAAGTGACTCCAAATGTCCATCAGCATGGAGCTTCTTCATGTGTTTTAGACCAATATGACCTAAGAGGCAGTGCTACAAGAAAGTGGTACTATCATTATCAACTCTACATCTTTTGGCATCAATGTTATGAACATGTGTATCATCACTCTCGATATTCAATAAGAATAAACCCCTCACATTGGGTGCATGACCATAAAAGATATTACTCATATAAATAGAACAACCATTATTCTCTGATTTAAATGAGTAACTGTCTTGCAATAAACATGAACCAAATATAATGTTCATGCTTAACGCATGCACTAAATAACTATTATTTAGGTTCTTAACTAATCCCGGTGGTAATTGAAGAGCGAGCGCGCCGACGACGATCACATCAACCTTGGAACCATTTCCCATGCACATCGTCACTTTGTCCTTTGCCAGCCTCCGTCAATTCCGTAGCTCTTCCTTTGAGTTACAAATGTGAGCAACCGAACCGGTATCAAATACCCAGTCACTACAACGAGAGTTGGTAAGGTACACATCAATAACGTGTATATCATATATACCTTGTTTTGTGTTGGCCGCCTTCTTGTCGGCCAGATACTTGGGGCAGTTCCGCTTCTAGTGACCAGTTCCCTTGCAATGAAAGCACTTAGTTTCTGGCTTGGGTCCATCCTTGGGTTTCTTCATGGGAGGGGAAACTGCTTTGCCACTATTCTTGGATCTACCCTTCTTGGCCTTGCCATTCTTCTTGAAACTAGTGGTTTTATTGACCATCAACACTTGATGCTCCTTCTAGATTTGAGACTTAGCGGCTTTCAGCATCACAAACAGCTCGGTGACTGACTTGTTCATCCCTTGCATGTTATAGTTCATCATGAAGCTTTTGTATCTAGGTGGCAATGATTGAATAACTCTATGAATGATCACCTCCAGTGGAAGCGGTATCCCTAAGCCAGCCAGATGGTTTGAATACCCAGATATTCTGAGTATACGTTCATTGACAGACCCGTTCTCCTCAATCTTGCAAGCATAGAACTTATGGAGGTCTCACTCCTCTAGATCCGGGCATTCTTCTGAAAGATAAACTTCAACTCTTGGAACATCTCATATGCTCCATGACATTCAAAATGTCTTTGAAGTCCCCGTTCTAAGCCATACAACATTACATATTGAACTATTGAGTAATCTCCAGAACATGCCTCCCGAGCGTTCACAACATCTTCAGACGACACTAGAGAGGGTGCTTCACCGAGTGGACCATCAAGGACATAAGATTTTTGGGAAGCCGTGAGGATAATCCTCAGATTACGGGCCTAGACTACAAAGTTACTTCCATCATATTTCAACTTGGCTTTCTCTAGGAACGGATTGAAATTCAGGGGAACTACTTTGTGAGCCATTGATCTACAACATAAATTTACAAAGGTTACTAAGACAATTGTTCAAGCTGATGCATTTAGATAATCATATTACTTAAAAAAACTCCCACTCAAATTGACACCCCTCCGGTCATCCGAGTGATACATGATCTAAATTCACCAACCCAAGTCCGATCATCACGTGATATAAGGTGGCTTCAATGGTGAACATCTCCATGTTGATCATATCTACTATATAACTCATGTTTGACCTTTCGGTATCTTGTGTTCTGAGACCATGTCTATAATTGCTAGGCTCGTTAAGTTTAACCCGAGTGTTCTCCACGCGCAACACTGTCTTGCACCCGTTGTATGTGAACGTAGAGTCTATCACACCCGATCGTCGTGTGGTGCTTTCACAACGGTGCACACTTGGGGAGAACACAATTTTATCTTGAAATTTTAGTGAGGGATCACCTTATAATGCTACCATCATCCTAAGAAAAATAAGATTCATAAAAGGATTAACACCACATGCAAATCATAACATGATATTTCCATGAACTTGTGCTTTTTATCTCCATCTCCAAAACAACGGCATGCTCTCCATCGTCACGGGCATAACACCATGATCTCCATGATTGTGTCGCCATCGGGGTTGTTGCACCCACCATGCTTCTATTGCTATTGCTACCGCTTAGCGATAAAGTAAAGCATTACATAGGGCTTAATGATTGACACACAAGTCATACAATAATTAAATACAACCCTATGGCTCCTGCCGGTTGCCGTACTCATCGACGTGCAAGACGTGTTATTCTATGCAAAACATGATCATCTCATATATCACATATATCTCATCATGTTATTGGCCATATCATATCACAACATACCCTGCAAAAATAAGTTAGACTTCCTCTAATTGTTGTTGCATGTTTTACGTGGTTTCTATGGGTATCTAGCAAGAACTATTCTTACATACACAAAACCACAATCGTGATACAAAAATTGCTATTCCACCTTCTCAAGGACCGCATTTGTCGAATCCGATCCAACTAAAGTGGGAGAGACAAACACCCGCCAGCCATCTTTATGCAACAAAGTCACATGTCAGTCGATGGAACCGATCTCTCGTAAGTGGATGAGTAAGGTTGGTTCAGGCCGCTTCATCCCACAATACCGATGAATCAATAAAAGACCAAGGGAGGAAGCAATCTGAGCATCAATACCCACAAACTCCTTTGTGTTCTACTCGTGATCTCATCCACTCATAGGCCTCGCTCATGATGCCATTGTTGGGGAACGTTACATGGGAAACAAAAAAATTCCTATGCACACGCAAGATCTATCCATGGTGATGAGCATCTACAAAAGGAGAGTGGATCTACATACCCTTGTAGATTGCTAAGCGGGAAGCATTAAGAAATGCGATTGATGTAGTCGAATGTCTTCGCAATCCAAATCGCTAGTCGTCCCACGATTCGATCATGATCCATCCTGATCTAGCGCCAAACGGACGACAGCTCCACGTTCAGCACACGTACATCTCAATGATGATCTCCACCTTCTTGATGCAGTAATAGGGGGAGAATAGGAATATGAGTACTCCGATAGCATGACAGCGTGGTGACAATGGTGGTGGAGTTGTTCCGACAGGGCTTCACCTAACTACCGCTAAAACAATCTCGAACAAAAACTGTCTAGACAGGGGGAGAGGGGATGCACCGTGGCTTGGGGTCTGGCTGCCCTCTCTCCCCTCCAATATATATAGGAGGGAGGGAAGGGGGTTGGCACTCTAGGGTTCCTCCCGTAGGGTCGGCCGAACCAGGAGGTGGAGGAGTCCACCTCAAACTAGGAGGTGGGTGTGGGAGGCGTCTCCTCCGATTAGCACTCCCCCACTCCTCTTTCTCCTACGCATAGGCCCATAGGGCTGGCTGCACCAGCCAATCAGGGGCTGGTGCGCCACCATTAAGGCCCATGTGGCCCCTTGGGGTGTGTGGGCCCCACTTGGTGGACCCATGGAACCCATTCATCACTCCCGATACACTGTCGAAAATGCCCGAAACTTTTCTAGAGTTCAAACACCACTTTCCTATATACCAATCTTTAACTCCGGACCACTCTGGAGCTCCTCATGATGTCGGGATCTAATTCAGGACTGCGGATAACCTTCAGTCACCACCATACATAACTCAATACTACTGAAACGTCACCGAACGTTAAGTGTGGAGACCCTGTGGGTTCGAGAACTATGTAGACATGACTGAGACACCTCTACGGTCAATAACCAATAGCGGGACTTGGATGCCCATATTTGTTCCTACATATTATGTGAAGATCTTTATCGGTTGAACCTCTATGTCAAGGGTTCAGTTAATCCCGTATGGTGTTCCCTTCGTTCTTCGGTATGTTACTTGCCCGAGATTCGATCGTCGGTATCTCCATACCTACTTCAATCTCGTTACCGGCATGTCTCTTTACACGTGTCTAACTCTTTATGCACTTTGCTTGCAAGGCTTATTGTGATGTTGTATTACCGAGTGGGACCTAAGATACCTCTCCGTCACATGGAGTAACAAATCCCACTCTTGATCCATGCCCAGTCAACAAACACCCTTGGAGATACATGTAGAGCATGTTTATAGTCACCCAGTTATGTTGCGACTTTTGATACACACAAGGCATTCCTTTGATGTCAGTGAGTTGCATGATCTCATGGTCATAGGAACAGATACTTGACATGCAGAATACTATATCAATAAACTAACGCAATCATATGCTACGTTCATAGTTTGGGTCTTGTCCATCACATCATTGTCTTCATGATGTGATACCGTAATCAAATGACATCTCATGTCTATGGCTAGGAAACCTTTACCATTTTTGTTCAATGAGCTAGTCTACAAGATGCATACTATTGACATAGTGGTGTCTATGTATCCACACATCCGTTTGAGTTTCCAATAAATACAATTATAGCATGGATAATAAATGATTATATGAACAAGGAAGTAGAATAATAACCACTTTATTATTGCCTCTAGGGCATATTTCCAACATTAGTTTAATCGAATCGCACATCAACAGTTTCAACAATCTTTTGATGAAAAGTGTTGAAGACTTTATAAGTGAGCGAATCCTTTCCATAACCAAGGATGAAACCCTCATGTGCTTTAGGTGCAAAATTCAAAGTGTGATGTGGATCCCTAATCAAGCATTTTGCACCGAAGACTTTGAAATAACTTACATTGGGTTTCTTACCAGCCAGAAGCACATATGATGTTTTCTTGAATAACTTGTGAAGATAAACTCTATTGATGAGGTGGCTGTTGGGGAACGTAGCATGGGAAAAAAATCCTACGCTTCACCAAGCTCAATCTAGGAGACTAGCATCTACGAGAGGAGAGATCAGATCCACATACCCTTCTTGATCGCTAAGTGGAAGCATTAAGAAACGTAGTTGATGTAGTCGAACGTCCTAGCGTTCCAAATCGAAAGTCGTCCCGCGATCCAATCACGATCTAGCGTTAAACGGATGGCACCTCCGCATTCAACACATGCACAGCTTGATGGCGTTCTTGCCTTCTTGATCCAGCAATAGGGGCGAAGTAGTAGATGAGTTCCGGCAGCACGACGACATGGTGACGGTAGTGGTGAACAAGAATGTCCATAGGGCTTCACCAAGCATAGCGGAAACTATCGCGAAGGATAAACTAGAGAGGTGGAGTTGCCGACACACGGCTTGGGTAAATCTTGATGTGTTCTGGGTGCTAGACCTGCCCCTCGATTTATATGTTGAGCCCTGGGGTCGAAACTTGGAGAAAGAGCCTCTTCATAGTCAGTTTGGCACGCAAGGCAAGTGTCCTCCTCGGACTCCAGGACCAGACGCCAGGGTCCTCGGCGTCTGGCCCCAGACGCCAGGGTCCTTGGCGTATGGCCCAGACGCGAGGGTCCCTAGTGTCTGGCCCCTGGCCTCCGCAAAACTACCTTGTGCACCTTCCTAAAGCCTCGTGGGCTTTACCCCTTGACCCAAATAAAGGGTTCTTGTACCGAAACATTTCGGGAAACATCTAAAAATGCTTCTGGTGAATTCTGGAACCCTTCCGGAGACCAAACACTATTATCCTATATATCGATCTTTACCACCAAACTATTCCGGAGCTCCTCTCATGTCCGGGATCTCATCCGGGACTCTGAACAACTTTCGGTCACCAACATAATAACTAAACTATACTATATCATTGCCAAACGTTAAGTGTGTGGACCCTACGGGTTCAAGAAGTATGCATCAATGACCGAGACACCTCTATGGCCAATAACAAATAGCGGGACCTGGATGCCCATATTGGTTCCTACATATTTTACGAAGATCTTTATTGGTTGAACCTCTATGTCAAGGATTCAGTTAATTCCATATGTTGTACCCTATGTTCATCAGTTTGTTACTTGCCCAAGATTCGATCGCAGGCATCTCTATACCTAGTTCAATCTCGTTACCGGCAAGTCTCTTTACTCGTTCTATAATACAAGATCTCGTGGCTAACTCTTTAGTCACTTTGCTTCCAAGGCTCATTGTGATCTTGTATTACCTAGTGGGCCTAGAGATACCCCTCCGTCATACAGAGTGAAATATTCCAGTCTCAATCCATGCCAACCCAATAGACACCCTCGGAGATACGTGTACAGCACCTTTATAGTCACCTAGTTACGTTGTGATGTTTGATACACACAAGGTATTCCTCCGGTGTCAGTGAGTTGCATGATCTCATGAACATAGGAACAGATACTTGACACGAAGAAAACAATAGCTATAAATGGACACGATAATATGCTACATTCATAGTTTGGGTCTTGTCCATCACATCATTCTCCTAATGATGTGATCCTGTTATCAAATGACAACTCATGTCTATGGCTAGGATACCTTAACCATCTTTGATCAACAAGCTAGTTTAGTAGAGAATTACTAGGGACACTTTGTTGTCTCTATATCCACACATGTATCTGAGTTTCCAATCAATACAATTATATCATGGATTATAAATGATTATCATGAACAAGGAAATATGGTAATGACTAATTTGTTATTGCCTCTATGGAATATTTCCAATAGTCTCCCACTAGCACTAGAGTCAATAATCTAGTTGACATCACCATGTCATTTACACGTAATGAGTTCCGGGGTTTGATCATGTTTTTCTTCTGAGAGAGGTTTTAGTTAACGGGTCTACAACATTTAGATCCCTGTGTACTTTGGAAATCTCAATGTCATATTGTAGATGCTGCTACCACACTCTGATACAACCATTTTGCATCATGCTTTTATATTGATATTTATTGCATTATGGGCTGTTATTACACGTTATGGTACAATACATATGCCTTTTCTCTCTTATTTTACAATGTTTGTATGAAGAGGGAGAATGCCGGCAGCTGGAATTCTGGACTGGAAAAGGAGCAAATCTGAGATACCTATTCTGCACAACTCCAAAAGTCCTGAAATTTTACGAAGAATTTTTTGGAATTAATAAAAAATAAAGTGCACGAATCAACCAAAGGGGGGCCACCAGCAAGCCACAAGCCTGCTAGGCACGGCCCCCTGGCCGCAACTAGTAGGCTTGTGGGGCCCGTGTGGCTCCTCCGATGCCCATCTTATCCTATATGAAGTGTGTTGACCTGGAAAAAATTAGAAGAGAGATTTTAGGACGAAGCGCCACCGTCTCAAGGCTGAACTTGAGCAGAACCAATCTAGAGCTCCGGCAGGGCTGTTTTGCCGGGGAAACTTCCCTCCCGGAGGGGGAAATCGAAGCCATCGTCATCACCAACGATCCTCTCATTGAGAGGGGGCCAATCTCCATCAGCATTTTCACCAGCACCATATCCTCTCCAAACCCTAGTTCATCTCTTGTATCCGATCTTTGTCTCAACACCTCAGATTGGTACTTGTGGGTTGCTAGTAGTGTTGATTACTTCTTGTAGTTGATGCTAGTTGGTTTACTCGGTGGAAGATCATATGTTCAGATCCTTTATGATAATTAATACTCCTCTGATCTTGAACATGAACATGTTTCCTGAGTAGTTACTTTTGTTCCTGAGGACATGGGATAAGTCTTGTTATAAGTAATCATGTGAATTTGGTATTCGTGTGATATTTTGATGAGATGTATGTTGTATCTCCTCTAGTGGTGTTATGTGAACTTCGAGTACATAACACTTCACCATTATTTGGTCCTAGGGGAAGGCAATGGGAATTAATAAGTAGATGATGGGTTGCTAGAGTGACAGAAGCTTAAACCCTAGTTTATGAGTTGCATCGTAAGGGGATGATTTGGATCCATATGTTTCATGCTATGGTTAGGTTTACCTTAATTCTTCTTTCATAGTTGTGGATGCTTGCGATTGGGTTTCATCATAAGTGGGAGGTTTTTCTATGTAAGGGTAGCACCCCAGCACCGGTCCACCCACATATCAAATTATCAAAGTACGAACGGGAATCAAATGAGCATGATGAAAACTAGCTTGACGAAAATTCCCATGTGTCCTCAGGAACGCTTTGCTTTGTATAAGAGTTTGTATAGGACTGTCCTTTTATACACCTTGACTACACTTGTTACTTGTTACTCGTTATGAATTATCTTATCACGGGACTATTTGTTACCGATTATTTCAGTGCTTGCAGATAATACCTTACTAGAAACCACTTGTCATTTCCTTCTGCTCCTTGTTGGGTTCGACACTCTTACTTATCAAAAGGACTATGATAGATTCACCTCCACGATCATATCATAGACATTGTATCTCCTCTCATGATGATCTCAAACTTCACTTTGAATTTTCTTGAACTTTTCAAACGTTTCAGACTTGTGTTTCACTAAGTAAATATACCCATATCTACTCAAATGAGCAGTGAAGGTAAGAAAATAACGATATCCACCACAAGTGTCGTCGTTTTCTCACGACAGATGCCATGGGTAGGCTTATCGTAGGTGGTTGGGGCCGGAGGACGCCAACGGGCTCTAGGTGCGAGATTGGGCACAAGCGGTGGTGACACACGATGCACCCAGGTTCAGGACCCTCCGTGGGAGGTAACACCCCTAGTCCTGCTTGGTCTAGTTGGATGGATTGGTGTGTTTACAAGGATGCTCCTAGAGCTATGTCTAGAGGAGGAAGAAGGAGCAGCCAGCTCGTCTTCCTCCATTGCTAAAGATGATATGTAAGGAGAGTTACGTGTGGGCTGTGTGTATGCGATTGTTTGTCCCCGTTGCATCGGGGGATCGGGGGGTTTTATAGGCCAACCCCCAGCCTAAAATATTCCTGAGGTACAAGGGTGGAGGGACCCGGCTGGCAGCCTCTCCGGTTGACCAGGGGGTCCCGCTCTTCAAGCCATCTTGTCGCCTGTGGGGTCCGCCGGCTACGCGGTCCCATCGCCTGTGGGGGGCCACTAGCCAGCTCTGCGATTGGCCCTCGCCCACCTACCGCAGAACGGGCCGCCCGGGAGGCGTCGTGTAATGCCAGCCGGCCGAAGTCTCCGGTACGGCCGGCCGCACTGTAGCCATGCCGAGGCAGGTAATCGAGTGGGCGAGGGCATGCCAGCACTGTTTCCCTGCCCAGTCGCGCTCTCCAAGGTCAGCGGCTTGGACGGCTGGATTGTAGTCATGCGCTCTCGTGCGTTAACGGCCACTGTGGCTATAGTGTCGCCTGTCGTGGCAGTTGCATCGTGTTGTCGTACCCACGCACAGAGGGACGGGACGTTGCATGTCCATCCCAGGGTCAACGAAGGGGGTGGACCGGAGGCAGCCAGCCACGCCCAGCCGGCCGGGGGTCAAGTCGGCTGCTCGTCCAGCCATCCGCATCGCCAGCCGGTGGCGGCTCAAGCCGGACATGCCCCAGTCGGCCGTGGGCAGCCGGTCACATAGTTTTCCTACGAAGCGGGTGGGGAACCCTATTGCTTTGGCCTACCTAGGGGTAATAACCCCGTCAGTAGTCCCCGAAACCGACGGGGGCCCACATCCGGCAGACGGAGTGGAGCCAGTGGCTTCCCCCTGTGGTAGGTGCTACTGGCGCGAAAACGAAGAGCCAGTCAGGTCGGCAGTCAGACCCGATGCCTCGGGTTCCGACGCGTCGCCTCGGGTCCCGGGCCGGCTTGGCGCGCGCCACACGGCGAGTAATGATGTGGTGGGCCCCGCGCACGTGGGGAGATGGGTCATCGCCCTGGGCCTAGCCCGCTAGGCCCCGGGTGTAGCCAAGTAGGCCTCGGGGCGCAGGCCAGGATCCTCTACACCCCGAAGCGACCGTTACGGACCGACCCGCTCATACGTGCGCAGAGTTTCCGGGGGAGTGGGCGCAGTTAATCCCCATGTCCCTCGGTCGTGGCCTCCCCTTTAAAAGGGGAGGAACGGCAGGGGTGGTGATACCCGCATCCCACTCGCCCCCGTGCTACCTTGTCTTCTTGCCTTCGTTACTTTCCTCTCCCCCTTGCACAACTCTGCTCCCAAGCTCGCAAACACGGCCGCACGCCGCCGTTCTACCGCAATGGCCAATGGGCGTGGAGTAAGCTGGGCCTGATCCATCGTCACCTAGGGGGACATCGCGGACCTCCGCCGTGCATGCATGCTGCCGTCGGCGGAGCGCGTGGTCCCTCGCGCGCAGGGCGATGAGGTAGTGCCGGCGCCGTAGCCGGGGGAGCACTTGTCTTCCTCTGGCATCGAGCGGGTCGGAGGTGCCGACGCAAGCCGCGGCGGCGTTAGCCTCGGCCCGCGCACGTTCGGAGGAGTTGGAGGAGATGATGGCCATTGCCCCCACGCGATCATGGGAGCTACTAGACAGGGTTGCGGCGAGTGCACCCACAGTCGTGGCCGGATCAGCGCAGACAAGCACCTGGTTGGGATACTCATCGGCAGTCGGAGCTTTGGTGAGGCTGAGCCTCACGAAACGCTCGCTGAGTGTCACATCCCTAGCTAGATGTCATAGGACAGCATGTGTGTGCCTCATGATTCAATTTTTCATCAACATGAAATGGGGATTAAAAGAAACCCCAAGCTCACATTGAATCAAAATAATTCAAGTTGGTGAAAATTCAACAAATCCAAAATGCCCTACCAAACTGTTCCCTATGTCTAATAAATATGGACATGATTATAACAGGGGCCATTTTAAATATTTGAACAACTCAAGCAATTTAAAAATAAATGTTAAAGATTTTGAAAATATCAAATAAAGCATTATCATTATTTTAGTTTTCAAAATATCCTGAAACTTTTTAGATAAGTTTGAAATATTCAAACCTCAAGATATAAAATATTTGGGATATTTTAAAATAGCATATGTGCATGAAAATAAAATAAAACTAATGTCAGAAATTAGGAAAGAAATAAAATAAAGAAAAGGGGGGAAGAAAAGACCACCTGGGCTTACCTGAAGAAGAGGCCCAGCCCACGGGGGGCAGCAGCGTCTTCTTCCTCCTGCCAGGAGGAGAAGCAGCTGCGTGCCACCCCCGTGGCAGGCCGTGGCCGCGCGTTGGCCACCTCCTCCCTACCTGCCTGGCCGCCTCCTCGTCGCGCTCACGAGAGGATAGGCTTGGCCGCTGCCCGAGCTCGTTTCCCCCTCGCCATTCCTCTCTTCCTCCTCTCCTCTGTTCTTCCTCGCCGGACTGAAGACCCCGCCGATTCGCTGTCTCCCGTGTGCCCCGACCACGCCAAGGTGCCAGAAGACCCTTCGATGAGGCCCCGGTCCGTTTCCCCTGGTCCTGACGCCGTTCCCCTCCTCTAGCCCAGTCTGTAGCCAGAGCCGAGCGGAGCTCGCCGCCGGCCATGGCTTAGCCGCGGCCGCAACGGCTAAAGCTTGCTCCCGACCACGGGCTCGTGCTTGTAGAGCTCCCAGGAGCCCGTAGCCGCTCTTAGCTCCGCCTCCCGCAGCCCCTAGCGCCATAGCCGGTCCTGCTCGAGCCATCGCCGCCGCTCAACTCGACGTGGCCGTCGTCTCCGATGGCCCCCGTGCCCCCTCTGCTGCCCTGCTAGACGCGCACGTGCACAGGCTATCTCCCGCTGCCCTTCGCGTGCCAAATGATCGCCGGAGGCACGATTCCGGCGAGTCGCCGCCGTGCGGATGGTCGCTGCCGGCCCTGCTCTGGTGGGCGCCGACGTGGCCGGCATTAGGGGCTAATCCCCCTGATTAATTAGGCCTCCAGCCACTGACCAGTGGGCCCCAGGGTGGGTCAAACCCCTGGTTAGCATGGAGTTTAGGGCCGTGTCACTGACGTGCGGGCCCTGCACGTCAGGTTTGACCTAGCCTGGTCAGCCGACTAGCTGACATCGTAGTGACGTCAGGCTGACGTCATATTTCATTTTCCAGTTTAAAAATAATTCCAGAAATTATTTAAAACTTTAAAAATTCATATAAATTAATTTGTAAATTAGATGAAAATAATTTATATATGAAAATTTATCAGAAAAATCCAATGAATCCAATGGTTCTATTATCATGCATGTTAGAGCAACCTATGTAGAAGAACATTGACATTTGCTAATAGGTTAAAATATGGAAATTGAAATGAAGAACGATTTTGAACATATATAAAAACTCACTTCAAATTAACTTGGACAATAGCTGCATTAGCTCATCCATACATGCTGCCATGCCATGATCATGCATCATATTGTTGCACTTGCCTGTATTGATTGCTACTTATCTGCATTGCGGTAGGCCCTGGTTCTGAGGATACCCCCGAGTATTCCAACGAAGGAGGGAACTTTTCTGCTACCCAGCAAGGCAAGCAACCATCCTTGATCATTCCAATAACATCCCACTCTCTCGCTCCTGCTCTTGTTTATTGCATTAGGATAACCGTTCACATGTCTGTCATACTCGGTAGATGAACCTATTCTTATGCATGACCTGTCATCATCATAGTAAATAGCTAAACCATGCAACCTAGCATACCTGGTAGATGCTTGTGCCATGATGTGCTTAGCTTAGTTTGCTAGCTATGCTTGCTATGCTTAGAGTTGTGTTGGGTCTGATTCATTTGGGTGATGAACTGGAGTGAAACATTGTTGTTCCGATGTGATAAGCTTATGATGAACCCGATTTGGTAAAGGTAGCGATGAGAGGCTTTGTAGGAGTACATAGCGGGTTGTCTCATTAGGACCGTTCTTAGGAACTGAGTTCCGTGTTTGTGATCCAAGACTAGTTACTACCACACATTGGGTTCCGGTAACTCGACCCCTCTCGACTTATCAGTCGCTTAGTCCTTAGTCCAGGAGTTGCAAGTAGTTTCTGGTGTTTATAGCATGCTCGACGCCGTGTGTAGCGCTGACCCTAGGGGTGGGTTACGACGCGGTAGGCAGTGGCATGGTGTACCAAGGGTCACTCGAATGGTGAGCTTGGGAACCCTGCGCACATCATTTGGGGCCGTAGCGGAAACTTCGGCGGACTTCCGTGCTAGTTCAGTCTCAAATAGGTGATACCCTGGACTAGAGGTCTTATGTGATTGACGGTCGTGGCTGACTCCCTCGCTGGGCTTCCGCTTGAAGGTTGCTGAGGTGCATGGTTTTATGAGCACACAACGACAAGTGGCGAGAGCATGTGTGAAGAAGTACACCCCTGCAGGGTATGAAACTATTCGAATAGCCGCGTCCTTGGATATGGACTACTTGGAAAGCTTATGTTGTTCATAGATAATCAAATGGATACTCATAAAAATATCAAGACTAGTGTGAGTATCGTGGATGGCACTCTCACAGGAGAGGGAAGTGAATCCATGGTGGTGTATTATCATGGAGTTAATGGACTCGTGTGTGATATCTAAAATTTAAACACAGGGTTAAAATTGTGTAGTGTAGGTTAGCCATGAGTCAAAGCTGGCATTGCTGCATAAACTCCCCCCCCCCTTGTTGATACATGCGCATGAATAGACTAGGTCTGCTTTAAAGACTTGCTGAGTACGTTTGTACTCATGTTTGCTTAATAAATGTTGTAGATGAGACCCAGGACCCATGAGGTGGGTTCTTTCTAGATGTCAACGATGTCGAATAGCTGGTGTCCCAGCTACGACCTATGCCCTTTGGCGGGCTGTAGATAGTCAGGACATGTGCCTCTTTACCCTTTCATCTGTCTGTACTTAGACATTTTTATGCTTCTGCTTAGTTTGTATGAACTTGTTTTAATGACTTGAGTGTCGGGTCATGTGACCCATACCTGTAAGAACATATTATCCAAGGCTCGTCTGAGCCTCTTAAATAAAAGTTGTGTTGTTGTATGGTTATGTTGTGATGCCATAGTTGTATCTATGAAAATCGGGCATGCCATGCGTACGTGTGACGTGCAACGGTATGTATGGGATCCGATACCTAGTCGTGTGCCATTAGTAGTACTCTTTATGAGAAACTGCCTCTTTGTGCTTCCACCGAGCCATGGTAGCTTGCTACTGCTCTGGACACATTGATTGACTGGCATGTATCCTTCTTTGCTGATGTGGCTGTCCCTTCGGGGAAATGTCTCGCAGTGCAATGGAGTCCCTGTAGCCTGCTACGACTCGTCTACGTGCAGTGATGGCATTTATGTCTCATGGCGTAATGGAGTCGTTGTAGCTTGCTATGACTCGTCTACACACGCTTGAGACCGACACCTGCATTGCTGGGTTACGTATGCCTATTTCCGTACGGATGTGCCACATGGGTTCTATGAATAATCATGTCGGCCCGGGTTCTCTGTCGTTTGATTGCCAGGGACATGTTCACATACGCGTGCAAAAGACGCAAACGGTCCCGGCTAAGGTAAGGCTGCAGCCGTGGAGCTTACCATGCGTGAGGCCGCAAAGTGATGTGATATGTTAAAGTCTGGATTCATATGACTTAGGATCGGGGTCCCGACACTGAGCGTGTCGACGTCGAGCGCGAGGTCGATGGCGCTGCCCACAGGGCGTGCCGGAGCAAGCCCCACGAGCCTGCAGTTTCGCTTGGACGTGCGGCGACGGCGGGGAATGGGGAGGGTTCCTGCCCAGAGCATGAATTCAGTCGGCGCCATGTACGGCCCCATGATGGGCGCCAACTGTCATTGTTTTCTCAGGACAGATGCCATGGGTAGGCTTATCGTAGGTGGTTGGGGTCGGAGGACGCCAACGGGTTCCGGATGTGAGATTGGGCACAAGAGGTGGTGACACACGATGTACCCAGGTTCAGGGCCCTCCGTGGGAGGTAACACCCCTAGTCCTGCTTGTTCTAGTTGGATGGACTGGTGTGTTTACAAGGATGCTCCTAGAGTTGTGTCTAGAGGATGAAGAAGGAGCAGCCGGCTCGCCTTCCTCCATTGCTAAAGATGATATATAAGGAGAGTTCCGTGTGGGGTGTGTGTATGCGATTGTTCATCCCTGTTGCATGGGGGGCTCGGGGGGTTTATAGGCCAACCCCCTGGCCTATAATATTCCTGAGGTACAAGGGTGGAGGGACCCGGCTGGCAGCCTCTCCGGCTGACCAGGGGGTCCCGCTCTTCGAGTCGTCTTGTCGCGTGTGGGGTCCACCGGCTGTGCGGTCCCGTCGCCTGTGGGGCCCCGCCACCCGACTCTACGATTGGCCCTCGCCCACTTGCCGTGGCACGGGCCGCCCGGGAGGCGTCGTCTAGTGCCAGCCGGCCGAAGTCTCCGGTACAGCCTACCGCCCTGTAGCCACGCCGGTGTAGGTAATCGAGTGGGCGAGGGCGTGTCGGTACTGTTTCTCCGCTCGGTCGCACTCGCCAAGGTCAGCGGCCTGGACGGCTGGACTGTAGCCATGCGCTCCTGCATGCATATGGACGGGATGTTGCATGTCCGCCCCAGGGTCAACAAAGGGGGAGGCCCAGAGGCAGCCAACCATGGCCAGCCAGCTGGGGGTCAAACCGGCTGCTCGTCCAGCCGTCCGCGTCGCCAGCCGGTGGCGGCTCTTGCTAGACATGCCCCAGACGGCCATGGGCACCCGGTCGCGTAGTTATCCTTCTAAGGGGGGGAGGAGAACCCCGTTGCTTTGTCCTACCTAGGGGTAATAACCCCGTCAACATGCTACAACACTCATTGGACCGCACAAATCAACATGTATCATTTCCAATAAGTCACTTGCCCTCTCCATCATACCAGAAAACGAGGTGTTAGTCATCTTGCCCATGAGGCACGGTCCGCATGTCTGAACCGATTCAAAATTGATTGAGTCCACAGATTCATCAACATGGAGTTTTTCCATGCGCTTTACACCAATATGACCTTCATAGGTAGTGCCACAAGTATGTGGTACTATCATTATTAACTTTGCATATTTTGGCATCAATACGATGAACATGTGTATCACTACGATCGAGATTCAATAAACCATTCACATTGGGTGCATGACCATTGAAGGCATTATTCATGTAAACAGAATAACTATTATTCTCTAACTTAAATGAATGACCGTATTGCAATAAACATGATTAAATCATGTTCATGCTGAACACAAACACTAAATAACATTTATTTAGGTTCAACACTAATATCGAAGGTAGAGCGAGCGTGCGATGGTGATGACATCAACCTTGGAAAAACTTCCAACACACATTGTCACCTCACCCTTAGCTAGTCTTTGTTTATTCCGTAGCTTTTACTTTGAGTAACTAACATTAGCAATCGAACTGGTATCTAATACGCAGGTGCTACTAGGAGTACTACTAAGGTACACATCAATAGCACATATATCAAATATACTTCTGTTGGCTTTGCCAGCCTTCTTATTTAACAAGTATTTACGGTTTTTCCTCTTCACCAACCATTCTCCTCATAATATAAGAACTTAGTCTCGGGTTTGGGTTCAATCTTGGGTTTCTTCACTAGAGCGGCAACTGGCTTGCCATTCATGAAGTTTCCCTTCCTGTCATTTTCCTTCGTGAAACTAGTGGTTTTACTAACCATCAACACTTAATACTCCTTCTTGATTTCTACCTTCGCGGTGTCAAACATCGTGAATAGCTCAGGGATCATTTTTTAGTTCATCACGAAGCTCTAGTAGTTTGTGGCAGTGACTTGGAGAACTATTGCAATCACTATCTTATCTAGAAGAATAACTCCCACTAGATTCAAGTGATTGTAGCACCCAGACAATCTGAGCACATGCTCACCGATTGAGCCATTCTCCTTTATCTTGCGGGCAAAGAATCTTGTTGGAGGTCTCATACCTCTCAACATAGGCACAAGCCTAAAATGCAATGTCAGCTCTTGGAACATGACATATGCTCTGTGACATTCAAAACATATTTGGAGCATGAATTCTAAGGCATAATGCATGATGCACTGAACTATCAAGTAGTCATCAGAACGTGCTTGTCAGATGTTCATAACATCCACAGATGACGCTAGAGGGGGTGGTGCACCAAGCGGTGCATCAAGTACATAAGCCTCCTATGCAGCAATGAGGATAATACTCATATTGCGGACCATGACCACATAATTGCTACCATCATCTTTCAACTTGAGAATGCAGTGTGAGCTTGTGATCTAGATCATAATTTTGCAAATACATTTTGACTACGTTCATGATAATGAGTTTAGTTAATCATATTATTTAAAAACTCCACTCAAATTGACATCCCTCTGGTCATTCGAGTGCAACATGATCAAAATTCACCAAGCCAAGTCCGATCATCATGTGAGATGAGGTGGTTTCAATGGTGAACATCTCCATGTTGATCGTATTTACTCTATGACTCATGTTCGACCTTTCGGTCTCTTGTGTTCCAAGGCCATGTCTGTAAATGCTAGGCTCGTCAAGCTTAACCCGAGTGTTCCGCATGTGCAACACTAGATTGCACCCATTGTATGTGAATGTAGATTCTATCACCCCCGATCATCATGTGGTGCTTCGAAATGACAAACTTTTGCAATGTCGGGGAGAACACAATTTTATCTTGAAATTGTAGTGAGGGATCACCTTATAATGCTACCGCCGTCCTAAGAAAAATAACATGCATAATGGGATTAACATCACAAGCAAATCATAAGTGACATGATATAGCCATGAACTTGTGCTTTTGATCTCCATCTACAAAGCACCAGCATGATCTCCATCGTCACCGGCATAAAACCATCATGTCCATCATTGTGTTGCCATCTTGGTTGTCGCGCCCACCATGATTCTACTACTATTGCTACCGCCTAGCGATAAACTAAAGCATTACATAGCACTTAATGATTGACACGCATGTCATATAATAATTAAAGACAACCCTATGGCTCCTGTCGGTTGCCGTATGCATTGCCATGCAAGTCGATATGAACTATTACAAAACATGATCATCTCAAACATCAAATATACATCATCATTTCTTTGGCCGTATCATATCACAACATACCATGCAAAACAAGTTAGACGTCCTCTAATTGTTGTTGCATGTTTTACCGTGGCTTCTATGGGTATCTAGCAAGAACAATTCTTACCTACGCAAAACCACAACGGTGATACACAAATTGCTATTCAACCTTCTACAAGGACCGCCTTAGTCGAATCTGATCCAACTAAAGTGGGAAAGACAGACACCCGCCAGCCATCTTTATGGAACAAAGTCACATGTAAGTCACATGTAAGGTTGGTCCGAGCCGCTTCATCCCACAGTACCACGGATTCAAGAAAAACTAAGGGAGAAAGCAATATGAATATCAACGCCCACAAACTCCTTTGTGTTCTACTCATGATGTCTGTCGGTGTCAAAACTGGCGGATCTCGGGTATGGGTCCTGAACTGTGAGATTATAATCGATGGTAACAGGAGACGAAGGGGACAAGGTTTTAACCAGGTTCGAGCCCTCCTATGGAGGTAATACCCTACATCCTGCTTGATTGTATTGATGATATGGCAGTTACAGAGTTGATCTACCACGAGATCTAATAGCTAACCCTAGATGAGTTGTCCTATTTCTACAACCTAAAACCCTCCGGCTTATATAGACGCCGAGGGTACCTAGGGTGTACACATGGTCGGTTACATTCCAAAGAGATAAACACGCCTAACTACGGTCGTCAACTTGGAGGACACGCCATGGTCCTCGAAGCTTCCATCCTGGCGACGGGGCCCTTGATCACCTAATAATCACTTTGTGGCCCATATAGTCCGGCCCATGAGAAACGGGTCGGCCATCCGAGGACCCCTTAATCCAGAACTCCCAGACAGTGCTTGACAAGTGATTGGGCGTCCGTCCGAGCTGTAGGCCAAAAGAAGCCAGCTCAGAAGGCCTTGCTAAGCAAGGCTCTTGCCGCGGCATGGTGGCCGCCCATGCCTGCATGCACTTCGGCTAGGAGCTCCCGTCCTTGTTTCTCATATATGCACTGCTATAATATTCCGGTGGTACTTTTCTTGTATAACTCACCCTCGTGTACTTTGTAGGCCTTGGATTGTCGAACTATGCATCGCGCTACTATCTGGTCAATGGGGAGTTCGTTGCAAAGAAGGTAGGTGAGCAAGGGGTCTGTCCATGGCATGATTACCGCCATGACTTCATGGGCCGAAGGCGTTTCATCCATTATGGAGACGCCAATGATTTGATTGTGTGGTCCATTTATAGGGGGAACAACTTGTTCTGCCGTATCTAGACCGACACCCTTGTGATCATCCTGCCACACCACGGATGGCTTAAAGAGCCGCTCCAGGAAGGTGTTTCTTGGGACAGGGTCGTGCTTAGCCCCCATGCGGGCCATTACATCGGCGGCTTGGTTGTTGTCGCGAGCGACGTAGTGAAATTCCAAACCCTCAAACCGTGTGGATATTTTTAAGATGGCATTCCTGTATGCCGCCATCGTCGGGTTGTTGGCGTCAAATTCACCATTGATTTAGGAGATGGCCAAGTTGGAGTCTCACAGTACCTCTGTAGGATCAAAAGTAGTGTTAGAGGGGGGTGATTAGACTACTTGACCAAATAAAAAACTACTTTTCTCAATTTTAATTCTTGGCAGATTTTAGCATTCATTGTATGTCAAGTACACCCTACACAAGCATGTCTAAGAGTATAGCAGTGAAAAGTAAAGACAAGCATGTAAGTAAAGAGAGGGTAGGAAGATCAAACGCAATTAGTGACATGATGATTTTCTCGTGGTTCCGATAGGTAGTGCTATCGTACATCCACGTTCATGGAGTCGTCAACCCATAGAGGGTAACGGTCGCGAGAGTCCACGGAGGGCTCTACCCACGGAGGGTTCCATGAAGAAGCAACCTTGACTATACCATGTTGGCCTACGTCCACGGTGGACTAGCCTTACTCGGGGTAGATCTTCACAAAGTAGGCGATCTCCTTGCCCTTACAAACTTCTTGGTTCACTCCACAACACGAAGTAGGAGGCTCCCAAGCGACACCTAACCAATCTAGAAGGCACCACCCTCCAAAAGGTAATAGGCTCGGTAATGCGATGAACTCCTTGCTCTTCTACTTTAAGATGATAGACTCCTCGACACACAATCACACTCTCACACATTTGGCTTGGTAGAAGAGATGGGATTGGTGGAAAGCAACAGGGGGAGGCCAGAAATCAAGATCCATATGGTTGGAGTGGAAGATCTTGATCTCAACACAAGGATAGGTGGTTCTCTCTCAGGAAACTGATAGGATAGGTATGGAATAGTTCTAAGTGCTTCTCTTACGAGTAGGTGGTGGTGGAGGGGTATATATAGGCGTCTCCAAAAATCCAACCATTACACACAATAAGTCAGACTCGGTGGAACCAATGTGTGAATCTCGGTTGTACCGAAGTGACTTAAAGTTAGCAACTTTGAATCTCGGTGATACCGATATAGGAATCTCGGTTGCACCGATAAGGTGACCAACGGTCAGAATTCCCAATCTCAGTGACGCTGATTCAACAATCTCGGAGGGACCAAAACTGTGAACTTGCGTAACAGAAAGTTGGCAGCCCAACTCGGTGGCACCGAATGCAGTATCGGCTGCACCGAAAAGCTAGGGTTTGGAATCGGTGGCACCGAGTGTAGAATGTTGGTTATACGACTTTGAGTGTTTGGCTTTGGACAAACTTTGGTGGGAGAGTTTGTGGATGTTTTTAGTGACTATCACTTGTGCACGTATGAGCATTTTGTTCACCAACAAAACCTGAGCCCCTTTTAATAGTATTGGATTTCCTATGGACTCAAGGTGATTTCTCACAAATATAAAATGTAGAGTCCTCTTGCTTGAAGCTTTGCCAACCTATTTCCTTGCATCTTGGGGTATTCCACAATCGTTTTGCCAACCCATCATTGAACATTTCCTGAAATAAAGTTGGTGGAAACATTAGTTCAATGACATATATGTTGTTATTAATTACCAAAACCACCAAGGGAGCAAATGTGCTTTCAATATCCCCCTTTTTGGTAATTGATGACAACATATAGATCAAAGCTTCGACATATGATATAATCAATGAATATAATCATCGCTTTGAGAAGTATGTGATAATCAAGAGCTCCCCTAAATTTGTGCATTATTCAATATTTGCGTTTGAACGCAAATGCACAATCGATTAGGTACATGGGGCACTTCTTCCATGTCCCATACAACTTGGTGGTGTGCCAGAGTAATAAGAGGTAACATCATAGCACATCACAATCACGCAAAGTGAGTGATCATCACATAATCATCAAAAGATAGTAAATAGTAGCAACACTCATAACAGCGTATGATCACAGACAAACACAAAAGTATCTCACTTCAAACCAAATGAACCAAATGTATTGTAAAACCAGCAAATAAAAACAAACACTCTCTCACTCGAAGTCTAAGATCTATATACAACTTCTTCCCCTTTGGCAACAAGTTGCCAAAAAGATCAAAGCGATCTAGCTAATCATTATGCGGCTGATCTCCTCGGGTCGTCAATGTCGGAGTCGAGAGAACTGCTTCGGCGAAGACTTCTGCTGAAGTCCTGGATGGAGCTGGAGTAGATACTGGAGGCACTGGAGCTGATGGTCCTGAAGATAATGTGGCTGGAACAGAAGATGAAGGCCTCGTCTCTAGAGCTGGTACTGTAGGAGTCCTAGCCTTGGTCATGAACTGGACAGTCGTCCTGTCAGGTGCACTATCCTCCTCATTGTCATAAGACTCGAACTCTGAAGAGGTGCGATGGATTGGGGCTTCAGCAACCTCCTTCTTGAGCTCATGGACTATCTTAGTCAACCCATCAACCTTGTTATTTAGAGTTTTCACTCTATCATCAATGATGTTTGCAAGGCTCTCTTGAGTATCCATGATGGTCTTGATGTCCTTCTTCATCTCCAGGACAGGAGTGACCAAAAGATCCATCTGCTCGTTCCTGGACTGGGAACCTGAGCACTAGTGGCTCGAGATGCCTCTGCTTCTGCCTCTGCATGTGCCTGAGCTGCAACTGATGTGGGATGGTCTGGGTCCAGCACCATAACGTTATCCTCAAAGTCCGGCTAAAGTGGAAAATGGGGACTGTCCAGAGCAAAGATGTGCTTCTCAAGCTAAGAATTGATGAGCATCCGGATATAGGGTGCGTAGTAGCATGAGCGCTTCTGATCAGGAGCAACCCTCTTCACAGTCTCTACTATCAAGTCCATCACTCGAATCCTGGTGTGAAGATCAAGATGGATGAGCATGTTGATGGAGTTTCCATGAATCATCTTCTCATCTCCAGACTTTGGCATCAAGGTGTGCCTCGGGATGATGTTCATGGTATAGAGGCCTGGCTGGAGAAAGTAGATAGAACCAAGCTTGTGAGATTGCACTTTATCTATGGGGATATGATTATACATATCCTTCATAGCATTGTGGTTCTCCTTGGATTCTGTATAGACATCCAAATCTCCATCCTGAACCTCTGGGACTCCAAAGATGGAAACCCATTCACCAACATGAGCTTGATGTTTCCTTCTTGAGTGGCTCTTGGTGTACTTGTCCTTCTTCTCCGAGTCCCTATGTCTCCTTGATGGTCTTCATTCACAACAATCATCTCTACTCCTTCTCTCTCTTCGAGGTGACTCATCTCTTGAGCTTCGTCCTCCTGGAGACTCTTCTCTTCATTTGTAGGGAGTTGTGCACTCATTGGAGTAGTGTTCGGGCTTCCCACAATTGTAGCAGTATTGGTCACAACTTGACGAACGCTTCACTTCATATCTTGAATTGGAGCTTTGATCTTTCCTTCTATTCTTGTAGAACTTGTTGAATTTCTTAACCATGAGGCTTATCTCTTCATTTGTGACAAGGTTGTCGCTCGAGGTAGTGGGAGCATCACTTGTGGCTTTGTAAGCACTGCTAGATTTTTGGTATAGATCTTACTTGTCTTTGAGTGTCATCTCATGAGCAACAATTCTACCAATCACTTTCGTTGGCTTGAGATCTTTGTAATTGGGCATCATTTGGATCAATGTGCAAATGGTGTCATATCAATCATCCAAAGCTCGGAGTATCTTCTTGATGATGAATTTTTCATTCATTTCTTCACTTCCTAAGTCAGCAATCTCATTGGTGATGAGATCTAGCCTAGAGTACATCTCAGCGACTCCTTCACCATCCTTCATCTTGAACTTGTCAAGTTGAATTTGAAGAACATCCAACTTGGATTCTCTCACAGATTGTGTACCTTCATGCATATCAATCAAAGTATCCCAAATCTCTTTTGCATTCTCAAGACGGCTGATTTTGATGAATTCTTCGAGGCATAGACAGTTGAAGAGAATGTCACATGCTTTAACATTGAATTGCAACATCATCAACTCATTCGCGGTCGCTTGACGATTTGTTACTTTCCTTCTGCAAAGAATTCACCTTGCATGGCAACACGAACAGCAACCCAAACGGAGGGGTTATGACCAAGCAAATGCATTTTCATTTTATGCTTCCAACTAGCAAAATTTGTGCCATCAAAGTATGGACCTCTATGGTGATAATTTCCCTCACTAGACGCCATACTTCTGCTAGGTTGTGAGACCAATGCAATGGAGATCAAAGCCCTGATACCACTTGTAGGATCAAAAGTAGTGCTAGAGGGGGGTGATTAGACTACTTGACCAAATAAAAATCTACTTTTCCCAATTTTAATTATTCGCAGATTTTAGCTTTCATAGTATGTCAAGTACACCCTACACATGGATGTCTAAGAGTATAGCAGTGGAAAGTAAAGACAAGCATGTAAGTAAAGAGAGGGTAGGAAGATCAAACAAAATTGGTGACACGATGATTTTTCCCGTGGTTCCAATAGGTGGTGCTATCGTACATCCACGTTCATGGAGTCTTCAACCCACAGAGGGTAATGGTCGCGAGAGTCCATGGAGGGCTCTACCCACGGAGGGTTCCATGAAGAAGCAACCTTGACTATACCATGCTGGCCTACGTCCACGGAAGACTAGCCTTACTCGGGGTAGATCTTCACAAAGTAGGCGATCTCCTTGCCCTTACAAACTTCTTGGTTCACTTCACAACACGTAGTAGGAGGCTCCCAAGCAACACCTAACCAATCTAGAAGGCACCACCCTCCAAAAGGTAATAGGCTCGGTAATGCGATGAACTCCTTGCTCTTCTGCTTCAAGATGATGGACTTCGCAACACACAATCACTTTCTCATAGATTTGGCTTGGTCGAAGAGATGGGATTGGTGGAAATCAACTTGGGGAGCCTAGAAATCAAGATCCATATGGTTGGAGTGGAAGATCTTGATCTCAACACAAGGATAGGTGGTTCTCTCTCAGAAAACTGATAGGATAGGTATGGAATAGTTCTGAGTGCTTCTCTTTCGAGTAGGTGGTGGTGGACGGGTATATATAGGAATCTCCAAAAATCCAACCATTACACACAATAAGTCAAACTCGGTGGAACCAATGTGTGTATCTCTATTATACCGAAGTGACTTAAAGTGAGCAACTTTTGAATCTCAGTGAGACCAATATAGGAATCTCGGTTGCATCGATAAGGTGACCAACAGTCAGAATGCCCAATCTAAGTGACGCCGATTCAACAATATCGGAGGGACCGAAACTGTGAACTTGCGTAACAGAAAGTTGGCAGCCCAACTCGGTGGCACCGAATGCAGTATCGGCTACACTGAAAAGCTAGGGTTTGGCTGAGTCTGTCTAGGGTTTGGAATCGGTGGCACGGAGTGTAGAATGTTGGTTGCACCGATTTTGAGTGTTTGGCTTTGGAATGACTTTGGTGGGAGAGTTTGTGGATGTTATTGGTGACTATCACTTGTGCACGTATGAGCATTTTGTTCAACAACAAAACCTTACCCACTTTTAATAGTATTGGCTTTCCTATGGACTCAAGGTGATTTCTCACAAATATAAAATGTAGAGTTGTCTTGCTTGAAGCTTTGCCAACCTATTTCCTTGCATCTTGGGGTATTCCACAATCTTTTTTCCAACCCATCACTGAACATTTCCTGAATATACTTGGTGGAAACATTAGTTCAATGACATATATGTTGTTATTAATTACTAAAACCACCAAGGGAGCAAACGTGCTTTCAACCTCCAGCAGACGTGTGCCCATTGATACTGCCATGCGAGGACCATGCAAAAGGGCTTCGTATTCGGCTACATTGTTGGAGTCGGCATACATGATCTGCAACGTGTATCACACGTTGTCGCCTGCGGGGGATGTGAGGATAACTCCAGCCTCCAGACCGGTTAAAGTACATTGTCCCATGGGAGTATGCACTATATTCCTTCGGGAGCTTTGCTTCGGTCCATTCAGCCAGGAAGTCTGCCAATACCTGAGCTTTTATGGCACGGCGTGTCTTGCAGGTTATTTCAAAGGGAAGGATTGTTGGGGAACGTTGCATGGGAAACAAAAAAATTCCTACGCACACGCAAGATCTATCCATGGTGATGAGCATCTACGAGAGGGAGAGTGGATCTACATATCCTTGTAGATCACTAAGCGGGAAGCGTTAAGAAACGCGGTTGGTGTAGTCGAACATCTTTGCGATCCAAATCACCGAGCGTCCCGCGATCACATCACGATCCGTCCCGCGATCTAAACACGATCCATCCTGCGAACTCATCATGATCCGTCCCGCAATCTCATCACGATCCATCCGCGATCTCATCATGATCCGTCCCGTGAACTCATCACGAACCGTCTCGCGATCCTATTCACGGTCCTCCCGATCTAGCGCCGAACAGACAGCACCTCCGCGTTCAGCACATGTGCAACTTGATGACGATATCCACCGTCTTGATCCAGAAAGAGGAAGTGGAGAGGGAGAATAGTTCACCAGCAGCGTGACAGTGCCCCGGTGATGCTGTTGGAGCAATTCTGGCAGGGCTTCGCCTAAGCACTGCAGAAAACCGATCTAGAGGAGAAACTATGCACTAGAGGAACGGGTAGCACGTGGCTAAAATCTAGTGCGAAAAAACCATAAAACATCTAGTATATATAAGAGGAGGAGAGGAGGAGGCTTGGCACTCAAAGGACCAGCAATTGGGTCGGCCAAATCAAGTGGGAGAGGTGGAATCCACCTCCAATCCTAGTAGGACTAGGATTCACCCCATTTTTTGCCATTTTCCACCTTTTTCTCTTTGGGCTTTTCTTCCCAGCCTCATGGGCCTTGTGTGGGATTTCCACCAGCCCACTAAGGACTGGTATTTACTCTCCCACAGCCCATGTAGCCTCTCGGGTCGAAATACCCCTCACGATGGTCTCCCGGTACACTACCGGCACTCCCGGTACATTACCGATTAGCCCGAAGCTTTTCTGGTGACCAAAATAGGACTTCCTATATATGAATATTTACCTCCGGACCATTCCAGAGCTCCTTGTGACGTATGGGATCTCATCCGAGACTCCGAAAAACCTTCGGTCACCACCATACATAACTCTATACTACCGAAACGTCACCAAACCTTAAGTGTGCAGACCCTGCGGGTTCGAGAACTATGTAGACATGACCGAGACACCTCTACGGTCAATAACCAATGGCGGGACCTGGATGTCCACATTGGTTCCTACATATTCTGCGAAGATCTTTATCGGTCGAACCTCTATGTCAAGGATTCAGTTAATCCCGTATGATGTTCCCTTTGTTCTTCGGTATGTTACTTGCCCGAGATTCGATCGTCGGTATTTCCATACCTAGTTCAACCTCGTTACTGGCAAGTCTCTTTACTCGTCCATAATACAAGATCCCGTGACTAACACTTAGTCACATTGCTTTCAAGGCTTATTGTGATGTTGTATTACCGAGTGGGCCCTAAGATACCTCTCCGTCACACGGAGTAACAAATCCCAGTATTGATCCATGCCAATTCAACAGACACCCTCGGAGATACCTATAGAGCACCTTTATAGTCACCCAGTTACGTTGCGACGTTTGATACACACAAGGCACTCCTCCGATGTCCGCGAGTTGCATGATCTCATGGTCATAGGAACATATACTTGACATGTAGAAAACAGTAGCAATAAACTGACACAATCATATGCTACGTTTGTAGTTTGGGTCTTGTTCATCACATCATTCTCCTAATGATGTGATCCCGTTATCGAATGACATCTCATGTCCATGGCTAGGAAACCTTAACCATCTTTGATCAACGAGCTAGTCTATTAGAGGCATACTAGGGACATGGTTTTGTCTATGTATCCACACATGCATCTAAGTCTCCGATCAATACAATTTATAGCATGGATAATAAACGATTATCATGAACAAGGAAATATGATAATAACTAATTTATTATTGCCTCTAGGGCATATTTCCAACAGTCTCCCACTTGCACTAGAGTCAATAATCTGTTCACATCACCATGTGATTCAGATTGTTATGAACCTAAGACCCAATGAGTTCTCGGGCTCGATCATGCTCTGCATGCTTCTACTACTACTGCTACCGTTTAGCGATAAAGAAAAGCATTACATAGCGCTTAATGATTGACATGCAGGTCATACAATAATTAAAGACAACCCTATGGCTCCTGCCGGTTGCCGTATTCATCGACATGCAAGTCGTGATAATCTATACATCACATGATCATCTCATACATCACATATATCACATCATGTAATTGGTCCTATCATATCACAACATACCCTGAAAAAACAAGTTAGACGTCCTCTAATTGTTGTTGCATGTTTTACGTGGCTGCTACGGGTATCTAGCAAGAACAATTCTCACCTACGCAAAAACCACAACGGTGATACACTAGTTGCTTTTCAACCTTCTCAAGGACCGCCTTTGTCGAATCCGATCCAACTAAAGTGAGAGAAACTGTCACCCGCAAGCCATCTAGGCAACAAGTTGCGTCGAGGGAACTAGTCTCTCGTAAGCGTACGAGTAATGTTGGTTCGGGCCGCTTCATCTCACAATCCCGCTGAACCAAAATACGACCAAGGGAGGAAGAAATCTAAGCATCAACGCCCACAAACCTTTTGTGTTCTACTCGAGATCTCATCGAACCATCAACCTAGCTCATGATGCCACTGTTGGGGAACGTCACATGGGAAACAAAAAAATTCCTACGCACACGCAAACCTATCCATGGTGATGAGCATCTACGAGAGGGAGAGTGGATCTACGTACCCTTGTAGATCGCTAAGCGGGAAGCGTTAAGAAACGCGGTTGGTGTAGTCGAACTTCTTCGCGATCCAAATTGCCGAGCATCCTGCGATCCAATCACGAACCGTCCCGCGATCTTGTCATGATCCATCCCACGATCCAATCATGAACGTCTCGTGGCCTTTATCATGATCCTTCCGATCTAGTACCGAACAGACGGCACCTCCGCGTTCAGCACACGTGCAGCTTGATGACGATCTCCACCGTCTTGATCCAGCAAGAGGAGGTGGAGAGGAGTGAGAGTTCACTGGCAGCGTGACGGCGCTCCGGTGATGGTGGTGGTGGACCAATTCCGGCAGGGCTTCACCTAAGCGCTACAAAAATCCAATCTAGAGGAGCACCGGTGAAATGGGTAACACGTGCCGGTAAGTTGTGTCCCGTGTGTTAGCCCTACCCCTCTATTTATATGTTGAGCCCTAGGGTCTAATCTTGGAGAAAAAACCTTTACAAGGTCGGTTTGGCCCGCACAAGGTCGGTTTGGCCCGCAAGGAAAGAGTCCAACTCGGATCCCTGCACGAGCGGTAGTACCGCTTGAGCGGTAGTACCGCTTCACCAGCGGTAGTACCGCTTGAGCGGTAGTACCACTTCACAAGCGGTAGTACTTCCCTACTGCTTAAGGAAGCAGCAAATCCTTTTGCCCTTTCCAATACCTCATGGGTTTTACCCCATTGGTCCATATAAAGTGTTGCTATACCTGAACACTTCGGTAAACATCCGGAACCCCTTCCGGTTAATTCCGGAACTCTTCCAGAGATCAAAACACTATTATCACATATATCAATCTTTATCTCCAGACTCTTCCAGAGATCCTCGTCATGTCCGGGATTGTATCCGAGACTCCGAACATCCTTCGGTCACCACCATACATAACTCTATACTACCGAAATGTCACCAAACCTTAAGTGTGCAGACCCTGCGGGTTCGAGAACTATGTAGACATGACCGAGACACCTCTACGCCCAATAACCAATGGCGGGACCTGGACGTCCACATTGGTTCCTACATATTATACGAAGATCTATCGGTCGAACCTCTATGTCAAGGATTCAGTTAATCCCGTATAATGTTCCCTTTGTTCTTCGGTATGTTACTTTCCCGAGATTCGATCATCGGTATCTTCATACCTAGTTCAATCTAGTTACCGGCAAGTCTCTTTACTCGTTCCGTAATACAAGATCCCGCAACTAACAATTAGTCACATTGCTTGCAAGGCTTATTGTGATGTTGCATTACCGAGTGGGCCCCGAGATACCTCTCCGTCACACGAAGTAACAAATCCCAGTCTCGATCCATGCCAACTCAACAGACACCATCGGAGATACCTGTAGAGCACCTTTATAGTCACCCAGTTACGTTGCGACGTTTGATACACACAAGGCACTCCTCCGATATCCGTGAGTTGCATGATCTCATGGTCATAGGAACATATACTTTGACATGCAGAAAACAGTAGCAATAAACTGACACGATCATATGCTACGTTTGTAGTTTGGGTCTTGTCCATCACATCATTGTCCTAATGATGTGATCCCGTTATCAAATGACATCACATGTCTATGGCTAGGAAACCCTGACCATCTTTGATCAACAAGCTAGTTCACTAGAGGCATACTAGGGACACATTGTTGTCTATTCACCCACACATCTAGTGTGTTTCCGATCACTACAATTATAGCATGGATAATAAACGATTATCATGAACATGGAAATATAATAATAAACACTTTATATATTGCCTCTAGGGCATATTTCCAACAGTCTCCCACTTGCACTAGAGTCAATAATCTAGTTCACATCACTATGTGATTTACATGGTAATAAATCGAACACCCATACAGTTCTGGTGTTGATCATGTTTAGCTCTTGGAAGAGATTTAGTCAACGGGTCTGCCATTCAGATCCGTGTGCACTTTGCTAATATTTATGTCCCTCTCCTCGATGTAGAACCGGATGGAGTTGAAGCGTCGCTTTATGTGTCTGGTCCTCTTGTGAAACCTTGGTTCCTTGGCTAGAGCAATGGCACTAGTGTTGTCACAGAACAGGTTTATTGGATTTAGTGCACTGGGCACTACTCCAAGATCTGTCATGAACTGCTTCATCCAGACACCTTCCTTCACTGCCTCCGAGGCTGTGACGTACTCCGCTTCGCACGTAGAATCAGCTACCACGCTTTGCTTGGAACTGCACCAGCTTACCGCTCCCCCGTTAAGAATAAATACGTATCCGGTTTGCGATTTAGAATCGTCCGGATCAGTGTCAAAGCTTGCATCGATGTAACCCTTTACGACGAGCTCTTCATCACCTCCATAAACGAGAAACATGTCCTTAGTCCTGTTAAGGTACTTACGGATATTCTTGACCGCTTGCTAGTACTCCATTCCAGGATCACTTTGAAACCTTCCAGCCATACTTATGGCAAGGCTGACATCGGGTCTTGTGCACAGCATTGCATACATGATAGAGCCTATGGCTGAAGCATAGGGGATGACGCTCATCTTTTCTTTATCTTCTGCAGTCACTGGGCATTGAGTCTTACTCAACTTCACACCTTGTAACACAGGCAAGAACCCTTTCTTGGACTGTTCCATTTTGAACTTCTTCAAAACTTTATCAAGGTATGTGCTCTGTGAAAGTGCTATTAAGTGCGTCGACCTATCTCTATAGATCTTAATGCCTAATATGAAAGCAGCTTCTCCTAGGTACTTCATTGAAAAACTCTTATTCAAATATTCCTTCACTCTTTCCAGCATTTCTATATCGTTTCCGATCAGCAATATGTCATCCACATATAACACTAGAAACGCTATAGAGCTCCCACTCACTTTCTTGTAAATACAAGCTTCTCCATAAACTTGTATAAACCCAAACGCTTTGATCACCTCATCAAAGCGCTTATTCCAACTCCGAGATGCTTGCACCAGTCCATAGATGGATCGCTAGAGTTTGCAAACTTTGTCAGCATTCTCTAGATCGACAAAACCTTCGGGTTGCATCATATACAACTCTTCCTCAAGGAAACCGTTGAGGAACGCCGTTTTGACATCCATCTGCCAAATTTCATAGTCGAAATAAGCAGCTATTGCCAACATAATTCTGACAGACTTAAGCATCGCTACGGGTGAGAAAGTCTCATCATAGTCAACTCCTTGAACTTGTGAAAAACCCTTTGCCACAAGTCAAGCTTTATGGTGACATTACCGTCCGCGTCCGTCTTCTTCTTATAGATCCATTTGTTCTGAATGGCCTTTCGCCCTTCAGGTAGTACTTCCAAAGTCCATACTTTGTTTTCATACATGGATCCCATCTCAGATTTCATGGCCTCTAACCATTTCTCGGAATCCAGGCCCGTCATTGCTCCTCCATAGCTCGTAGGTTCATTGTTGTCCAACAACATGACCTCTAAGACAGGGTTGCCGTACCACTCGGGAGTAGTACGCGTCCTTGTCGACCTACGAGGTTCAATAGCAACTTGATCCGAAGCTTCATGATCATCATCATTAACTTCCTCTTCTACCGTCGTAGGTTCCATAGAAACATCTTTCTGCGCTGCGCTACTCTCTGGTTGAAGTAAAGGTTCAATAACCTCATCAAGCTCTATTTTCCTCCCACTCAATTCTTTCGAGACAAACTCTTTCTCAAGAAATGTTCCGTTCTTAGCGACAAACACTTGGCCTTCGGATCTGAGATAGAAGGTATACCCGACTGTCTCTTTCGGGTATCCTATGAAGACGCATTTTTCCGCTTTGGGTTCCAGCTTTTCAGGCTGAAGCTTTTTGACATAAGCATCACATCCCCAAACTTTAAGAAACGACAACTTCGGCTTTTTCCAAACCAAAATTCATATGGCGTCGTCTCAATGGATTTCGATGGTGCCCTATTTAAAGTGAATGCAGATGTCTCTAATGCATAACCCCAAAACGATAGTGGCAAATCGGCAAGAGACATCATAGAACGCACCATATCTAATAAGGTCCGATTACGACGTTCAGACACACCATTACGCTGTCGTGTTCCGGGCGGTGTCAACTGTGAAACAATTCCACATTGTCTTAAGTGACTGCCAAACTCATAACTCAGATATTCACCTCCGCGATCAGATCGTAGAAATTTAATCTTCTTGTTACGATGATTCTCAACTTCACTCTGAAATTGCTTGAACTTTTCAAATGTTTCAGACTTGTGTTTCATCAAGTAAATATACCCATATCTACTCAAGTCATCAGTGAAGGTGAGAAAGTAACGATAACCACCGCGTGCTTCAACATTCATTGGACCGCACACATCAGTATGTATGATTTCCAACAAGTCACTCGCCCGTTCCATTGTTCCAGAGAATGGCGTTTTGGTCATCTTGCCCATCAGGCATGGTTCACATGTGCCAAGTGATTCAAAATCAAGTGACTCCAAAAGTCCATCAGCATGGATCTTCCTCATGCGTTTTACACCAATATGACCTAAACGGCAGTGCCACAAGAAAGTGGTACTATCATTAACAACCCTACATCTTTTGGCATCAATGTTATGAACATGTGTGTCATCACTATCAAGATTCAAAATGAATAAACCCCTAACATTGGGTGCATGACCCTAAAAGATATTACTCATATAAATAGAACAACCTTTATTCTCTGATTTAAATAAGTAACCATCTCGCAATAAACAAGATCCAGATATAATGTTCATGCTTAACGCAGGCACTAAATAACAATTATTCAGGTTCATCACTAATCCCGATGGAAATCAAAGAGAGAGTGTGCCGACGGCGATCACATCAACCTTGGAACCATTTCCCACGCGCATCGTCACTTCATCCTTTGCCAGTCTTCGTTTATTCCGTAGTTCCTGTTTTGAGTTGCAAATGTGAGCAACCGAACCGGTATCAAATACCCAGGCACTACTACGAGAACTAGTAAGGTACACATCAATAACATGTATATCATATATACCTTGTTTGTCGTTGGCCGCCTTCTTGTCAGCCAGGTACTTGGGGCAGTTCCGCTTCCAGTGACCAGTTCCCTTGCAATGAAAGCACTTAGTTTCTGGCTTAGGTCCATGCTTAGGCTTCTTTGTAGGAGTAGCAACTGCTTTGCCATCCTTCTTGGTTTTACCCTTCTTGCCTTTGCCCTTGCCATTTTTCTTGAAACTAGTGGTTTTATTGACCATCAACACTTGATGTTCTTTTTGGATTTCAGACTCAGCGACCTTCAGCATCGCAAACAGCTCGGCTAATGACTTGTTCATCCCGTGCATGTTATAGTTCATCACAAAACTCTTGTAACTAGGTGGCAGAGATTGAAGAACTCTATCAATGATCGCCTCTTGCGGAAGGGCAATTCCCAACTCAGCTAGACGGTTTGAGTACCCAGACATTCTGAGTATATGCTCACTGATAGACACGTTCTCCTCCATCTTGCAAGCATAGAATTTATCGGAGGTCTCATACCTCTCGATCCGGGCATTCTTCTGAAAGATAAAATTCAACTCCTGGAACATCTCATATCCTCCATGACGTTCAAAACGTCTTTGAAGTCCCGGTTCTAAGCAATACAATATTGCACACTGAACTATTGAGTAGTCTCCAGCACGAGCCTCCCAAGCGTTCTTAACATCTTCAGAGGTCATGTCTTCTGGTTGGTCACCAAGCGGTGCATCAAGGACATATTGTTTCTGGGAAGCCGTAAGGATAATCCTCAGATTACGGACCCAATCAACAAAGTTACTTCCGTCATCTTTCAACTTAGCTTTCTCTAGGAACGCATTAAAATTCAGGGGTGCTACTGCGTGAGCCATTGATCTACAACATAAATATGCAAAGGTTACTTAGCCTATTCTTCATGATAATGAGTTTAGTTAATAAAATTACTAAAGCTCCCACTCAAATTGACATCCCTCAGGTCATCTGAGTGTGACATGATCCAAATTCACCAACTCAAGTCCGATCATCACTTGAGTTAAGTTGGCTTCAATGGTGAACATCACTATGTTGATCATATCTACTATATGACTCATGTTCGACCTTTCGGTCTCTTGTGTTCCGAGGCCATGTCTGTACATGCTAGGCTCGTCAAGTTTAACCCGAGTGTTCTGCACGTGCAAATCTGGCTTGCACCCGTTGTATGTGAACGTAGAGTCTATCACACCCGATCATCACGTGGTGTCTCGACACGACGAACTTTCGCAGTGGTGCACACTCGGGGAGAACAAGATTCATCTTGAAATTCAAGTGAGGGATCACCTTATAATGCTACCGCCGTACTAAGCAAAACAAGGTGCATAAAAGGATTAACATCTCATGCAATTCATAAGTGACATGATATGGCCATGAACTTGTGTTTAAGATCTCCATCTTTGAAACACCGGCATGATCTCCATCGTCACCAGCATGACACCATGATCTCCATCATCTTGATCTCCATCAACGTGTCGCCATCGGGGTTGTCACGCCCTGCATGCTTCTACTACTACTGCTACCGTTTAGCGATAAAATAAAGCATTACATAGCGCTTAATGATTGACATGCAGGTCATACAATAATTAAAGACAACCCTATGGCTCCTGCCGGTTGCCGTATTCATCGACATGCAAGTCGTGATAATCTATACATCACATGATCATCTCATACATCACATATATCACACCATGTAATTGGCCATATCATATCACAACATACCCTGCAAAAACAAGTTAGACGTCCTCTAATTGTTGTTGCATGTTTTACGTGGCTGCTACGGGTATCTAGCAAGAACAATTCTCACCTACGCAAAAACCACAACGGTGATACACTAGTTGCTTTTCCACCTTCTCAAGGACCACCTTTGTCTAATCCGATCCAACTAAAGTGAGAGAAACTGTCACCCGCAAGCCATCTAGGCAACAAGTTGCGTCGAGGGAACCGGTCTCTCGTAAGCGTACGAGTAATGTTGGTCCGGGCCGCTTCATCTCACAATCCCGCTGAACCAAAATACGACCAAGGGAGGAAGCAATCTAGGCATCAACGCCCACAAACCTTTTGTGTTCTACTCGAAATCTCATCGAACCATCAACCTAGCTCATGATGCCCACTGTTGGGGAACGTCGCATGGGAAACAAAAAATTTCCTACGCACACGCAAACCTATCCATGGTGATGAGCATCTACGAGAGGGAGAGTGGATCTATGTACCCTTGTAGATTGCTAAGCGGGAAGCGTTAAGAAACGCGGTTCGTGTAGTCGAACTTCTTCGCGATCCAAATCGCCGAGCGTCCCGCGATCCAATCACGAACCGTCCCGCGATCCAATCACGAACCGTCACGCGATCTCGTCACGATCCGTCCTGTGATCCAATCACGAATGTCTCATGGCCATGATCACGATCCTTCCGATCTAGTACCGAACGGACGGCACCTCCGCGTTCAGCACACGTGCAGCTTGATGACGATCTCCACCGTCTTGGTCCAGCAAGAGGAGGTGGAGAGGAGAGAGAGTTTACCAGCAGCGTGCGGTGCTCCGTTGATGGTGGTGCTGGAGCAATTCCGGCAGGGCTTCGCCTAAGCGTTGCAGAAATCCAATCTAGAGGAGCACCGGTGAAACGGGTAACACGTGGCCGTAAGTTGTGTCCCGTGTGCTAGCCCTGCCCCTCTATTTATATGTTGAGCCCTAGGGTCTAATCTTGGAGCAAAAACCTCTACAAGGTCGGTTTTCCCGCACAAGGTCGGTTTGGCACGCAAGGAAAGAGTCCAACTCGAATCCCTGCAGTCCCGTGCACAAGCGGTAGTACCGCTTCACGAGCGGTAGTACCGCTTGAGCAGTAGTACCGCTTCACCAGCGGTAGTACCGCCTTAGCGGTAGTACCGCTTCACAAGCGGTAGTACTGCCCTACTGCTTAAGGCAGAAGCAAAACTTCCTTTTTCCCTTTCCAATACTTTGTGGGTTTTACCCCATTGGTCCATATAAAGTGGTGCTATACCCGAACACTTCGGTAAACATCCGGAACCCCTTCCGGTTAATTCCAGAACTCTTCCAGAGATCAAAACACTATTATCACATATATCAATCTTTATCTCCAGACTCTTCCGGAGATCCTCGTCATGTCCGGGATCGTATCCGAGACTCTGAACATCCTTCGGTCACCACCATACATAATTCTATACTACCGAAATGTCACCAAACCTTAAGTGTGCAGACCCTGCGGGTTCGAGAACTATGTAGACATGACCGAGACACCTCTACGGCCAATAACCAATGGCGGGACCTGGACGTCCACATTGGTTCCTACATATTCTACGAAGATCTATCGGTCGAACCTCTATGTCAAGGATTCAGTTAATCCCGTATGATGTTCCCTTTGTTCTTCGGTATGTTACTTGCCCGAGATTCGATCATCGGTATCTTCATACCTAGTTCAATCTCGTTACCGGCAAGTCTCTTTACTCTTTTCGTAATACAAGATCCCGCAACTAACAATTAGTCACATTGCTTGCAAGGCTTATTGTGATGTTGCATTACCGAGTGGGCCCCGAGATACCTCTCCGTCACACGGAGTAACAAATCCCAGTCTCGATCCATGCCAACTCAACAGACACCATCGGAGATACCTGTAGAGCACCTTTATAGTCACCCAATTATGTTGCGATGTTTGATACACACAAGGCACTCCTCCGATATCCGTGAGTTGCATGATCTCATGGTCATAGGAACATATACTTTGACATGCAGAAAACAGTAGCAATAAACTAACACGATCATATGCTACGTTTGTAGTTTGGGTCTTGTCCATCACATCATTCTCCTAATGATGTGATCCCGTTATCAAATGACATCACATGTCTATGGCTAGGAAACCCTGACCATCTTTGATTAACGAGCTAGTTCACTAGAGGCATACTAGGGACACATTGTTGTCTATTCACCCACAGATGCAGTGTGTTTCCGATCACTACAATTATAGCATGGATAATAAACGATTATCATCAACAAGGAAATATAATAATAAACACTTTATATATTGCCTCTAGGGCATATTTCCAACACTGCAGTCACTGGGCATTGAGTCTTACTCAAGTTTATACCTTACAAATCAGGCGAGAACTCTTTCTCTGACTGATCCATTTTGAACTCTTTCAAAATCTTGTCAAGGTATGTGCTCATTGAAAGTCTCATCAAGTGTCTTGATCTTTCTCTATAGATCTTGATGCTCAACAATTAGGTAGCTTTATCCAGGTCTTCCTTTGAAACACTCTTTTCAAACACCCGTTTATGCTCTCCAGAATTTCTACATCATTTCCGAATAGCAATATGTCATCCACATATACTTATCAGAAACTCTATAGTGCTCCCACTCACTTTATTGCAAATACAAGTTTCTCGTAAACTTTGTATAGACTCAAAAACTTTGATCACCTCATCAAAGTGTATATTCCAACTCCAAGATGCTTGCTTCAGTTCATAGAAGAATCACTGAAGCTCGCACATCTTTTAGCATCCTTAGGACTGAGAAAACCTTCTTGTTGTATCTCATACAACCTTTCCTTAAGGAAGGAAACGATGTTTTGGCATCCATCTGCCAGATTTCATAATTGAAAAATGCAGCAACCGCTAACATAATTCCAACAGACTTCAACATCGCTACGAGTGAGAAAGTCTCATCGCAGTCAACTCTTTGAACTTGTTGTAAACTACTTTGTAAAAAGTCAAGCTTTACAAATGGTAACATTTACCATCAGCGTCTGTCTTCATTTTAAAGATCCATTTGTACTTAACAACCTGCCGTCCAACGAGCAAGTCCACCAAAGTCTATACTTTGTTTTCATACATAGATCCTTTCTCGGATTTCATGGCCTCTAACCATTTGTTGGTTTCCGGGCCCATCATCGCTTCTCCATAGTTTGTAGGTTCATCGTTGTCCAACAACATGACCTCCAAGACAGGGTTGTCGTACCACTCGGTAGCAGTACACATCCTTGTCGACCTACGAAGTTTGATAGTAACTTGATCCGAAGCTTCATTATCATCATCATTAACTTCCTCTTCAACTGATGTAGTCTTCACAGAAACTTCTTTCTGCGCTGCGCCACTTTCTGGTTGAAGTGAAGGTTCAATAACCTCATCAAGTTCTATTTTCCTCGTAGGTCGATAGTAACTTGATCCGAAGCTATAAGATCACCATCATTAACTTCCTCTTCAACTGACGTAGGCTTTACAGAAACATCTTTCTGCGCTGCGCTACTTTCTGGTTGAAGCAGAGGTTCAATAACCCCATCAAGTTCTATCCTCCTCCGACTCAATTCTTTCAAGAGAAACCCTTTCTCGAGAAAGGACCCAGTTTTAGCAACAAACATTTTATGCTTGGATCTGAGATAGAAGGTTCACCCAACTGTTCTTAGGGTATTCTATGAAGATGCAATTGTTCGCTTTGGGTTCGAGCTCATTAGGTGAAAACATTTTCCACACAAGCGTCGTAGCCCCAAGCATTAAGAAATGACAGCTTAGGTTTCTATCAAACCAAAATTCACACGGTGTCATCTCAACGGATTTAGATGGCGCCCTATTTAAAGTGAATGGAGTTATCTCTAATGCATAACCCCAAAATTATAGTAACAAAATGATAAGAGACATCACAGCATGCACCATATCCAATAGAGCACGACTATGACATTCAGACACACCATCACACTATGGTGTTCCAGGTGGCGTGAGTTGTGAAAACAATTCTCACATTGTCTAAAGTTGTATGCCAAACTCGTAACTTAGATATTCACCTCCACGATCATATCGCAAACATTTTTATCTTCTTGTCACGATGATCTTAAAACTTCACTCTGAATTTGCTTGAACCTTTCAAACGATTCAGACTTGTGTTTCATCAAGTAAATATACACTATATCTACTCAAATCATCAGTGAAGGGAAGAAAATAACGATATTCACTGCACGCTATAAGACTCATTAGATTGCATACATCAACATGTATCATTTCCAATAAATCACTTGCCCGCTTCATCAAAACAGAAAATGGGGTCCTTAGTCATCTTGACCAAGAGGCATGGTTTGCATGTCTCAACCGATTCAACATCGAATGAGTCCAAAGATCCATCAGCATGGAGTTTCTTCATGCGCTTTATACCAATATGACATTTAGCGGCAGTGCCACAAGCATGTGGTACTATCATTATGAACTTTGTATCTTTTTGGCATTAATGTTATGAACATGTGTATTACTACGATCAAGTTTCAACAAACCATTCTTACTGGGTGCATGACCGTTGAAGGTATTATTCATGTAAATAGAATAACCATTATTCTCTAATTTAAATGAATAACCGTGTTGCAATGAACATGATCTAATCACGTTCATGCTTAACGTAAAAACACCAAATAACATTTATTTAGGTTCGTCACTAATCTCGAAGGTAGAGAGAGCGTGCGATGTTGATCACATCAACCTTGGAAACATTTCCAACACACATCGTCACCTCACACTTAGCTAGTTCTCCGTTTATTCCGTAGCTTTTATTTTGAGTTACTAACATTTAGCAATCGAACCGGTATCCAATACCCAGGTGCTACTAGGAGTACAATCAAGGTACACATCAATAACACGTATATCAAATATACTTCTGTCGATGTTGCCAGCCTTCTTATCTACCAAGTATCTAGGGTTGTTCCGCTTCAGTGACCTCTCTCCTCATAATCGAAGCACTTAGTCTCGGGTTTGGGTTAGACTTTGGGTTGCTTTACTGGAGATGCAACTGACTTGCTATCCATGAAGTTTCCCCCCTTGCTCTTGCCCTTCTCGAAACTAGTGGTTTTGACTGACCATCAACACTTGACGCTCCTTCTCGATTTCTACCTTCGCGGTGTCAAACATCGCGAATAGCTCAGGGATCATTATTTCTATCCCTAGCATTCTATAGTTCATTACCAAGTTCCAGTAGCTTAGTGATAGTGACTTGGAGAACTATATCAATCACTATCTTATCTAGAAGATCAACTCCCACTAGATTCAAGTGATTGTAGCACCCAGACAATCTGAGGACTTGCTCAACGATTGAGCTATTCTCGTTCATCTTGCAGGCAAAGAATCTTGTCGGAGATCTCATATCTCGCAACACGGGCACGAGCCTGAGATCCTAATTTTAGCTCTTAGAACATCTCATATGTTCCATGATGTTCAAAAACGTTTCGAAGCCTCAATTCTAAGCCGTAATGCATGACGCACTAAACTATCAAGTAGTCATCAGCACGTACCTGTCAGATGTTCACAACATCTACAGACGACGCTAGATGGGTCGGCGCACCGAGCGGTGCATTAAGGACATAAGCCTTTTGTGCAGCAACGAGGACAATCCTCAGATCACGGATCCAATTTGCAATCATGCTACCATCATCTTTCAACTCTATTTCTCTAAGAACATATAAAAATTCAAGGGAGCTACAGCGCGAGCAAGTAATCTACAACATAATTTGCAAAGACACTACTAACTATGTTCATGATAATGAGTTCAATTAATCATATTACTTAAGAACTCCCACTCAAATTGACATCCCTCCGATCATCCGAGTGATACATGATCCAAATTCACCAACTCAAGTCCGATCATCACGTGAGTTGAGGTGGTTACAATGGTGAACATCATCATGTTGATCATATCTACTATATGACTCATGTTTGACCTTTCGGTCTCTTGTGTTCCGAGTCCATGTCTATACATGCTAGGCTCGTCAAGTTTAACCCGAGTGTTCTGCGCGTGCAACACTGGCTTGCACCCGTTGTATGTGAACGTAGAGTCTATCACACCCGATCATCACGTGGTGTCTCAACACGACGAACTTTCGCAACGGTGCACACTCGGGGAGAACACAATTTTATCTTGAAATTTAAGTGAGGGATCACCTTATAATGCTACCGTCGTACTAAGCATAACAAGGTGCATAAAAGGATTAACATCACATGCAATTCATAAGTGACATGATATGGCCATGAACTTGTGCTTTAGATCTCCATCTTGAAAGCACCGGCATGATCTTCATCGTCACCGGCACGACACTATGATCTCCATCATCTTTGATCTCCATCAACGTGTCGCCATCGAGGTTGTCACGCCCTGCATGCTTCTACTACTATTGCTACCGTTTAGCGATAAAGTAAAGCATTACATAGCGCTTAATGATTGACACGCAGGTCATACAATAATTAAAGACAACCCTATGGCTCCTGCCAGTTTCCGTACTCATCGACATGCAAGTCGTGAAATTCTATACATCACATGATCATCTCATACATCACATATATCACATCATCTAATTGGCCATATCACATCATAACATACCCTGCAAAAACAAGTTAGACGTCCTCTAATTGTTGTTGCATGTTTTACGTGGCTGCTACGGGTATCTAGCAAGAAGAATTCTCATCTACGCAAAAACCACAACAGTGATACACTAGTTGCTTTTCAACCTTCTCAAGGACTGCCTTTGTCGAATCCGATCCAACTAAAGTGAGAGAAACTGGCACCCGCAAGCCATCTATGCCACAAGTAGCGGTCGAGGGAACCGGTCTCTCGTAAGCGTACGAGTAATGGTGGTCCGGGCCGCTTCATCTCACAATACCGCTGAACAAATATCTGACCAAGGGAGGAAGCAATCTAAGCATCAACGCCCACAAACTCTTTGTGTTCTACTCGAGATCTCATCTACACATAGACCTAGCTCATGATGCCACTATTGGGGAACGTTGCATGGGAAACAAAAAATTTCCTATGCACACGCAAGATCTATCCATTGTGATGAGCATCTACGAGAGGGATAGTGGATCTACATACCCTTGTAGATTGCTAAGCGGGAAGAGTTAAGAAACGCGGTTGGTGTAGTCGAACATCTTCGCGATCCAAATCGCCGAGCGTCCCGCGATCACATCACGATTCGTCCCGCGATCCAATCACGACCTATCCCGCGAACTCATCACGATCCGTCCCGCAATGTCATCACGATCTGTCCCACGATCTCATCACGATCCGTCCCGTGAAGTCATCACGAACCGTCTCGCGATCTTGTTCACGGTCCTCCCGATCTAGCGCTGAACAGACGACACCTCCGCGTTCAGCACACGTGCAACTTGATGACGATCTCCACCGTATTGATCCAGAAAGAGGAAGTGGAGAGGGAGAAGAGTTCACCGGCAGCGTGATGGCGCCCCAGTGATGGTGGTGGAGCAATTCCGGCAGGGCTTCGCCTAAGCACTGCAGAAAACCGATCTAGAGGAGAAACTATGCACTAGAGGAACGGGTAGCACGTGGCTAAAATCTGGTGCCAAAAAACCCTAAAGCTTCTAGTATATATAAGAGGAAGAGAGGAGGAGGCTTGGCCCTCAAAGTACCAGCAATTGGGTCGGCCAAATCAAGTGGGAGAGGTGGAATCCACCTCCAATCCTAGTAGGACTAGGATTCACCCTATTTTTTTTGCCTTTTTCCACCTTTTTCTCTTTGGGCTTTTCTTCCCAGCCTCATGGGCCTTGTGCGGGATTTCCACCAGCCCACTAAGGACTGCTATTTACTCTCCCACAGCCCATGTAGCCTCTTGGGTCGAAATACCCCTCCCAATGGTCTCCCGGTAGACTACTAGCACACCCGGTACATTACCGATTAGCCCGAAACTTTTCCGGCGACCAAAATAGGACTTCCTATATATGAATCTTTACCTCCGGACCATTCCGAAGCTCCTCATGACATCCGAGATCTCATACGGGACTCCGAAAAACCTTCGGTCACCACCATACATAACTCTATACTACCGAAACGTCACCAAACCTTAAGTGTGCAGACCCTCCGGGTTCGAGAACTATGTAGACATGACCGAGACACCTCTACGGTCAATAACCAATGGTGGGACCTGTATGTCCACATTGGTTCCTACATATTCTACGAATATCTTTATCGGTCGAACCTCTATGTCAAGGATTCAGTTAATCCCGTATGATGTTCCCTTTGTTCTTCGGTATGTTACTTGCCCGAGATTCGATCGTCGGTATTTCCATACCTAGTTCAACCTCATTACCGGCAAGTCTATTTACTCATTCCATAATACAAGATCCCATGACTAAAACTTAGTCACATTGCTTGCAAGGCTTATTGTGATGTTGTATTACCGAGTGGGCCCTGGGATACCTCTCCGTCACACGGAGTAACAAATCCCAGTCTTGATCCATGCCAATTCAACAGACATCCTCGGAGATACCTGTAGAGCACCTTTATAGTCACCCAGTTATGTTGCGACGTTTGATACAAACAAGGCACTCCTCTGATGTCTGTGAGTTGCATGATCTCATGGTCATAGGAACATGTACTTGACATGCAGAAAACAGTAGCAATAAACTGACACGATCATGTGCTACGTTTGTAGTTTGGGTCTTGTCCATCACATCATTCTCCTAATGACGTGATCCCGTTATCAAATGACATCTCATGTCCATGGCTAGGAAGCCTTAACCATCTTTGATCAATGAGCTAGTCTATTAGAGGCATACTAGGGACATGGTTTTGTCTATGTATCCACACATGCATCTAAGTCTCCGATCAATACAATTTATAGCATGGATAATAAATGATTATCATGAACAAGGAAATATGATAATAACTAATTTATATTGCCTCTAGGGCATATTTCCAACAAGGATCTCACTGTCCGACTTGGCTATGCGGCCGGTGGCATCCCTGTTGTTGATTATATCATTCTGGGGTACTTCGGATGCTACCGTTACCGCACACTCTTGGAAGTAGTGTCTGAGTTTCCTGATGCCATAAATATTGTGTAGGCTATTTTCTGGTAGTGCGGGTATCTGGACTTGCACTGTGGTAGTAACTTCGACACGTAATAGACCAGCTTCTGAGTCTGGAATTTGTGTCCCTCCTCATCTCGTTCAACGACAAACATTGCGCTAACGACTTGGTTGGTAGTCTATATGTATAATAACATGGGCTCACCAGCGCCTCGTGTTGTGAGTATGGGATTGGTTGCCAGTAGTGTTTTAATTTCCTATAACGCAGTTGCTGCTTCGCTGGTCCCCTCGAAGTTGTTGGTCCATTTTAGCAGCTTATAGAGCGGTAAGGCTTTCTCTCCGAGGTGGGATATAAAGCGGCTTAACACCGCAACACAACCTAACAGCCTCTGGACATGCTTTAGCTTTGTGGGAATTGCAAGTTCCGATAGAGCATAGATCTTAGCCGGATTCGCTTGCATTCCTCTATGGGAGATGATGAATCCAAGAAGTTTACTAGAAGGAACTCCAAATACACATTTTTCCAGATTGAGTCATATGTCATACTCGCATAGGCTGACAAAGGTTTGTCGTAGGTCATCGATCAGTTGGCTGACGTGTTTGGTTTTGATTACCACATCATCCACGTATGCCTCGACTGTCTTACCGACCTGTGCTATGAGACAAGTCTAGATCATGCGCTGGTATGTGGCCCTAGTGTTTGTTAGCCCGAAGGGCATCGTGTTAAAGCAGAATGAACCGTAGGGGGTGATGAACGCGGTTGCCGCTTGGTCAGATTCCTTCATTCTGATTTGATGGTACCCGGAATAAGCGTTGAGGAAACACAACAAATCATTTCCGGCTATGGCGTCAATGATCTGGTCTATGCATGGTAAGGGGAAAGTGTGGGGACCCCGACTCATAAGTCGTGGTCACCGAATGCAGGTGTATAGTGATCCCGGAGATCAATGCTCACTGAACACACAGAAGCTGGATAACAAGAGTCTTACATCCACATTTAACGTCTTACACAAATAATGACCACGAAGGTCTTAGTCTTACATAGATAGGGCCACACGAGCCAAACACTTAAACTAGAACAAGCAGCGGAAATCTTGGTCGAAAGCGTGAACCCATGCCATCTGCCTTAACCTACAGGCATTCTGACTTGGAAGTGTCCTAGTTCGCATGTTTGTCTCCAAAGAACTCTTCAACATACTCATCTTCTTCCATGCCTGGCCAATTAAATAACCAGTGGCAAGCCAATGAGTACTTTGAATGTACTCGCAAGCAACCCAAGTGTTGAACGAGGTAACAATAATACATGTTATAGCACTAAGTAGGTAAATTTGCGGAAAGCTAATTTTTGTATGGAAATGACATGATCAAGTAATTAGCGAGCATGCGTCAACAATTAGTAAGTATCCATTTGAACCAAACACCATCATGAGTATTGGTTGAACAACTCATGTTCACGTTAAGTCATCGGACATAGTTCAGTTCTCTCGCTAACTCATCGGACTTAGCTCATGTGACCCCTTGTCACCATCACATCCATACACACACCAAGGTTTATGAAAACATCCGTACATAGCCTAAGAAGGACCTCCAACTGTCCGTGACCGCAGACGTGGCTATTCGAATAGTTTTACACTCTCCGGAGGTTGCACACTTTACCCACAAGACTAGGGGAACTTCCATGTCATCCATGACTCACGGTATATAACATACCCGAGGTAAGCACCTGAACAATGCCTTTCCCATGGTGATACTAAACAAAGAGTACACTTGTTGGTGCCATCCCTCATGATATACATCACTCGTATCATCCATGAGGGCATGTAACGGTGTGCCCGGTGCCTATAAAAACAGCGCATGACCTTCCTCTCAGGGACGACCCCATCTCAAGAGTGACCACTTCACTCTTGCCACTAGTAATGTGGGATCCTTGCTAGCACCAACCAAAGTAATCAACAAAGCCCCGTCCCATAAGGGGTATCGTGGTTGTGCATATAAGGTTGGGACGGTCAGCGGACCTTAGAGCTCTCCATTTTCAAAAACACACACTCACTTGCTCCGGCATTCCACTTCTTTCTCAAGTGGTTACCCAACTCATCATAATTTCCCTCGGGCATTAGTGGCACCCGACGGGGTTTTCGAAAGAGTTTTTGAAATCATTCCTCTCCTTTCCATCTCTATGCATAAGTCCCATCCCATTTGTGTAGCATCTATTAGCATCCTAACTATACCCACCCGCATAACCCTCATGAGGTGGTAGGGTCATGCACGATGCAAGTGTCAAAGGAAAAGTATCGGGGGCATCCCACCGAAGGGGAACAACACATGATCAAATACAATGAAAGTAAAGTGCTATGTGACATGTAATAAAATGGTTTCTTATCATGGTCAAAGGGCTGCTTGCCTGGCTCAACAAAGTCTCCAGGGTCTTCGAAGTCTTCGGGTCCAACTTCTTCGTCAACCGCGCAATCAATCGCCGTGAAATAAAATGATAAAAATAAGCAATCACAAAAAACAGAGCACTCAATCTACTACCAAAAATGTCCACCTACTCTGATAAATCCTAAAAGTCATATTAAAAATATCTTCTTAGGGTTTTGTTGGGAAAAAGATTTTGGAAAAAAATAACAGAGGCAAAAAGGTGCCTTTATATAGGTTTTAAAATAAATCAGTACTAAAAACATTTTCAAACATTTTTACAAATGGCACTATTAAATTCTAGGGATTATTTTATGAATTTAGGTGGAAGAAAAATTGGCATTGGATAGATATTTCATTCTGTGGGATTTTTGCAAATGACGGAATGAAAGAAAAGGAAAAAAGGCTACTATGCCCTTTCGGGCCAGAATGCCTGGCCGAAGCCGACCCAAGAGGGGAGCTGGCCTAGGCGAGGAGCCGCACGCGGTAGGTTTATTTTTAAGCCTGCCCGCGGGCCTGGCCTGCCAGCGAGAGAGGAGGGGGCGAGGGGATGACAGGTGGGCCCCACCTATCATCCCTCTCCTCGCGACAGTAGCAGAGAAGGGGTTCACCGGAGGGCTTCAGGCCATGGCAGAGGGAACAGAGGGCACAGGCGGGTTCCTGGGAGCATCACGCGTCGGAGGGGGGTCGCAGGGTCGCTGGGGAGAGGGGGAACGCCGACGAGGAGGAAACCGATGGCGGCGGCGAGGGTTTGGGTCGGGAGGAGGCTCCCAACCACGGGGGAGAGAGCTCTGGGCACGGGGAGAACTCGGAGAGAGAGGGAGAGCGAGGAGAGAGGGCCAGGGGGAGCGGGGCGGCCTACTTATTGGCGAACGGCGGTCCACCGAGGGCGATGTGCCTCGGCGAGCACAGGGTGCTCGCCACAGGCCACGGGAGAGAGAACCGGTGTGTCAAGGGGCTTCGTGGGTGAGGTATAGGCCGGGTGAGAGAGGAGATATAGGCGGCGCATGCGCGCGTGCGAGCCCGCTGGTTGGCCAAGCTGCGTGGCGCCGGGCACGTGCGCAGGAGCCGCCGGAGAGAGAGAGAGAAAGAGACGAGGGGGCCGACCAGGTGGCATATTGCGGACGCCGAGGTGGGCAGAGGGGACAAGCCGGGGCGGCCCGAGGTGGTCAGAGGCAGCCATTGGGCTGTGGTTACAATGCGGGAGTATGGCTGGCATTGCTGCTGCCCGCGCGCTCTGGGGTGCCCCACTTTGTCTGTTAGCACCCGGAGGGCCTGGAGATGCTCTTTGGATGCATGAAGGCTAAGGGAAGCTAGGGAGAAAAGAAATGGGCAAGGGAGGATAGAAAAATATGCTGCCAGGGTAGAAATAGGGGTTTTACCCCACCTTACACTTGGGCTTTGGCCATGGAAATCTTACTGGACGTAAAATGCATCTATGAGAGACTGTGGTAGAAAGTTGGGGGCAAGGGTAAAAGGATAAGAGGTGCAAATGTTAGTTTTACAGAATCACCAGAAGGTATTTGATGAGGTTTTGGGCAAGAAGGAATTACCAGCTTACTGAGATTTTTACCAGGGTCAAAGGCTAGGTAAAAATGAGATGCTTCACCAAATTTGAGCTCAAGGGGAAAAAGTTGCCAATGGAAATTTGGTGAACCCTAGAAATTAGCAGAAACTGATTTCTGTAGATCCAATGATGCTAGCCTTTAACCCTTGATGCACCACTTAGTGTATCATCACTATTTGGCCACTAGAGCATGCCCACAAAGTTCGAGGCCAAGGGGAGACACTTCACAATGTAAAGTTGCTCAAATTTGATTCTGGACAGAAATGGTTTTGGGATGGTTTGATGAACCAAATAAACTTGGATTGGGATGAAACTTTGCAAGGTCATCACCCATGGTAGTGTTGACTTGCTAGAATTTTCCTAGAATTTATTGAGAATACTTCTTATAGAAATGTTCCAAAAGTTTGATCTGAACAGAAAGGGTTTTGAGGGGTCTTGCTTATGATCTGATCATGCCCTTGTGCTGGAACTCACATATATGGAAAATATATGTCCACTGAGTTTCTCTGAATTTTCTCAAATATTTTTCAAGCATTTAAATAACTTTTCCCTAGGAAAAACCATTCCTGTCCTTAAGAAAAAGCCTTTAAATAAAATATGAAAATAATTTTTCCCTAGGAAAAACCATTTGGTCGTTTTGAGAAGTCATATATATAGTAGGTTTGAAATAAAGCCTTTGGGAAAGAAGGGTCCACCTGATTTGAGGACTTGTAGTGCAAACCTCATCTCAGGGGGGGTTGGAGACTTAAATCAAATAAATCATTTTTGGTTAAAACAAAATTTGATAAAAATAGCTTTGGTCACTATTCACATGGCATGATCATTGGGCAAGGGGTTTGGAGCAAGGAAGATGATTATGAGGTGGAATAGAACCTAGTAGTGCCATAAAACACAATCAACAAGCAAACAATCAACATAGCAAGCAAGTACACACACATAGAAAAAGTATTAGTTGGATCCAAATTTTATAAACCCAAACATAACAATGTGCTACAATCATAGGGTGTGACAGAAAGGGTCCTTATGGCAGGCTTTATTGTAGTCTTTAAAATCGACGCAGAGCCGCCAAGACTTATCTTTCTTTAGTACCATCACCAGGTTTGCCAACCATTCGGGGTGCTTAATCTCCCGAATGAATCTGGCGCTAGCAATTTAGCTAATTCTTCACCCATAGCTTGTTGTTTGGGTTCGGAAAAGCGGCACAGGGTCTGCTTAACGGGCTTGAAGCCTGCAATGATGTTTAGACTATGTTCTGCAAGCCGCCATGGAATTACGGGCATATCAGAAGGATGTCATGCGAAGATATCCCAATTTTCTCATAGAAAGGTCTGTAGTGCCTCATCCACTATGGGATCGATCTGAGCTCTGATGGACGCTGCTTTATTGGGGTCCGTCGGATGCACTTGAAACTTAACAATCTCCTCTACGGGTTTGAGGGACGTGGGTTTGGGTCTTTTGCTAAGGATCACGTCGTCCTTGTCAACTGTTGACCGCAGTGCGGTTAATTCGTCTACAGTGAAGGTCTCGACTAGTGCCTCAAGGGCGAGCATTGCCATTTTGTTTTCGGTCCGAAGGGCTATATTCGGATCACTAGCGATTGTGATCACTCCGTTTGGTCCTGGCATTTTAAGTTTCATGTACCCATAATGGGGTATAGCCTGGAATTTTGTGACGGCATCACGTCCTAATAGGACATGGTAGTCACTTGGGAAAGGCACGATGTGGAAGAGAAGTTCTTTGGATCGGTAGTTTTTGGGCGTGCCGAACACTACGGCCAGGACGATACGTCCTAAACAACGCGCCTCTTTCCCTAGAATGATTCCCTGGAATGATTCCCTGGAAAGTCGTCCTGCTATGCTCGATGTGAGATTGGTTGAACTACATTTTTTCTAGGGTGCCTTCATAGATTAGGTTTAAACCACTGCCGCCGTCCATTAGCACCTTATTTAACCTGTAGCCATCGATGATGGGGTTCAGGACTAGTGTGGCCGATGAATGTCCAGAAAGAATAGCTAGTCTGTCAGTATCTCCAAAGGTAATCGGTATGTCTGCCCATGCACTTGTTGCTGCCACATGGTAGACCTGTTTGAGTTCTCTAAGAGCTCTTTTCCTCCTATTCCTCGAGGGGAACGTTTCATAGACCATCAAGACTTCGGCATTGTATTCGGGCGATGATGGGGAGCATCTATTCGAAGGAAGCGCCTCGAGGATGGCCTTACTGCTTTTCGCTACTTGCCTTATGACCCAGCAAGATCTAAGGTTTTGTGTCGGGCTTTTGTTCAGCAATACGGAATGTATGGGGCAAGGTTTATCCAATAGTCCGACAAGGACAGTACTCACCCATGTAATGGGCATGTTTCTTATTTCGGCAGGTTCGATTCTGGCTGACCGCTTTGGAGGTATCCTCTTTTTCTGATCTCCACTAGGGTGTTCGGGGAAAGTTGATTCCGAAAATAACCGTTCGTATTGACAAGCGCTTTCCATGGCATAATATTTTTCTACCAAATCAGATAGCTCAGAAAATCACGAATGCGTCGGTGAGCTAGGGCGTGAAGAATCCCTTCATCATGGCAATTGCGACTCAAAGTTGCCATTATATATTGGTCACTAAGACCTTTTTCTCTGCTTCTAGAGAGTAGGAGTCTGGCCCAAAAGTGATGAACTGACTCTCCTGTTAACTGTTTAATATCCCGTAAGTTCGTAGATGCGGGATTTGGTGCGATACTGGGATGATCGTCTTGGGTGGTGGATGGGAATAAATTCGAATCCACGCCACATTGTGTGTTCGGAATCATAGACTCCGAATTGTGTGATAGATCTCGGACCGGTAATGGTCCGGTTCCCGAACAAATTTCAGCATTTGGTTCCCTGTTAAAGTCGTGGCAATCAGAGATCGAGGTGTACACTATTTTTAATTCCGGTTGTTGGGATGAGTCCTCAGCCAAACACTCGACGGTAGTGAAAAGGTGGGTGACCGTGGGGGCGTGAATCTCCCTATCATCAGGTTTGATCCCGAGCCGGTCATAGACCAGAACCTGGTCACCCGACATACGCATGATCTCAATTCGATCAAACAACTTGTTTAAAAATGAGGCGATGGTAGGATGCGTGTCGCTGAAGCGAGTGGAGTTGATAACCAGCGTGGTGGTTCTAGAGCTGTGTGAAAGCGGATCCATGTCCCGTCTAGCCATGGTGGATCCGGTCAAATTGACCGTATTGGGCGTTCTTGACCGCCCGGGGAGGACGACTGCGTTAGGGGCAGGGCACAATGTCTTCGGCGTCAAGGCATCGAGAGTCACAGGCTCCTCCTCAAGGGTCGAGGGTTCCATCAAGACGAGTTCTCCCCGTGAATCAGCAACAAACTCTAACGTTCTGAACTTGATTCACTGATAGGGGAAAAAGTTTCCAATCTTGCCGAGGTGGCTGATCGGGTCGGTGTGCGACAAGATGTCGCCTCCTATGAGAGTTTGGTCGGGGGAAGGAACACCCTGGATGCAAATTTCGTTGCTCATGACGAGGTGAGCCATCGATTCCTTTGAAGATCACAGCGAAACTCTCGATGAAAGCACCAATGTCGGTGTCAAAATCGGCAGATCTCGGGTAGGGGGTCACAAACTGTCTCTTCATTATCTTGCCTTCCTCAGCAAGTTGTCTCCGGGCGGCTTACTCGCCCAGGTCTTCACACCTTCTCCGTCTGGGCCACGTCCTAGCCCATCTTGTCACCCGCCCTACGTCCTGGGCTTAAGTCTTGACGGCTCACCCTTGGGCTAGTGTACGAGCCGCCATGTGTGATCCGAAGCCTCAGGGGCGGGTCTCACTGTGGGTTTATATCCCTAACATTAGGCCCTAGGTTGATTTGAGCCTGCTCACTTCATCCTCCTCAATCCTCGGCGAGTCTCACTTATGTCACCTGAAAGTAAAGAATAACCCGCCGTGACGTCATGTTCAAATCTGTCAGAAAGACCCTCTGACGTCTAGAACGAATCTTCCCTTATTAAACGGATGGTCCGGGAATCGAGGCGTCCGCCTCGGTCAATTAACATTGGTCGCCTGGTTTTTCACGCCCATTTCCACCTTTGCCTATTAAATAGGAACGCGAAGGGTGGCATTTGTTTTCTCCCTGCTCACTCTTCTTCTTCTTCCTTCCGACGCCACCACTTCAGTGCACCTTGCTCCGGTGACATCTTCACACTGCCGTCGCTGAGGCCGCTGCATCAACCTGTTCGCTCTAGAGCTCGGCCCGCATATTCCGCATCATATTGAGTAAGTTTTTCCTCCCCTAGATCCGCAGTTCCGGTAGGGTTTCCGTGGGGGTTCCTCCGCCGCTTAGAACACGAGCTTTTCTCCAATACCGGCCATGACTAGTCCCTAAAGCTCGATGCCATCCTTTTCCCCATTGCGGTGGACCGTAGGAGACTAATAATAGCACCGCTCAGATCTGTAATCACCTTGCCTGCCATTTTCAAACTTTCGCCGTTTCAACAGTTCGTCGTTAGGTTTGAAACAAAACCATTTTTCTCTGTTTTGTAGATCCATAATCTCAAAGATATGTTCTGAAATCTGTTTTCCACACTTAGCTAATTTTGCCTTGTCTTCTCATAAACTTGACCCGCCATGAAATTCCGGCTCTCACTAACCGGCTCCTAGCAGCTTAATCTTATAAAATCTTAGGCTTTTAGCTGCCTTTAGCTTCCTGGCATCTTCTGACCCGCCGCACGTTGTTTACTTTGCGCAGTATTGAGTCGCCAGCATGTCTCGTGCATCCAATTCATGCAATTGGGTCGGCTCTGCCATCACTGGAGAATTCTTGATGGATTTTGTCAATGCGGGTACCATACCCGCCAAGGATGTCATCCATTGGCGGGTTCCGGATAACGAGCTAAGGACCATTCCTTAGGAGGGTGAAGTAGTTGTGTGTTCAGATCATGTTGAACGTGAGTTCGTACCCCCCCCCCCCGGCTCAAGATTCTTTCAGGATGTTCTTCACTTCTACAAGTTGCACCCTCAAGACCTCGCTCCCAATTCCGTTTCTAATATATGCAACTTCCAAGTACTCAGCGAAGTCTACTTGCAAACAATGCCATCCGTCTCTTTCGTTAGTTTTTTATGCAAACCGCCAGACGGAGGTAAAGGCCGGCCCAAGCTTAGAACTTGGCTGGATTTGCATTCAGAGATGCCGGGATATAACTTTTCTAGCTGTTCAGATGCCAAGCCATCCAAAAGACTGGAACAAGACTTGGTTCTACTGCAAAGATACCTCCCTAGAAGGAGAGCATCCCTTGCCGGGTTATCACACATCCCGGCTCAAGAACACCTCTGAGCTTCCTGGCCGGCTGTCAACTGCTGAATGGGCGAAGCACGCCCCGGCTCACGCCAAGATTAAAGCCCTTATGGCCAACAGACTGACGGGACTGGATATGATCTGCTGCTGGATTTCTTGGAGGATCATGCCCTTGAGCCGGCGAAGTCGCCTTATGTGCGAATATCCGGGCCAGTATGATGATTCCCTCTGCTTCAGCGGACAACGTTATCAGAGGATGATATTACAACTATCATCCGGAGTCTTGTCCATGAATCTTCACAAGCTTGCAGTGCCATCGGGCTGGCACCTTTCTGTGCCGCCAACTCAGCACCAGATGTAGGGCGACTCTGTATACTCTCTTCTCTTCATTAGCTATGTCTTGGCAATCCCCTCACCATGTGCCGGCTTATATTTTCAGTCTCACTCTGAATTCTGGAAGAAGAAATATGTTCCTCCTTTGAAGAAATCGAGTAAGAAGACTGTGGTCCGGAAGAACAAGACCACTCCTCAGGAAGAACCAGAAGAACAGCCGGAATCCGCAAGCTCAGAGGTATAGCTTGACTATTTTTTGCCGCCTCTTTATTCACCTTATTGATATCAATTATTCACAGGACGAGACAGAGACCAGCCACGCCAACGCTCCTGAGGTAACTTATGTTTCGTCCGACTCAGACTACTGTGTACCCCAGAAGATACGACAGGTCATTCAAAAAATTCCCCTTTCTCATCCTCTTGCTTACTTATACCCCCAATTTCTTTTGAAAAAGCAACAGCAAGCCACCCAACGCCAGACCCGGAGCGCCGGCTCTACCGTGCTCATGTCCGGGTTACCTAGTTCTCCGGCTCAAAGGAAGCGCCAAGCCGGATGTCGATCCCTCGGCGGCTTCCAAAGAGGCACCTGAAGAGACTTGTCCTTCTACAGAGCCGGCAGCTAACGATGTGATTCTTGAGAGTCCTCCGAGGGACCATTCCAAGCCGCCCAACCCTGCAAAGGTTACTGATGAAACAACTACTCCGAATGTTTTTATTACTGGTGCCGGCTTCCACTCTCCTCAACCTCATGTGCTAACAAAGCATAGTGAGACGGCTGAAGCCTGCAAGAAGCTGGACTTTGAGCTCCCCTCTAACGCCCCGGACACACCCGCCGGTAGTCATTACTCCTGGCAAGATCTAGAATGGCCTCATAGATCAATACTAGTCTTTTCTGTGCACTTTGTCCTCACTCATGCGCACTCGGGACCAACTTCCCGGTCGGTCACCCATCCTAGAACTACTCCAAGCCAAGCACGCTTAACATGTGAGTTCTGTTCGATTGGGCTCCCGGAAAAGAAGGAATTCCTTATTGATATGAGTAGTCTATCATCCCTAATAAGCCAGGATATCACATACACCACCACTCAAAGGAACTGATGTCCTCGTCGGGTCACAGGAACGTTCCACTTCATATTGCACATTTGCGAAATTTGGAGGAAGCTCTAGTTGATATGCAAGACCACCTCTCTTGCCAACAACTTTGAAAGGACCAACAAAACGAGGAGCTAGCTTCCCTTTAATTCCAAACCGCTGAGTGCCCTTCATGGGAGAGACTCTGAGATAGACTAGATCATCCACTTGGAAGGAAACATCCCGATGTTTGTTATCATAATAAATTTTCGGTCGGGACTGAGCTGCTTTGAGGTTCTCGCGAATGACATGGCACATTTCTTCTGCTTCAGTGATCATGTCATTTCCCAATATCTGACGCTCACCGATTTCAGACCAGTTAAGCGGGGTACGACACTTTCTGCCGTAGAGAATCTCAAAAGGGACCTTGCCTGAGCTAGCTTGAAAGCTATTGTTGTATGAGAATTCAGCATATGGAAGGCAGTCTTCCCATTCCATGCCGAACGAAATCACACAGGCTCTGAGCATATTTTCAAGGATCTGATTGACTCTCTTAACTTGACCACTTGTCTGCGGATGGAACGCAGTGCTGAAATGGATCTTGGTACCCATAGCAGTCTGGAAGGACTCCCAAAACTTGGAAGTAAAGATTCCTCCATGGTCAGAAGAGATGAGCTGAGGAATACCATGCAAAGATACTATCATTGACGTATACAACTCTACAAGCTGAGTTGTCGAGATAGATTCTTTGATTGGCAGGAAATGAGCAACTTTTGACAACTTGTCGATAACCACAAAGATGGCATCGTTGCCTCTCTTGGACTTGGGAAACCTAGTGACGAAATCCATCTCCACGTGATAGAATTTCCACTCTGGGATAGGCAAAGGCTGAAGAAGACCTGCTGGACGTTGATGCTCCGCTTTCACTCTACGACAAACATCACACTCGGTCACGAACTGAGCAATCTCACGTTTCATGCGAGTCCACCAGAAGGTTTGCTTGAGTTCCTGATACATCTTTGAACTACCTGGATGAACGGATAGAAGAGAACTGTGTGCTTCGTCCATAATAACCTTTCTGAGATCACCTTTTGGAACCACAAGACGGTCCTCAAAGAACAAGGTATCTTTGTCACCAACGCGAAAGCACTTACACTTCGGAATGCTCTTGGCCACACCTTTCTTCACTTTCTTCACCATAGCGTCAAGAAGCTGCGCTTGGCGAACCTGATCTTCCAGAGTGGGAGAGACTTGAAGATTTGCAAGAAATCCTTGCGGAATCATCTGAAGGTTAAGCTTGCGGAAGGCTTCACAATGCTCGGGCTGAAGAGGCTTCAAGATGAGACTATTGCGGTATTGTAACATCCCAAAATTTCATTTTGGAATGTTATGAAATATAGCTATGCATCATCATCATCATTTCTTGAATGTATGGAATTGTTGAACTGCTTCTTCTGACTTTCTGAAAGCCTCTTCTTATTTCCCCTATGTTGCTTTCACCTATTTGAAAACCATGGTAAAATGTTCAAAATAAGAGGGGAGTAACATGACACTCCACACCAGGGTCATCTTGGTGATATATTTGAACAATAAGAACCAGGGGGTCTTTTGAAAAATATTTGCAAAAAGTTTTAAAACCAAATAGGCAATTTCTAAAAATAATATTTTTTTTCAAAGTGTTCAAATGACAGAATAAAAATGTTCAATAAATGTCATTTATTATTCTGTTAATTTTGATATATAATACTCCTATATTTGAAAATGTGTTGAATGCTTTTAAAGAGGTTTTACTGCTCTGAATATTAAAAAGAGTAACGGATTTGCATTTAAACGGGCCGGCCCACGGGCATTTATTCGCGAATCGATTAGGAGCCGGTCGACCGACGCGCCTCCGCCGCTTCTCTCTCACTGACAGCGAGACCCACCCGTCCGATCCCGCACGCGCCGCGGTCGCCTCCTTCCTCGCGCGCGTGCCGCCGTCGCCGAGATTCCCTCGCCCCGGATCTCCCTTCTCTCTCCTCCCCGCACCCACCCGAGCACCCTATAAGTAGCCCCTGCCCCTCCGCTCTCCATTCCCCCCTTATCCCCTCTCTCCCTCGCCGAGACGCTGCCCAAACACCTCGGGAGCTGCTCCGACCACCGAAGCTCTCTCCACTCGTACCCGTCGCCTCGGACGTCCCCTCGCCCCTCCGACCCACCACTCGACGCCCGACGTTCGCCGCCATCGTCTGGACCACTCAACTGCCGCGGAAGACCACCGGAGACGCGCCCCGACGACCACGTCGCCTCGGCCTCGTCGGAGAAGCCCTCGCCGGCGACCCACCTCACGGTGAGCACCTCATCCGTTCGATCTGGATCTGACGATCCAGATTATAACATATTAATTCCGCGAACCGTTTTCTTTTCGGTTCGGTCGACCGCCCGAAATCACTCAGCGCTCGCCCTCTCCGCCAATAGGATCTTGCCACGTAGCACTGACCTGTCGGTAGTTTATTTTTTCTTTTTCTGTTTAGTTTTAGTTAACAGATTGTTTTCTAAATTAGTTTTGCTTATATCTTTTAAACTATTTAATGTTTTGAGTAGATTCTTTTTGCATAAGATCACATTTGTCATGTAATTTCACCCTGTTGTCTTAGATTTTCGAATTTGAACTCTAAAATTTGAATTGAATCAAATTTGCTCAAATCATTCAAATCTGAATAACTAGAGTTTAAAAATAGATTTTGATATGAATCTTTTTGCTACTGCTTGGTATTAGTTAGGACTATCAGATTGCTTAGTTTGAGGATTTTTAGGATATAATTGTTTAGTGTTTTAGCTATAAACAGATTCTGCCTATTAGTTAGTATAGTTTTATTTATTTAGTTTTAGTTAGTTTCAATTAGATTTAGTTTTATTTTGTTTAGTAGGTGCTGTTGCTTGAACATTTAGTGTTTTACTTACTGTTAATAAAAGAAATGTAAATTTGCTTAGTTTGTTTCTTTATTAACATAGGAATCACAACTTCTTTTCAAATAGGTTTAATTTGATTGAAACAACTAGTTAGTAATAGTTTTTCTTTCAACAAAGTTTTAAATAATTTAATTCTGTTTTCTAAGACAAGTTTATTTGTAAATTCTTTTCTGTTAAGAACATGTTTTGTTAATAAATAATAAGTTTAGTTTCATTCTTTTGTTAGTAAAACTATAGTTGATTCATATAGTGTTTATCAAAACTTTTTAAAAAACTTTACTAAGATTTTTCTTAACAAAACATTAAATTGATTTTATTCTGTTTATTAATAAAATATTTTATTTTATTGTTTTCTTGCTGTTAACTATTGTTTGGTTAATACAAGTAGTTTTATTATGTTAGTAGTGGTTTACCCATCACCTTTTGGAAAACAAAACTTTGTGTGTTTTCTTGCTTGTGATTTGTGCATTGTTTGTCTTGATGGTTTACTATTTCATTGTTGATGTTTGTGAGTTACATCATTTTTGTTGTATGTTTATTGAGTGCTCTTGTTTGCTTCGTTAGATTATCCGGAGTGCGAGGCTTGTTACTTAGAGTCCCTCGAGTACGAAGATCGTCAATCAGGCAAGTCACTTTGATCATGTTTACCCATGTTTTATTGCATTAGTTCTACCATCCCCCCCCCCCAATTGCATGCAAAGTAGGTAAATTGGAAACTTGGTTACTGTTGTAGTATCATGTGGTAGGTACCCCCTCTAAACCCTTGACACATTGACCCCGGGAAACGTTGTTTTACTTTTTGCTATGCTATTAGTAGACGGGGTTGGTTGTGTGATTCATGAGAGTTGAGAGAGTTAATAATTTCAAGACCTACATAATGATCAAGACTTCAAGACTCCGAGTTTTCAACATACCTCTGGGTGGATGATGGTTGAACGGCACCCTGGAGAAACCAGTGGATTTGCCTAGGTGATGCTGGAGATGGCCAGTATTCACGCGGAAAGATCCACCCAGGCACAAAGAGATGGATGGATGCTTCAAGACCCAAGGCTTACCTGCACAGCCACAAGTCATTATGGGCTCTGGCTTGGTTGGATATCGTGGTGACCCTGGACAGGCGGTGCTACAAGATGTAGAAGAACGGCAGGAAAGGATGGGCACCGAAAGAGTCGCAGGGAAACCCTTTGGAAGACCATGTTTTGGTCATCCGTTTCTCAAACACCCTAAAGTGCGAGAAATCAAACGGAGGCGACCAAATCTTGTGGGGAACGTGTGCAAAGCTCTGCAGAGTACTCAACCTAATCGATTAGCCGTGTCCACGGTCATGGACGACTTGAGCCAAAGGAACTGAAACTTCCAGAACCCTCAACACAATTAATTTGATGATGTGGGTATTAATAACTTGGGTATGAGAATTGGTTGGTGGAACCATCTCATTAAACAACCAACTTAGTAATAATTTTGCTTAGCCCTCTCTTGTTGTAGGAAAATTGGCTTTACGCAAAACTTACTACTCCACCTGCCATAATTGCATATAGATTAGAGGATTATCTTTTCACTCCTCTCTTGTGACTTTGCCGGCATATTCAATATGCTGACCTATATGGCTGCAACGTATCATGTTGCAGAGTACTTTTCCGACCAGGAGTGAGGATACTCTCTACGCTCGGTGAGATGCCCTTGGAGTCAGATGGACTCATCTACCTTCGACGCTTCCGCAAGATTTAGATATTCTCATGAGTTGGCCTTCAGCCACTTTATTGTAATCTTTATTGTAATAAAGGACTCGATATGAGATTTCGATTAATATAATGCTGTGTGATTTCCCTTTGATATATACATTGATGTACCGTGTGTGTACCAGCATGATCTTGGGATGGTACGGAAACACCGGAGATTCGACCTTTCAGGTCGGGTCACTACAGAAATGGTATCAGAGCACACGCTGACCGTAGGACGTAACCTCTAGGATTGGAAAGCCTTAGGATTGTATCTCTTTGTCTTTAAAATTCTTATACTCTCATCTACTCATTTCTGACTCCTCTCCGATTATTTCAAAATTTATAGATGGCCACCTTCATCCCAGTGTTGATCATGGAGTTTTGCCAGCCTGACGCAACGATGCCCTTTGGCAAGGAGCTGATGAGGATCGTCAAGGACGTGAGGATTGCTTTGCCGAGCATCACCGGAACTCCTATCATGTCCTTCCCACAAGATGGACGCTACAGGATCGAGGTGCACATTCCAGGGAAGACCTTTGGGAATCGGAAGGAACCCATCGACTTCAAGTTTGTGGCACCCAGCTGGATACTTGGAAGAGACATGGCCATTCATCGTGCCCTTGGACGTATTCAGGAGGAATACAGAGGTGGAACCATTTCACCAGGACTCAGCGTGGTTTGTCGCAGGGATGCCAATGGAAACATCATAACCCCTCCCACTGCAGACACCACCATTTCCTATATCCAGACCTTGGAGACTCACATCAGGACTCTGGAGCTTCGAGTTCGTGCTGATACGAAGACAATCAAGAATCTGATGAACCGTGAGATTGACCTCGAAGCTGACTTACGGGAAGCCGAGTACGAGCATGAGTATGAGGTGAAGGATTTCTTAGAGAGGATCGACAAGCTGAACACTCGCATCGCCACTCTGGAGGAACAGAAGGACATGAGGGGAAATCTTCACCCTGAGGGAGACCTGGCTCCTTTCATCAGCGACGATGATGACTATGAGGAGAGCACCACTGGAGGAGACTCAGTCACCATGTACTTCTGAGGAAAACTTTAGTTATGCCCTCCATGTATCTTTTATTTTCAACGTTAAGAGCGTAGGTCGATGTGTAGTTTGATTGAGACTTGTATTCTCGATGTTTGACCTTGATTGAATAAATGAATGAGTGTTTGGTGTGATATGTTTGTTGCATTGCATATGGGTAGTGAATTTCTCCTTTTAGGCCCTTGTTCTATTCTAATTCTCACCCCTCTTAAAAACAACAAGATGCCTCCACGACGTGAGTCCGACTTCACCTTCCTGCCGGAACTCATGCAACTCCTTCAGCAGCAGAATGCACTGATGCAGCTATTGATCCAGAATCAGACCAACAACCAGAACAACAACCACCACCATCCACCCCAGGCTGACAATCTCACCCATTTTCTGAGGTTGAACCCTCCAACTTTCTCCAGCAGCACTGAGCCCATTGTGGCAGATGACTGGCTCCGTAAGATGGAGAGAGAACTCGTCACCGCTGGATGTACTGATGCTGAGAAAGTGTGCTTTGCCGCACATCAACTCGAAGGACCAGCAGCTTCATGGTGGGAGAACTACACCACCACATATCCTATTGCTGATATAACTTCGGAGCAGTTCAAGCAAGCTTTCCGCACCGCACACGTTTCAGCTGGAGCTATGAGTCTGAGGAAGCGTGAGTTTTGCAACTTGCGCCAGGGAAATCGCTCTGTGGCCCAATACGTGGACGAGTTCAGCACATTGGCACGTTATGCACCAAGAGACGTGGCCGATGATGCGGCCAAGCAAGAGAAGTTTCTGGAAGGACTCAACGATGAGTTGAGCATGCAGCTGGTAGTGGCTACTTTCAACAACTACCAAGAGCTGGTGGACAAGGCCCTCATCTTGGAGGGTAAACAACAGCAAATTGAGAACCGCAAGAGGAAGTACACTCAGGGGAAGTTTAACTCTGGAGCTCATCAAAAGCCCCGCTACTCCCCGTACTCAGTAAATACCGGATCAGGTACCGGTAAGTTTGGAAGGCACACTCATACTGTGCACAACCATGGAGGAAATGGGAATGCCCGTCCCAACCATGGCAACTTCAAGACTGACAATGGGAATGGGAACAACAACCAGCACCGTCACGCTCCTACTCAGAAGGATCTGAGCCACATCACCTGTTTCAAGTGTCAGAAGACAGGGCACTATGCTACTGAGTGTCCCCAGAGCAAGCAGGGAAATGGAAATGGCAACTCCGCAGCCAAGAAGCCAAATCCGTTTCCTCGTGCCCACGTGAACCACCTCGACGTGGAAGAAGTCTATGATCAACCCGAGACTGTGGTTGGTAAGTTTTTATTGCATTCACGTCCAGTTACAGTACTTTTTGATTCTGGTGCAACTCATTCATTCATATCAAGGGTAGTTGTGGATAAGTATAGTTTGCCCACCAAAACCCTTAGTCAACCCATTAAGATCAATTCCCCAGGAGGTATGATGATGGCAGGGATAGGATGTCATGCCTTGAAACTCAACATAGGAAACCATGTTTTCCCCACCAACCTCATTGTCCTAGAATCCCAGGGATTGGATGTAATCCTAGGTATGGATTGGATGACCAAGTATGAAGGAAATTTTGATTGCCCTAGCAAGTCTGTTTCACTCACCACCCCGGAGAACAAGAGGATTAAGTATGTATCCCGACGCACACGTATGAGTGCTCGGTTAAATTCCCTCACAGGAGTTGTTCAGGAGGAAGTACCTGTGGTAAAAGACTTTCCGGATGTATTTCTGGAAGAATTACCAGCCATGCCACCAGATAGGGAGATTGAGTTCCTAATAGAGCTACAACCAGGGACAGCCCCAATTTCCAAGAGACTCTATCGGATGCCCGCAAATGATCTGTTGGAAATCAAGAAGCAAATTAAGGAGTTATTGGACAAGGGATATATTCGCCCAAGTTCTTCACCTTGGGGAGCCCCAGTTCTTTTGGTGGAGAGGAAGGATAAAACCTTGAGAATGGTAGTCGATTATCGTGCCTTGAACGAGGTGACTATCAAGAACAAGTACCCTCTGCCGATGATTAATGACTTGTTTGATCAGCTAGTAGGCGCCAAAGTATTCTCCAAGATCGATCTTCGATCAGGGTATCACCAACTGAAGATTCGTGAACAAGATATACCCAAAACAGCTTTCACCACAAGGTATGGCTTGTATGAGTGTACTGTCATGTCCTTTGGTTTGACTAATGCTCCTGCCTACTTCATGGAATACCTGGACAAGTTTGTCGTGGTGTTCATCGATGACATATTGATATTCTCCAAGAACGAGGAAGAACACAAGGAACATTTGCGTTTAGTTCTGGAGAAACTGAGAGAGCATCAGTTATATGCCAAGTACAGCAAATGTGAATTTTGGCTGACGGAAGTCGGATTCCTTGGACATGTTATTTCCGGAGATGGAATAGCAGTGGACCCCGCTAAGGTTGAAGCCGTCGCCGAGTGGAAATCACCCACCTCAATTAAGGAGATCCGCAGTTTCCTCGGACTAGCCATATATTACCGGAGGTTCATTGAGAATTTCTCAAAGATTGCCAAGCCCATGACAGAGTTGTTGAAGAAAGAGTCCAAGTATGTTTGGACTGAGGAATGTGAAGCCAGTTTCCAGGAGTTGAAGAAACATTTGGTCACAGCCCCAGTGTTGATTTTTCCCAATATTCGGAAGGACTTCCAGGTTTATTGTGATGCTTCACGTCAAGGACTTGGAGGAGTACTCATGCAAGATGGAAAGGTTGTAGCTTATGCATCCAGACAACTATGACCTCATGAGTTGAATTATGCCACCCATGATTTGGAACTAGCAGCCATAGTGCACGCACTCAAGACCTGGAGACATTTCTTTATCGGAAATAGTTGTGATGTTTACACTGATCATAAGAGCCTGAAATATATCTTCACGCAGAAAGAGTTGAACCTCAGACAGAGGAGATGGTTAGACTTAATCAAGGACTATGACATGAGATTACACTACCATCTAGGTAAGGCAAATGTTGTAGCCGATGCCTTGAGTTGGAAAACTTATGTAAACACACTCACAGCGGGAGGATTACCCCAAGAGTTAGCCGATGATCTCAGAGAGCTCCGGCTAGAGATAGTCCCAAGAGGATATGTTGCCACACTGGAGATCCAGTCCACCTTGACCAAACGAATTCGTGAAACCCAAAAGACGGACAAGGAAATACCTGAGATTAAGCAAAGAATGAAAGATGGTAAAGCTAAAGGTTTTCGTGAGGATGAACAAGGAACTCTGTGGTTTGAGAACTGCATCTATGTGCCCAATGACCCAGAGCTTAGGAAGTTGATACTTCAAGAAGCCCACGATTCCCCTTACTCAATACACCCAGGCAACACCAAGATGTACCTAGATTTGAAGGAAAGTTATTGGTGGACAGGTATGAAGAAGGATATTGCAGAACATGTGGCAATATGTGATGTTTGTCAGCGAGTAAAGGCAGAACATCAGAAACCAGCAGGGTTACTCCAACCTTTGCCGATACCCGAGTGGAAATGGGAAAAGCTTGGTATGGACTTCATCATAGGATTACCCAGGACCCGTTCAGGTTATGATTCAATCTGGGTAGTGGTCGATCGCTTGACCAAGGTGGCTCATTTCATTCCAGTGAAGACCACTTATACCAGCGCTAAGCTAGCCAAGATATATATGACCAGGATCGTATGTCTGCGTGGAGTTCCGAGGAGTATCATGTCAGATAGAGGAACACAATTTACCTCAAAGTTTTGGCATCAGTTACATGAAACTTTGGGTACAAGACTGGAGTTCAGTACAGCTTTTCATCCGCAGACCGATGGACAGACTAAGAGAGTCAACCAGATTCTGGAAGACATGTTGAGAGGTTGTGCGCTAGATTATGGATCTAGTTGGGATGACAACTTACCTTACGCAGAATTCTCGTACAACAACAGTTATCAGACCAGTCTGAAGATGGCCCCTTTTGAAGCCTTATACGGAAGGAGGTGCAGAACATCGTTGATGTGGGATGGTGTTGGAGACCGACAACTTATTGGTCCCGACATTATCCGAGATTCTGAAGAGAAAGTCAAGTTGATTCGTGACAGACTCAAAATAGCTCAATCTCGACAGAAGAGTTATGCTGACAGCAAATGTAAGGAAGTGACGTATGAAGTGGGAGACCGAGCTTATCTTCGTGTGTCCCCGCTTCGAGGAATCAAGAGGTTTGGTGTTAAAGGAAAATTAGCACCCAGATTCATAGGCCCCTACAAAATTCTTGAATGTAGAGGCAAAGTTGCATACAAGCTGGAATTGCCGGAAGGATTATCCGGAGTTCATGATGTTTTCCATGTTTCCCAGCTGAAGAAATGTCATGCTGAGATGACTGATATTCCCTTGAGAGACACAGTGCCCCTAGAGGCCATACAACTTGACAGTGATCTAACCTACGAGGAGAAGCCTATCAGAATCCTTGAGACTGCCAATAGAGTTACCCGCAGCAGGATCATCAAGTTCTATAAGGTTTTGTGGAGTCACCACACCGAGGAAGAAGCCACCTGGGAACGCGAAGAAGATCTTCGTAGAGACCATCCGCACCTATTTTCTAGCCAACCCGAATCTCGAGGGCGAGATTCATCTTAAGGTGGGTAGGTTTGTAACATCCCAAAATTTCACTTTGGAATGTTATGAAATATAGCTATGCATCATCATCATCATTGCTTGAATGTATGGAATTGTTGAAATGCTTCTTCTGACTTTCTGAAAGCCTCTTCCTATTTCCCCTATGTTGCTTTCACCTATTTGAAAACCTTGGTAAAATGTTCAAAATAAGAGGGGAGTAACATGACACTCCACACCAGGGTCATCTTGGTGATATATTTGAACAATAAGAACCAGGGGGTCTTTTGGAAAATATTTGAAAAAGGTTTTAAAACCAAGTAGGCAATTTCTGAAAATAATATTTTTTTTCAAAGTGTTCAAATGACAGAATAAAAATGTTCCATAAATGGCATTTATTATTCTGTTAATTTTGATATATAATACTCCTATATTTGAAAATGTGTTGAATGCTTTTAAAGAGGTTTTACTGCTCTGAATATTAAAAAGAGTAACGGATTTGCATTTAAACGGGCTGGCCCACGGGCATTTCTTCGCGAATTGATTAGGAGCCGGTCGACCGACGCGCCTCCGCCGCTTCTCCCTCACTGACAGCGGGACCCACCCGTCCGATCCCGCACGCGCCGCGGTCGCCTCCTTCCTCGCGCGCGCGCCGCCGTCGCCGAGATTCCCTCGCCCCGGATCTCCCTCCTCTCTCCTCCCCGCACCCACCCGAGCACCCTATAAGTAGCCCCTGCCCCTACTCTCTCCATTCCCCCCCGAATCCCCTCTCTCCCTTGCCGAGACGCTGCCCAAACACCTCGGGAGCTGCTCTGACCACCGAAGCTCTCTCCACTCGTACCCGTCGCCTCGGACGTCCCCTCGCCCCTCGGACCCACCACTCGATGCCCGACGTTCGCCGTCGTCGTCTGGACCACTCAACTTCCGCGGAAGACCAACGGAGACGCGCCCCGATGACCACGTCGCCTCGGCCTCGCCGGAGAAGCCCTCGCCGGCGACCCACCTCACGGTGAGCACCTCATCCGTTCGATCTGGATATGACGATCTAGATTATAACATATTAATTCCGCGAACCATTTTCTTTTCGGTTCGGTCGACGCCCGAAATCACTCAGCGCTCGCCCTCTCCGCCAATAGGATCTTGCCACGTAGCACTGACCGGTCGGTAGTTTATTTTTTCTTTTTCTGTTTAGTTTTAGTTAACAGATTGTTTTCTAAATTTGTTTTGCTTATATCTTTTAAACTATTTAATGTTTTGAGTTGATTCTTTTCGCATAAGATCACATTTGTCATGTAATTTCACCCTGTAGTATTAGATTTTCAAAACTTACTACTCCACCTGCCATAATTGCATATAGATTAGAGGATTATCTTTTCACCCCTCTCTTGTGACTTTGCCGGCATATTCAATATGCTGACCTATATGGCTGCAACGTATCATGTTGCAGAGTACTTTTCCGACCAGGAGTGAGGATACGCTCTATGCTCGGTGAGATGCCCTTGGAGTCAGATGGACTCATCTACCTTCGACGCTTCCACAAGATTTATATATTCTCATGAGTTGGCCTTCAACCACTTTATTGTAATCTTTATTGTAATAAAGGAATCGATATGAGATTTCGATTAATATAATGATGTGTTATTTCCCTTTGATATATACATTGATGTACCGTGTGTGTACCAGCATGATCTTGGGATGTACGGAAACACCGGAGATTCGACCTTTCAGGTCGGGTCACTACAAGTATGCCTTACGGCTGAGCGCATCTGCAATGACATTTGCTTTCCCAGGAGTATACTCAATGCTTGGATTGAAGTCCTCAAGCATTTCCACCCAATGACACTGCCGAAGATTGAGATTGGGCTGAGTGAAAATGTACTTCAAGCTCTTGTGACCGGTGTACACCTCAACTGGTCTACCCAACAACAAATGCCTCCAAGTCATTAGAGCACGCACAACTGCCGCCAACTCAAGATGATGAGTGGGGTAGTTCTTCTTGGCAGGCTTCAACTAACGCGAGGTATAAGCAACAATCTTCTTATCTTGCATGAGAACACCACCAAGACCTTGGAGGGAAGCATCACCGAATACTTGGCAAGGCTTGGACTGCTCGGGAGGAACAAGAACTGGAGCTGAAGTCAGTCTCTGCTTGAGCGTATGTAACGCCACATCACACTCAGGAGACCAAACATACTTGACACTCTTCTGAAGGAGATTGGACAGAGGCTTAGCAATTTGAGAGAAGTTCTCCATGAATCTTCTACAATAGCTAGCAAGCCCGAGGAAACTTCGAAGCTGCTTCACATTCTGAGGAGGTTCCCACTTCAAGATTGCCTCAACTTTCTTAGGGTGCACTTTAATTCCCTCGGAAGAGATGACATGCCCAAGGTACACCACTTCATTGAGCCAAAACTCACACTTGGAAAACTTGGCATAGAATCGATGCTCTCTTAACTTGTCAAGCACAAGGCGGAGATGCTCTGCATGCTCTTCTTCTATCTTCGAGAACACAAGGATATCATCCAGATAGACCAAGACGAATTCATTCTTGAAAGGAGAGAAAATGAAATTCATCATTCTTGAGAAGGTTGGAGGAGCATTCGCAAGACCAAACGACATGACGGTGTACTCATAATAGCCAAAACTCGTCCTGAAAGCGGTCTTAGGAATGTCTTCTTTGCGAATGGGAATCTGATGATAACCCATGCGAAGATCAAGCTTCGAGAAAACCTTGGCACCTTTCAGTTGCTCAAACAACTCATTGATGTTGGGAAGTGGGTACTTGTTTCTGATTGTCTTCTTGTTCAATGGACGGTAGTCGACACAAAGACGATCCGTGCCATCTTTCTTCTTGACAAACAAATCACCACAACCCCATGGAGAAGAACTTGGTCTGATCAGACCCAAACGTTCTTGCTCGTCTAGCTACTTCTTCAACTCTTTCAGCTCTTCAGAGCCAAGTTTATATGGGCGCTTGCAGACCGGTTCAGTTCCGGACTCGAGATCAATCACGAACTCCACTAGTCGGTGCGGAGGCATTCCTGGCAATTCTTCTAGAAAGACATCTTCATACTCACAAACCACCGGAATGTGAGCAATCGCTGAGATTTCACCCTTCTCATTAAGAGCAAAGAGACGGATTGTGTCATCGCGAGCCGCAAAAATAATCACGTCTTCTGAAGGATGAGTCATCTTGACTTCTTTTGCTTTGCAATAAATATGAGCTTTGTTCATAGCCAGGAATTCCATGCCCAAAATGAGATCAATATCGGAATTACCGAGAACAATTGGAGAAGCAAGAAAAGAATAATTGCCCATCTTGATAGAAGCATCTGGAACAATCATATGAGAACTCATACGCATCCCCGGAGAAACCACACGAAAAGGACTAGCTAAATGCTCCACTGAAAACTCATGCATAGCGACAAAAGGCTTGGATATGAATGAATACAATGCACCAGTATCAAACAAAACTTTTGTAGGAAAATCATTAACTGAGAGATTACCCATAATCACATCATGATACTACTCTGCTTTAACCGCATTCACCATATTCACTCTGACTGACTTGGGATTATGCTTCACCATAGCATTGCCTGGAGGCTTGACAGGAGGAGGAGGCGGAAGATACCGCTGGTTGCACTTGTTTGCATAGTGTCCCTTCTGACCACACTTGTGACAAGTCACCTCAGAAAGCGGACGAACATTTCCTGGAGGAGGAGGAAGAACTCCCTTGGATGCCTGGGGTCTCTGCTGGAATCCTGGGTTGGGTGGGTGGGAAGAACCATGACCAACTGAGAGCTAGAAGAAGAAGAATATGAATCCCTTGAACGCTTCTTAGAGTTCTCCAACTCGAGCTGAGTTGCCTCGACCTTCAAAGCCATGTTATAGAACTAATCAAACTCACGAGGCTCTTGAAGAACTAGGCCTGGCAGAAGCTCATCCTTGAGACCACCTCTCAACTGATTGATCATAGCCTTGTCATCTATAACATCTTGCTTGGCATAACGGGCTAGATTCTGGAACTCGACGTTGTACTGATAGACGGACTTGCTTCCCTGCTTTAGGTGCTTGAACTTCTCACGCATCTCCCCAACAAAGTTTGTCAGAATGTAATGAGCCCTGAAGTCACGACGGAAATCGTCCCAAGTAACAACACGATCACCCATGGAATCCTTGTATTACTGCCACCAATCAACTACTTGACCCTTGAGCTGGAACGATGCAAATCTGACAAAGTCCTCTGGCCTGACATTGCTCCACTCAAAATGCTTACTCATATCATGAAGCCAATCATCAGCATCAAGAGAATGCTCACAACAGGTGAAAGACTTGGTCTGGTTGGCAAGGAACTAATTGAGTGTAGCAAACTGAAGCTGATTCTGTAAATTCCCTTGAAAACCTTGTTGGCCTTCCTCCCTTTCTTGCAACAACCTGAGCAACATCTGAGTGTTCGCATTGGTTGCGGCCATCACAGCTTGCCAAGCTTCTGGAGGAGGAGGCGGAGGAGGAGGCGGCGGTAGTGGTGGTGGTGGAACATTAGTCTTCTCCTCACCACGACCTGGATTGTTGCGAGTTGGTGGAGCCATCCTGAAGATGGACAAAACGGATCAACACCTCATTGAACAGATGAATCAAAGCTGAATCAAATGCTTGAGAGAAATTGAAAAAATAACAACACAGACTTCCTACTGAAAAATTAGTAAGAATGCTTCTTCGCTAATGATAACATCATCAGAAATTAGAAGCCACTTGCAATAACACAAAAGTATTGAGCTAAGCGCTCTGAACAAATGTATATGCCGACATACATCTGAAGAAGATGATCCTAGATAACTACAAGATTTCCCACCTAAGAACTTCCGAAAACTTTCTGGTTATGCAATCTGGCGTGGGGGATACAAGGAGGAAATATCTCACAAAACTAACAATCCTACACCCCAACTGTATCCGTCCTTCAACACATAACCATAGGCTTTCGCAACTTCATCTAACTCAAATCCTCGAACTCACAATGATACTAAACCATGGTGGTACCCCGGGCGCCTCCCCAGTACTGGGCGACTTTGACCTTATCTCACCACGATAAGTATTGAAGTAATTCCGAACACCCTCCGTCCTGAGATATCAAGGAAGCTGAATGATAACGATGTGCCAACATTCCCTGAAGCTTGACTCCCCGGAAGAAATCAAGTCAGACAGGAGGCACCAAGACAGAACCCTATCACATCGGCATCATATAGACTCCAAAATACCCGCGTGATCCTAAAAAAAATTGAGCGAGAAGGGGAGTAGAATCAAAATTCCTAAGTCGAATACCTCAGCAGAGAATAGAAGAGTAAAAAGAATCCTACTCTCCGATATAACTAGACCCAAAATAGTTTTTTTACTAGACTCTACTCGGCCAAGTTCGGTCAAGCAAAGGCTCCTATGGTCGTATGGCTCTGAATACCAACTTGTAACGCCCCGGACACACCCGCCGGTAGTCGTTACTCCTGGGGGATCTAGACTGGCCTCACAGATCAATACTAGTCTTTTCTGCGCACTTTGTCCTCACTCATGCGCACCCGGGACCAACTTCCTGGTTGGTAACCCATCCTAGAACTACTCCAAGCCAAGCACGCTTAACCTGGGAGTTCTGTTCGAATGGGCTCCCGGAAAAGAAGGAATTCCTTATTGATATGAGTAGTCTATCATCCCTAATAAGCCAGGCTATCACATCCCCGCCCTTGAGAAGATGACAACTAATGAACTTCATGCCGGTTATTTGAACCATCTGTCCACAAGCCGGGACCTAGAGCTCAAGCGTGTCAATTTGATGAAGAAGAAATTGAAGAAATATGAGGTATTCTTTACTCTCCTTATATCCTGACGTAGCCCCCAAGAGTCGAGTTAATATTGGCTGATGATAATCCGGGTCTTCCAAACCTGCTAGAAGTAGAAATGCTTAGCCTGTAGGCCTCAACTTATTTAGAAGTTATTGCAAATCATCATTCGTAGGCCCCAAGGGTCGGCTCAAATTTGATAACATTGAGCCGGAGCTTTATTGAAGATAACTACTAGAGCCAATTGTAGCCCCCAAGGGCCAGCTCAATCTCGTTAAATTTGAGTCGGAGCTTTATTGAAGATAGCTATAAGAGCCAATTGTAGCCCCCAAGGGCCGGCTCAATCTTGTTAAATTTGAGTCAGATCTTTCCTTGGAAACAACTTGAAAATCCAAACTGTAGCCCCCAACTTTCGGGTTAACTTGATAAAGATGATTTGGAACAGCATTTTAATCTAGGAGATCAAATAGACATTAGCCCCCAAGTGTCATACATATTGCTTGCAATCTGTTTGAGAATTGCTGAGTCTTTTAAACTTCTCCTCTAGATGGCTCATTCTGTACTTTCATATGTCACAGGAAGCTTTAAACGAAGCTGGGTCAGAAGTGGCCGGCTTAGAAAATAATCTAGCCACGCAGCAAGTCGCCCGAAGTGAAGCTGATAAAAAATGTCGGCTCCTCTCCAAAGAACTGACCAAGATCAAGGCAGACTTTGCAACCTTCAAAGAGGCTGCTAAAACTAAACAAGCCGCCCTTACTCAACGGGCGGATGACGCTGACCAGCAGCTGATGATCGTGTCTAATGAGTTGCAGTCTTTAAAGCGCCATATCAAGAAGATGACAGACGCCATCTTTGGTAAGTATTTGAAAGCCTAACCCAATTTGTATATTGTACTTGTGCTGGCGACTCATGACAAAGAACCCGTCTTATGTAGGTTCGAGGAGCCACCAACTTGCTTCCAACAGCTTGCTGCCCCTGAAGGCTATTTACACTCTGATGAAACAGCTTTACTGTGGAGCTATTTGTACTATCAAGTTTGTACTCTACAAGGATACCACCCCTTCAACTATCAAAGGGGTCTTAGAGCTTCTTTCTACGCTGCCGAAACAAATTGTAGAGTTGAAGAGATCAGCCGCCCAACAGCGGGCGATCTCAGCCATAAGCCAGGCATTGGCTTTTGCTCCAGAGTTGACTCCGGCTGACATGATGGATGGGTTTCCCTCCCAAAAATATGATGGATCCGAGTTTACGGAGGCTAACTATGCATGGTGTGTGAAGGCTTCCAAATTCCTTGCCTCCGTGTTAGCAGAAGAAGTCAACTTGGAGACATATCAGGTGGCTTACAGAGCTGATCAGAAAAGAATCTGCGGCTCTCTCTTTGAGTCCAAGGACCTGACGCCTGCCCGCAATAAGAACCTTTTTGCTTATGAACTTGACTCGTCCCCTTCTTTGAAGAAGGAAACTTTGCAGCTTTAACCAACTGCAACCGGAACTTGGAAAATCTTCAGATCAAGGAGGTCGAAGACCTAGAGCAGGGTGACCCGCCGGCCAGCTAATGAAGTTGTGAACGCTTGTTGATAAGTCGGCTCTTGTGACCCGCCATGAGCGGTGTAAAACACTTAAAATATTTTTGGGCTCTACAAAGAGCATATGTAATAGGCTTGTAGTGACTTTGCCTTTGCGTGAACTGTGCCATCGTGCACATCAATAGTCTGGCTTAATATATATATCATCTTTCTTGCACCTCATTTTGGATGCTTTGACGACTCTTGGCAGCTTAATTAACCTGCAAGAATAGATGTATCTTGACATTATTAGGAGGGCGGCTAAAAAGCATAACCCAAAGATGCTATATCTTCCTAACATGTGTTTTCAACAACGGCTCATGTACCGGTTCTATTGGGCTGACTCGCCACTTATCTGGCAGGTCACCCAGCAAAGTAGCGTTAGTCTTATAGGTAGGTTTCAACCCTGCTTGGTTTAAGAGCCGATCAAGAGGGTGTGTAAGCTACACCCGGCGGGTGGGAAGCCCCCAAGTGACCTTCATTGACGGAATCAACGGTTTTGCTTGAGAGCCGATTGATAGGGTCTGATAAGCTAGACCCGGAGGGTGGGAAGCCCCCTGGACGATCATGTTGACAGAGTCAACTGTTTGGCTTGAGAGCAGACCGATAGGGTATGATAAGCTACACCCGGAGGGTGGGAAGCCCCCTAGACGATCATGTTGACGGAGTCAACTATTTGGCTTGAGATCCGACTAATAGGGTCTGATAAGCTACACCCGGAGGGTGGGAAGCCCCTGGACGATCATGTTGACAGAGTCAACTATTTGGCTTAAGAGTCGGCCGATAGGGTCTAATAAGCTACACCCGGAGCATGGGAAGCCTCCTAGACGACCATGTTGAAGGAGTCAACTTTTTGGCTTAAGAGCCAGCCGATAGGGTCTGATAAGCTACACCCGGAGAGTGGGAAGCCCCCTGGACAATCATATTGACGGAGTCAACTGTTTGTCTTGAGAGCCGACCGATAGGGTCTAATAAGCTACACCCGAAGGGTGGGAAGCCCCCTGGAAGATCATGTTGACGGATTCAACTATTTGGCTTAAGATCTGGCCGATAGGGTCTGATAAGCTACACCCGGATGGTGGGAAGCCCCCTGGACGACCATGTTGACGTAGTTAACTTTTTGGCTTAAGGGCCGGCCGATAGGGTCTGATAAGCTACACCCGGAGGGTGGGAAGCCCCCTGGACGACCATGTTGACGGAGTCAACTTTTTGGCTTAAGAGTCGGTCGATAGGGTCTGATAAGCTACACCCGAAGGGTGGGAAGCCCCCTGGACGACCATATTGACGGAGTCAACTTTTTGGCTTAAGAGCCGGTCAATAGGGTCTGATAAGCTACACACGTAGGGTGGGAAGCCCCTTGGATGACCATGTTGACGGAGTCAACTTTTTGGCTTAAGATCCGGCCTATAGGGTCTCATAAGCTACACCCGGAGGGTGGGAAGCCCCCTGGACAACCATGTTGACGAAGTAAATTTTTTGGCTTAAGAGCCGGCCGATAGGGTCTGATAAGCTACACCCGGAGGGTGGGAAGCCCCCTGGACGACCATGTTTGGATCTTTCTTGCATGAATGAAGATATGCGAAACGGCAGAGGCCTCGTCTTGCAAGGATGCTATTTTATTCATATATAAATATGATATGTACAATGATAGTGTACAATGTCAAGTCTCAATGACCTAGGTGTAATATGGCCGCAGATGCGCTATGTTCCACGCCCAACGGGTCTCCTGTCCCGAGGTATCTGAATCGTCTCGGATGTCTATGAGGTAATATGACCCGTTGTTGAGATTTCTGCTGACCATGAAAGGTCCTTCCCATGCAGTAGACAGCTTATGCATATTTGTCTGGTCTTGAATCAGCCGCAGCACTAAGTCGCCTTCTTGAAATGTCCGGGTCTTGACTCTACGGCTACGATAGCGGCACAGGTCTTGCTGATAAATCATCGAACGAGCAGCCGCCAGTTCTCGTTCTTCCGCCAAAGCATCCAACGCATCTTGACGTGCCGTCTCATTGTCCGTCTCCATGTAAGCCGCCACACATGGTGAGTCATGCCGGATGTCACTTGGTAACATGGCCTCTGCACCGTAAAGCATGAAGAAAGGTGTATAACATGTTGATCTCTTGGGGGTAGTTATGATGCTCCATAAGATGGACGACAATTCCTCCACCCAACAACCCGGCGTTCGCTGTAAAGGAACCATAAGCCGGGACTTGATACCTCTCAGGATTTCTTGGTTAGCACGCTCCGCCTGACCGTTGGACTGTGGATGAGCAACCGCCGAAACATCAAGCCGGATGTGTTCAAGATCACAGAACGTTTTCATAGCCCCCTTGGACAGGTTCGTGCCATTGTCCATGATGATGATGTGAGGTTAACCAAAATGATAGATCATTTTTTTGATAAACTGAACCGCCATAGCCGCATCACACTTGCTAACTGGCTCAGCCTCTACCCACTTGGTAAACTTATCGACCGCCACCAAGAGGTGCGTCTTCTTGTCCTTGGGTCTCTTGAAAGGCCCGACCATATCGAGCCCCCAGACTGCAAATGGCTAAGTAATTGGTATCATGCGCAATTCTTGAGCCGGAACATGAGCATGTCGGGCAAACTTTTGACAGTCGTCGCACTTGCGGACCAAATCCTCCGCATCCTTGTGAGCCATCAACCAGAAAAACCATGCCGGAAAGCCTTGGCCACCAGAGATTTTGAGCCGGTGTGATGTATGCAGACACCAGCATGAATTTCATTTAAGATTTCCTTACCCTCCTCTGGTGAGACACAACATTGAAACACTCCGGTGACGCTACACTTGTGTAACTCACCATTGACTATCGTCATGAATTTAGACCATCGGGTGATCTGTCTGGCCAGATTTTCATCATCAGGTAACTCGCCTCGAGTCAAATACGCCAAGTAAGGCACGGTCCAATCCGGAATAGCATGTAGAGACGCCACCAGTTGCCCCTCCGGGTCAGGAACAGCTAAATCTTCCTATGAGGGTAATTTGACAGTCAGGTGATGTAAGACGTCCAAAAAGATATTGGGTGGCACCGGCTTCTGCTGAGAGCCTAACCTTGACAAGGCATCAGCCGCCTCGTTCCTGTGACGAGCAATGTGATCCACCTAATAACCCTTGAAGTGACCAGCAATAACATCCACTGCCTGACGATAAGCCGCCATCCGCGGATCCCTGGAATCCCAAGTGCCTGAAACTTGCTGACCCACAAGATCTGACTCGCCGAAGCACCTTACCCGGCTTAGGTTCATCTCCTTAGCTACCCTGAGGCCATGAAGCAGGGCTTCATATTTAGCCGCATTATTAGTGCAAGGGAACATCAGCCGGAGCACATAATAGAACTTATCACCTTTGGGAGACGTTAAGACAACCCCTACCCTTGATCCTTCCAGCTGCTTGGATCCATCAAAGTGTATTTTCCAGTATGTGTTATCCAACTTTTCTTTCGGCGTCTGACACTCTGTCCAGTCATTTATGAAATCCACAAGGGCTTGAGACTTGACAGCCGTACGAGGTACGTATTTCAGATTGAGAGGTCCCAGCTCCAGTGCCCACTTAGCAATCCTACCAGTGGCTTCTCCATTATGAATTATGCCTCCCAACAGAGCCGAGCTGACCATGGTGATCTGGTGTCCTAAGAAGTAATGCTTTAACTTGCGGTTGGCCATGAACACCCCATACACTAGCTTCTACCAATGTGGATATCTCTGCTTAGACTCTGTTAGGACCTCACTGATATAATAAACCGGCCTCTGAACCGGATATTCTTTCCCTGCCTCCTTGCGCTCGACCACAATCACAGCGCTGACGGCCCTGTTGTTAGCCGCCACGTATAGGAGCAAGGGCTCTTTCTCAACCGGAGCGGCTAAAACCGGCGGCTCAGTGAGCTACTTCTTGAGTGCCTCAAATGCTTCACCCGCCGCCATACTCTAGACAAAATTGTCTATCTTATTCATCATTTGATATAGAGGGACGACCTTCTCACCAACGTGGCTTACAAACCGGCTCAACGCGACGATCTGCCCTGCTAGGCGTTGGACATCATTGATACAAGCCGGCTCAGCCAGGGAGGTGATAGCCTTGATCTTATCCAGGTTAGCTTCAATACCACGTTCAGAAACCAGAAATCCCAAGAGCTTGCCGGCCGGAACACCAAAGACACACTTTGCCGGATTAAGCATCATCTTATAGATCCGCAGATTGTCAAAGGTTTCTTTTATGTCATCAAGCAGAGTCTCCTTCTTCCTTGACTTAATCACAATATCATCCACATCAGCATGAACGTTGCGCCCAATCTGGTTGTGGAGACAATTCTGCACACAACGCTGATAAGTCGCCTAGGCACTCTTGAGCCCAAAAGGCATAGACACATAGCAGAAAGCCCCAAAAGGTGTGATGAAAGCCATCTTCTCTTGGTCTTTAACTACCATCTTGATCTGATGATATCCTGAATAAGCATCCAGGAAGCATAAACTTTCGCAACCCGCCGTAGCATCAATGATTTGATCAATACGAGGGAGAGAAAAAGGATCAGCCGGACAGGCCTTGTTAAGATCCGTATAGTCCACGCACATATGCCATGTGTCATTCTTGTTGAGCACTAGCACTGGGTTAGCAAGCCACTCCGGGTGAAAAACCACGACGATGAAACCCGCCGCTAAGAGCCGGGCGACCTCTTCCCCAATGGCCTTGCGTCTCTCCTTGTTGAACCGCCGCAGAAATTGCTTGACAGGTTTAAACTTAGGATCCACATTAAGGTTATGCTTAGCAAACTCCCTCGGCACACCCGGCATGTCAGAAGGTTTCCATGCAAAGATGTCCCGATTCTCATGGATGAATTTGATGAGCATGCTTCCCTATTTGGGATCCATGTTGGCCCCAATAATAAACTGTTTAGATGAGTCACCTGGAGTAAAATCCACCGCCTTGGTATCATCCGCAGAAAATTTGAGGGGCGGCTCAACCTCTGTGGTAGGCTTCTTCATCCGGGTCATATCCTCCGGGTCAACATTTTCCTTATAGAACTTGAGTTCTACCTCAGCACAACTGGATTTCGCGTAAGCCGCGTCCCCTTCTTCGCACTCAATAGCCGTATTCCGATCACCATGAACCGTAATCGTGCCTTTTAACCCGGGCATCTTGAGCTGTAAGTAGACGTAACAGGGCCTAGCCATGAACTTAGCATAAGTTGGGAGCCCAAACAATGCATGATAAGGGCTCTTGATCTTTACCACTTCAAACCACAAGGACTCCACCCTGTAGTTGTACTCGTCACCAAAGGCAACTTCCAACAAAATCCTGCCCACCGGGTAAGCTGAGTTGCCTGGTACTACCCCATGAAAAACTGTTGATGAGGGCTTAAGGTCTTTATCAAGCAGCTTCATCCACCGGAAGGTATCATAATACAGGATATTAATGCTACTGCCACCATCCATGAGTACCTTATTTACCATATATCCTCCCACATGGTGGGCAACTACCAGGGCTAGCCGCCCCGGGTCATCAACATGCGGCGGGTGGTCTTCCTGGCTCCACGTTATGTCATATTCAGACCACTTCAAATATTGTGGTAGAGCTGGCGCGACTGCATTAACTGCTCGCTTGCGCAATTTCTGATCCTGCTTGTTAAGGCTGGTCGTAAAAACATGATACTGGCCCGAACTGAGCTGCTTTGGATTACTCTGATACCCAGATTGATTATGTTGTTGCTGATTGTTGTTACCAGAGTGCTGAGGATGTCCTCCTTGGTTTCCCTGGCCATGATGACTGGACCCTGAGCCACCAGACCCAAATCCGGCTCCTGACCTGCCTAGTCCTGAGCCGCCGGGCGGGCCACCACCATAGTTATTGTGCTGTTGCATGTTGTAGTTCTTGAACTTCTGCATGATGTGGCAAGTACCCCACATGTGCCCCGCAACCCTATCGGGCCGGCTATGCTCCGAACAGGGTTTATTTAGCATTTTCCAAATTGAAAGGAGTCTTATTTTTGTTAAAAGGTGGTCTAAACTTCCCATTGCCCTTAGGATGATTCTGGCCGGTGCTGGCATTGGCCACCAGTTCTGACCCGCCATCCGGGTTCTTCCACTTGCCTTGGTTACCATTACCTACCGCACCCTTGCCTTGATTGTTCTTTTCACCTTGACCAGTCTTCTCCTCATCAGAACCCGGATCCTTCGAGTTATCAGAGTCGTCATACTTTGTGAGAGCCCATGAGTTCTCCCATGTCCTGACACGTACGCTTGAGCCGACCGAGCTTCTGCTTCAGAGGGACAAAGTGACAGTTCTTCTCTAGGATCAGCACTGCTTGAGCCGCCATGATCTCTCAGATGAGTGGATGCTGGTCGACACCCGCCGGACCCAGTGATGAGCTGACTCATTCTCCTGCTGGACACAATGATCGACATCCACAATCATCAGAGGCTATTTGCAGGTCCCTTGAAACTTTTTGATGAACCTCGCTCTCAACTCAGCCCATGAATTGATGGTATTGGGTGGCAAACCCTTTAACCACGTGCGATACGGACCTTCCAGCAGCATGATGAAATATTTAGCACACATCGCATCATTGACATCCAACATCTCCATAGCCAGCTCATATCTTTCGATCTAGGCTTCCGGAGGTAAGTTGGTAGTATAATTCGGGACTTTGCAAGGCCCATTGAAATCCTTCCGCAACCGCTCGTTCCGTAGAGCTGGTGCTAAACACGGCACCCCCATGGCCCTAGTGGTCATGCCCGCTCCTACCGAAATGGAGGGTGCAGGCTCTTGGTGAGCCGCCGCTGCCAAAGATGCCACCTCTTGTTGGTTTCTTGCTCGGTTTATGAGCGTATGTGCATCTAGAGCCGCCTGATCATCCTCCGGAGGCCCTCTGTGCCGATCGTTGCTGGAAACCGCCGGTGACTCATAGCGCCGGCTAAAGCTATGGCTGGGGAGGGGGGTTGAATGAACGCGGCTCCGGCTGTAAGCATATTTCTCTTGCTAGGCCATCACCGTCTAAAGGTACCCAATAGCGTTTCGTACCTCTTCTTCAAAAGGCGCCTCATCTGGAATAGGGATTGTTTCAAGCCGGGTGGCTGCGTCCACCATGTTCTCTGCCGGGTTGGAATAATGGCCTGTTGGCATTGGAAAGACCACTGGTGAAGCCTGGTTTCGTCGAGGTGGGTAAAGCTGCTGTCGAGCCGCCAGCAGACTTCCAGGCGCATCCACTGCCCATCCCGTTCCTGGCGTATTAAAGAGATTCCTAGCCTCATAATGTTATGGTAAGCGGGATTGATGCCTCATCTGATGCACCGCAGCCGGCGATTGTTGTTCTAGCTCAAGGCAAAAAGCGTCCATCTTCAGACGTTCTGCTGCCTCCATCTAAACTTTTAATTCGGCTATCCTCTGTTGCTCCTCCGCCATCTGGTCCTTGAGTCTTGCGATCTCCAAGTTCCAAGTGGCTTGATTGTCTGGTGTGACTTTGGTGGCCATCAGGGCCGCAAGCTTGTTCATCAGATCTAGAAGAACTTGAGCCAGCGGTGGCGGGTCAGCCCCCGAGGTTGCTACTCCGGTGGCTGTGCTGCTCGCGCCTAGAGCCGACCCCGCGATGAACACGGCCGCATGAACCGGCAACCTAAAATCGTCCGGCTCAGAACGCTCCGACTCAGGGTAAGGCTCGTCATAGCCCCCGATCCCACCGTTGTGAATCTGGTAGATTGACTCTACTTCCGCGCTCCAAGATCCGTCCTCCGAACAGACAAGAGTTCCTGCAATGCAGAAGCTTCAAGATCCATACCTTGAGTGAAGCCCACGTAGACGTGCTTCCGGCCCGGGTTGACATGGGCGGTCGCACATCACAGGCGGGTTGCATGCGCCGAGCCGGCTCGACGATACTGGTGCAGATGTCCGTCCTGGGTGTAGATGTCGATCCTGCCGATGAAGACGTGGATCCCGCCGAAGGGAACCTAGAATCCATATTCGACAGAGCCGGCATCGAGACCCCAGCCGGCGGCGTCGATGTAGAGCCGGCCACGGCAACTCTTGTTCATCCTTCCGACCATGTATCCCTCGAGCCCCGGGAGAGAGCCCTTTGAGAACTCAACACCATCGAGCGCAGGCCCCATAGTGGGCGCCAACTGTCGTGGTTTTGTCACGGCAGATGTCTGGGTGAACGGACTTGGATTCGAGGCCATCGCAAAGGTGATGGACTCAAAGGGGTTGATTGGGATGAAGGACACAAGTTTACCCAGGTTTGGCCCCTCAAGTAGAGGTAATAGCCTACGTCCTACTTGTGTTTATATTGCTTGGTGTATCGGTTACAAGGGAGCTGATTGCTTGACCTAGTTCTTGATTGTTGATCTCTCTCTAAGTTGCCCCGGGTCTCGCCTTTATATAGGAGGTAAAGACCACAGGTCATACAAGTCATAACCGACTCTTACTACATGTCTGAATCTATCTCTTCATTATCTTGCCTTCCTCAGCAAGTTGTCTCCGGGCGGCTTACCCGCCCGGGTCTTCACACCTTCTCCGTCCAGGCAACATCCGGGCCCATCTTGTCACCCGCCCTACGTCCTGGGCTTAAGTCTTCATGGCCCACCCTTGGGCTGGTGTATGAGCCGCCATGTGTGACCCGGAGCCTCAGGGGCGGGTCTCACCATGGGGTTATATCCCCAACAGATACAGTTGAAGATAAAGCATTCTCACAAGCATTTGAACATTCAGCAGTTGAATCATTAGCTTCACGAGCAAGACATTTTAAGCATGGAGCATTGAATTCGTCCTGAGCAGTACTAATCTGCTCGGCTAGAAGAGAGTCATTTTCCTTTCATAGGTCATCATGAGCTTCCCTCAACTTCTCTAGTTCAAGCTTTCTTTGAAGATATTCAAGAGAGAGCTTTTCAGGTTCAGTTGAGAGGGCATCATGACGACTTTGGAGATCCTCAAACCTTGAAAGAAGACATTGCATATCTTCAGCCATAGTTTCGTTCAAACTCATATCGTCGCGCAATAGGTCGTCACGTTTCTCTAGTGATTTCTGCATTTTCTCCATAGCATTTTGTTGCTTAGTGGCAATTTAAACAAGTTTAGAGTAGCTTGGTTTCAAGTTATCATCAGATTCAGCTTCACTCTCAGAGTCAAGACGTGAAGACTTTGAGGATACCTTGGAGCCCTTTGCCATGAAGCACTAGGCTGGAGCATCATCATCATCATCGTCACTAGGCTAGACTCAGGAATCTCATTTCCAAGGGTATCAAGACTATTTAAGCTTAACAGGTGAGGTATGGTTAAGTGGAGAGGATGCAGGAAGCGACTAAGCATTTATTTGAGTGGATAACTTACGAGTACAGAAAGTAAAGTGTGGTGGTCTACGCATAACGGACATGAACTAGTAATGATCACTAACTGATCCTAAACACCTACTTACGTCAATCATAACCCCACCGTGTTCTCTTCCGGATAAAGACTCACGAGAAGAGACAGTCACGGTTACGCACACAGTTGGTGTATTTTATTAGAGTTTACTTCAAGTTTGCTATGACCGGGTGTTAAACAAAGTATCCAAGTTTGCCACGTAACCGCGAGCACGGCTTCTCGAAAAGATTTAACCCTGCAGGGGTGTCCAACTCATCCATCACAAATTAACCACACGCAGCGGGAATAACCTCAACCACGGATCTCGTGATCTTCCTAGGCAATTCCAAAGGAAATCCAACACCTCGAGATAGCCCGAAGAAAATCAAAGTTCCTCACTCAAGACGTTCGAGAAAGGTAAAACAAATCCAGCAAGGCCTCCCAACGTGTCGACGATCCCGATAGGAGCCGCGTATCTCGTTCTTAGGACACGACGGATTGTCCAAACTTCCGGTAGGCCAAACACAGAGTTGCCCCTGGTGGCCACCGGCTGTTAACATTTTTGGACCAACACTCATGCGGAGCACTGGCCCGGGGGTTGATTAAATTATCCACGGGGTCCGGAAAATCCCCTATACAAGTTCATTGATTATTAGGCAAATGTAGTACCAATGTTGGGCCTTGCCAGACAAGCTTTATTCTAACCCAAAAATCAAGGGGTCCCCATAACAACCCCGAGCATGTTAGGAGCGCTCAATTATGGAACATAACACCGGTTCACAAGTAACTAGGGGCGGCAAGAGTGGAACAAAACACCAAGCAAAATGCCAAGCCTTCCACCCTTTACTAAGTGTATATGTGCATTAAATTAAATAGCAGCAATATTTTGATATAACAAGGAAAGTCCATGTTGACACATGGAAGCAATTGCACCTGCAGCTAGAAACGCTATAAGAAGGGCTGAGCAAGCGGTAACATAGCCAAACAAAGGTTTGCTGGGATGTGGAGGGTTAGAGGCTTTTCATGGCAATGTTGGGAGGCTTGTCAAACAAGTGGTAGGTAGCGAGACATAATGGTAAAAGACGAGACAGCTAGCATGGCAATGATAGTAATGGTATCCAAGGAAATGAGTCATCCTGCCTGAGATCCCGCTCGGAAGAAGGTCGAGTCCATGGATTTCATCAAGTTATGATATGCTTATCCTTCATCAAGTTAAATTGATGACAAACAATGGATCCCGCTCGGAAGAGGGTCGAGTCCAAGGAAATGATAGTAATGTATCCAAGAATAAGAATTATGATATGCTTATCCTTCATCAAGTTAAATTGATGAAAAACAATGGATTTTGCACACCACTTATTCTTCTTGAAAAGAATGAAGAGAGAGATAGAGCACACTCTTGAAGATGACTTGCACGAGAACACCGGTAAGAATTCAAAATGAAAGAGGGAAAGAAAATGAATGATATAACATGAGAACAAAGAGAGCATGATCCACCTGATAGAAAATTTCACAAGGCACCTAAAAGAATTAGAAACTAAAGAGGACACATAAGAACGAAGAGATCAAGATTTGCCTAATAGAAACTGAAAACAGCACCAGAATAATTGAGATACGAACGAAAGGAAAACAATTGAAAAGAATTTGAGAACGAAAGCTGAAAGCTAAGAACAAAGAAATCTTCTGAAATGATGGCCTTTGGAGTATCAAGAAACAAGAACACTGAATGCTCCGGATAGATATGGGAGAGATAACTCATGATCAAAACGATTTGAGATGATAGCAACAAGCTGAAGCCATGAATCTTGAAAGAATGACCAACGATTTAAGACAAACTCTCCTTCGGTCTTCAAGCTAAGAATGATGACGAGAAACAACACCATGAATTACTGAGATACTCCAGAATAATGAATAAGGAAAGGTTGAGCCAACATGAAAATGAATAGAAGCGAACATGGAAGGGAATATGACTGATGAAAATCATTCTTACATCATATTGAAAAGAACTTGAGAACATCTCCGGAAAGATTATAAGAGTCAGGTATGATCCTAGGGAAAACACCTGTGGGTTATGGGCCCACTCAAAAGAAACCACTGTTGAAACAATTGATTAGAAGAGAGATTGCACCGGTACAAATTAAGAACTTGATGATATGAGACCCTTGAAATAATTTAAGAGGATAAGAATGACAATGAATGTCTTCTGAGATATCTTCAGCACTCCGGATAGAATAGAGATAAGAATAAGCAAGAGAGGCTTGATGAAGAATTCCAACATGGGAGAGCAAATAGAGAATGAAAATGATATGATGAACACCAAGAACTTGAATTGAATCCACCAGAAAAGAAAACAAGATGAATACTAATAAATGATAACTTGAGCACTAAACCTCTTCATAAAGAATCACCAGAGAAGAATAACAATGAGAACAAGAATAAGAGGATAGATCTTGACATTGAAACTCTTGAGAATATCCACAAGAAATCACCGGAAACAAGATAGAAGAAAAGATAGCGGAAACATTACATGAATAGAAAGACACATGGATGAGAATTGAATCATTGAAGAAAAGGGCGGGAGGGCGGGAAAAAGAAGGGAAACTTGGAATAGATGGAACGAACTCTGGAAAGAAATGAGAATTGATCTTGCAATATTGAAGAGGATAGAATATCTTGAACAGAAGCACACCGGTAGGAAAAGAATTGATACGACAACTTGATTGGGCAAAAGAATTAGCATTCCCACAGAAATATGAGAACACTACTTAGCAAGATATGAATTCACCACTTGACATCGAAGCAACTTGAATTACCATATTCAAAAGAAAACAAAGGATGAGGCTTATGAAACAAGCCAGAACAAATACATACCCACTATGCACTTGTTGGAAAGATAATCCTAGTTACCTACTTGAATTCCCACCTAAGAACTTCCGAAAACTTTCTTGTTTATGCGATTCGGGTTGCGGAATCAGGAACCTGCCCTAGGCAATCAGCTGCAACTGCATCCGCAACCTTCCACACCATAATTCAAGAAATTTCGCAAACTCGTCTAATCTCGAATCCTCGAACTCACAACGATACTAAACCATGGTCGTACCCCGGACGCCTCCCCAGTACTGGGTGACTCCGACCTTATCTCACCACGATAAGTATTGAAGAAATTTCGAACATTCTCCGTCATGAGATACTAACAAAACTAAATGATAACGATGTTCCAACATTCCCTGGAGCTCGACTCCTCGGAAGAAATCAAGTTAGACAGGAGGCACCAAGATAGAACCCTGTCACATCGGCATCATATGGGTTCCAAAATACCTGCGTGATCCTTAAAAAAATTTGAGCGAGAAGAGGAGTAGAATCAAAATTCCTAAGTTGAATACCTCACCAGAGCATAGAAGAGGAGTAAAAAGAATCCTAATCTCTGACATAACTAGACTCAAAACAGTTTTTCACTAGACACGACTTGGCCAAGTTCGATCAATCAAGGGGGCTCCTAGGTCGGTACAGGCTCTGATACCAACTTGTCACGCCCAAGATGCGGTCCTATCCTTATTTGGGCACGAGGGCCTCGACAGGGATAGAAGTGCATCTCGATGCGTTCGCAAGAATGGATATCATTACAAGTACATGTACAGAAGAGATGAGTATATGGAATCGGCTTACACTCGCCACAAGCTACATCAGAGTCACATCAGTACAATAACATCTCAAACATCATACATAAGAGCAGCGTCCGACTACAGACGAAATCAAACGATAAAAAAGACATCCACCCTTGCTATCCCAGGCTGCCGCCTGGAACCCATCCAAGATTGATGAAGAAGAAGAAGAAGAACTCCAAATCAAATCAAGCAACGTGCTCACGTCAAATCATCACATTACCTGTACCTGCAACTGGTGTTGTAGTAATCTGTGAGCCACAGGGACTCAGTAATCTCATTTCCAAGGGTATCAAGTCTATTAAAGCTTAACAGGTGAGGTATGGTTAAGTGGTGAGGCTACGGCAAGCGACTAAGCATTTATTTGAGTGGCTAACTTACGAGTACAGAAAGTAAAGTGTGGTGGTCTATGCATAACGGACCTGAACTAGTAATGATCACTAACTGATCCTAAACACCTACTTACGTCGATCATAACCCCACCGTGTTCTCTTCCGGATAAAGACTCACGAGAAGAGACAGTCACGGTTACGCACACAGTTGGTGTATTTTATTAGATTTTACTTCAAGTTTGCTATGACCGGGTGTTAAACAAAGTATCCAAGTTTGCCACGTAACTGCGGGCACGGCTTCTCGAAAAGATTTAACCCTACAGGGGTGCTCCAACTCATCCATCACAAATTAACCACACGCAGTGGGAATAACCTCAACCACGGATGTCGTCATCTTCCTAGGCAATTCCAAAGGAAATCCGACACCTCGAGATAGCCCGAAGAAAATCAGAGTTCCTCACTCAAGACGTTCAAGAAAGGTAAAACAAATCCAGCAAGGCCTCCTGACGAGTCGACGATCCCGATAGGAGCCGCGTATCTCGTTCTCAGGACACGGCGGATTGTCCAAACTTCCGGTAGGCCAAACACAGAGTTGCCCCTGGTGGCCACCGCCTGTTGACATTTTTGGACCAACACTCATGCGGAGCACTGGCCCGGGGGTTGATTAAATTATCCACGGGGTCTGGAAAATCCCCTATGCAAGTTCATTAATTATTAGGCAAATGTAGTACCAATGTTGGGCCTTGCCAGACAAGCTTTATTCTAACCCGAAAATCAAGGGGGTCCTCATAACAACCCCGAGCATGTTAGGAGCGCTCAATTATGGAACATAACACCGGTTCACAAGTAACTAGGGGCGGCAAGAGTGGAACAAAACACCAAGCAAAGGACAAGCCTTCCACCCATTACCAAGTGTATATGTGCATTAAATTAAATAGCAGCAATATTTTGATATAACAAGGAAAGTCCATGTTGACACATGCAAGCAATTGCACCTGCAGCTAGAAATGCTATAAGAAGGGCTGAGCAAGCGGTAACATAGCCAAACAAAGGTTTGCTAGGATGTGGAGGGGTTAGAGGCTTTTCATGGCAATGTTGGGAGGCTTGTCAAACAAGTGGTAGGTAGCGAGACATAACGGTAAAAGACGAGACAGCTAGCATGGCAATGATAGTAATGGTATCCAAGGAAATGAGTCATCTTGCCTAAGATCCCGCTCGGAAGAAGGTCGAGTCCATGAAGAAGACGAACCAACGTAGTCGAACGAATCCTCACACTCCGAACGCTTTTGGAACTCTATCAAGAAGAAGCAATACGAAACAAGCTATCAACATAAGATATACCACAACGTATGCAAAACACGATGCACAACAAATATGATGCATGTCCGGTTTAATATGCAATGCATGACAATTCAAAACAATCAGATACTACACATTAAGTGAAGCTCAATATGCAACGAGTTGCATATTGACGAAACTCCACGTTCGAATTATTTAGTTCACTCTCGTTAGGTACACGACAATATTAAATGTTGTTAGGCATGGCAAGACGTGAAGCGTAAGTAAACTAACTAACTAGGCATCTTAAATGAGGTCGGAAACAACTTATAGCATTTCCAAAATGACCTCATATTTAAATTTAGAAATTAATCCAGATCTGATCTAAACATATTTTATGTTGTTAAACAGCAGAATAAAGCATACCATGTTATTCTACATGTCATTCTAGTCGATTTACATATATAAAACATCTCAAACGGAGCTACGGTCTAAAAGATATGAGCAACGCAAGATGCACATGTCATGAATGCAAATGCATGGGAAAACCACCACAATCATCAAAACAAGTTTTAGTTGAAATCTGCCAAAAACAGCAACTTAGCATTTTGAACACATGAAAACAACAGGTTACAACAATCCAAAATGCAAAAACTAAGCATGGGGCAATATTATGCAACACCTACTTCATTTAATCTTCACAAATCATATTCAAAACATGCACGGGTCACTTGGTAGGAAGCTCACAAGAAGGCAACTTGAAAACAGTTTCAGACTTGGTGAAAATAGCAGTTTTTGACAGTGCAGTTTTTATCACGAAGGCATATTGACAGCAGTAAAAGTATATACTACAAGTCATATTATGGCATGAAACTTAACAGCAAGCTAGATTGCAACATCAGCAACAAATAACTCCATTACACCTACCACACAAGAGGCCTAGATCACTAGCAAATCACTTGGCAAGACAGCAACAAAATATAACAGATTTCAGACTTAGAAATATTTTGGACCTCAAAAATAACAGATTTTCATAGCAAGTTGAAAACAACAAAATAACACCTAAACATGCATATTTAAGACAAGCAAAATGTCCATGGGCTAGGACACATATCCAAGAGCAACTTTCATGTTGAAACTTAATTAATATCATGCCGGATTAAATCCTACGAAAATGACAAAAGGGCATCACGGCATAAATGATATGCACACAAAATACTCCAATGACAAAACTAAATGCACAGATAATTTCTATGGATTTTTCTACCCCGAAAACATGTATAATATGCATATGTTCATGTAGAGAATTAATCACAATTAAATATGCGTGTATTATTCCTAACCATGTTAAAGCAATTCATTTATGCAAAATATGTGCAACATGATGCCAACAATTATCTCATACATAAAGATGCGGTGCGAATGAGATGAACATTTTTAATATATTATTGAATTAATTCCGAAGCACGTTAAATAATTATGACAATGCAATTATGCAAATGAGAGGTTAAAATGATTTTGGCATGGATGCAAATGGCATAATATTAGTCTATGTATTATTCTAAGCAAGTTTCATGTTGAAATTATGTTCAAACGGTGCACGGATAAATATATATTGTTGTTTCTAAATACGCAAAATTAATAAAAGAAGGCAGGGGGAAGGCGCAGGGAGAGGGAGAGCCGGAGGGAGAAGGAGAGGGAGAGGGCGGCGAGGAGAGGTCCGGACGGCGAGGCGGCGGCGCGGGGGATCCGGCGACCGGCGGACTGGCTCCGGCGAGCTGCAGCCGGGGAGCTCGGGCACGCGGCTGCGGGAGAGCCTCCATGGATGAGCTCGGGGAGCTCCGAGAACGATGGGATCCGGGCCCGGAACGGCTCGAACGGGCCCAGATTGGCTCGGGCGGGTTGAAGGCTGGAGGAGGGAGAAGGTGGGGGCTGGCTAGGGTTTGCACGCGGAACAAGGGGGCTAGGGCTATATATAGGGTTTTAGGCTAGGGCTACGGCTCTGTCCGTTTTCGGACTGTCGGGTGTCGGTCCAACTGTCCGGAAGCAGAGAGGGGGTTATGGCGGCTGTGCAGAGGGCTAGGAGGGAAGAGAGGGGAGCGGTGACCCGTGGCACGAAGGTTTCAAAACACCGAGAACTTCCGATGATAACCGATAAACTACCGATAACCTCGCTTCTACGGATGACCGACGGGGCATCAAACGAACTCAGAACGCGACGAAAATCGACGTGCGGTCTATCTAGAACATAACAAGACCGCATGACAAGTTTCAACTCAATCCGAGAATATTTTTGCGCGCACTTAAAAACAGTTTTATTTTAAACGGTACAGCGGGCACGTGCATGTGTGGTTGGTCTCGAACAGGCAACGGCAGAACGACAGGAACCGGCGACTACAAACAGATGCAAGTTTCGAAAACGAGTGACGATGCAATGCATATGATGCGAATGATGCGATGACGAATGCAAGACAAAGACGAAACACAGTCGAGAATGGAAACTAAAGGGGAATCTTCTGGAATCTTCTGGAACGTCGGTCTCGGGCTGTCACAATTGGTTATTGACCATAGAGGTGTCTTGGTCATGTCTACATAGTTCTCGAACCCGCAGGGTCTGCACACTTAAGGTTTTGGTGACATTTCGGTAGTATAGTGTTATGTATGGTGGTGACCGAAGGTTGTTTGGAGTCCCGGATGAGATCCCGGATGTCATGAGGAGCTCCGGAATGGTCCGGAGGTAAAGATTCATATATAGGAAGTCCTGTTTTGGTCGCCGGAAAAGTTTCGGGCTCATCGGTAGTGTACCGGGAGTGCCGGTAGTGTACCGGGAGACCACCGGGATGGGTATTTCGACCCAAGAGGCTTCATGGGCTGTGGGAGATTAAATACCTGCCCTTTGTGGGCTGGTGGAAGTCCCACACAAGGCCCATATGGGTGGGAAGAAAAGATCAAAGAGAAAAAGGTGGAAAAAGGCAAAAAAGGCAAAAATAAAGGAGGAGTCCTAGTCCTACTAGGATTGGAGGAGGAATCCTCCAATCCCACTAGGTTCCGCCGACCCAAGGACTGCCTCTTTGGCATCCAAGCCTCCTCCTCCTCTCCTCCTATATATATTTGAGGATTTTAGGGTTTTGGCACATAATTTTCAGCCACGTGCTACCCCTTCCTCTAGTGCATAGTTTCTCCTCTAGATCGGATTTCTGTAGTTCCTAGGCGAAGCCCTGCCGGAATAGCTCCACCACCATCTCCGGAGCGCCATCATGCTTCCGGAGAACTCTTCTACCTCTCCACTCCCTCTTGCTGGATCAAGAAGGCGAAGATCGTCATCGAGCTGTACGTGTGCTGAACGCGGATGTGTCGTCCGTTCGGCGCTAGATCGGAAGGACCGTGATCAAGATCACGGGACGGATCATGATGATTTCGCAGGACAAATCATGATGATTTCAAGGGAAGGATCGTGATGAGATCGTGGGACGGATCATGATGAGGTCGCGGGACGGATCGTGATGAGATCGCGGGACGCTCGGCAATTTGGATCGCGAAGACGTTCGACTACACCAACCGCGTTTCTTAACGCTTCCCGCTTAGTGATCTACAAGGGTACGTAGATCCACTCTCCCTCTCATAGATGCTCATCACCATGGATAGATTTGTGTGTGCATAGGAAAATTTTGTTTCCCATGCAACGTTCCCCAACAGTGGCATCATGAGCTAGGTCAATGTGTAGATGAGATCTCGAGTAGAACACAAAAGGTTTGTGGGCGTTGATGCTTAGATTGCTTCCTCCCTTGGTCGGATTTTGGTTCAGCGGTATTGTGAGATGAAGCGGCCCAGACCAACATTACTCGTACGCTTACAAGAGACCGGTTCCCTCGACCGCAACTTGTTGCATAGATGGCTTGCGGGTGCTAGTTTCTCTCACTTTAGTTAGATCGGATTCGACAAAGGCGGTCCTTGAGAATGTTGAAAAGCAACTAGTGTATCACCGTTGTGCTTTTTGCGTAGATGAGAATTGTTCTTGCTAGATACCCGTAGCAGCCACGTAAAACATGCAACAACAATTGGAGGACGTCTAACTTGTTTTTGCAGGGTACGTTGTGATGTGATATGGCCAATTACATGATGTGATATATGTGATGTATGAGATGATCATGTGACGTATAGATTATCATGACTTGCATGTCAATGAGTACGGCAACCGGCAGGAGCCATAGGGTTGTCTTTAATTATTGTATGACCTGCGTGTCAATCATTAAGCACTATGTAATGCTTTACTTTATCGCTAAACGGTAGCAATAGTAGTAGAAGCATGGTGGGTGAGACAACCCCGATGGCGACACGTTGATGGAGATCATGGTGTCATGACGGTGATGATGGAGATCATGCCGGTGCTTTCATGATGGAGATCAAAAGCACAGATTCATGGCCATATCATGTCACTTATGATTTGCATGTGATGTTAATCCTATTATGCACCTTGTTTTGCTTAGGACGACGGTAGCATTATAAGGTGATCCCTCACTTAATTTCAAGATAAATTGTGTTCTCCCCGAGTGTGCACCGTTGCGAAAGTTCTTCGTGTCGAGACACCACGTGATGATCGGGTGTGATAGACTCTACAACGGGTGCAAGCCAGTGTTGCACATGCAGAACACTCGGGTTATTGACGAGCCTAGCATGTACAGACATGGCCTCGGAACACAAGAGACCGAAAGGTCAAACATGAGTCATATAGTATATATGATCAACATGATGATGTTCACCATTGTAACCACCTCAACTCACGTGATGATCGGACTTGAGTTGGTGAATTTGGATCATGTATCACTCGGATGACCGGAGGGATGTCAATTTGAGTCGGAGTTCTGAAGTAATATGATTAATTGAACTCATTATCATGAACATAGTCAGTAGTGTCTTTGCAAAATTATGGTGTAGATTACTAGCTCATGCTGTAGCTCCCTTGAATTTTTATATGTTCCTAGAGAAATAGAGTTGAAAGTTGATGGTAGCTATATTGCGGACTGGCTCCATGATCTGAGGATTGTCCTCGTTGCTGCACAGAAGGCTTATGTCCTTAATGCACCGCTCGGTGCGCCAACCCCTCTAACGTCGTTTGTAGATGTTGTGAACATCTAACAGGCATGTTCTGATGACTACTTGATAGTTTAGTGCATCATGCATTACGGCTTAGAATTGAGGCTCCGAAACGTTTTGAACATCACGGAACATATGAGATGTTCTAAGAGCTGAAATTAGGATCTCAGGCTCGTGCCCGTGTTGCAAGATATGAGATCTCTAACAAGATTCTTTGCCTGCAAGATGAAGGAGAATAGCTCAATCGTTGAGCATGTGCTCAGATTGTCCAGGTGCTACAATCGCTTGAATCAAGTGGGAGTTGATCTTCCGGATAAGATAGTGATATATATAGTTCTCCAAGTCACTGTCACTAAGCTACTAGAACTTGGTGATGAACTATAAAATGTCAGGGATAGAAATAATGATCCCTGAGCTGTTCGCGATGTTTGACATCGCAAAGGTAGAAATCAAGAAGGAGCGTCAAGTGTTGATGGTTAGTCAAACCACTAGTTTTGATAAGGGAGGGAGCAAGGAGGGAAAAATTCATGGATAGCAAGTCAGTTGCTGCTCCAGTGTAGCAACCCAAAGTTTAACCCAAACCCGAGACTAAGTGCTTCGATAATGAGGAGAGCGGTCGCTGAAGCTAAACAACCCTAGATACCTGGTAGATAAGATAGGCTGGCAACGTCGACAAAAGTATATTTGATATACGTTTTAATGATGTGTACCTTGCGAAGTACTCCTAGTAGCACCTGGGTATTGGATACCGGTTCGAGTGCTAAACATTAGTAACTCGAAATAAAAGCTACAAACGGAGCACTAGCTAAGGGTGAGGTGACGATGTGTGATGGAAATGTTTCCAAGGTTGATGTGATCAACATCGCACGCTCTCTCTACCTTAGGGATTAGAGAAAAACCTAAATAAATGTTATTTGGTGTTTTGTGTTGAGCATGAACGTGATTAGATCGTGTTTATTGCAACACGGTTCTTCATTTAAGTTTGAGAATAATGGTTATTCTGTTTACATGAATAATACCTTCAATGGTCATGCACCCAGTGAGAATGGTTTGTTGAGTCTTGATCGTAGTAATACACATGTTCATAACATTGACGCCAAAAGATACAAAGTTAATAATGATAGTACCACATACTTGTGGCACTGCCCCTAAATGTCATATTGGTATAAAGCGCATGAAGAAACTCCATGCTGATGGATCTTTGGACTCATTTGATTTCGAATCGGTTGAGACATACGAACCATGCCTGTTGGGCAAGATGACTAAGGACCCCGCTTCCAGATGGATGGAGCGGGCAAGTGATTTATTGGAAATGATACATGTTGATGTATGCAATCCAATGAGTCTTGTAGCGTGTGGTGGATATCGTTATTTTCTTACCTTCACCAATGATTTGAGTAGATATAGTGTATATTTACTTAATGAAACACAATTCTGAATCGTTTGAAAGGTGCAAGCAAATTCAGAGTGAAGTTTAAGATCATCGTCACAAGTAGATAAAAATGGCCGCGATATGATCGTGGAGGTGAATATATGAGTTACGAGTTTGGCATACAACTTTAGACAATGTGAAAGTTGTTTCACAACTCACGCCACCTGGAACACCGTAGTGTGATGGTGTGTCCGAATGTCATAGTCGTACTCTATTGGATATGGTGCATGCTATGATGTGTCTTATCGTTTTGCTACTATAATTTTGGGGTTATGCATTAGAGATAACTACATTCACTTTAAATAGGGCACCATATAAATCCGTTGAGATGACACCATGTGAATTAGGGTTTGATAGAAACCCAAGCTGTCATTTCTTAATGTTTGGGGCTGCGACGCTTGTGTGGAAAATGTTTTCACCTAATGAGCTCGAACCCAAAGCGGACAAATGCATCTTCATAGAATACCCTAAGAACAGTTGGGTAAACCTTCTATCTCAGATCCAAGCATAAAGTGTTTGTTGCTAAAACTGGGTCCTTTCTCGAGAAAAAGTTTCTCTCGAAAGAATTGAGTGGGAGGAAGATAGAACTTGATGAGGTTGTTGGACCTTTGTTCAACCAGAGAGTAGAGCTACGCAGGAAGTAGTTTTCTATGAAGCCTATGTTAGCTGAAGAGGAAGTAAATGATGATGATCATGAAGCTTCGGATCAAGTTACTATCGAACCTCGTAGGTCGACAAGGATGTGTACTGCTCCTGAGCCGTACGACAACCCTGTCTTGGAGGTCATGTTGTTGGACAACAATGAACCTACGGGCTGTGGAGAAGCGATGATGGGCCCGGATTCCGACAAATGGTTAGAGGCCATAAAATACGAGAAAGGATCCATGTATGAAAACCAAGTATAGACTTTGGTAGACTTGCTCGTTGGATGGCAGGTCGTTGAGTACAAATGGATCTTTAAGATGAAGACAGACGCTGATGGTGAATATCACCATTTATAATGCTCGACTTGTCGCAAAGAAGTTTCCGCCAAGTTCAAGGAGTTGACTACGATGAGACTTTCTCACTCGTAGCGATGCTAAAGTCTGTTGGAATTATGTTAGCAGTTGCTACATTTTTCAATTATGAAATCTGGCAGATGGATACCAAAACATCGTTTCCTTCCTTAAGAAAAGGTTCTATGAGATACAACCAGAAGGTTTTGTCAGTCCTAAAGATGCTAAAAGGTGTGCAAGCTTCATTGAACCTTCTATGAACTGAAGAAAGCATCTCGGAGTTGGAATATACACTTTGATAAGGTGATCATAGTTTTTGAGTCTATACAAAGTTTATGAGAGACTGGTATTTACAATAAAGTGAGTGAGAGCACTATAGAGTTTCTGGTAAGCATATGTGGTTGACATATTGTTGATCGGAAATGATGTAGAATTTCTGGAAAGCATAAACGGTTGTTTGAAAAAGAGTTTTTCAAAGGAAGACCTGGATAAAGCTACCTAATTGTTGAGCATCAAGATCTATAGAGATAGATCAAGAAGCTTGATGAGACTTTTCAATAAGTACATACCTTGACAAAGTTCTTGAAAGAATTCAAAATGGATCAGTCAGAGAAAGAGTTCTCGCCTGATTTGTAAGGTGTGAAGTTGAGTAAGACTCAATGCCCAGTGACTGCCGAAGATAGAGAAAAGATGAAGTGTCATCCCCTATGCTTTAGCCGTAGGCTCTATCATGTATGCAATGTTGTGCACAAGACCCGATGTCAGCCTGGCCATAAGTATGACCGCAAGGTTTCAAAGTGATCCTGGAATGGAGCACTAGACAGCGATCAAGATTATCCTTAGTAACTAAAAGACTAAGGAGATGTTTCTCAATTATCGAGGTGATAAAGAGTTCGCCGTAAAGAGTTACGTCGATGCAAGCTTTAAAACCAATCCAGATGACTCATAGTAGCAATCTGGATACGTATAGTGGAGCAGCCATTTGGAATAGTACCAGGTGGAGTGTGGTAGCAGTGTTTATGGTTTGACATAGAAATTTGCAAAGTACACATGGATCTGAATGTCACAAACCCGTTGACTATAAGACCTCTCTCACATGCAAAGCATGATCAAGCCCCAGAACTCATTGGGTATTAGATTCATAACAATGCGAATCACATGGTGATGTGAACTAGATTATTGACTCTAGTGCAAGTGGGAGACTGTTGGAAATATGCCCTAGAGGCAATAATAAATTGGTTATTATCATATTTCCTTGTTCATGATAATCGTTTATTATCCATGCTATAATTGTATTTATCGGAGACTTAGATGCATGTGTGGATACATAGACAAAACCATGTCCCTAGTATGCCTCTAATAGACTAGCTCGTTGATAAAAGATGGTTAAGGTTTCCTAGCCATGGACATGAGATGTCATTTGATAAATGGGATCACATCATTAGGAGAATGGTGTGATGGACAAGACCCAAACTACGAACGTAGCATATGATCGTGTTAGTTTATTGCTACTGTTTTCTGCATGTCCAGTATATGTTCCTATGACCATGAGATCATGCAACTCACTGACACCGGAGGAGTACCTTGTGTGTATCAAATGTCGCAACGTAACTGGGTGACTATAAAGGTGCTCTACAAGTATCTCCGAGGGTGTCTGTTGAGTTGGCATGGATCAAGACTGGGATTTGTCACTCTGTGTGACGGAGAGGTATCTCAGGGCCCACTCGGTAATACAACATCACAATAAGCCTTGCAAGCAATGTGACTAAGTGTTATTCACGGGATCTTGTATTACGGAACGAGTAAAGAGACTTACCAGTAACGAGGTTGAACTAGGTATGGAGATACCGACGATCGAAACTCGGGCAACTAACATACCGAAGAACAAAGGGAACATCATACGGGATTAACTGAATCCTTGACATAGAGGTTCGACCGATAAAGATCTTCATAGAATATGTAGGAACCAATATGGGCATCCAGGTCCTGCTATTGGTTATTGACCGTAGAGGTGACTCGGTCATGTCTACATAGTTCTCGAACCCGCAGGGTCTGCACACTTAAGGTTTTGGTGACGTTTTGGTAGTATAGAGTTATGTATGGTGGTGACCGAAGGTTGTTCGGAGTCTTGGATGAGATCCCGGACATCATGAGGATCTTCGTAATGGTCCGGAGGTAAAGATTCATATATAGGAAGTCATGTTTTGGTCGACGGAAAAGTTTTGGGCTCATCGGTAGTGTATCGGGAGTGCCGGTAGTGTACCGGGAGACCACCGGGAGGGGTATTTCGACCCAAGAGGCTTCATGGGCTGTGGGAGAGTAAATACCAGCCCTTTGTGGGCTGGTGGAATTCCCACACAAGGCCCATGTGGCTGGGAAGAAAAGCCCAAAGAGAAATAGGTGGAAAAAGGCAAAAAAAGGCAAAAATAAAGGAGGAGTCCTAGTCCTACTAGGATTGGAGGAGGAATCCTCCAATCCCACTAGGTTCGGCCGACCCAAGGTCTACCTCTTTGGCAGCCAAGCCTCCTCCTCCTCTCCTCCTATATATACTAGAGGATTTTAGGGTTTTGGCACAGAATTTTCAGCCACATGCTACCCGTTCCTCTAGTGCATAGTTTCTCCTCTAGATCGGATTTCCGCAGTGCTTAGGCAAGGCCCTGTCGGAATAGCTCCACCACCATCTCCGGAGCGCCGTCACGCTGCCGAAGAACTCTTCTACCTCTCTGCTCCCTCTTGCTGGATCAAGAAGGCGGAGATCGTCATCGAGCTGTACATGTGCTAAATGCAGAGGTGTCGTCCGTTCGGCGCTAGATCGGAAGGACCATGATCAAGATCGTGAGACGGATCGTGATGTGTTCGCGGGACGGATCGTGATGAGTTTGCAGGACGGATCGTGATGAGATTGCAGGATGGATCGTGATGAGTTCACGGGACAGATCGTGACAAGATCGCGGGACGGATCGTGATGAGTTCGCGGGACGGATCGTGATTGGATCGCGGGACGGATCGTGATGAAATCGCGGGGCGCTCGGCAATTTGGATCGCGAAGATGTTCGACTACACCAACCGCGTTTCTTAACGCTTCCCGCTTAGCAATCTACAAGGGTACGTAGATCCACTCTCCCTCTCGTAGATGCTCATCCCCATGGATACATCTGTGTGTGCGTAAGAAAATTTTGTTTCCCATGCAACGTTCCCCAACAACTAGCACCTCCGTGGCAAGGTCCTTTCATGATCTTCAAATTCCAGAACAATGGAGACTATCGGTTGTATAATGCCAACACTGACGTAGAAGAGCCTCGTACGTGGAACGTGGATCTGCTCCGCAAGTTCTACCCTTCAAATTGAAAACACTCTGTCACTCCTGTAATGAGCTGTCGAGTGGTTGTGCCGAATTAAAGCCTTTACTTTTCCTACACTTTATCAAAAAACACTTTTTCATCCTCATGATCCTTGTAATTTTCCTCCCCAATAGTAGGTGCATGTATCGACTTAGACGCCATCTGCACTCGCCTAAGTACAAACTACTATGAGTGAAGACATGATCTACACTCGGGGGCTTAGCAGTAGACTCGTGCTCGCCTAAGTGTTTATATGCCGAGCACATGAGAAACCTCCACTCGGATATAAAGATGGACAGGACCATCATTGTTCCGAGGAACTACCTCCATTTTTACCCATTAGTTGCAAACTTGTTTTCTCCCAAGTGTAAAATTGTTCCGAGTGTGGACCCAAACCACACTCGAGGACTTAGACGTGATCCTGCCTTCGTGTAAGTACAAATCACTCCAATTGAAGACATGATCTACACTCGGGGGCTTAGTAGCAGCACCGTGCTCGCCTAAGTATTGATATGCTGAGTGCAGGAGCAACCTCCACTCGGATATCAAGATGGATAGGACCATCATTATTCATAGGAACTACCTCTCCAAATGCGGACTTGGGCCACACTCGGGGACTTGGCTACGCCAAGTCGATTGTCCAAGTACTCTGGTATTTCCTACAAGAGCCAAAAACTTTCGAACGGGAATAAACCTCAAATTCAAACAAAGGCAAACAAACTACATATTGTTCAAAACGAAAGGGGAGATAATCGTGGCCATCAGGTCACGTCAAATGTACAGTTACATAAATCACTCGGCATTCCGTGGCAAATCTCATTCGAAGTTTTTATCAGAGTATCACTTGGCGGAAGACGGGGTTGCCGCATCTATGAAGGTGTCGAGGTCGATGATGTTTGTGATCTGAGTGGCCGCCTCAAGGAACATTTCCTGAAGTCTTCAATCTTGGCACTCTTCCGGTTGACAGCCTTGAGTGACTTTAGTTTCTCCTCATCTACGCCCTTGCAATGGACTCAAACAAGCGAGAGAGCGATGTCAGCTCCCACGTGGGTTGTAGACTTTTTCCAAGTTTGCACTCGGTGAGGTACGTCTTGCAGACGGTTGATGAGGGCATCCGGATCACCTGAGACTTCCTCCTAGGGGCGACCTCTCGATCAATGTCCTTGGTGGTCGTGCGCAAACGGTCGAACAAGACCATCACCTCCCTGATGTGTTTCGCTAACTGGAGGAGAGCAAGGGCCAAGCTATCATGGAGAAGGCCAGTGGATGGATCTAGTTCCTTTTCAATCTCGGATGTCTCCTCCTCAAAGTCCACACAGAACTCTGTGAAAGTAAAGGCGAAAAGGAGTTATTAGACGATGAGTGAACGATCATCTCAACTAGAAATTCATTCGGGACATTGACATACCTTTGAGCTTCTCGTTCATTTTGTTTCCCTAGTCTTCAATGAACTTCTCCAAGTCGATTCTCTTCATTGACGCCAGCTTCAATTTCGACTCGGCCTTGGTGTCTTCCTCCACGGATTTCTTGACAATGGCCTCAAGCTTCTTCTTCTCCTCATCCCACTTATCGAGAGACTTCTACTTGTCCTCGGCATCCTTCATCTTCCGACTCGCCTCCTTCTGAGCAGATGCCATCTCGGCGTACTTCTTCTCCAAGGCCTCCTTCATGGTGTCTATAGAAATGGAAGCTCGAAGCCTCTTAGTAAGTTGAAGATTTTCACTATGTACATTTGATAAAGTAGCTTCAGTCACACTGGGAAGAAGAACAAGTTCTACAGTAGTCAGATGGAGAGTGCTTACCTCTGAGTAACCGCTTTTCTTGCTCCAGACACGCACTCTTGATCTTCTCAGCCTCAAGGTTGAGGCGCAGGTCCTCCACCTTCTTCTCTAGAGCATTATAACGGGTCCCGATCTTGCACACACTCTACGGACAAAAAACAAAGAAAAATCAGTAATAAGAATTGGATAGTAGATAAAAGTTCATTCAGTTAAGTTACAAGTTCTAAGACTCCCGCCGACTGTTTTCGGTCGAAAGCTCTCTCGAGGACTACATCCAGTGGGTGCGCTCAATGTGCCTCCCACTAGAACTATGCTAAATATGGAATACTCCTACAAGACATTCAATTTCTACAAGGCATTCCAACTCTAAGACTCCTGTCGGATACTTCAGTTGATGACAGTCTCGGGGAGTACACCCAGTGGGTGCGCTCAATGCACCCCCACTGGAACCAAAGAACACCCGGTGGGTGTGCCCTCGATGCAAACCCACTCAGGATCTAAAAGAACTGCATACAAGACAAAAAATCCGAATGAAGATGGTACTTACAAGAGTACTTACTCGGATGTTTTTCTCCTATGCCCCGCTAGCGTCATAGGCCTATTTCAACTTGTCATTCATCAGCTTCAGTTGAATTAATGCCTCATTGCTCGCACCCACCTGGTCCTTCGGGATGTGGTGCAGCATAAAAATGGTAGTTGCGGGAGGAGTTGGAAAAGGAGGACCAAGTGTTGTCTTGGCCCCCAAAGAAGCTCCCCGAACCGATGTTGGCGCCTTAACGGGTGGATCATCCCGCATTACAACGTCTACATCGGTGGAAGGTTTTGGCGTGTCAAGCTCTATCACTTCGTGTGGTCCAGAAAACAGCTGAAGATCATTCAGAAGTGAACACAACGAAAAACACAGTGTACTATACTATGTGTGATAGGATGCAAGGGTTACCTTTCGAAGATGCGACATCAGCATTAGCTTTGTCCTTCTCCAGTGAGGCACTCGAAGTGTCAGCTCTGTAGTAAATTCATTTGGAGTGTCATGTTACTCGGTCGAATAATTGAAATCACAATCGGTGCAAAGATACTTATGATGGATGCACCAGCACATTCATCTTGGTCTTCGGCAAGACAGCCTTCCGAGGTTTGTTGACAGTGACCTTCGGATGTTTGGTGGTCTTCTCGGGTGATGGAGCGAGCTCGCCACGCCCGAGCATCCAACTCCGAGTGGGAAGGTCAGGCGCCGAGGACTTAGCGATACTCGGTCCTTTGGTGTTGCCTCAACGAGTTCTAGGATCCTGGCGCGTGTTGGAGCGATTCTCGTGTAGAACCTCTTCTGATGGAGAGGATTCCACCTCGTCTCCTGGATCTGAGTCCTCCTCCTCCTCTTCACCGCCTTCGTTGTCCTTCGCATACTCCTCCTTGCCGTCTGAGTCCTTATGGTGCTTGTTGTCTCTTGTCATGTCAGCTGGGGCGTTGTTGACAATGGGTATCAAGCTCACCATGCTCGTTAAGGCCTGCCAAATGAAACTTATGTTAGCCAAGGTTTTTTGCTAGCAAACATCATGATCATTCGGAAAACAACAACAATACACAGAAGTTACCTCATTCACTAGATTCTCAACCAAGAACGGAGGCACCCACCTCGTCCCCCTAGGGTTGTCATGAGTCGGAGTGATGGCCTTGATCTTGTTCTCCATGGCCTCGGCACTGAGTTCATGCAGGTGCGTATGCGTGGGGTCACTTAGCCCCGAGTACAACCACATGGGGTGGGCCCTAGCCTGCAGAGGCTGGATTCTCCTCTGGAAGAAAACCTCCAACAAGTCCAGGCCATTGATGCCTTGGTTCACTATAGCTACCAGTGGGATCACAAGGATGTCTACTTTGACTTTATCATCCTTGGTCACAATCAGTTTGGGCAGCTGCCAAATGCGCCTAGCCGAGTACGGTGCGAGGCCCGATTGACCCTCGCCGACTGGAACACCCTGGTAGTAAAACCAAGTCCCTTCCCAACCTTGACCGTGTCGGGAAAATTCATTTGCGGAAAACTACCCTTTCCCCTCAGCTGGATGTCTAAACCCCCGCACAACTAGGCTACTGATACATCTCCAATGTATCTAAAAAAATTTATTGTTCCATGCTGATATATCATCATTCCAGGATACTTCTGGGGCACTTTTACCAATTTATAATATTTTTGAGCACTAACCTGTTGACCCTGTGCCCAGTGCCAGTTGATGTTTTCTGCTTGGTTTTTACTTTTAGGGTTTACAGTACCAAACGAAGTCCAATTGCCACGAAACTTTTTGATAATTTTTTTGACCAAATGAAAACCTGGAAGCATCAGAAGGAGGTCGAGAGCCGCACAAGGGCCCCACAAGCCAATAGGGTGCGCCCCCAGGGGGCGCCCCTTGACGGCTTGTGCCTCCCTCGGGCATCTCTTGATGCCCCTCTCTGGCCTATTCTAATATTCCAAAAATCCTAGGGGAGCTCCCAAAACACTTTTTCCGTCGCCGCAATTTTCTGTTCCAACAGGAGCCCATCTACACCTCTGTTCTGGCACCTATCGGAGGGGAGATCGATCACGGAGGGCCTCTTCATCAACCATGCTGCCCTCACAATGATGCGTGGGCAGTTCATCACGGACCTATGGGTCCGTAGGTAGTACCTAGATGGTAATCTCTCTGTCTCTCTTGATCTTCAATACAATGTTCATCGCATTGTTGCCTTGATCTATCAGATGTAATCCCTTTGTATGGTGTGTGTTTTGGGATCCGATGAATTGTTAGTTTATGTTCAGATTATTCATGAAAAGTATTTGATTCAAACCTGAATACTAAGATTCTTATTTGCATGATCATTATAGCTTCGTAATGATCTCCGATCTGTTGAGATTGTTTGGCCAACTACAATGTTATTTCTTTGGTGGGAGTGGTGCATTGTGGTAGGTTCAACCTGACGAATTTCTATATCCCAATGACAAAGTAGGGGACAAGATACGCCTTTCTGTTGTTGCTACTAAGGATAAAATGATGGGGTTTATTCATATAGATTGAGTTTACTTCGTCTACATCATGTCATCTGTTTCTCCAAGCATTACTCTGTTTTATTTAATACTCTAGATGCATGCTGGATAGTGATGTCTACTATGCAACCTTCTTCTTGTAGACTCATGTTGGGCCTCCAAGCACAGAGGTTTGTAGGACAGTGGCAATTTTCCCTCAAGTGGATGACCCAAGGTTTATCAATCAGTGGGAGGTGTAGGATGAAGATGGTCTCTGTCAAACAACCCTGCAATCAAATACAAGAAATCTCTTGTGTCCCCAACACACCCAATATAATTACAAATTGTATAGGTGCACTAGTTCAACGAAGAGGTGGTGATACAAGTGCAATATGGATAGTAGATATAGGTTTTTGTAATCTGAAAATATAAAAACTACAAGGTAACTAAGGATAAAAGTAAGCACAAACGGTATTGCAATGCTTAGAAAAAGGCCTAGGGTTCATACTTTCACTAGTGCAATTTCTCTCAACAATACTAACATAGTTGAATCATATGTAAATACCTCTCGTGCGACAAAGAGTTCACTCCAAAGTCACAAATAGTGGAGAAATAACAAAGAAATTATTGTAGCGTACGAAACCACCTCAAAGTTATCTTTTCCGATCAATCTTATGAGCTATCCCTATAAGTGTCACGAACAACCCTAGAGTTCATACTAAAATAACACCTTAAGATACACATCAACCAAAACCCTAATGTCACCTGGATACTTCAATGTCACCACAAGTACCCTTGGGCTTGATTATACGATATGCATCACACAATTTCAGATTCATCATGTTCAATCCAACACACAGAACTTCAAAGAGTGCCCCAAAGTTTCTACCAGATATTCAAGACAAAAACATGTGCCAACCCCTATGCATAGATTCCCAAGGTCATGGAACCCGCAAGTTGATCACCAAAACATACATCAAGTGGATCAATAGAACATCCCATTATTACCACGGATATCCCATCGCAAGACATACATCAAGTGCTCTCAAATCCTTAAAGACTCAATCCGATAAGAAAACTTCAAAGGGAAAACTCAATTCATCACAAGAAGACAGAGAGCGGAAAACTAAATATGATTCATCTATATCAATAAAGCGTGCGGTACATCAAGATCGTGTCATCTCAAGAACACGAGAGAGAGAGAGAGAGAGAGAGAGAGAGAGATCAAACACATAGCTACTGGTACATACCCTCAGCCCCGAGGGTGAACTACTCCTTCCTCATAATGGAGACTTCCGAGATGATGAAGATGGCCTCCGATGATGGTTTCCCCCTCTGGCAGGGTGCCGAAACGGACTCCCGATTGGTTTTTCATGGCTCTAGATGCTTGCGTCAATGGTACTCCTGATCTAGGTTTCTTTTTGGAGGTTTGGGTATTTACATGAGTAATTGGTGTTGGTCCCACGTCCAGAAGGTTCCCGAGGAGGTCACAGGCCAGCTAGGCATGGTCAGGGGTGGCCGCACCCTAGTGGCTTGTGACTCCCTCGGGACTCTTCGCTGTCATATTTTGGCTCCAGTATTTTTTATATGTTCCAAAAATATTCTCCATAAATTTTCAGCTCATTCCGTGAACTTTTATTTCTGCACAAAGACGACACCATGGTAGTTCTGCTGAAAACAACGTCAGTCCGGGTTAGTTCTAATAAAATCATACGAAAATCATATAGAATTGTTGTAAACATGGCATGAATACTTCATAAATTATATATATATTGGAGACATATCAGCATCCCCAAGCTTAATTCCTGCTCGTCCTCGAGTAGGTAAATGATAAAAGAAATACTTTATGAAGTGTGAATGCTAGCATAGTGCATAAATTTGATCATTGATAGTTCTAAACACTTTTTCTAGGATCATTATATATCATAAATAGTAGCTCATCTCATAAAACTTCTCATGATAAAGAAACAAGCTATTCACAAGTTAAAGTATAGACCATAAAGTATCTTCAAAACTAACAAAGCTCTCAGTCACCAAACAATTCAGATTCATCTTATTTTTAGGAAGGGTCTATGTAAGAGCTTTGATTTATAAAATTCCACATACTCAACTATCATATAGTCTTCCATGATTGCTTACACTCAAAGCATATTTTTAGAGCAAATGGCATCCGTCGAAAACAGAGAAAGATAGGGGCTTAAATTTTCGCCTCCCAACTTATTTATCATATAGATAATTGTCAACAATAATAATTCATGATCAAATATATTTGAATGGCCATATATGCTTGGATCTTTCCCCACCACGTGATGCTTGCCAAAAGAAAAAGGCAAAATATAGGAAGTGGTGAAGATCACCATGACTCTTGTATAAAGGTAAGTACTAGAAAGTAAAAGATAGGCCCTTCGCAGAGGGAAGCATTGATTTGCAGAGGTGCTAGATCTCGAGCTTTTAAAACAGAGATGAATAATAATTTTGGGCGATATGCTTTCATTGCCAACATAACAACCGAGGGATCTCAGTATCTTGCATGCTAGATACATTATAGGAGGTTCCCAAATAGAATGGTAAGGTTTTTACTCCCCCTCCACCCATCAAACACACTCCACGGTGAGCCGAATCCACGAGTACCGTCCATACAAACAACAATCCTGGGGGAGTTTTGTTTCATTATATTTTGATTTCATTTTTGAGCATGGGACTTGGCATCCCGAATACCGGCCACTTTCTCATGAATGATAGTGAATCAACGCATATTGTGAGAATAGCCCACCTAGCATGGAAGATACTGACAGCCCCTAGTCACTATATTAGCGATTTGGGCATACAAAACAGAATATTATTTGAAGGTTTAGAGTTTGGCACATGCAAATTTACTTGGAACGGCAGGTAAATACCGCATATAGGTAGGTATGGTGGACTCATATGGAACAAATTTGGGTTTAAGGGTGTTTGGATGCACAAGTAGTGTTTCTACTTGGTGCGGAAGTTTTGGCTAGTATGAGGTGGAAGCAAGCACCACATGTTGGAGGATCCATAACAATATAACTTCTATACAAATATACCCAAGCATAACTCATTACGTTGTCTTCCTTGTCCAACTTCAAATAATTTGCTCAAGTTTGAAAATAATTAATGGGGCTCTCAATCATAGAAGATGTCCAAGATAGTATATTTATATGTGAAATCTCTCTTCCTTCAATTTTTTTCATGAATTATTCAAGTGACCAATGCGGTGTTTGCTAACTTTCAATAAATTTTACCACCTATACTTCTTATATTTGCAGTCATTACTCCCCATGGAATAAGCATATAAAAAATATATTATTTCATATTTATGATATTCAATTCATTCAACCATTTACTCATAGGATATAAGTCAATCACGAGAGTAAATGACAAAACTACTCCAAAACATATAAGTGAAGATCAATGAGTAGTCAAACAATTAAGTAGCTATGTGAGGACTTTATCTCTCTAACACTAAATAAAGATTTTCAGATCTGAGTATTTTATTTAAACAGCAAGCAAAATAAAAATAGCACTCCAATAATAGCACGCATCATGTGAATGAATAAAAATTTAGGCTCAACATAGGCTAACCGATAGTTGACGAAGAGAAGTGAGATGTGTAGCATCCCCAAGCTTAGATGATTGAGATTTCTTGAAATATTTACTTGGGGGGCCTTGGGAATCCCCAATATTAAGCTTTTTTATCTTGTTAAATCCTCTCATATCCCGGTTACACCTATTCTCAAAAACTTCATCCACACAAAACTCAAAAAGAACTCGTGAGATAGGTTAGTACACATAAGAACAAATCAACACTTCATGTACTTACAAGACAAGTTTCACAATAAATTTAAAACATTAGGTACTGTATACTATCATTTACACAATTTATATCTACCAATTTAGGCTATGGAAACTATAGGACGGGTAGATAACAAAACTATGACAGCAATCTGTCCAAACAGAACAGTCTGTAGCAATTTATGAAAACAATGTACTTATGTAACTCAAAAATTATGAAAATTCAGGAAATTATAAATAATTTATATGAAAATACTGTGTAAAAATTTCATAAACTTTCCACCTTCCTGTAAAATATGAAAATTCAAACACTACAGCAGAAGTTTCTGTTTTTACCCAGCACATATCAAAACATGCAACGCAAGCATCCTAAAGGAAATTCTTGGAAATTTTTATTGAAAAACAAGATTATAAATAACATCTAACAGAGAACAACAAAATAAAATTACGGTTCAAGCAAAGCACATACTATGTGATGAATAAAAATATAGCTCCATGTAAGATATACCGATATTGCTGAAGACGAAAGAGGGGATGCCTTCCGGGGCATCCCCAAGCTTAGACGCTTGAGTCTTCCTTGAATATTAAATTGGGGGTGCCTTGGGCATCCCCAATATTAGGTTATTTTCACTACTTATTCTCCTCATACCGGTGTCTCACCCAAAACTTGTAAACTTCAATCACACAAAACTTAACAGAACATTGTGAGAAGGGTTAGTGTAATAAAGATAGATCATTCACTTAGGTACCGTCAATAGAATATTCATAATTGTTCTCACATAATACCAACTGTATTAAATCATTCACACAATTTATATCACCGAATATAACCTATGGGAACACTAAAACAAGCAAATTATGCATGCAAAACAGAATCTGTCAAAAACAATAGTCTATAAAGATCTGAATGACCACCATACTTCCCTGACTCTAAAAATTCTGAAACATTAGGAAAACTAAATAAATTTTCATACAAATGTTGTGTAAGAATTTTAGAATTTTTTGACGCTCCAATAAAATCAGATAATTCATATACTGGACGCAAAACTTTGTTTTTTGCACAGAATCAAACAAGCAAGTATCCACACTATCCCAAAGGCTTTACTTGGCACTTTATTGAATCACACTATCCCAAAGGCTTTACTTGTAACTTTATTGAATTAAAAGACATAAAACATGATTAATATAGTATCTTAATCATGTTAACACATCAAAACAGAAGGTAAAAGTGTTGTGTTGTCTCCTAACAAGCGCTTTTCTTTAATGCCTTTTCGCTAGGCATGATGATTTCAATGATGCTCGTATAGGAATAATAATTGAAACATGCAAAAGAGAATCATGACTCTCATGAAAATCACATTTAATTCTAACCCACTTCCTATGCATAGGGATTTTGTGAGCAAACAATTTATGGGAGCAAGAATCAACTAGCATAGGAAGGCAAAACAAGCATAACTTCAAAACCTTGAACACATAGAGAGGAAACTTGATATTATTGCAATTCCTACAAGCATATGTTCCTCCCTCATAATAATTTTAAGTAGCATAATTAAGTAATTCCACAATATAACAGCACATAAAGCATTATTTTCATGATCTACAAGCATAGAAATTTTACTACTCTCCACACAAGAAAATTTCTTCTCATGACTAATAGTGGGAGTATCATAAAAGAGTTGAATACTACAAATTGGTTCCACACTAAAAGAGTAATATTCAGTAAAAGGATATTCATAATTATGACAAGTATCATAACAGTAATCATCAGTCTTTTTCATCACATAAGTATCATCACAATAATCATCATAAGTAGGAGGGATGCAATCATTATAACAAATTTGATCATTCAAAGTAGGGGGAATAAAAGGATCATCTTCATTAAGCATAGAATCCCTAAGCTTGGGACAAACATTAATTGCAGAAAATAAATTCTCGAACATGTCATTTTCATCAAACATAGCATGCCCAAGCTTGTGGCTTTGTATATCATAAACATAATCACCATCATCATTATTAGTATGAATAGCACCAATAGTATAGCAATTATTATCATCATCCTCCAAGTTGGTGCCATAAATATTTTCAAGATTATAAGAAGTATCATTATCTTCCCAATCATAATCATCACAACAAGTAATAGTCATAACAAAAACATCCTCAAGTGTATCATCTTCCACAACTATTTTTGATTCATTCTCATGAGGCCTATCAATAATGGGAGCAACATTATTTGGGAGAGATACCTCTTTACCTTTACTTTTCCTTCTTTTCTTCTTATTCACCACATTATGTGTGGGTTTATTTAATTCCTCCAAGCTTCTTTTTGAAGAGGTTGGTTGAATAAAAAGCTCCTCGTCGTTACATGATTCATCATAAGAAAAAGTAGGAGGATACTGGGAAACCTCTTACGATTCATTAGTATTCTCCTCATCTTCTATTTGTTTTCTTATCTTTAAGTATTTGGCAATATAAGGATTCTCAATGAAATTTACCACGCCATACATATAGATTTCATTTAAATCTAAATCAATCATTTTCATGAGAACCCAAGATGGAACATCCTTAGTTTTATGCTCCATTTCTTCATACTCCAAAAATAGACTAAGTTCATTATGATGCTCAAGGGTAATGAGGTTATCAGAATTTTTGGACACAATTCAATCATGAACTAATTCACGTTGGAAATTAAAATGAACACTTTCATTGCAAAGTTCACAAGGACGGCGAGAAATATTAAGTCTTTCAGCACAAACATATAGCCTCTCTTGCAACCATTTAGTTTGTAAATACATATGACTCTTACAAAATCTATCTTCCCTTTTAGGCATGTCTTCACAAACTCTATGCACACCACAAAAATTGACATGCTTATAAGAAATCTTTTTTATCATGACTAGTGCAATCATCATTAGTACTATGGATATTCAAGAATTCATACTAACAACATTGCAATAATGCTCATCACTCAAAGATTTAGTGCCAAACATTTTAATAACTTCTTCTAACACTTGAGCACAATTTTCCTTTCCATCATTTTCACGGAAGACATTAAAAAGATGAAGCATATGAGGCAATCTCAATTCCATTTTTTTAGTTTTCTTTTATAAAACCAAACTAGTTAAAAACAAGAAACTAGAAGATTTGATTGCAAGATCTAAAGATATACCTTCAAGCACTCACCTCCTCGGCAACGGCGCCAGAAAAGAGCTTGATGTCTACTATGCAACCTTCTTCTTGTAGACTCACGTTGGGCCTCCAAGCGTAGAGTTTTGTAGGACGTTGGCAATTTTCCCTCAAGTGGTTGACCTAAGGTTTATCAATACGTGGGAGGTGTATGATGAAGATGGTCTCTCTCAAACAACCCTGCAATCAAATACAAGAAATCTCTTGTGTCACCAACACACCCAATACAATGGCAAATTGTATAGGTGCACTAGTTCAGGGAAGAGATGGTGATACAAGTGCAATATGGATGGTAATATAGTTTTTTGTAATCTGAAAATATAAAAACAGCAATGTAAATAAGGATAAAAGTGAGCACAAACGGTATTGCAATGCTTAGAAACAAGGCCTAGGGTTCATAATTTCACTAGTGCAATTTCTCTCAACAATACTGACAGTTGAATCATATGTAAATACCTCTCGTCCGATAAAGAGTTCACTCCAAAGTCACAAATAGCGGAGAACTAACGAAGAAATTATTATAGGGTATGAAACCACCTCAAAGTTATCTTTTCCGGTCAATCTTATGAGCTATCCCTGTAAGTGTCACGAATAGCCCTAGAGTTCATACAAAAATAACACCTTAAATACTCATCAACCAAAACCCTAATGTCACCTAGATACTCTAATGTCACCACAAGTACCCATGGGCTTGATTATATGATATGCATCACACAATTTCAGATTCATCATGTTCAATCCAACACAAAGAACTTCAAAGAATGCCCCAAAGTTTCTACTGTAGATTCAAGACAAAAACATGTGCCAACCTCTATGCATAGATTCCCAAGGTCACGGAACCTGCAAGTTGATCACCAAAACATACATCAAGTGGATCAATAGAACATCCCATTGTAACCACGGATATCCCATCGCAAGACATACATCAAGTGTTGTCAAATCCTTAAAGACTCAACCCAATAAGAAAACTTCAAAGGGAAAACTCCATTCATCACAAGAATATAGAGAGGGGAAACTCCATATGATTCATCTATATCAATAAAGCTCGCGGTACATCAAGATCGTGTCATCTCAAGAACACGAGAGAGAGAGATATCAAACACATAGCTACTAGTACATACCCTCAACCCCGAGGGTGAACTACTCCTTCCTCGTCATGGAGACCGCCTGGATGATGAAGATGACCTCCGGTGATGGTTTCCCCCTCCAGCAGGGTGCCGCAATGGGCTCCCGATTGGTTTTTCGTGGCTCTGGAGGCTTGCGGCGGCGGAACTCTCGATCTAGTTTTATATTGGAGGTTGGGTATTTATAGGAGTAATTGGCGTTGGTCCCACGTCCATATGGTTCACGAGGAGGTCACAATCCAGCTAGGCGCGGCCATCGGGGGTGGCCGCGCCCTAGTGGCTTGTGACTCCCTCGGGACTCTTCTTCGGTATCTTTTCGCTCCAGTATTTTTTATATTTTTCAAAAGTATTCTCCGTAAATTTTCAGTCCATTCTGAGAACTTTTATTTCTGCACAAAAACGACACCATGGTAGTTCTGCTGAAAATAGCCTCGGTCTGGGTTAGTTCTAATAAAATCATACCAAAATCATATAGAATTATTGTAAACATGGCATGAATACTTCATAAATTATGGATACATTGGAGATGTATCAGATAGCGGTCGATGAGTGGAATAATAGTGATAGGTGCATGTAGGAGTCGTCCTATTTGCTTATGGACGTGATGCCTATATACATATGATCATTGCCGTGAAAATCGCCTAACTATTCGCTTTTCTATCAATTGCCCAATAGTAATTTGTCTACCCACCGTATGCTATTTCTATTAGAGATGCCACTAGAGATCTCTACGCCCTCGGGTCTATTCACTTATATATTCACAAATGCTATTAATACCTTGTTGTTATTTATTTGCTTTTATTTTATTTTGCAATTTAAAATTATATACAATTATCTACACAACTCACTTGCTTGCAAATAACGAGATCAAGGGGATTGACAACCCTCTTGCCGGTGTTGGGTGCAAGTTGTTTGTTCTTTTGTGTGCAGCCACTAAAGATGGTTGAGGATTGGTATTCCTATTGGTTCGATAAACCTTGGTTTCATAACTGAGGGAAATACATACCCACATTGTGTGTCCATAACCCATTCCTCTTCATGGAAAACCCAACACAAATAACAAGTATCAGCTACATTCGTCTTCCCTCCAGTCTGACCAGATTTCTTTACGATCATCACTCGGCATGTGAACAAGTGTTTGAACATGCCCCACTAAGGGTGACAGCCGAGGAAGTTTTCGCAAAGGGAAGTGAAAGACGCCAAATAGGAAATAGCATTGGGGGGAGGTGGTGAAGCTGAGCTCCGTAGAAATTCAGGAAAGAGAGGAACAAGGGATGGGGAGGCAAAGACAAACCTCGGCGATATGAGTCGTGAGGAGGACCCGTTCATACCCACATGGCGTTGGCTCGACCTCACCTGCTTCCGACAACCACCAGCTCCCTGCGACCAGGAGGCCATAGATCTCTAGTAACTTCAGCCGACCGACGGTGGTCCGTGGCGACATCCAATCACCCTGGACGAACCCCGTCGATGCACCCATGCCCAAGGAGGACCCGTGCGAAGCCTTCTTCACCTTCTCGGCCTTAGCGACCACACTCCTCGTCATCTCTGGTAGACGGGGGTGGCGAATCAGCAGAGCTGTGGTGCAGGCGGAGCTCTCAATGGGGCAGTGGAGAAATCAAAGAAGTGGGGATTGGGAGTTATCTCTCTTCCCCCTCCCGGTCAAGTCTTATACATCGTTTTGACAGATTCACAACCATCAGATCAGCGGTCGCTGTGCAATCAACGGGCGGCAATAGATTCACAAAATCTTTGAGGCAACATTGCGGGGACGCATGGCGATATTTTGATCGCAGAAATCGAGGCGTCGCATCCACTTTCCCCACTTCTCTGACGCAACTACCCATGCATGCCCGCTGTCCCACGGTTTCAAAATAGCCGGAGATTTCACCTTAATGTGGTCTGAATGGGCTTCGTGCTAATTGGTGTCTTCCGACATGTGAAAACCATCGAGTGAGCGAAGAAGATCCATCGATCACTTGGACAAACTCTGAACTGTCACGGGAACATTCGAAAGGTCAGCATTTTTCAACGATACCAGTCTGAAGTTTCCACAAGCTTACACTCGAGTCTTCAGGTTGTCTCTCCCGAGAGTGAATTCAACTCTAGCCGAGCGACTCAAACATTCTGACTGTTTGGGTCATTCTGATCGAATTCGACTTGAATCCATTATGTTTTAAAAGCCGAGTTAGAAACGACCCGACTCTTTTACTGATGTCCCTGAGACACTGACGATGCCTCGATGCGTCGTTCACTCGTCCCCCCAAACCTCAACCGATTCGGGGGCTACTGGTGAGCTCACCTACCCGAGGTTGATCAGGGACCAGACATCTATGGCCCACCTGGGGTCCCACACGATCAGGAGAGTCCTTGGACTACTTTGGCATTCGGACAATTCTTTTAGATCCACTAGGATCCTTGGAAGTTACTCGGCCGTCATTTAGCCAAGCTTCGTCACTTGGACGAAAAGAAGCAGAGGCGACGCAGGAGCTACAACGTTCGGGGGACTTAACTCACATGAAGTGTTATGAATATCACATTACTTGTAACACTCCTAGTTAACACAACCATTTCTAGTAACTCCAGAAGTTACCGTCATTAATTAGCCTAGTAATGGCGCTTGACAGGAGGTGGCGCACTCTATATAAGACACCCCTTGGCGTCAGAGCAATGGTTATGAACTCCCTGTAATCAGATACCCCCATAAGCAAATACTAAACCTCAGGGGTTGAGACATAGGGTCTTTACCACTTCCGAGTGGGCTTGAACTCGTACATCCGAGTGTTACACTTGCGCCGCAGCTAGGCTTCGTCCTTATTCATACGTGCCCCTCGTAATACTATAAGTCTTACTCCCACGACACCGGCAATCCCATTTGTGATGAGAGCAAGTCTAGAGTACATTTTCGTGACTCCTTCACCATCATTCATCTTGAACTTTTCAAGTTGACTCTGGAGCACATCCAAATTAGATTCCCTAATGGATTCGGTTCTTTCGTGCATATCAACCAAAGTATACCAAATTTCCTTAGCATTATCAAGACAACTTATCTTGTTGAATTCTTCGGGGCACAGTGAGTTGAATAGAATGTAGCATGCTTGAGCGTTATATTGCATCATCTTCAATTCTTTCACGGTCGCTTCACGATCTGGTTCCTTTTCATCACCAAAGAATTCACCTTGCAATCCAATGCAAACAACAGACCAAACGACAAGGTTATGACCAAGAATATGCATTTTCATTTTATGCTTCCAACTAGCAAAGTTTGTACCATCAAAACATGGACCTCTATGGCGGTAATGTTGTGAAACCAATGCAATAAAGACCAATGCTCTGATACCACTTGTAGGATCTCAAGTATGTCTAGAGAATTGATTAGACTACTTGACCAAATTTAAAACTAACCATTTCCCAATTTTATAGGTTGGCTAATTTTTATGATTTTACCAAGTCTAACACACCCAACACATGCAATTCTACGACTATAGCAGCGAAAGTAATGACATTGCAAGTGTACGTAAAGGGAGGGATTAGGAAGATCAAACGCAATGAAGACCTGGAGATTTTTTGCGTGGTTCCTAGAGGTGGTGATATCATACATCCATCTTGATGTAGACTTCAACCCAGGGAGGATAACAGTTGCGCAAGTCGAGGGAGGGGTCCACGCATGAAGGGTCCACAAAGAAGCAACCTTGTCTATTCCACCATGGCGTCCATGAAGGACTAGCCTCACTCGGGCTAGATCTTCACAAAGAAGGTGATCTCCTTGTCCTTACAAACTTTTTGGTTCAACTCCACATAATTTGGAGGCTCCCAAATGGCACCTAACCAATCTAGGAGACACCACTCCCCAAAAGGTAATATATGATGTATGGATGATGAACTCCTTGCTCTAGTGCTTCAAAAGATTGTCTGCTCAACACTCAATCACTCTCTCACAGAATTTGGCTTGGTAGAAGAGGATGATCGGGTGGAAAGCAATTTGGAGAGGCTAAAAATCAAGATTCATATGGTGGGAATGGAATATCTTGATCTCAACACATGAGTAGGTGGTTCTCTCTCAGAAAATGAATCGTGGAAGTGTTAGTTCGTTCTGAGTGCTCTCTCTGTGAATGGAAGGGGGTGGAGGGGTATGTATAGCTTCTCCAAAAATCCAACCGTTACAACATTATTACCCAACTCGATGGAATCGAAGTAAAAATTCGGCTGTACCGAATAGTGCAAAATGTTCTAACTTTTAGCTTTTCGGTGAGACCGACGGATAACATCTTGGTGACAACGATTTGGTTGTCTTGAGACGACCTCCATCTCGGTGGCTCCGAGATATAAAACCCAAAAGTTCTAAAATGAAATATCTCGTTTCCAAAGAGTTGGTCACTGCTTTTCGGTTGTACCGAACAGGATCTCGATGGTATCGAGGTGCTAGGGTTTTGGTTTGGGTTTTGTCTAGGGCTAGCTCGGTGAGGCCGATTCTGAAAACTTGGTGGCACCGGATTTGGTAACTTAGGTTTGGACATAATCTTTTGTGAGAGTTTGGTTGAAACTTTTGGTGATAAATCTCTAAGCGCTATGAGCAGCCACATCATTATCAATATCTCATCCCCTTTTAATACTATCGACTTTCCTATGAACTCAATTAGAATTGCTCACATAAAACAAAATGTAGAGTCTCGAAGCTTTTGCCAATGGGTGTTCATTGCATCTAGGGGATCCTTTTCACACTTCCTAGCCAATCCATTAATTGAATCCTGAAATATACCTGATAGACTCATTAGCTCAATGAACTATATGTTGTTGTTAATAATTATCAAAATCATCTAAGGAGTTGTGTTTTCAATCGCATTCGCCATGGTCCACATACACTCCATTTCTCATCCACCATCCTCTACCTCAACGCTCCTCCGCACGAACTTTCTCTACGACAACGACGCTAGCAACTAGTTCGCCACGGCGCCGGCAGAAATGCTCGCCCAATACTCCATGCTCGTCGTATCGAAAGCGGCGTCACGGTCAACATTCACCGCAGTCACAAGGCACAGTGTAACTATGCATGTTAAATGCATGTATTAGCTCCTAATCATATCACGTGTATACAACCTAACACCGTGTAGTTGCGTGAGCAACACTACACCAAAAATTGCTTCCCTGGTGCAAGACACCTAGACGTAGGCAATCAAACAATGAATATATTAGTTTTTAACCTGTATTTCCTCGACCAGCTTCCGTCTGTATTTCCTCAACAACGTATTCATTCGAATGCTCGAAAATGTGGGAGGATAAAATGGGACAGCTCTTGTACTGTGAGAAAGCTGATAAGGATAAACTTCCCACTTTGAAGAACAGCTCGTAGAATGTCAAAAGAGATACTTCCTCCTTTCTTAAATATAAGTCTTTTAAGAGTTTTCACTAGAGAACTATATACGAATGTATATAGACATATTTTAAAATATAGATTCACTCATTTTGCTTCGTACATAGTCTCATTATGAAAGAGAGTACAATACAATCAACCATGCCTCCACTATGTAGCCAAGCAATTCCATCATCCACTATTTTTACTAGTACTGTATCAGTTATGCCCAATTCCATTACATCATGATTCCGAGAAAGGAAAAGGAATCTATTACATCGTGGATGTGGCAAGCAAAACCAGCGAGCAAGCAAAGATCAACGGATTCACAGTTAATGAAAAATAATTAACATGTCCAATACACAAGTATACCTGTGTCAACTAAATGCAGAAGGAAATCTAAAAACAAAGCTGGGGATGGCCAAGCGGTGTGATCCTTCTATCTAATCTTCTTGTTCATGTTGCCGGCGAGCTGCCGCATCTGGAACCTCCAGAACATGAAGATGGCGAGGGCGGCGCCGACCAAGATGAGCACCGCCACCATCTCCCCCTCGCCCTCCTTTTTCCACTCCACCTCCTCGATCCGCCATTCCCTCTTCCCCTCCACCTCTGCCTCCACCAGCGCGTACACCCGCTTCCGCTCCCTTACCGCCACCGCCGCGACGGCGCCGTCCGGTTCCCCCACATCGTGCTCCGCGCAAGACACCCACCCGTCGTTGCTCCCGACCAGGCGCAGCGTCGCGGCCCCGCCCACCGCCACCGTCCCATCGCTCCGCACTGCGATGGCCACCGGCGTCAGGGGCGTAAAGGCCCCAGAAACTGCTCTTGCGGTTCCATCCTCCATGTCGACGCGGAGGACGTGGCCGGTGCTGGGACGGCCGGCGAGCAGGAACCCGCGGCTCACGTGTGCGGCGAGGGAGGAAAGGGGCTCGGAGCCATAGACGGGCGAAGCAGGGAGCGCGGCAAGGTCGCCGTCAGGGGCAAGCCTGTAGATTTGGGCGCCCAAGGTGAGGAAGGCGACGCCAGATTGTGGGTCCACGGCGACGCCGCCGGGGGCGGCGGGGTCGGGGAGCGTGGTGGAGAAGAGGAGGCGATGGGGGCGAGGGGTACGGAGGTCGAAAGCAGAGACGGAACCGGCGGACGCTACTATGAGGCGACGGCGGCGGTCGTCAACGGCGACTGCGGAGGCACCGGGGGACGCGATCGATTCGGTCACGCCGGCGTCGGATACGGATAGGACAGCGTCGCCTCCGCCGGCGACGACGAAGTGCTGAGCGGTGGGGTCCCAGGCAAGGGAAGATGGGGAGACGCCGCGACTAGGGGTGAAGGTGACGACGTGGCGCGCGGAGGAGGGGCGTGGGACAACTCCGGCGAGGATGAGCAAGAGTGCTATGTAGGAGGCGGCCATGTTGGAAGGGTTGGGCTGTGGGTAGATTCAATCGAAAAAAGACGATCTGAACCCGTCTTTGACTAGTTATATGGCCTCGAGGATCAAAGCGAACAGCAGCAGGAGCACGCGTGACAAAAAAATTCCCAGACCTAGCCGGCTCGCTAGCCAGTTGATCAATCACGTCGCGCATATGCCACTTGTTTTTCTTCTTTTTCAAGAGTACTCAATAGCTTATCATATTTTTATAGAAGAAAGCAAAACAATTTATAGGAAGATCAAACCCTCGAGAACAAAGGCCCGATCAAACACCACCACCAACGCCAAATAGATGGTCAAAACATGGTCCGACCTGGGAAAATTGTGTATGTGTATGTGCGCGCGCGTGTGTTTGAGTGGTATCATGGGTTCGACCTGATATTTATGGGTGGTATGTACACAAATGTCGGCGTATCCAGGACTATGGCTTTCTCTGGTCCTCGCATTCTTTCCTGGGCAATCAAGCATGGCTAGTGCATTGACAACGAAATCTCGTTTTTTGTTAGGGGAAATTTTGTTTTTGCCACTCTAGTTTTTGCCCATTTTGCTTATGCACTCTACAATTTGACATTTCACTTTTGTCACTCTTAGCTTTTAACAATACATCACAATTGCCATTTTGTGGCAAAAACAATAATTCTAGAGTGGCAATTGTGATACATTGTCAAAATCTAAGAGTGGCAAAAGTGAAATGAAAAATTATTGCTTTTGCCACAGAATGGCATTTGTGATGTATTGTTAAAAGCTAAGAGTGGCAAAAGTGAAATGTCAAATTCTAGAGTGGCATAAGCAAAGTGGGCAAAAACTAGAGTGGCAAAAACAAAGTTTTCCCTTTTTCTTATAGTTCTTCATGGTGATTGGTGATGGTTGAAAGGCGACTTGATGATATATTTAGGATACACCCTTTGTGTTTGTACGTGTAATAGTTGTGGCGGCTAATTTTGTGCTTAGCGTGGGTGTGGAGTTTAAACTACACTCGTGGTCCATTTGGTAGCCTGCATGAGGCCCAACCAGGCTCGCACGACGCAAAAGTCCGGAGTTCAGTAGGCTGAGATGCGTGCGTTTCTCGGCCCGCACGGAACTTAAAGTAGCCCTTGGCCGGGCTGAGGGGGTACCCAGGCTGTATGGCTGATGTCGAGCTAGGAGTGAAAGTAGCCACTGTTTACTCCTCCTATGGTAGCGGGTGCTCCATGATGAGGGCGGTTGGTGGTGTCTCAGACATGGATGCTGGGGCAGTGGTCCCAGATAGTGGCCTGCATTGTTGGCTCTTCGGCGAACGCCATTGATACTTCTTCAACGTATCTATAATTTTTTGATTGTTCCATGCTATAATATTATCATTCTAGGATTCTTTTTGGGTATTTATTTATCAATGCATATTATTTTTAGCACTAACCTACTAACCCAGTGCCTAGTGCCAGTTGTTGTTTTCTGCATGTTTTTGGCTTTTCAGGTTGACAGTACCAAATTAAGTCTAATTGCGACGATACGGTTTTATGTTTTTTCCTAGACAAAAAGAACACGTGGAAGCTTTGGGCAGAGACCGGAGGCTGCACGAGAGAGGGAGCACACAACAGGGCGCGCCCAGGGGGTGGTCGTGCCCTTATGTGTGCTGGCCCCTCCTGACACCTCCCGAAACACTTTTTCCGCCGCCGCAAGTCTCTGTTCTGCCGTGTGCCCATCTGGTGCCCTATTCCGTTGCCCTGCCGGAGGGGGAGGGGGTCGATCGCGAAGGGCCTCTACATCAACCTTGCTGCTCCCATGGTGATGTGTGAGTAGTTCACCACAGACTTACTAGTCTGTAGTTAGTACCTAGATGACTATCTCTCTCTCTTGATCTTCAATACAATGATCATCGCATCTTCAGTTTGATCTATTCAATGTAATCACTTTGTGCGGTCCATTTGGTGGGAACCGATGAATTGTGGGTTTATGTTCAGATTATTCGTGATAAAAGATTTGAGTCTTCTCTAAATACTATTATGATTCTTATTTCCATGATTATTATAGCTTGGTAAATCTATCTATCTATCGATTTGGTTTGGCCAACTAGATTAATCTTTCTTTAGTGGGAGGTGTGAGTTGTAGTGGGTTCAATCTAGCGGTGCTCTATATCCTAGTGATAGAAAGGGACATGACACGTCTTTTTGTTGTTGCCACTAAGGATAAAACGATGGGATTAATTCATATTAATTGATTCCTCTTTGTCTAGATCATGTCATTATTCTCCAAGCATTACTCTATTTTACTTAATACTCTAGATGCATGCTAGATAGCGGACGATGGGTGGAGTAATAATAATAGGCACAGGCAGGAGTCCGCCTATTTTCTTATGGACGTGATGCCTATATACACGTGATCATAGATGTGACTAAATATTGCATAACTATGAGCTTTTCTATGAACTACCCAACAGTAATTTGTTTACCCACTTTATGCTAACTACATGAGAGATGCCACTAGGGAAAACTATGGCCCCCGGGTCTATTCACTTATATATTTACAAAAGCTTTCATTACCTTGTTGGGGAACGTTGCATGGGAAAAAAATTCATACGCTTCACCAAGATCAATCTAGGAGATGAGCATCTATGAGAGGAGAGATTGGATCTACGTACCCCTATAGATCGCTAAGCGGGAAGTGTTAAGAAAGGCGGTTGATGTAGTCGAACGTCTTCGCGATCCAAATCGCCGAGCGTCCCGTGATCCCATCATGATCCGTCTCGTGATCCAATCACGATCCGTACCACGATCCCATCATGATCCGTCCCGTGATCCAATCATGAATCATCTCGCGATCTTGATCACGGTCCTTCCGATCTAGCGCCGAACGGACGGCACCTCCGCGTTCAGCACACATACAGCTTGATGACGATCTCCGCCTTCTTGATCCAGCAAGAGGGAGCGGAGAGGTAGATGAGTTCTCCGGCAGCGTGACGGCATGGCGGCGATGGTGGTGGAACTAATCCTGTAGGGCTTCGCCTAAGCACCACAGAACTAATCTAGAGGAGAAACAAATCTAGAGGAAGAAGAGGGCAGCATGTGGAAATTAGGGTTAGGGCTGCCCTTCAAAATCCTCTAGTATATATAGGAGGGAGGGGAGAGGAGGTAGCCTTGCCCCTCCTATAAGGAGGGCTTCGACCGAAGCAAGAGGGGAGGAGTCCACCTCCCACAAGGGAGGTGGACTCCTAGTAGGACTCCTTTCCTACTTGGCCCCTACTCTTCCCTTGCGCATAGGACCTTATGGGCTGGCTTCCTAGCTCACCAGAGGCTGGTGCGCCACCTCTAAGGCCCATACGGACCCTTGGGGTATGTGGGCCCCACTTGGTGGTCCTCGAAACCCATTCGTCACTCCCGATACACTGCCGGAAATGCTCGAAACTTTTCCGGAGTTCAAACACCAGTTTCCTATGTATCAATCTTTATCTCCCGACCATTCGGATCTCCTCGTGACGTCCGAGATCTCATCCGGGACTCCGAAAAACCTTCGGTCACCACCATACATAACTCTATACTATTGAAACGTCACCGAACCTTAAGTGTGCAGACCCTGCGAGTTCGAGAACTATGTAGACATGACCGAGACACCTCTACAGTCAATAACCAATAGCGAGACCTGGATGCCCATATTGATTCCTACATATTCTACGAAGATCTTTATCAGTCCAACCTTTATGTCAAGGATTCAGTTAATCTCGTATGATGTTCCTTTTGTTCTTCGGTATGTTACTTGCCCGAGATTCGATCGTCGGTATCTCCATACCTAGTTCAACCTCGTTACTGGCAAGTCTCTTTACTCGTTTTGTAACACAAGATCCCGTGACTAACACTTAGTCACATTGCTTGCAAGGCTTATTGTGATGTTGTATTACCGAGTGGGCCCTAAGATACCTCTCCATCACACGGAGTAACAAATCCCAGTCTTGATCCATGCCAACCCAGCAGACACCCTCGGAGATACCTGTAGAGCACCTTTATAATCACCCAGTTATGTTGCGACATTTGATACACACAAGCTACTCCTTCGGTGTCAGTGAGTTGCATGATCTCATGGTCATAGGAACAGATACTTGACAAGCATAAAACAGTAGCAATAAACTGACACGATCATATGCTACGTTTGTAGTTTGGGTCTTCTCCATCACATCATTCTCCTAATGATGTGATCCTGTTATCAAATGACATCTCATGTCCATGGCTAGGAAACCTTAACCATCTTTGATCAACGAGCTAGTCTATTAGAGGCATACCAGGGATATGGTTTTTGTCTATGTATCAACACATGCATCTGAGTCTCTGATCAATACAATTATAGCATGGATAATAAACGATTATCATGAACCAGGAAATATGATAATAACTAATTTATTATTGCCTCTAGGGCATATTTCCAATAGTCTCCCACTTGCACTAGAGTCAATAATCTAGTTCACATCACCATGTGATTCGCATTGTTATGAATCTAACACCCAATGAGTTCTGGGGATCGATCATGCTTTGCATGTGAGAGAGGCCTTTTAGTCAACGGGTCTGTGACATTCAGATTCGTGTGTACTTTGCAAATCTCCATGTCTTACTGTAGACACTTCTACCACACTCCACTTGGAGCTATTCCAAATGGCTGCTCCACTATATGTATCCGGATTGCTACTAAGAGTCATCCGGATTGGTGTTAAAGCTTGCCTCGACGTAACTCTTTACGAGGAACTCTTTATCACCTCCATAATCGAGAAGCATTCCCTTAGTCTTTTAGTTACTAAGGATAATCTTGACCGCTTTCCAGTGATCCACTCCTGGATCACTCTTGTACCCCTTGAGGGACTCATGGCAAGGCACACACAGGTGTGGTACATAGCATGGCATACTATATAGAGCCTATGGCTAAGGCATAGGGGACGATGTTCATCCTTTCTCTTTCTTCTGCCATGGTCGAGCTTTGAGTCTCACTCAACTTCACACCTTACAAATCAGGCAAGAACTCTTTCTTTGACTGATCCACTTTGAACTCTTTCAAAAATCTTGTCAATGTATGTACTCATTGAAAGTCTCATCAGGCGTCTTGATCTATTTCTATAGATCCCGATGCCCAACAATTAGGTAACTTTATCCAGGTCTTCCTTTAAAAAACTCTTTTTAAACAACCCTTTATGCTTTCCAGAAATTCTACATCATTTCCGATCTACAATATGTCATCCACATATGCTTATCAGAAACTCTATAGTGCTCCCACTCACTTTATTGTAAATACAAGTTTCTCATAAACTTTGTACAGACTCAAAAACTTTGATCACCTCATCAAAGCATATATTCCAACTCCGAGATGCTTGCTCCAGTTCATAGAAGGATCACTGGGGCTTGCACACCTTTTAGCATCCTTAGGACTAACAAAACCTTCTAGTTGTATCTCATACAACCTTTCCTCAAGGAAGGAAACGATGTTTTGACATCCATCTGCCAGATTTCATAATTGAAAAACGCAGTAACTACTAACATAATTCCAACAAACTTTCAGCATCACTACGGGTGAGAAGGTCTCATCGTAGTCAACTCCTTGAACTTGGCAAAAACTTCCTGCGACAAGTCGAGCATTATAAATGGTGACATTCACCATCAGCGTCTGTCTTCATCTTAAAGGTCCATTTGTACTCAACGGCCTACTCTACAACAAGAAAGTCTACCAAAGTCTATACTTGGTTTTCATACATGGATCCTTTCTCGGATTTCATGGCCTCTAACCATTTGTCGGAATCCGGGCCCATCATCGCTTCTCCATAGCTCGTAGGTACATCGTTGTCCAACAACATGACCTCTAAGACACGGTTGTCATACCACTCAGGAGCAGTACACGTCCTTGTCGACCTACGAGGTTCGATAGTAACTTGATCCGAAGCTTCATGATCATCATCATTAACTTCCTCTTCAACTAACGTAGGCTTCACAGAAACATCTTCCTGCGCTGTGCTACTCTCTGGTTGAAACGAAGGTTTAACAACCTCATCAAGTTCTATCTTCCTCCCACTCAGTTCCTTCGAGAGAAACTCTTTCTCGAGAAAGGACCCGTTTTGCAACAAACACTTTATGCTTGGATCTGAGATAGAAGGTTTACCCAACTGTTCTTAGGGTATTCTATGAAGATGCATTTGTCCGCTTTGGGTTCGAGCTCATTAGGTGAAGACATTTATTCACATAAGCATCGCAGCCCCAAACATCAAGAAATGACAGCTTAGGTTTCTATCAAACCATAATTCACATGGTGTCATCTCAACCGATTTAGATGGTGCCCTATTTAAAGTGAATGTAGTTTTCTCTAATGCATAACCCCAAAACTATAGCAGCAAAACGATAAGAGACATCATAGCACTCACCATATCTAATAGAGCACGACTATGACGTTCGGACACACCATCACACTATGGTGTTCCAGGTGGCGTGAGCTGTGAAACAACTTTCACATTATCTAAAGTTGTATGCCAAACTCGTAACTCAGATATTCATCTCCGCGATCATATTGTAGACATTTTTATCTTCTTGTCATGATGATCTTAAACTTCACTCTGAATTTTCTTGAACTTTTTAAATGATTCAGACTTGTGTTTCATTAAGTAAATATACACTATATCTACTCAAATCATCAGTGAAGGTAAGAAAATAATGATATCCACCGCACGCTACAAGACTCATTGGATTGCATACATCAACATGTATCATTTACAATAAATCACTTGCCCGCTCCATCAAACCAGAAAATGGGGTCCTTAGTCATCTTGCCCAAGAGGCATGGTTCGCATGTCTCAACCGATTCGAAATCGAATGAGTCCAAAGATCCATCAACATGGAGTTTCTTCAAGCGATTTATACCAATATGACATTTAGCGGCAGTGCCACAAGTATGTGGTACTATCATTACTAACTTTGTATCTTTTGGCATCAATGTTATGAACATGTGTATTACTATGATCAAGATTCAACAAACCATTCTCACTGGGTGCATGACCATTGAAGGTATTATTTATGTAAACAGAATAACCATTATTCTCTAACTTAAATGAATAACCGTGTTGCAAGAAACACGATCTAATCATGTTCATGCTTAATGCAAACACCAAATAACTTTTATTTAGTCTTGTCACTAATCTCGAAGGTAGAGAGAGAGTGTGATGTTGATCACATCAACCTTGGAAACATTTGCAACACACATTGTCACCTCACACTTATCTAGTCTTCATTTATTCCGTAGCTTTTATTTTGAGTTACTAACATTTTAGCAACCGAGGCAGTATCCAATACCCAGGTGCTACTAGGAATACTAGTAAGGTACACATAAATAACACGTATAAAATATACTTCTGTCGACGTTGCCAGCCTTCTTATCTACCAAGTATCTAGGGTTGTTTCGCTTCAGCGACCACTCTCCTCATAATAGAAGCACTTAGTCTCGGGTTTGGGTTCAACTTTGGGTTGCTTCACTTGAGCAGCAACTGACTTGCCCTCCATGAAGTTTCCCTCCTTGCCCTTGCCCTTCTCGAAACTAGTGGTTTTACTAACCATCAACACTTGATGCTCCTTCTTGATTTCTACCTTCGCGGTGTCAAACATCACGGACCGCTAAGGGATCATTATCTCCATCCCTGGCATTTTATAGTTCATCACCAAGTTCTAGTAGCTTAGTGACAATGACTTGGAGAACTATATCAATCACTTTCTTATCTGGAAGATCAACTCCCACTCGATTCAAGCGATTGCAGCATCGAGACAATCTGAGCACATGATCAATGATTGAGCTATTCTCTTTCATCTTGCAAGCAAAGAATCTTGTTGGAGATCTCACATCTTACAACACGGGCACGAGCCTGAGATCCTAATTTCAGCTCATAGAACATATCATATGTTCTGTGACGTTCAAAATGTTTTGGAGCCTCAATTCTAAGCCGTATTGCATGACGCACTGAACTATCAAGTAGTCATCGGAATGTGCTTGTTAGATGTTCACAACATCCACAAACAACACTAGAGGGGGTGGCGCACAAAGCGGTGCATTAAGGACATAAGCCTTCTGTGCATCAATGAGGACAATCCTCAGATCACGGACCCATTCCGCAATATTGCTACCATCATATTTCAACTCTATTTCTCCAGGAACATATAAAAATTGAAGGGAGCTACAACGTGAGCTAGTAATCTACAACATAATTTGCAAAGACACTAATGACTATGTTCATGATAATGAGTTCAATTAATCATATTACTTAAGAACTCCCACTCAAATTGACATCCCTCCCGTCATTCGAGTGATACATGATCCAAATTCACCAACTCAAGTCCGATCATCACGTGAGTTGAGGTGGTTTCAATGGTGAACATCATCGTGTTGATCATATCTACTATATGACTCATGTTGGACCTTTCGGTCTCTTTTGTTCCAAGGTCATGTCTGTACATGCTAGGCTCGTGAAGTTTAACCCGAGTGTTCTGCACGTGCAACACTGGCTTGAACCTATTGTATGTGAACGTAGAGTCTGTCACACCCGATCATCACGTGGTGTCTCGACACGACGAACTTTCGCAATGGTGCACACTCGGGGAGAACACAATTTTTACTTTGAAATTTAAGTGAGTGATCACCTTATAATGCTACCGTCATCCTAAGCAAAACAAGGTGCATAAAAGGATTAACATCACATGCAAATCATAAGTGACATGATATGGCCATGTACTTGTGCTTTTGATCTCCATTTTGAAAGCACCGGCATGATCTCCATCGTCACTGGCATGACACCATGATCTCCATCAATGTGTCGCCATCGGGGTTGTCATGCCCACCGTGCTCATACTACTATTGCTACCGTTTAGCGATAAAGTAAAGCATTACAAAGTGCTTAATGATTGACACGCAGGTCATACAATGATTAAAGACAACCCTATGGCTCCTGCCGGTTGCCGTACTCATCGACATGCAAGTCGAGATATTCTATACAAAAGCATGATCATCTCATACATCACATATATCACATCATGAAATTGGCCATATCACATCACAAGATACCATGCAAAAACAAGTTAGACGTCCTCTAATTGTTGTTGCATGTTTTACGTGGCTGCTATGGGTATCTAGCAAGAACGATTCTTACCTATGCAAAAACCACAACGGTGATATGAAGATTGCTTTTCAACCTTCTACAAGGACCGACTTAATAAAATCCGATCCAACTAAAGTGGGAGAGACAGACACCCGCCAGCCATCTTTATGCGATGAAGTCACATGTCAGTCAATGGAACACGGTCTCTCGTAAGCGTACGAGTAAAGTCGGTCCGAGCCGCTTCATCCCACAATACCGTTGAACCAAGAAAAGACTAAGGAAGGAAGGAATCTGAATATCAACGCCCACAAACTCTTTGTGTTCTACTCAAGATCTCATCTACGCATACACCTAGTTCATGATGCCACTGTTGGGGAACGTTGCATGGGAAACAAAAAAATTCCTACTCTTCACCAAGATCAATCTAGGAGATGAGCATCTATGAGAGGAGAGACTAGATCTACGTACCCTTGTAGATCGCTAAGAGGGAAGTGTTAAGAAACACGATTGATGTAGTCGAATGTCTTCGCGATCCAAATCGCCGAGTGTCCCGTGATCCCATCACGATCCATCTCGCAATCCAATCACGATCCATCCCGCGATCCCATCACAATCCGTCCCGCGATCCAATCACGAATCATCTCGCGATCTTGATCACGGTCCTTACGATCTAGCGCTGAAGGACAGCACCTCCGCGTTCAGCACACATACAGCTTGATGATGATCTCCACCTTCTTGATCTAGCAAGAGGGAGCGGAGAGGTAAATGAGTTCTCCGTCAACGCGACAGCGTGGAGGTGATGGTGGTGGAACTAATCCTGTAGGGCTTCGCCTAAGCACCGCAGAACTAATCTAGAGGAGAAACAGATCTAGAGGAAGAAGAGGGCAGCACGTGGCAATTAGGGTTAGGGCTGCCCTTCAAAATCCTCTAGTATATATAGGAGGGAGGGGAGAGGAGGCAGCCCTGCCCCTCCTGCAAGGAGGGCTTCGGCTGAAGGGAGGTGGACTCCTAGTAGGACTCCTTTCCTACTTGCCCCCCTACTCTTCCCTTTCCCATAGGGCCTTATGGGATGGCTGCCCAGCCCACCAGGGGATGGTGCGCCACCTCTAAGGCCCATGCGGCCCCTTGGGGTATGTGGGCCCCACTTGGCGGTCCCGGGAACCCATTCGTCACTCCCGGTACACTGCCGGAAATGCCCAAAACTTTTCCGGAGTTCAAACACCACTTTCCTATATATCAATCTTTACCTCCGGACCATTCCGAAGCTCCTTGTGACGTCCGGGATCTCATCCGCGACTCCAAACAACCTTCATTCACCACCATACATAACTCTAAACTACCAAAACATCATCGAACCTTAAGTGTGTAGACCCTGCGAGTTCGAGAACTATGTTGACATGACCGAGACACCTCTACGGTCAATAACCAATAGCGGGACCTGGATGCCCATATCGATTCCTACATATTCTACAAAGATCTTTATCGGCCGAACCTCTATGTCAAGGATTCAGTTAGTCCCGTATGATGTTCCCTTTGTTCTTCGGTATGTTACTTGCCCGAGATTAGATCGTCGGTATCTCCATACCTAGTTCAACCTCGTTACCGGAAAGTCTCTTTACTTGTTCCGTAATACAAGATCTTGTGACGAACACTTAGTCACATTGCTTGCAAGGCTTATTGTGATGTTGTATTACCGAGTGGGCCCTAAGATACCTCTCCGTCACACGGAGTAACAAATCCCAGTCTTGATCCATGCCAACCCAGCAGAGACCCTCGGAGATACTTGTAGAGTACCTTTATAATCACCTAGTTATGTTGCGACGTTTGATACACACAAGGTACTCCTTCGGTGTCAGTGATTTGCATGATCTTATGGTCATAGGAATAGATACTTGACATGCAGAAAACAGTAGCAATAAACTAACACTATCATATGCTACGTTTGTAGTTTGGGTCTTGTCCATCACATCATTCTCCTAATGATGTGATCCCGTTATCAAATGACATCTCATGTCCATGTCTAGGAAACCTTAACCATCTTTGATCAACGAGCTAGTCTATTAGTGGGTTACTAGGGACATGGTTTTTGTCTATGTATCCACACATGCATCTGAGTCTCCGATCAATACAATTATAGCATGGATAATAAATGATTATCATGAACAAGGAAATATGATAATAACTAATTTATTATTGCCTCTAGTGCATATTTCCAACATACCTTGCTACCATTTATTTACTGTTATTTTATTTTGCAATTTATAATTATCAATTATCATCTACACACTTCATTTGCTTGCAAATAACGAGTCCAAGGGGATTGGCAACCCTCTTGCCCGTGTTGGGTGGTAGTGTTTGCTTCTTTGTATGCATTCGTTGAAGAAGGTGGTTGCGTGCTACTCCTATTGGTTCGGTAAACCTTGATTCTCAATTGAGGTAAATAGTTGTCCATACTTTATTGCATCACCTATTCCTCTTCACGGAAAATCCAACGTGGATCACAAGTATCACCATGGCGACGGTGGTGCCTTTCCCCTTGGTCTTGTGTGTGGAGAGTGATGGAGCGGTGGGTGGCCCTGGTGCACTCTATTTCTCTGGTTGTGGCAGCGCTCTGATCTGGATCTGGAGTTCTGATCTCATCGCGCTTGTCCTGAAGACATGATGGTGTCATGCGAGAGTTGCTGAGCAAAAACTCTACGCTTTGTCGCCGATGACGGCGACGCTCGCGGGCATCGCTTTCTTCTTGAAGACATTGTCATGGTGTTCCTATGTGTGTTTGGGTTCGTGATGAAAAACTTTGTCCGGTTGACTCGGATGGGGCGACACTTGGCGTTGTTCTCCCTCCCGCATCATTGTAGTGGAGATCAGGTGTTATAGTGTGGAGTGTGGCATTGGTATTCAATTCTTCCTATACTCTATTTCGTTAATGTAGTCGCGTGTATTCTACATGATTCGATTATCCTGAGATCAGCATTGTATGAGAACTACCTTATCGTCTTGTATTGTTCAATCTTGTACTTTGTCCGAGTGTTGTTTCTTTATATTAAAGTAGAAAGTATGTTTTGAGTGGAAGAAGTAACTAGAAGAAAATATCGTGTTGATGTGAAAATAGTCATGGTTGCACAAAACATTGAGTTGTCCAAATCAATACAAAAATTGAGTCGTTGAAGGCCAAAGATGCACATGCACACGCTGGGTCTCAGCTCAAAGTCTCAACACATACAACTACCAACGACTTGCACTTGCATGTACTCAGCAGGTTCACACCCAACATGTCTCAAAAGGGAACATCCATGTAAGGGTCATAACATCTACCAAAGAGAACCTACATGTTTATGTTTTAGACTTGATTAATTTTTAGAACGAAGGCACTTCCATGGCCTTAGGCTAAGGCCCTTAGAAAGCAAAATAGGGAGAAAAAGTTTGAAAGTGCCAAGATGAAAAAAGACGAAGAAAGTAGATACAAGCCAGAAGGTTGATAATCAGTGACGCAACGCTAGTCACGATCATGTTGAGTAATAAGACGGGCTATGGAGGTAGCATGGGGCGGCATCCAGCCGGTGGTGTCCCCTATCATGTAGGACCAAGCTCATTGCACCTTGCTCGCACCCTTGAGACGTGTGCCTCCATGTTCCCTTTGTCCTTTGATCTTGCCCAAAGATTCCATAGCTACAAGAAGACACTAGTTTGTATAGGAGACCGGCCGAATGCCTAATAAATTGCCCCTCGATCAAGGCTTTGTTCCCCGTAGTCCATACTGACCATCTAATAGCCCAAAGCCTAGACACACCATTCTCCTATATTGCCCCATGGTATTATTCACCAATCGACAAAACTCTGAGAACCCACTCGGGTTCAAATAACAACCCATTACTTCCCCAACTGCACTCCATATGAATCATGCTATGATACTACGGAAGTGGATTTGATCACGATTCTCACACTCCGCAAAGAACATGCATTTGCCATTGCCCAGGTCATGCCTTTCCTGCATATGATCCCTGCTCATGATTCTATCGCCTGCCACTTGCCACAAGAATATTTTTATTCTAGGCGGTAACTATGCCCTTAAAAGACCGTACATGTCACAAGGAGTAGACGATTTGAAAATCTTCTTGTATAAGGAGCCCATAGAAAATTTGGCTGATGTTCAAGGCACCAAGAGACCTCATCCTATCTCACACTGATTTGAAACCCCTGAAGTGTGTCACACATATTCTCCCACTCCCTATATTCTATGGCCCCCAAGGACCACCGTAACCGAGGTTCCCACCGACCATATCACCATATTTCTGCAACCTTTGCATTTGGATTATCACTAATGGGAAACAACGTTGGCTATTAGTCACGGAGTGTATGGTCTCCACACAATATATCAAACCAAAAGCAAGTTGCTTTGCCGTTATGCACCACAAACTTGGTGCCTAATCTAAGGCGCTCACTATTGTAGTAAGGTCCTAAGATGACACATTAATCAAATACCCTTCGACCAAACTAGGTGTGATCTAGCAATCGCAAATGGTATAGTTCTAGCTCCATTGCCAATACAACAAGCTGTGTGCAATGACTAGTCCATCAGGCATGATTCAGATGAGACTTGTGTATGTGATGCATGGAATACAGTTGGTCCATATGAACTGTTTGCGATCAACCAAGATAACCCAAACGGTTAAAAAAAATACATATGTGTGCGAAGTATGACATATAGTTCACTCGGATAAACTATTTGCGTTGATCCAACAGAATACAAATGAGTTAGCATAAGAAGGTGTGTGCGATACCCGACAAACAATTGGTACGTCCATTTTTGCACCATGATTTCCTATAAATATTTATATAATTCTTGTCCATTATTCAACTTTCTGATACAATTATTATACCTTTTCTTTGAATTTACAAGGTACATCACAAAGAGGGAAATTGCTGGGAACTGGAATTCTCGACCTGAAAACCAAGAAAAAGGGTGAAAATTCACTAGACTCCAAATGACTTGAAACTTCACGGAGAAATTTTGTGGAATATATAAGAACTTATGGGCCAAAAATATACGAGAGGGGGCTACCTTCTAGCCAGAAGCCAATAAAGCACACCCACCCCCCTAAGCGTGCACTGTTAGCTTGTGGGCACCTCACAGGTGCTCCGACCCCCTATTCTGCTATAAGATGTGTTTTGACCTATAAAAAATCTTTTGGGATGAAGCATCATAGTATTGAGTCGGAAACCTAAACAGAGGCCCTTTTGCACTCTGACAGGGTGATTCTACCGGGGAAACCTCTCTCTGGGAGGGGGAGATTGTAGGATCGAAAGTAGTGCTGGAGGGGGGGGGGTGATTAGACTACTTGACCAAATAAAAATCTACTTTTTCCCAATTTCAATTCTTGGCAAATTTTAGCATTCATAGTATGTCAAGTACACCCTAGACATGCATGTCTAAGAGTATAGCAGCGCAAGTAAAGAGAAGCATGTAAGTAAAGAGAGGGTAGGAAGATCAAACACAATTGGTGACACGATGATTTTTCCCGTGGTTCCGATAGGTGGTGCTATCGTACGTCCACATTCATGGAGTCTTCAACCCACGGAGGGTAATGGTCGCGAGAGTCCACGAAGGGCTCTAACCATGGAGGGTTCCACGAAGAAGCAACCTTGACTATACCATGACGGCCTACATCCACGGAGGACTAGCCTAACTCGGGGTAGATCTTCACGAAGTAGGCGATCTTCTTGCCCTTACAAACTTCTTGGTTCACTACACAACACGAAGTAGAAGGCTCCCAAGTGACACCTAAGCAATCTAGGAGGCACCACCCTCCAAAAGATAATAGGCTCGATAGTGTCGATGAACTCCTTGCTCTTGTGCTTCAAGATGATAGACTCCTCAACACACAATCACTCTCTCACAGATTTGGTTTAGTAGAAGAGCTTGATTGGGTGGAAAGCAACCTGGGGATTCTAGAGATCAAGCTTCATATGGTTGGAATGGAATGGCATGATCTAAATACATGAGTAGGTGGCTCTCTCTCAGAAAATCAGTAGGTATGAGTGGGGAACTATTCTGAGTGCTTCTCTTACGAGTGAGTTGTGGTGGAGGCGTATATATAGGCATCTCCAAAAATCTCGGTGATGCCGATTCACAAAACTCGGAGGGACCGATTTTGTAAACTTGCATAACAGGAAGTTGGCAACCCAAACTCGGTGGCACCAAAGCAGAAACGGTTGCATCGAAAAGCTAGGGTTTGGCTGAGTCTGTCTGAGGTTTGGAATGAGTGGCACCGGGTGGAATGTGTTGGTTGCACCGATTTTGAGAGTTTGGCTTTGGACAGACTTTTTGTGGAAGAGCTTGTGGGTGTATGTGGTGACTATCACTTGTGCATGTATGAGCATTTTGTTCACCAACACAACCTTACCTCCTTTTAATAGTATTGTCTTTCCTATGGACTCAAAGTGATTTCTCACAAAAGGTAAAATGTAGAGTCCTTTGCTTGAAGCTTTGCCAAACTATTTCTTTGCATCTTGAGGTATTCCACAATCCTTTTGCCAATCCATCATTGAACTTTTCCTGAAATATGTTTAGTGGAAAACATTAGTTCAATGACATATATGTTGTTATTAATTACCAAAACCACCAAGGGAGCAAATGTGCTTTCAATCTCCCCCTTTTTTGTAATTGATGACAACATATAGATCAAAGCTTCGACATATGATATAAAAAATGAATATAATCGTTGCTTTGAGAAGTATTCCCTCCGTAAACTAATATTAGAGCGTTTAGATCACTAAAGTAGTTATCTAAATACCCTTATATTAGTTTACAGAGGGAGTACGTGATAAGTAAGAGCTCCCCCTAAATACGTGTATTATTTTTAAATTTGTGTTTGAATGCAAATGCACAATCTATTAGGTACATGGGGCACTTCTTCCATGTCACAGACAACTTGGTGGTGTGCGAGAGTAATGAGAATTAACAACATAGTAGAACACATCAAGCAATGTGAATGATCATCACATAATCATCAAAAAATACGAAATAGTAGCATCACACATTAAAGGGTATGATCAAACACACACAAAAGTATCTCACATCCAAACCAAAAGACCAGACGCTCTCTCACTCAAAGCCTAGATCTATATACAACTTCTCCCCCTTTGGCAACAAGTTACCAAAAAGTTCGAAGAGATATAACTAATCGTTCTTTGGCTGATATCCTCCGGTAGTCGATGTCAGAGTCGAGAGAACTGCGTCGGTGAAGACCTCTGCTGAAGTTCTAGATGGGGTTGGTGTAGATACTAGAGGAACTGGAGCTGATGGAGCTGATGTCACTATGGCTGGAGCAGAAGATGAAGGCCTCGTCTCCAAAGCTGACACTATAGGTGTCCTGGCCTTAGTCATGAACTGGGCAGTCGTCCTGACGGGTGCACTATCCTCATCATCATAAGACTCAGATTCTAAAGAGGTGCGACGGATAGGGGCTTCATCAACCTCCTTCTTGAGCTCATTGACTGTCTTAGTCAGCCCATCTACCTTGTCGTTAAGAGTTTTCACTCTATCCTCAATGATGTTTGCAAGGCTCTCCTGAGTGTCCATGATGGTTTTGATGTCCTTCTGCATATCCATGATAGTGGAGATCAAGAGATCCATCTCCTCGTTCCTGGATCTAGGGACCTGAGCACTAGTGGCTCTAGCTACCTCTACCCGTTCCTCTGCCGGTGCCTGAGATGCAACTGATGGGGGATGATCTGGGTCCATCACCACAACATTGCCCTCAAAATGTGGCTGAAGCGGCAAGTGGGGTCTATCTAGAGCAAAGATGTGCTTCTCCAGCTTGGAGTTGATAAGCATCTAAATATAGGGTGCATAGCAGCATGAGCGCTTTTGGTTAGCAGCAACCCTCTTCACAGTCTCTACTATCAAATCCATCACTCAAATCCTGGTGTGAGTATCCAGATGGATGAGCATGTTGATGGAGTATCCACGAATCATCTTCTCATCTCTAGACTTGGGCGTCAAGGTATGCCTCAGGATAGTGTTCATGGTACAGAGGCGTGCTTGAAGGAAGTAAATGGATCCTAACTTGTGAGATTGCAAGTTAGCAGCTGGAATAGCAGTGTACATGTTCTTCATAGCATTGTGGCTCTCCTTGGATTTAGAATAAACATCCAAGTCACCATCCTCAACCTCAGGGACTCCTAAGATGGTAGCCCACTCATCAACAATAGATTCATATCTTGCTCCTTCAATCATCCAGACAACCCTGCCATCTCCATAAAAATGAGCAGTGGAATAAAACTGCTTGATCATCTCATCATTCCAAGCAGTGAACTCCTTCCCAACAAACTTGTCAAGTCCAATGCAGTGGAAGTTGTCTTGCACACATGGAAAATAGTCCTCATTTGCCTTGATGTACTTCGAGTCAACATATCTCATGTCACTGACTGTAGGAGTCTTGTCAAGCAAGATGGTCTCATAGAAGTCTTGCTGCTCCTTGGTATAAAACGTGAAGTCCACATCAGTCTTTCTCCTCTGGGCATATGGACCAATGGCTTTCCATGCCCTCAGACCTGAATCCTTCCTCTTCTTCATATCCTCAGCAACTGGGTGGCTGGCATCATGTACATGAAGATGAGGTATAAGCTTCATCAAGACTCACATAGCATCATCATCCTCATCTGCTTCTCTGAAAGTGGATGTCTTGTTCTTCTTAGCAACATGTATATCTCTGGTAGTCCTGTTGGACTCCTATGCAGCTGCTTTCTTAGATGCAACCTTGGTGCTTTTGGAGGGACCAGGCTTAGGCGTAGCATCTGCTAAAAGTTTCTTTGACTTTTCTTGGGAGGGGCCTTGACCACATGTTCCTCCTCCTCCTCAGCAGGACCAGCAGCTTCCTCTAGATCCTCTTTCATAGAGGTATGGCTGCCCATAACATGGATGATCCTCTTCCTTGCTGTCTTCTTCTCTCTTGCCTTCTTAGGCAATGATTTCTTTGGGATCTCAACATACATAGTAGCTTTGGCACTCTGAGGTGCTCTGAAAGTCTCTGGAGGTGCATAAACTTTGCTGACTACCCTCCTAGATGAGGTAGCCTCTGTAGACGACTTCCTTGAAGCCTTCTCTTGCTTCTTAACAAGAATCTCTCTCGCAGAAAATCAGAATCTTCTTCACCTGAGTTGAGCCTCTTCCTTGTTCTTGTTGCAGCCTTAGGCAACCCATGAGAACTGGGAGTGCCTAGATCTGAGAAAGAACTGGCCTCAAGACTAGTGCCTGAACTCATCTCAACATTCTACTCCTGCAGATTATGACTGTCTTGTGAGCCTGAGATGTATGACCATGTGAATAGAGTATAGAAGAGTGGAATAGGATAAGTCATCACAAAATGTAGAGATTTTTGAAAGTTTGAACAAAACATTCTCAAAGTTTACGTTCTGTCACATGAAAATCAGTACAGCTGAAGAAAAAATGTCAGTGCTACAAAGACAGACTTTCTCCTTAGTTGAAACTTGGCACCTCTTTCGGTGAGATAGAAAGGAAGCACTCGGTTTCACCAAGAAAGTTCTCAGCAACACAGATAGACAAATCAGCGACACTGATTTTCTCACTTTGGTTCCACCGAGTTCCATCTGGTGGAAAGCAAACCTTAGAAAATCTAGTGTTCTCTAATCTATGGAGTTTTTTTGGAAGGAATGAGCTCAAACAGTTGATAGACAAGGAAAAGTCCCTAATGCGCATGAATCGGAAAGAGGAGCGTGTGAGGGGGCCAAATCCATACCCTAACTTGGCGATGGATCCGCTACCACGGCGACGATAGAGTAGAATACATCGATGGTGGTGATTCCCAGTGGCGGAGGCGCTCAGGGAAGCAAGGAGATGACCAGGGGTCTTAGGGACGGCAGCTAGGGTTTTGGAGGTGCGACTTTTGAAGAGTGGATTTCAAAATGTCGGGTCCATAGATTATATACGCATCGTTGTTGGTCACATCGATTTGATATTTTCAGTGTCACCGAGTTTCACAATTGTCAACTGACAAGGAAACTCGGTGGAACCGAGAATATGAAATCAGCAGTACCGAGATTGGAAAACCAGATCAACCCTAGGCATTCGATGAGACCGATGTTTGAGTTGGTTCCACCCAGATGCAGTTGGGAGGTTTTAATGGTTAGTCCTTTGTCGATATGAAACTCCGAGTGCTCCTCACACAGAGAGATCAAAAATTACTTGTTCAAATTTTGTGATGCAACATGAATAGAATATGAGGTGAGAAAGCATAGGTAGCTAAAGGAGTGGTCCTAGGCATTCTTGTATATCCAATTAGCAAATGAAAAATCAAAAGCCAAATAGCGACCATTGGATATCCTCGAATGAGAAAATAAATGCAGACCAACATGCTCACACAATAAGATGTCAAATGAAATCATGGCAAACATGCACAACCACATTAGCATCTAACAAGCACTTAGGCGATGATAGAGTCATCTATATATGAGTATATAGACTTACGATCCAAGTAAGAATACTTGATCATAGGTCATACTCATCGTTTAAGCACAAGTGGGGTTACCACTTTTACATAAAGCATTTAATGTTGTCACATTCTATGAGATGCTTTGACTCAAGTCTTAGAGTAAAGATCCCCCTAGAAGTGACATCCCCCCATAGGAGGGATAAACTAACCTTGGGTTTTGTTGATGAAGACTTCATGTAGGTGAAGTAGTGGTGGACGCTCAAAGTTGATGAAGATCACCAAGAGTTGGGAGCATCCTCGTTGTTTCACTACTCTTCTCACCTACATGGGTTAGTCCCAACACACAAGAGACAAATACAAGGATATCTATGGACATGGAGTGCAATGCATATATTATGATGTCCATTGATTTGTTGATTACCTTGTCCCTTGCTTACCTTTGAGGGAATGTGTTACTCCCTGAACTATTGCATGATGTTGATGTTGATTGTAACTAGTTCTTGCCAATAACGAATATGAGTGGATTTCATTGGCGAAGTCACCCCTCAAGAACTTCTCTAGTTCTTCTTCTTGGGGACCCACATCAAATTGATGGGGATCCTTGGTGTTGAAGTAGCACTTGTAGAAGTTGAGATTGTAGTAGCCTTGGGAACCCACTTCACCAAAGCTTGGGATTCATCTTCATATGAGTCAATGTCCTCTTGAAACTTGTTCTTGCCCTTGAGCTTTGGGTCCTGTGGTGGAAGGTCATCTTGACCCTTTGTTCCCTTGGGGAGAGTATTTTCATACTTATGCTTTTGAGGAACAAACTTGGGATTGGAGTATTGACCTTCTTCCCATTCAACTCCATTAGCATTGAAGTAGCCAACACCACGATTCTTCCGGTATCCTCCGTGCTTGCGTACAATCTCCTCAAATAGTTTGCAACCTTCAAGACTTTTGTAGATAACTTTCTCTATAATCCCTTTCAAGAGTTCATTTTCTTGCTCAAGTGTAACTTGGCTAAGAGAAGAGTTAGTGGGATCAAGAGAACTACTATAAGCAATATTATTGGATTTATCATTTTTATTGCTACTAGTTGAAGTACCTTTCTTTCCTTTGTTATTAGCTTGCTTAGACTTAACTTGTGGCATGGATGTAGACAAGAGAAGTCGTTTGGCTCGATAAGAGGAAGTCTTCTTTCGAAGATCGTCATTGATAGCTTTAAGGAACTCATGCTCTTGCTCGAAATTGAGCTTCTCGAAGCGGAGCTTCTCATGTGTCCTTTCAAGCTCTCTATGATCTCGTAGAGTAGACTCATGAGCTAACTTCAAAGTGTTTAGTTCTTGAGTTAGTTGTTCTATTTCCAACTTATCATCATCGCATGACTTATCTATACTAGAGTGAGTACTAGCAAGTTCATCTTGACTAACATTACTAGATTTGTCAAATAGCAAGTCATGTTCAATTAACTCATCTTCATCACTATTGAAATCAAGATACTCGGGGTGTGATATCTTGGGGACTTTAGCCATGAAGCAACATCCCCTCCCTTATTTTGGTGAGTCAAATATGTCGTAGGAGTCGGTTGTCACTAGTGCAAGTCCGACAACACCTTCATCTTGACTATAGTCAGAGTTGGAGTGATAGCTTCTCTTGGAGTGGTTGTCGGATTCAGAGCTGGAAACCCATTCACCAACATGAGCTTGATGTTTTCTTCTTGAGTAGCTCTTGGTGTACTTGTCCTTCTTCTCTGAGTCCCTACTTCTCCTTGAGGGTCTTCGTTCATAACGATCATCCCTACTCCTTCTCTCTCTTGGAGGTGATTCGTCTCTTGAGCTTCGTCTTCTTGGTGACTCTTCTTTCTTTTTGTAAGGAGCCGTGCACTTATTGGAGTAGTGTCCAGGCTTCCCACAATTGTAGCAGTTTCGGTCACGACTTGACGAATGCTTCTCTTCATATCTTGAGTTGTAGCTTCGATCTTTGCTTCTATTCTTGTAGAACTTGTTGAATTTCTTGACCATGAGGCTTATCTCTTCATTTGTGACAAGGTTGTCGCTTGAGGTAGTGGTAGCATCACTTGTGGCTTTGTAAGCACTGCTAGACTTGTGGTGAAGCTCTTACTTGTCTTTGAGTGTCATCTCATGAGCAACAATCCTACCAATCACTTCCGTTGGCTTGAGATCTTTGTAGTTGGGCATCATTTGGATCAATGTGAAAATGGTGTCATATCGATCATCCAAAGCTCGAAGTATCTTCTTGATGATGAATTTGTCCGTCATTTCGTGGCTTCCTAAGCCGGCAATCTCATTGGTGATGAGAGCTAGCCTAGAGTACATTTTAGCAACTCCTTCACCATTCTTCATCTTGAACTTGTCAAGTTGACTTTGAAGAACATCCAACTTGGATTCTCTCACAAATTCTGTACCTTCATGCATATCAATCAAAGTGTCCCAAATCTCTTTTGCATTCTCAAGATGGCTTATTTTGTTGAATTATTTAGGGCATAGGAAGTTGAAGAGAATGTCACATGCTTGAGCATTGAGTAGCAACATCTTAAATTCATCCGCAGTCGCTTCACGATCGGGTTCCCTTCCTTCCGCAAAGAATTCACCTTGCATACCAACACGAACAACATCCCAAATGGTGGGGTTATGACCAAACAAATGCATTTTCATTTTGTTCTTCCAACTAGCAAAATTTGTGCCATCAAAGTACGGGCCTCTACGGTGATAATTTCCCTCACTAGATGCCATACTCTCCTAGGTTGTGAGACCAATGCAATGGAGACCAATGCTCTAATACCACTTGTAGGATCGAATGTAGTGCTAGAGGGGGGGGGTTGATTAGACTACTTGACCAAATAAAAATTTACCTTTTCCCAATTTTAATTCTTGGCAGATTTTAGCATTCATAGTATGTCAAGTACACCCTACACATGCATGTCTAAGAGTATAACAATGGAAAGTAAAGACAAGCATGTAAGTATAGAAAGGGTAGTAAGAGCAAACACAATTGGTGACACGATGATTTTTCCCGTGGTTCTGATAGGTGGTGCTATCGTACATCCACGTTCATGGAGTCTTGAACCCACGGAGGGTAACAATCGCGAGAGTCCATGGAGGGCTCTACCCACGGAGGGTTCCACGAAGAAGCAACCTTGACTATACCATGATGGCCTACGTCCACGGAGGACTAGCCTAACTCGGGGTAGATCTTCATGAAGTAGGCGATCTCCTTGCCTTACAAACTTCTTGGTTCACTACACAACACGAAGTAGGAGGCTCCCAAGCGACACCTAACCAATCTAGGAGGCACCACCCTCCAAAAGGTAATAGGATCGATAGTGTCGATGAACTCCTTGCTCTTGTGATTCAAGATGATAGACTCCTCAACACACCATTACTCTCTCACAGATTTGGCTTAGTAGAAGAGGTTGATTGGGTGGAAAGCAACTTGGGGAGGCTATAGATCAAGTTTCATATGGTTGGAATGGAATGGCATGATCTCAACACATGAGTAGGTGGCTCTCTCTCAGAAAATCAGTAGGTATGAGTGGGGAACTGTTCTGAGTGTTTCTCTTATGAGAGAGTGGTCGTGGAGGGGTATATATAGGCATATCGAAAAGTCCAACCTTTACACCTAACAAGTCAGACTTGGTGGAACCGATGTGTGCATCTCGGTTGTACCGAGTAGCCTCAAAGGTAGCAACTTTTTAATCTCGGTCAGACCGATACATAAAACTCGGTTGCACCGATAAGGTGACCAACGGTCAGATTGCCAATCTTGGTGACACCGATTCAGAAAACTCGGAGGGACCAATTTTGTGAACCTACGTAACAGGAAGTTGGCAACCGAAACTCGGTGGGATCAAAGCAGAATCGGTTGCAATGAAAAGCTAGGGTTTGGCTGAGTCTGTTTGAGGTTTGGAATCGATGGTACCGAGTGGAATGTGTTGGTTGCACCAATTTTGAGTGTTTGGCTTTGGACAAACTTTTTTTGTAAGACCTTGTGGGTGTATGTGGTGACTATCACTTGTGCACGTATGAGCATTTTTTCACCAACACAACCTTACCCCCTTTTAATAGTATTGGCTTTCTTATGGACTCAAAGTGTTTTCTCACTAAAGGTAATATGTAGAGTCCTTTGCTTGAAGCTTTTCCAAACTATTCTTTGCATCTTGAGGTATTCCACAATCCTTTTGCCAATCCATCATTGAACTTTTTCTGAAATATGCTTAGTGGAAAACATTAGTTCAATGACATATATGTTGTTATTAATTATCAAAACCACCAAGGGAGGAAATGTACTTTCAGAGATCGAATCCATCGTTATCACCAACGCTCCCTCCTTCGTGGGAGGACCAATATTCATCAACATGTTCACTAACACCATCTGATCTCAAGCCCTAATTCATATCTTGTACTCAATGTTTGTCTCAAAACCTCACATTACAACCGGTGGGTTGCTAGTAGTGTTGATTACATCTCATAGTTGATGCTTGTTGGTTGACTTGGTGGAAGATAATATGTGAAGATCCTTATTCATCATTAATACACCTACGATATTGAACATTGTGATTATTTGTGAGTAGTTACTTTTGTTTCGAGGACATGGGAGAAGTCTAGTTACAAATAATCATGTGAAGTTAGTATTCATTCGATATTTTGATGATATGTTGTTAGTGCATCTAGTGCCCCTTTGTGATTTTGGTGTATTGAAGACTTATAGGTTAAGGCACTAATGAGTTTGTGAGTGTACACCGGCTCTATAAGTCGATGAGGAGGTTGATATATTTGGAGATTATCGACCCCTAAAAATGAATGTCTTCAAGTGAAGACTTTGTTGAAGACTTTCTGAAGACTTTGGTGAAGACTTTGTGAAGACTTTGTAAATGAAGAAGTTGGTGTGACCTTGAAGATATGAATGAGGAATATGAAGCGTGAAGACTTTTGTTTTCGTATTTTCATTTCCTTTATTTGAGTCATAGGAAACACCGTACTGTTAAAGGGGGTCGAGGTAATACTAAGGAAAATTTCCAACTGATGCTCAACTCCAAAATCCTCAACCCATACAATCCTTCGAGTGAAGCCTTTGGAAATCTCTTACAATTCAGACACATTTTTCAGAGACAGAGACGAAGTTCTTCTGGTCTCTGAGGAAATTGATCTGACTGAGGAGTTAGGATTTTGCCAGTGCGAATTGCCTACAAGTGAGGATTATGATAAGCTAAGGACTTTCATAATTCGAAATTCCGACCGTTGTTGTGCTTAGCGCCAGCTGTCCCCAATCGTTCTTATCCACATGATGGTCATATCATTGGGGGCATTTATGACTTATCATGTCAGGTTGCACCCTGGCTATAAATAGCCGACCCCCCACAACCACTAGCTGGTTGGCTGCTCTGAGAGAGAACTGACACTTGTCATTTGAGAGCAACCCATCCTCTGAGGACTCTGTGAGAAAATCATCAATGAGGAAAAACCCACAAACCAAACCATAAAACCCATAGTGATTGAGCATCACTGAAGAAATTCCTGTGTGGAACCGACGCTTGTTACCTTTGAGGACTGTGTATCCTCCAGACGGTTAGGCGTCATGGTCTAGTGCTCCTGCAGTCAATTGGGGACCACGAAGTGACCTTGGTCTAGAGCATCCAATAGTAAATTGTGGATCGCCGGGTGACCAGTTTGTGAGGGTTTTGGAAGTCTACCCTGAAGACTTACCACGAGTGTTTGGCGAGGACTGTGTGACCTTAGCTCAAGGAGAATACGGTAAGGACTGTGTGTCCTGGGACTGTGTGTCCTCTGGTTTAAATACCAGGCCGTTCCAAACCAGACATACAACTGCCACAACAGTTGGAACCGGGTCATCAAACCATTATCTTCATCAGGCTATCTAGTTCTATTTCCTCAACCCCTCTATTCCTCATATATCTGTTGATAAAATTGATTGTTACAGTTGGAAGAATTTGACTGAAGACTTTCACAAATTCCTCACCTCAAATTCTTCAAGTTACCTTGTTCGTCACTGCTTATCCTATATCACGCTACTCTCTATTTGTGCATGTTTCATTTAATCATGAAGACTATGCTGTCGCTATGTTCCTCATGCACTTGAGTACTTATTCCGCTGCTAGTTATTCATCACATTTCAAATTCCTCAAAGTTGAAATTCCTCAAATGATGAATTTGTAAAAATCGCCTATTCACCCCCCCTCGAGCCGATATAACGCACTTTCAATTGGTATCAGAGAAGGTACTCCCTCGCTCTGTGTGATTTTGGTTTAACCACCTGGAGTTTTAGTTATGTCGACTACATGTATGATTAAGGTTTCCGCGGGCTGTCCTACCTTTGATTGGACAGACTACCCCTACTGGAGCTATTGACAACAATCTCTGGTACGTCGTGGAAAATGGTGTGCCCTCTGTCGCTCCCACTGTTACAGCTGCTGATGTGAAGAGATTCAAGCAACTCGATTCTCAAGCAAAGAATATCATCAGTGGTCATCTGAGCAAAGGACAGTATGGCAGAGTGAGTGCTTTGGAATCTGCTAAGCTTATCTGGGATAGGCTGTCCAAAGTCAATGAAGGTGTTTCCACTCAACGTGACTCTCGTGTTGATGTTCTTCGCAATCTCTTCAACCGCTTCAAGAGGCTTGACAATGAAAATGTTCAACAAACATTTGATCGCCTCACTGATATATCAAATGAACTTCAAGAACTGGGTGCCACTGATATCACTGACCATGAAGTGGTGAACAAACTGCTACAATCTCTCGATTCCTCATTTGATACTCTAGTTTTGATGATTCAAGAACGTGGAGACTACAAAGCTCTTGATCCTGCTGATATTCTTGAGAGACTCAATACTCATGAATTCCAACAAGCTAAGAAAAGAGACCTCTACGGGCCAAGCTATGGAAGATCCCGCGCTTTGAAGGCAAAAGCAATTTCCTCATCTGAAGAAAAAGATTCTGACAGCAGCCTTGGTGATCCTGAAGAACTAAGTCAGGAACTAGCGATGCTTGTGAGGAAATTCTAGAAGTTCTCAAGACGAGGTGGATTTGGAAAGTCATCAAAAAGTGGCTTGGGGAAATCAGATTCCTCAGAAGATTACAAAAAGAGAACATGTCATCATTGCAAGAAGCCTGGCCACTTTATCTCTGATTGTCCTCTCTGGGAAAAAGACTCAAAGAAGAAGAAGAAATACAAGGATGATAGTTCTAATGACTCGAAGAAAAAGAAGAAATCTTCAAAGTCCTCATCTGCAAAGTCCTCATCTTCAAAGTCCTCAAAGCACAAGAAGAATGGTTTCAGAAAGGCTCGAGCATTCATCGGCAAGGAAATGGATTCTGAGGAAGAATCTCAAGAATATGAAGAAGAGGAAGAATCTGAGGAGGAATCAGAATCTGGTTCGCTAGCCTTGCTCTCGCTACTGCGTTCGTCAACAAGTCCGTCTTCAACAATGAAGAATATGACCACTCCAACGGCTCTGACGTCAGCAATGATGATTATGCTCCCACCTATTGCTTTATGGCAAAAGGCTCAAAGTTACACAAACATCATTCCTCATCTGAATCAAGTGAAGGTGAATCTGATGAATATGTGAAACCTAGCTATGCTAGAATTGTTAAAATTGCCACTAAGCAACAAAATGCACTTGAAAAGCTTCAGAAAATGCTAGACAAAAGCGATGATCTGTTAAACCGTGAAGTGGATCGGACTCAAACTTTGTCTATTGATCTTAAAAGTCTTCAGACAAAGTATGATAACATTCAGAGTCATCATAACAACCTCTTAGCTGATCATGAGAAGCTTTCATATGAATTTCTTCAAAGAAAGCAAGATCTTGAAAAGCTGAGGGTGTCAAATGAGGATCTCCAAAGGGAAAACGATTCCTTACTGGCTCAACAGATCAGTACCGCTCAGGAAGAATTTGTTCCACCTTGTTTGAAATGCATCGAACGTGAAACTGCTGATTCTTCACCTGAATGTTCAAATGCTTCTATTTTTTCAATTTCTTCAACTATTCCCGTGGTCTTAAATTCCTCATCTGAGGATACCACTAGTATCACTGATGACAATGCAGGGTCGAAGGAATTGTATGTGACAGGCATGTACAAAAGTCTCAAAGGGCATCAAACCCTTTGCGATGTCCTCAAAAAGCAGATACTGAACAGGAACCCTAGGAAAGAGGGTATTGCCTTTGTGAGGAAACTCAACGTTGATGGATCCTACTGGACACCTGAGCAGTACCCCAAAACCTCATGGGTTGCTACAAAAGGATCTCCTGTAGATCCATCCACTTTATCTGGCTTTACTTGTGAAACTTCATATTCCTCTGATGAATCACTTTACTCGAACTACAAATTCTTCGAAAATCAGAAAAGTAAATTATTTGCTAGATATGTTGGAACTAACTGCAGGAACGGTTCTCCTATGAAGAAAATATGGGTTCCCAGGAGATACCTACAAAATCTTCAAGTGAATGTCCTCACGACACCACTCTTGAAGAAAAGGAACCCGAGATCAAATTCCTCAAGTGGATCAAAGTCCTCACTTGGACCAAATTCCTCAAATGGTCAAAATCATCGTTCTCATGCTAATGGCTCTGTTTTGCAGGGAAAACCTAAGATTTATGAATATGTGCATTATTCTTCAAATCATTATGTTCATAAGTCCTCGAAGAATTTCTCTGCTTATTCATTTGAGTACTCTAATCCTCGCCCTGTGAAACGAAGTGCACTTGCTTCAATGCCTCCCTTCTCACATGGTGTTCGCAGAATGATGAACTCTTTGCCACCCCTCCAGATGTGAGTGGTGAAGAAATCAAACTGACATCTTATGTAGGGTCAGGTCCCCAGATGAATTTGAACATCTGATGAATTTGCTGGAGACCTGAGGAAATGCTTGAAAGGATGCAAGCTAACCATGATGAAATGAATTCTTCATTTCTCACGTCCTCACTCTACTTGCTTACTATCTTGTGTGATGAAATTATTTTTGATGAAATTGATGTAATATTCTTCACTCTGAAGCATATGAGTTTGTAAGTTGTACTAATTCATCTACAGGATGATAATTTAAAAGCTACTGAGTGGGTTCTCGATAGTGGATGCACAAACCACATGACGAGTGACAAGAATCTACTGATGAATTTGCCACTCACTCCATCTCCTCTGAAGCATATCACCTACGCAGACAAAGGAAAAAGCAAGGTATTGGGACTTGGTAAGGTTGCTATCTCAAAGGACCGAACCATGGACAAGGTGATGCTTGTTGAATCCCTCGGGTTCAACCTTATGTCTGTCTCAATGATTTGTGATCTTGATATGGTTGTCATATTTGGAAAATATCATTGTGTTGTCATCATGGAATCTGACAATTCCAAAGTCTTCGAAGGCTTTAGGAGAGGAGACCTGTATATTGTTGATTTCTCTACAGGTCCTCAACCTGCCACTTGCTTACTTGCAAACTCTTCAGAAGGCTGGCTGTGGCATCGACGACTTGGACATGCTGGTATGAGGAATCTGCACACACTCGTGAAGAAAAAGCACGTCATTGGCATCGAGGGTGTCAAATTACTCAAGGACCACCTTTGTGGTGCATGTGAATCTGGGAAAATGACCAGATCCAAGCATCCCTCAAAGACAATCATGACCACTACGCGACCTTTTGAATTGCTTCATATGGATCTCTTCGGTCCCACTCACTACTCCGTACTAACAAATTCTTCAAGTTTGTATGGATTTATCATTGTTGATGATTACTCTCGTTATACATGGGTGCATATCATTCTGTACAAAAATGAAGTACATGATGTCTTCAGACGATTTACTTCAAGGGTCTCCACCAACTTTGGCATCAAGATCAAGCATATCAGGAGTGATAATGGGACTGAATTCAAGAACACTAACCTTGATGAATATCTTGATGAACTTGGTATTACTCATGAGTTATCTGCTCCTTACACTCCTTAGCAGAATGGCATCGTGGATCGCAAGAACAAGACTCTTGTTGAGATGGCTCGAACCATTCTTGACGAATACAAAACCCCTCGTCGCTTCTGGCCTGAAGCAATTGATACTGCATGCCACATCATCAACATGGTATATCTTCACAAATTCCTCAAGAAGACTTCATATGAGCTCATGACAGGCAAGAAACCCAATGTAAGTTATCTCAAAGTCTTCGGTGCAAAATGCTGGATCAGAGATCCTCATCATAGTTCTAAGTTTGCACCGAAAGCACATGAAGGTTTTATGCTTGGTTATGGAAAGGACTCGCACACCTACAAAGTCTTCAACACCTACCATCACAAGGTTGTTGAAACTGTAGATGTGCGGTTCGATGAAACTAATGGCTCGCAAAGAGAGCACCTGCCTTCTGCGTTAGATGCACAATCTCCTGAGGAATCCATCAAGCTGAAGGCAATTGAAGATGTCATACCCACTGAGGAAATCATTTCAACAAATGAAGACTCTCATACTGATATACCTGAAGAAAATGGTGCTGATGAAACTCCTCAGCCTCGTCAACCTGCTCATCCAAGAGTAGCAAATGAAGTACAGATTGACAAAATCATCGATGACATCAATGCACCAGGTCCTCTCACACGCTCAAAAGCTTCACATGTAACTAACTTTTGTGGGCACTTTTCCTTTGTCTCTATCTTAGAGCCCACCAAAGTTGATGAAGCATTCAAGGAGCCCGAATGGATTCAAGCTATGCAAGAGGAATTGCATCAGTTCAAGCTCAACAACGTGTGGGTACTTGTCAAGCGGCCAGATCCTCGCAAGCATAACATCATAGGTACCAAGTGGATCTACCGCAACAAGCAAGATGAAAATGATCTTGTGGTGAGGAATAAGGCTCGACTTGTAGCTCAAGGTTATACACAGGTTGAGGGAATTGACTTTGATGAAACTTTTGCACCTGTTGCTAGACTTGAAGCTATTCGCATATTATTGGCTGACGCTAACCATAATAATATCATCTTATATCAAATGGATGTGAAAAGTGCATTCCTCAATGGTAAGCTTGAGGAAGAAGTATATGTTGCTCAACCCCCAGGTTTTGAAGATCCTAAGCATCCAGACACAGTCTTAAGACTAAACAAGGCCCTCTATGGCCTCAAGCAGGCCCCTCGGGCGTGGTACGACACTTTGAAGGAATTCCTCATGAAGAAAGGCTTCAAACCCGGTTCACTCAACCCTACTCTTTTCACGAAATCCTATGACGATGAACTGTTCATATGCCAAATATATGTTGATGATATTATATTTGGATGTACTGACAAACGTTACAGTGATGAATTTGCCTATATGATTAGTGAAGAATATCAAATGTCTATGATGGGAGAGTTGAAATTCTTCTTAGGTCTTCAAATTCGTTAGCAAGACAATGGCATCTTCATCTCACAAGAGAAATATCTCAAAGATGTTCTGAGAAAATTCGACATGCAAGATTGCAAAGGCGTCAAAACTCCAATGCCCTCAAAAGGCCATCCCTACACTGATGAAAATGGTAAAGATTTCGATCAGAAGGTATACCGCTCCATGATTGGCTCCTTATTGTACCTATGTGCATCTAGGCCAGATATAATGCTAAGTGTCTGCATGTGTGCTCGATTCCAAGCAACTCCGAAGGAATCACACCATAAGGCTGTGAAACACATTCTTCGATACTTAGCTCACACACCAACACTTGGATTGTGGTATCCCAAGGGCTCAAATCTTCATCTCGTCGGATACTCTGATATTGACTATGCTGGAGATCGTGTGGATCGTAAGTCAACCTCAGGCACATGTCATTTCCTCGGACGATCCTTAGTCTGTTGGTCCTCGAAGAAGCAGAACTGCGTTTCACTCTCTACTGCAGAAGCTGAGTACATTGCTGCTGGCTCGTGTTGTGCTCAGTTACTATGGATGAAGCAAACCCTCAAGGACTACGGCATCATGCTGAAGAATGTGCCTCTCCTCTGCGACAACGAGAGTGCCATCAAGATTGCGTACAACCCTGTTCTGCACTCCAAGACCAAGCACATCTAGATTCGTCATCACTTTCTTCGAGATCATGTACTCAAGGGCGACATCTCCATCAATCACATTCCTACTGAAGAACAACTAGCCGATATCTTCACAAAGCCCTTGGATGAAAAGAGATTTTGCAAGTTGTGGTGTGAGCTAAATATCTTAGAATCTTAGAATGTTCTTTGATGAAGAACACACATCCTAACACGAATGCAAAATTGATGACTTAGATGTGCAACACACAAAGTAACGTTTTTTTCTTCAATCAATGAAGAATAACTCTCTAAGTGTGAAGAAATTAACGAAGAATTTGATTCTCAGAACTCTACGACAATTGTAAGCGGTGTCTGAAATCATCATTCTTATACGGTGGGTTACGCCACCAACCAAAAGTTGAAGTTCTTCAAAATTGAGTACTGTTGCAAATTCTTCAAATTATCAAATTCCTCAAATTTGCAAATTCCTCAAGTTTTTCAAATTCATCAACTTTTCAAATTCTTTAAAACTTTTGAGACTCATATTCTTCATTGGCTATATATATATATATATGTATGTATATATATATACTTTTGAGTTTTTCAATGTCCTCAACAACATTCACTTATTGCTAATTCTTCAAGTTAATTTTCATCTAAGTGAATGTGATCGGACCCTTTCCCCATCTATGCTAAACTCAACCCAGTCTGCTCACAAATTCCTCATATGCGTTCTACTTTGAAACTTGTTCAAAGTCTTGATTGTGTCCTTGACAACTGAAGAATTTGCGAACTAAAACTTTGAAATCTTCAACTACCAAAATTTTCGGCGGTTCCCGCTCAAACTGTTCCGATTCCCGTGCCTGGATAACCCATGATCCTCCACAATCTTCACTACCCAGATCGTGGGTGACACCTGTCGCGTGGAGAGCAAGGGTCAGGGGAAATCCTGTCCAAAATCTTTGGGAGGATCCGTTTTTACTTCCTCTATAAATGTCCCCTTCCCATCTACTGTGCTCGGTTACTCCACATGTCATCTCTCTCCCGAGCTCCATCCAAGCGCCACCGCTAAAGTCATCGTCGCCGGTGAGGAAGAGCTTCGCTGCCTCAACCTCGTCGTCGCCGTACTCGCATCGGCCGCGGAAATCTTCATCCCGCCGCCGCTGTAGCTGTCTCCTTCTGCCAAGCTAGGGCGTGGGAGATCTGAATAGACGAACCTCCTCATTTCATCTATGTGTTCATCGTGTTCTTCACCAGGGTAATTAAAATTTATTTTTACTGCCCCTGTTTGATCCTCAACTACAACTACTATTCCTCAAATATGTGTTTAAACATTATAAATCAAATACACAAGCACCTTCATCTCCTCATACTTGATACTTGATGATTTTTCCTAAGTAATGACTTTCTTCAAGATTCCTCAATTGTGCTAATTCTCAAATTTGCACAACTCTGGAACCTGAGGCTAAGAACACTTAGTAAAAATCCTCAAGACATCCATGGTCAAATTCCTCACACCTACCTCTCTTAAAATTTCTGAGAATGCATATGACCTCTTCAAATTCTTCGCACCTATACTCTATTCACAGGTACAACATGTCCGCTGATGAATCACTAGGTTCTTAGCAACTTAACTCATTTGCAGCGCTACTTGAAGAAAAATTGTGTACCTCTTTAGAATCTTCAAGAGTTCATATTCCTCAAGTGAAGAAAATGTCTAATGGAAAGAAACCTCAGAAAGGAGGGAAAAAGCCAGATGTGCACACTGCATTTGAGATCCCTGAGGATCTATATGATGAATATTGCACACCTGATGAAGAAACTCATGGAAAGGAGATGACCAAGCAGAGGAAGATTCGTCTGCAAAATATTGAGAGGAGATGGGCCAAAGAATGGAGAGAATATCGTTATGTAACTCCAAAATACATGATGAAATTCGCTGTGAAACCACCTTGCAGCAGGCCTCCTCTAGCTCCTAACCAAATTGCTGATCCTTCTAGCATCAAAACTGGTGAGGACTTTCCTGCCATGTGGGAAAAGCAACAAGCCAAATTGGCAAGGAAAGCTAAAGAGTCTGTGAAGAAATTCAACGAGGATTCTGCTGCTGCTGCCTCTGCCGGAGCTTCTGCTAGTGCTCTAAAGAAGATGGTAAAGAAATCTGCTCTGAAAATTGACTCTTCAAAATCTTTAGTGCAAATTCCTCAAGGTCAAAGGCCTCAGCCCAGAAAACCTTCAGCTCCTGGAACTGTTGATGCTCAGTCATCTGCAACAGTCAAAAAGTCCTCAACTCCAGTGCATTTGGCAACATGCAAAAGGACTAATGGTTTCACGTTAGTGCCGAAGCTCACTGCAAGCCCCTCCACTACTGCAAAGTCTTCAACCAGTCCCTCTGCACTTAAACTGAAGAACACAGCTGCCCGTAATCAAAAACCAAGCTCTCACGCTAGCAAGGCTCTAGTTACAATCCCCTCAGATTCTTCAGATGATGATGATGAGGAATTGGTGGAAATCATCAGACAGAGTCAGCACAGGGCTGCTAAAGCAAAGGGAAGCTCTGTTCCTCTCATGTTGGATCCCAAGTTGATCCTCAACTTCATTGATATATGGCATGAGGACCCAAGTACTCCACTTTCCTCACTAAATCTGCCTCTTGAAGTGGATCATGTCCTCACCCACTTCATCTCTAAAGAACAATGGAAAAGAGAGCAAGCTCAAAGGGCTAAGAGGAACAAGACTCGCAAAGAAAAGTTTCTGCGCAAAAATGTGATGAACTTGATCCCAAATCAACTGGTCATAGTTCAGTCCGAGATTCACACTTAGATCAACAAAGATATGATGCTGAATGGAAGGGCACCAAGGTTAGACTCGTCAAGGCTACTAATGCAACTGTAAAGGATCACAAAACCAGGGTTGCAGCTCGATCGCAACCTCAAAAGACTCAGTCTGACGAAAATGCTCAGACTGAATATGAAATTCCTCAGGCTGCTAATGAAAATGCTCAGCCTGAAGAAACTGCTGAAGAAAGAGCTTTTGCATCAAAAGCAACTGCCAGTGCTGCTGAGGAAACTCAGACCACTGATGAACATGCCAGGACAACCCCAAATGTTGTGCGTGAAGAATCTGATAGGCCAGCTGAAGAATCCACTATGCCTCAAGAAACTGAACCACCCAGGGCGGCTGCATCAGTCGTTCCTGAAGAAACTGCTCATGCTGAGGAAAATCCCCTCAAAATAAAAGCATCAACTTCTGGAGCCCTTGTGTTGAAGAAGTTCAAAACTTTGACAAGTTCCTCAGCTACACCTCTTGATGCAACTCCAATTTCCTCGGCACCAGCCTATGCTATTGTGCCAACTGGAGAAGCATATGACAGTCCTCATGAAGAAGAGAATCATTCGGCTGTTCCTCAGAGCCTTTTGATGAGGAAATTGTCATTGATGACACTGCATCAACTCCCAAGGTATCATCGCCCCAGCTTCTGCTAACTGCTGGCGCTGAAGAAATTGATGAAGAAGTTGACATTGGTGACACTACTCCAGTCATCAATGATGAATATTGGGAATCTGCACATCCCAACTCACCTGTGGCAACTCCTCTGATGCTAATTCCTCAGTCACCTGCACAAACTAAGGAAATACCTGAAGATTCTGAACACCTGTATCTTCCAGACCCTGAAGAAATTGCAGCTGCAATAGGTGAGGAAATTGATGCTCTGTCCACTACTGAGGAACCTGTTCTACAAATCACTCAGTCTATAGTTCGTCCCATGCCAACTGAGATCAAAGGGCGCAATCGACCAAATCTTCAACCTAAGCAAAGAATGCCTTTCAAAGGTTCGGTCCGCCCCAAATTCCCCAGGACAAATTTCTTCAATGAACACATGTTCTTCACAGGGCCAAATCCATATGATTCTGCTCGAACTGATTGCACAAGGTTTTGAACTCCTACTCAAATGAACTATTATGCCACTATTCTATGTGACAAGAAGAAAATCTTTGAGCACCACAACATTCCTCATGTGGACATGGAGTCAATTCCATCATTCACGCCGATGCTCCAAGTTTTTCATGATGCTGGGCTTCTTCCCTTCTGCGTAGATGTCCGTGACTAGAACAAGGAGTTGATTCTTCAATTCTATGCCACTCTATACATTAGTGGAAATTCCTCAGACATCAACTCCTGGGTCTTGGACTGGATGACCGGAACAACTCATTTCACTGCAAGCTCTTCTGAATTGCTTCAGTCTGTCCCAGTTCCAATTCCTTCAGATGAAGCCTGCTGCCTGTTCAATGATCCACCATTGCCAACACAGATGATGAATGTGATGATGAATAAATTAGCGCCTAGAAAGCCTCAAAGGACAACCTTTCTTGTGAAGGATTTGCTGTATGTACCAAGAACAGTCTATTGCATCATCACTCACACCCTATGTCCTCAGAAGGGGCACAACTCTGAAGAAGAAGAAGTGGAAGGACTCATGAAGAATATGCTTTTCAACATCATTCATGGGATTCCCATAAATTTTCACGATTTCTTCATGAGGACTTTGGCCGATGCTGCTATGTCACCATTTGAGTTGAAGCCCTTTGCTCCCTGGATTATGCATTTCCTTAGAACAAAGTCTTGAATCCACTTTAAGGTTGACTTCCAGAATCATTTCAGTTTTCTGTCCCCTATTGAAGTCCTCAAAAGCACAATTGATGAAGGAAAAGGCAAGGATGTCATTGATCAAGGCACTCGTCCATTGGATGGTCAGTTTCGTCAAGCAGCATCCTACTCCACCAATGATGACTCTGCAACATAGGACTCCTCTACCAAAACCTCTGCACAAAAGCCTCATGCAACTGCTCCTCGTGTGATGAGTGATTGTGAGCTTCTCTTAAGTCTTCATCAGAAGGTCGATTGAAATCACAAGTGGGTCAAGCGTCAACTTGGATATATTGTGCAGAATATGACTGTGACGCAGAACACTCTCAAGAGGAACCACTACTATGCTCATGAAAACCTCAAGCACTCTTGGGTTGTGCTAAATCACATCATGTCTTCTGAAGAATTGGATGAGCTGAACTTTGAAGAATATCCCGACTTCGCTCGCTGTCCTCAGAAGAAGTTCAAGAAAGTCCAAGTTCCTCTGATGGTCACCAGTTCCTATTCTTCATCTCGCGAGCGCGATGAAGATGAAGACATTGATGATACTGCTGCTGGACCTGCATCAATAATCGACCCCGACAACGCTGGCGCTCCTTCTTCACCAACAAGATGAAATTCCTCATTGTGGCATTAGTCGTCACTTTTTCTTCCCTTTTGGTCTTCGATGACAAAGGGGGAGAAAATTTGAATTAGTCTTCAAGCGGGTCTACATATATATGGGCTATTTTTGTTTAAGTTACAACTCTCGCTCTTCTGAAGTTTTGGTTATTGAGTTGTAAACTTAAGTCCGATGGTGGTCTGACATTTTTGAACTAGTTCTTCGCATGTTTATTACCTTAATGCATGCATGCTAAATTTTGTCAGACACCATTTTCCTCACGCATTTCAAATTCTTATTTCATATATTCAAATGCGTGTATGAATTACAAGATATAGGGGGAGCTCTCCATGTTCTGAACCTGCCATGTGCATTTGCAGCCCAAAGCAAATTCCTCTAATATGCACATCTTCAGGGGGAGTTGTTCTATATCTTGCAATCAAATTCCTCAAAATCTATACTTTCACTTCATATGTTTATCCCCGTTGAAAACTTAACCTATTTGTCATCAATCACCAAAAAGGGGGAGATTGTTAGTCCATCTAGTGCCCCTTTGTGATTTTGGTGTATTGAAGACTTATAGGTTAAGGCACTAATGAGTTTGTGAGTGTACACAGGCTCTATAAGTTGATGAGGAGTTTGATATATTCAGAGATTATCGACCCCTAAAAATGAATGTCTTCAAGTGAAGACTTTGCTGAAGACTTTGCTGAAGACTTTGGTGAAGACTTTGTGAAGACTTTGTAAATGAAGAAGTTGGTGTGACCTTGAAGATATGAATGAGGAATATGAAGTGTGAAGACTTTTGTTTTCGTAGTTTCATTTCCTTTATTTCAGTCATAGGAAACACCGTACTGTTAAAGGGGGTCGAGGTAATACTAAGGAAAATTTCCAAGTGATGCTCAACTCCAAAATTCTCAACCCATACAATCCTTCGAGTGAAGCCTTTGGAAATCTCTTACAATTCAGACATGTTTTTCAAAGACAGAGACAGAGTTCTTCTAGTCTCTGAGGAAATTGATCTGACTGAGGAGTTAGGATTTCGCCAGGCGAATTGCCTACAAGTGAGGATTATGATAAGCTGAGGACTTTCATAGTTCGAAATTCCGACCGTTGCTGTGCTTAGCGCCAGCTGTCCCCAATCATTCTTATCCACATACTGGTCATATCATTGGGGGCATTTATGACTTATCATGTCAGGTTGCACCCTGGCTATAAATAGCCGACCCCCACAATCACTAGCTGGTTGGCTGCTTTGAGAGAGAACTGACACTTGCCATTTGAGAGCAACCCATCCTCTGAGGACTCTATGAGAAAATCATCAGTGAGGAAAAACCCACAAACCAAACCATAAAACCCATAGTGATTGAGAATCACTGAAGAAATTCCTTTGTGGAACTGACGCTTGTTACCTTTGAGGACTATGTATCCTCCAGACGGTTAGGCGTCATGGTCTAGTGCTCCTGCAGTCAATTGGGGACCACGAAGTGACCTTGGTCTAGAGCATCCAACAGTAAATTGTGGATCGCCGGGTGACCAGTTTGTGAGGGTTTTGGAAGTCTACCCTGAAGACTTAGCACGAGTGTTGGGCGAGTACTGTGTGACCTTAGCTCAAGGAGAATACGGTAAGGACTGTGTGTCGTGGGACTGTGTGTCCTCTGGTTTAAATACCAGGCCGCTCCAAACCAGACGTACGACCGTCACAGCAGTTGGAACTGGGTCATCTAACCATTTTCTTCATCAAGCTATCTGGTTCTATTTCCTTGACCCCTCTATTCCTCATATATCTGTTGATAAAATTGATTGTTATAGTTGGATGAATTTGACTGAAGACTTTCACAAATTCATCACCTCAAATTCTTCAATTTACCTTGTTCATCACTGCTTATCCTCTATCATGCTACTCTCTATTTGTGCATGTTTCATTTAATCATGAAGACTATGCTGTCGCTATGTTCCTCATGCACTTGAGTACTTATTCTGCTGCTAGTTATTCATCACATTTCAAATTCCTCAAAGTTGAAATTCCTCAAATGATGAATTTGTAAAAATCGCCTATTCACCCCCCTCTAGCCTATATAACGCACTTTCATATGTATGTTGTTGCTTCCTTTAATGGCGTCGTGTGAACGTTGACTACATGATACTTCATCATCTAATGGGCCTAAGGGAAGGCATGGTGGAGTAATAAGTGGATGTTGGGTTGGTAGAGTGACAGAAGCTAAAACCCTAGTTTATTTGTTACTTCATAAGGGGCTCATTTGGATCCATAAGTTTCATGCTATTCTTCTTTCATAGGTACAGATGCTTGCGGGAGGAGGTAATGACAAGTGGGTTGCTTGCTCAAGTAAGAGCAACACCTTAGCACCGACCGACTCACATATCAAATTATCAAGTAACGAACGTGAATCAACTAAACATGATGAACACGATTAGACATAAATTCCCATGTGTCCTCGAGAGCGCTTTGTTTTATATACACAACTACAGAATGGTCCAAACATGACACATAAATCGGAGACCCTTCGACGAATCTTTGTGCGATGCATGAATCGCAAATGGTATAGTGCAAGCTCCTCTGATAATGGCACGAACTGTGTGCGAAGTTGGATCCATCAAATACGATTTAGAAAGTGGTTGTGTGTGTGATCTACAGCAGAAAATTTGTTCTTATGAACCATTGGTGATTAGAGAAGATAATAGAAATGGTTACCAAAACTACATATGTGTGCGAACTACGACATATAGTTCACTCGGATAAACTATGTGCACTGATACAACGGAACACAAACGATTCGGCATAACAAGATGTGTGCGATATACAACAAACAGGTGAGTAATGAGAATCGTGTGCGAATACCAGATATAACACAGATGATTGGTACTAATAACCTGTGTGTTGTGAAGAAACGTTTGCTGGTATACAACTGTCAGCGATTGATGAAATCATCATCAACGGGTTTCATAGTTTAGTCCGTGTGTACCGTGATTTACTCGGTCTGCACAACACCAATGCTACGCCTACAAAACAACAACATATGTACTTATAAGAACATGTTTGCATAAACAAAATCAACACAATGCAATTTCAAATATTGTATCACATGTTGGAAATATGCCCTAGAGGCAATAATAAAATGGTTATTATATATTTCCTTGTTCATGATAATTGTTTATTATCCATGGTATAATTGTATTGACTGGAAACACATTGCATGCGTGGATACATAGACAACATTTTATCCCTAGTATGCCTCTAGTAGACTAGCTCATTGATCAAAGATGGTCAAGGTTTCCTGGCCATTGACATGAGATTTCATTTGATGACGGCATCACATCATTGGGAGAATGATGTGATGGACAAGACCCAAACTATAAACATAGCATATGACCATGTCAGTTTATTGCTATAGTTTTCTACATGTCAAGTATATGTTCCTATGACCATGAGATCATGCAACTCACTGACACTAGAGGAGTACCTTGTGTGTATCAAATGTTGCAACGTAACTAGGTGACTATTAAGGTGCTCTACAGGTATCTCCGAGGGTGTCTGTTGAGTGGGCATGGATCAAGACTGGGATTTGTTACTCCGTGTGACGGAGAGGTATCTCAGGGCCCACTCGGTAATACAACATCACAACAAGCCTTGCAAGCAAAGTGACTAATCTGTTAGCCACATGATCTTGTATTATGGAACGAGTAAAGAGACTTGCTGGTAACGAGATTGAACTAGGTATAGAGATACCAACGAACGAATCTCGGGCAAGTAACATACTGAAGAACAAAGGGAACATCATACATGATTAACTGAATCCTTGACATAGAGGTTCAACCGATAAAGATCTTCGTAGAATATGTAGGAACTAATATGGGCATCCAGGTCCCGCTATTGGTTATTGACCATAGAGGTGTCTCGGTCATGTCTGCATAGTTCTCGAACCCGCAGGGTCTACACACTTAACATTTGGTAGTACCACTTCACGAGCGGTAGTACCGCTTGAGCGGTAGTACCGCTTCACAAGCGGTAGTACTGCCTTACTGCTTAAGGCATCAGCAAAACTTCCTTTTGCGCTTTCCAATACCTCGTGGGTTTTACCCCATTGGTCCATATAAAGTGTTGCTGTACCCGAACACTTCGGTAAACATCCGGAACCCCCTCCGGTTAATTCCGGAACTCTTCTAGAGATCAAAACACTATTATCACATATATCAATCTTTATCTCCAGACTCTTCCGAAGATCCTTGTCATGTCCAGGATCGTATCCGAGACTCCGAACATCCTTCGGTCACCATCATACATAACTCTATACTACCGAAACGTCACCAAACCTTAAGTGTGCAGACCCTGCGGGTTCGAGAACTATGTAGACATGACTGAGACACCTCTACGGCCAATAACCAATGGCAGGACCTGGACGTCCACATTGGTTCCTACATATTCTACGAAGATCTATCGGTCGAACCTCTATGTCAAGGATTCAGTTAATCCCGTATAATGTTCCCTTTGTTCTTCGGTATGTTACTTGCCCGAGATTCGATCGTCGGTATCTCCATACCTAGTTCAATCTCATTACCGGCAAGTCTCTTTACTCATTCCGTAATATAAGATCCTGCAACTAACAATTAGTCACATTGCTTGCAAGGCTTATTGTGATGTTGCATTACCGAGTGGGCCCCGAGATACCTCTGCATCACACGGAGTAACAAATCCCAGTCTCGATCCATGCCAACTCAACAAACATCATCGGAAATACCTGTAGAGCACCTTTATAGTCACCTAGTTATGTTGTGACGTTTGATACACACAAGGCACTCCTCCGATATTCGTGAGTTGCATGATCTCATGGTCATAGGAACATATACATTGACATGCAGAAAACAGTAGCAATAAACTGACACGATCGTATGCTACGTTTGTAGTTTGGGTCTTGTCCATCACATCATTCTCCTAATGATGTGATCCCGTTATCAAATGACAGCACATGTCAATGGCTAGGAAACCTTGACCATCTTTGATCAATGAGCTAGTTCACTAGAGGCATACTAGGGACACAGTGTTGTCTATTTACCCACACATGCAATGTGTTTCCAATCAATGCAATTATAGCATGGATAATAAAAGATTATCATGAACAAGGAAATATAATAATAAACACTTTATATATTGCCTCTAGGGCATATTTCCAACACGGTAACCCTGTCCCTCTAGTTTATCCTCCGTCATAGTTTCCGTTGTGCTTGGCGAGGCCCTACGGAGATTGTTCTTCACCAACACCGTCACCACGTCGTCGTGCTGCCGGAACTCATCTACTACATGGCCCCTCTAGCTGGATCAAGAAGGCAAGGATGTCATCAAGTTGTACATGTGCTGAACGCGGAGGTGCCGTCCATTCGGCGCTAGATCATGACTGGATCGCGGGATGGCTTGCGATTTGGATCGCGAAGACATTCGACTACATCAACCACGCTTCTTAACGCTTTTGCTTAGCAATCTACAAGGGTATGTGGATCCACTCTCCCTCTCATAGATGCTCATCACCATGGATAGATCTTGCGTGTGCGTACGATTTTTTTGTTTCCGATGCAATGTTCCCCAACAGTGGCATCATCAGAAGAAAATAACTTGTCATGCCCAAGATGCGACCCTATCCTTATTTTTGATCGAGGGCCTCGACAGGGACAGGAGCGCATCTCGTTGTGTTGCAAAAATGGATATCATTACAGGTACAAGTATAGAAGAGATGAGTATATGGAATTGGCTTACACTCACCACAAGCTACATCAAAATCACATCAATACAACAACATATTCAAACATCATACATAAGAGCAGGGTCCTACTACAGATGAAATCAAACGATAAAATGACATCCATCCTTGCTTTCCTAGGCTGCCGCCCGGAACCCATCCGAGATCGATGATTGAGAAGAAGAACTCCAAACAAACAGGCATCGCTCTCATGTTCAAGCATCACATTACCTGTACCGACACCTCTTGTTGTAGTAATCTATGAGCCACAGGGACTCGCCAATCTCTTTTCCAAGGGTATCAAGACTATTAAAGCTTAATGGGCGAGGTATGGTTAAGTGGTGGAGCTATAGCAAGCAACTAAGCATTTATTTGAGTAGATAACTTACAAATACAGAAAGTAAAGTGGGTGGTCTATGCATAATGGACGCGAACTAGTAGTGATGACTAAGTAATCCTGAACACCTACTTACGTAAAACATAAACCCACCGTGTTCTCTCTCGGATAAGGACTCACGAGAAGAAACAGTCACGGTTACGGACACAGTTGGTGTATTTTATTTGTGTTTATTTCAAGTTTGCTATGACCGGGTGTCAAACAAAGTTTTCCAACTTGCCACATAACCGCGGGCATGACTTTCCGAAAGATTTAACCCTGTAGGGGTGCTCCAACTCATCCATCACAAATTAACCACAAACTGCGTTGGAGTTCCTCAACCGCAGAATCACCAATAGTATTTGCGAAATCCCGATGGGAAATCTCAATTCGAGATAGCCCGAAGTGTCATCAAAATCCCATGCGCAAGATGTTCGAGAAAGGGAAAACAAGTCCAGCAAGGCCGCCCGACGTGTCAACGAACCCGATAGGAGCCGCGTATCTCGTTCTTAGGACATGACCGGATAAGCACAACGTACAATGACCTGATAGAAATCTCCCGAGTTTCTCCGGGTTGGCCCCGCACATGGCTCTAGTTTGGACCAACACTCATGAGGAGCACTGGCCCGGGGGTTGATTAATTATCCACGGGGTCCGGAAAGTCCCTATGCAAGGTCATTAGTTATTAGGCAAATGTAGTACCAATGTTGGGCCATGCCAGACAAGCTTTATCCTAAAATGAAAATCAAGGGGGTCCCCATAACAACCCCGAGCATGTTAGGAGCACTCAATATGGAACATAACAACGGTACACAAGTAACTAGGGGCGGAAAAAGTGGAACAAAACACCGAGCAAAGGTCAAGCCTTCCACCTTTTCCAACTATACATGTGCATTAAATTAAATAGCAATAATATTATGATATAACAAAAGAATGTCCATGTTGACACATGGAAGCAATTGCAACTGCAGCTAGAAACGCTATAAGAAGGGCTGAGCAAGCGGTAACATAGCCAAACAAAGGTTTACTGGGAAGGTGGAGGGTTAGAGGCGTTTCATGGCAATGTTGGGAGGCTTGACAAACAAGTGGTAGGTAGCAGGACATAACGATAAAAGCGGGACAACTAGCATGGCAATGATAGTAGTGGTATCCAAGGAAATATGTCATCTTGCCTGAGACCCTGCTTGGAAGAAGAACGAATCCATGAAGAAGACGAGCCAACATAGTTGAACGAATCCTCACACTCCGAACACTTTTGGAACTCTATCGAGAAGGAACAATACGAAAAAACAATCAATGCATGATACACCACAACATATGCATGACATGATGCACAAACCAATGTGGTGCATGTCCATTTAATTATGCAAGGCATGGCATGGCAAGAACAACAAACAACTACTACACATTAAATGAAGTTCAATATGCAACAACGAGTTGCATATTGAGGAAACTCCATGTTCAAATTACTTAGTTCACTTTGGATTAGGTACTCATCAATATTAAATGTTGTTAGACATGGCAAGAGGTGAAGCACAAACAACTACATCACCTAGGCACTTTAAATGAGGCCGGAAGCAACAAATATGCATATTTTAAGTTTGGTCCAGATCTGAACTAACCATATTTTAGATTGTTAAACAACAAAATAAGTGGCACCATGTGATTCTACTCAAATTTTCTTGTCAAGTTACATATGTAAAACATTGGCATCGGAGCTATGGTTTAAAAGTTATTAAACAATTCATTTTACATGGCATTTATGCAAATTGCATGAAAACAACAAGTTACACATTTTAACCTTCTGTGAGAGTTGGATATTGTGAATCTACATGGAATTCTAAGCACTTTTCATATATATATTATTTTCATCCGATGCATGGTTGAAAAGTTATTAATGCATGAAGTTAGGGTTTTTTCTGCAATTCTGTTAAACATTGGATAATGGTTAAATTCTCAGCGCAGGAAAAAGAATAACACATGGGGTCGTATTTGCAATAGGCCTGAAATAGAGGCATGGGAACATATAGCTATATTACACCTGCGCGTCAGATAGGGGAGGCTGGGAGTGCTCACCATGGGCCTGGCCCAGTCGGTGAGGATGCCAAGCAGGTCGGTTGGAGGCGGATATTCCACTGGGCCTTGCTGTAGTCAATCGGCCCACGTGCTCTGGAGCTGCTCGGTCCGGCAGTCAATGCCTCGTGCGGGCGAGCTCGTCCCGCACGGGCGAGATGAATGAACGGCAACTTCAAAAGGCGAGCTGCCCCGACGCTAGGAGAGGACAAGGCACCAAGGAATGTCTAGATCTAGTCAGAATCCTCCTGATCTGGCCAGCGGTGGCAAAGCTTGAAGCTGGTGGCGGCCATGGCGAGGCAAGACTCGAGACGACGGGGCTCGATGTGGTGGCGACTTCTGGCGCGGGGCTCCGGGCGACGAAGGGGCGCGACGGCGAGGTCCCTGCCAGGGTATCAGAGGCAGGAACGCGGGGCTGACAGGCGGCATGGCGCCATGGGATGCGGAGGCGAGCAGGCGCGGGCTCTGGATCGGGAGGTCCTCTACCGATCTGGAGCGAGGGTGGCAAATGGGCTTTGCGGCGGGCTCGGATCGGGCCTGGCAGGCTCGGCGCGAGGAGGGAGACATGAGGCGCTAGGTTGGCGGCTGGCTGTTGGCTCGGTGCGGAAAATGAGGAGGGATTAGGGTTAGGTCCAAAATAGGAAGGGGAGGAGTGTTTAAATAGGAAAGGGGGGCTAGGTTAGGGGGTTTTGCTCCGGTTTTGGACCGTGCGATCTCGATCGGACGGTCCGGAAGCGAAGGGGGGCTAGGAGGGCTAAGGGGGCTTTTTAGAGGTGGTTGGGGCTGAGATGATAGGGAGTTTGTGGCCCGGGACAATATTTGAAACACCAAAAATCATCCAATAATAAACCGATGACCACACTGTTACGACTGCCCGTTCGGGTATCAAACGAACTTGGAATGCGATGAAATTTGGCAAGAAGTCTACCGACAATAAAATAAGACCACAAGCCAACTTTTGACCCAATCCGAGGACGTTCTATATGCACTTTTAAAACCAATATTTTATCGATGTCGCGGGCGCGTGCATGTGTGGTTGGTCTCGAAACGCTCAACGGGGAGAACCGACAACTACAAACGAATGCAAGTTTTGAAAACGATCACAATGAAGTGTCGATGGTATGCATATGTGCGAATGATGCAATGGTGAATGCGACAACAAAACAAATCAAATGACAACAATTGAATAAAAAGGGGAATCTTCTGGAGCATCGGTCTCGGGCTGTTACAACTCTCCTCCACTACACGAGGATCTCGTACCAAGATCTAAGAATGAGAATGGGAAGAGAAGGAGGAAGTGGTAAAACTTAGTTTCTTCTCTGACAGACGAGTGAAACCAATGATCATTGAAGGTTTCAACGAGACGAAGACTGACATGAGGAACAAACAAGAGTTCACAAGAAATTTCGGCAGCACTTCGGAAGGAAAGAGAGGCAAAATTTGATATGATGGAAAGAAATCGAAAGAGAGACACCAAACTTCGGTTGGATTAGAATCAAAACTTCATAAGATGGACGGATCAAGAAAATATTTCACAACACTCCGTTTAATGGACAAGCAAGGTAAGAACATGATCTTAATCAAACTAGATGATAGATCAAAGAGACCAACATCACAATGCCTTCGGAACAACAGAATAGAAGCTAGATTTTGAAAGTAAAAGAATGGAGAAGAAAACACAACTTCTACCACAATTGAATTTGAAAAACATCCTTAGAAAGGAGAGATTGAACGGCATTGTTGGTGTTGGGGAATGTTGCATGGGAAACAAACTTTTCCTATGCACACGCAAGATCTATCCATGGTGATGAGCATCTATGAGAGGGAGAGTGGATCTACATACCCTTGTAGATCGCTAAGCGGGAAGCGTTAAGAAACGCGGTTGGTGTAGTCGAACGTCTTCGCGATCCAAATCGCCGAGTGTCCCGCAATCTCATCACGATCCGTCCCGTGATCCAATCACGATCCGTCCCACGAACTCATCACGATCCATCCCGCGATCTCATCATGATCCATCCCGCGAACTCATCACGATCTGTCCCGTGATCTCATCACGATCCGTGCCACGATCTCGTCACGGTCCTTCTGATCTAGCGCCGAGCGGACGGCACCTCCGCATTCAGCACAAGTACAGCTTGATGACGATCTCCACCTTCTTGATCCAGCAAGAGGGAGCGGAGAGGTAGAAGAGTTCTTTGGCAGCGTGACGGTGCTGTGGCGATGGTGGTGGAGCTATTCCATCAGGGCTTCGCCTAAGCACTGCAGAAAACCGATCTAGAGAAGAAACTATGCACTAGAGGAACGGGTAGCACGTGGCTGAAAATTCTGTGCCAAAACCCTAAAATCCTCTAGTATATATAGGATGAGAGGAGGAGGAGGCTTGGCTGCCAAAACTCCAGCCCTTGGGTCGGCCAAAGTGGGGTGGAGAGGAGGACTCCTCCAATCCTAGTAGGACTAGGATTCCTCCTTTTTTTGGCCTTTTTCCACCTTTTTCCCTTTGGGCTTTTTCTCCCAGCCGCATGGGCCTTGTGTGGGACTCCCACCAGCCCAAAAAAGGCTGGTATTTACTCTCCCACAGACCATGAAGCCTCTATGGTCGAAATACCCCTCCCGGTGGTCTCCCGGTACACTACCGGCACTCCCGGTACATTACCGATTAGCCCGAAACATTTCCGGCGACCAAAATGGGACTTCCTATATATCAATCTTTACCTCTGGACCATTTCGGAGCTCCTCCTGACGTCCGGGATCTCATCCGCGACTCCGAACAACCTTAGGTCACCACCATACATAACTCTATACTACCGAAACGTCACCAAACCTTAAGAGTGAAGACCCTGTGGGTTCGAGAACTATGTAGACATGACCGAGACACCTCTAGGGTCAATAACCAATAGAGGGACCTGGATGCCCATATTGGTTCCTACATATTCTATGAAGATCTTTATCGGTCGAACCTCTATGTCAAGGATTCAGTTAATCCCGTATGATGTTCCCTTTGTTCTTCGGTATGTTACTTGCCCGAGATTAGATGGTTGGTATCTCCATACCTAGTTCAACCTTGTTACCGGAAACTCTTTACTCGTTTCGTAATACAAGATCCCGTGAATAACACTTAGTCACATTGCTTGCAAGGCTTGTTGTGATGTTGTATTACCGAGTGGGGCCTGAGATACCTCTCTGTCACACGGAGTAACAAATCCCAGTCTTGATACATGCCAACCCAACAGACACCCTCAGAGATACCTGTAGAGTACCTTTATAGTCACCCAGTTACGTTGCGATATTTGATACACACAAGGCACTCCTCTGGTGTCAGTGAGTTGCATGATCTCATGGTCATAGGAACATATACTTGACATGCAGAAAACAATAGCAATAAACTGACACGATCATATGCTACGTTTGTAGTTTGGGTTTTGTCCATCACACCATTCTCCTAATGATGTGATCCTGTTATCAAATGACATCTCATGTCCATGGCTAGGAAACCTTAACCATCTTTGATCAACGAGCTAGTCCATTAGAGGCATACTAGGGACATGGTTTTGTCTATGTATCCAAACATGCATCTAAGTCTCCGATTAATACAATTATAGCATGGATAATAAACGATTATCATGAACAAGGAAATATGATAATAACTAATTTATTATTGCCTCTAGGGCATATTTCCAACAGTTGGAACATCAACAACAAAAAGAAAAGCTTGATGTAGGCTTGTGGAAAACATCTCAAAATTATGAGGTGACAACCCGCCACAACAGAAACAATTGATTGCTTTAGAGCAACAAGATATGCAAAACTTCTTTCACCAAGAGGTGGAGACACTTGAATCATTTATAACACCATGATAGCAGCAATCCTTAGGAAATGCTTTAGGTGAAATCCAAACCAAGATAACTCCGAGAAGACATGATGGGTTTACTTATATCGTTCTTGACAAGTTCCCTTAGAGACTCCTCATAATGAAAAATTTAATAACACCATCTCAAAAGACAATGGAGAAGGAATCAAAATTATAAATCCAAGAGAAAGAACACTTGAGCACCTCCAACAAGAACCTTGAAGAACAATTCGAGAAGAATTAAATCCTTAACAAGCCACCATGAAGAAGCATCGGGATGAAGTCCGGAATGAAAGGATGATAGAAAATAATTGAAGGTTGCAAAACAACAAGATTGAGTCCTTTCTATGCTTTAGATGAAGCTCGGCGAAGAGATATTTGAGAAAAACTTGGAACTCCGGAAGGAAAAGATGAGAGCACTTGAAATCAAGAATTTGATATCTTGAACAACTCCGGAAGAAGGATTGAAATCACCTGGATGAAACAAGAATAAGAATTGTCTTATGCCTATCCTTCATCAAGTTAAATTGATAACAAGGAACGGATTTCGCACACCACTTATTCTTCTTGCAAAAATTGAAGAGAAAGAGAGAGAGAGATCACAAACTTGAAGAAGTCTTGCACGAGAACACCGGTAAGAATTAGAAACTAAAGAGGATAATACAAATGAATTATATAACATGAGAATGAAGAGAGCATGAACCACCTAATAGAAAACTTGAACGAAACACTGGAATAATTGAGATACGAACGAAGGAACAACACTTGAGAAGAATTTGAGAACGAAAGCTGAAAGCTGAGAATGAAGATATCTTATGAAATGATGGCCTTCGGGAGGATCGAAAAATGAAAAAAATTCTGAATGCACCGTATAGATATGGGAGAAATTAATCATGAATGGAAACAATTTGAGAGGACAACACAAAGCTGAGACCATGAATCTTCAAGAGAATGAGATTTTTTTAAGAGAACCACTCCTTCGGTCTTCAAAGATGAGAATGATGGCGAGAAACAACACCATGAATTACTGAGACACCCTGGAACAATGAATCACTACAGGAAACAGGTACTTTGCCGTCCGCCATCCCGGACGGCAAAGGCATGAAACACGGACGACAAAGGCTTTGCCGTCCGCCAGCAGACGGCAAACTGTCCGGCTGAATAATCCATGGTAAAGGCCGCTTTGCCGTCCGGTGGCAGACGGAAAAGACCTTAGGTTCTTTGCCATCTGCCAGCGGAAGGAAAAGAGCCTGGACGGCACACGTGGGCACTTAGCTCCGTTAGGGGGCTTAACGGCGTGCTTTGCCGTCCGCTAGGTCTTTGCCGTCAGCCCACGGACAACAAAGAACCTAAGGTCTTTGCCGTCTGCCAGCGGACGGCAAAGCACCTTTTTTTATAGCTGGGTCTGGCCTAGGTGGGTTCTTTGCCGTCCACTGGCAGACGGCAAAGAACCCACCTAGGCCAGCCCCAGTTTGCACAGGTAGCTACCACGTGGCCACTTTGCCGTCTGCTCGCGGACGACAAAGCTCTTTGCTGTCTGCCAGCAGACGACAAAGTGGCTATATAGCCCCTGTTTTTTTTGTTTTTTCTTAAAATCATTCAATTTGATAGAATATTCATATATATCCAACATATACATATCCAGAACATACATATCATTCAACAAGTTCCAACAAGCATACCAAATAAGTTGAAACAAGCATATATATACCAATAATTAAGTTCCAACATACAAGTCCAACATATATACAAGTTTCAAACAACACACAATATGGTTTCCAACAACATATCCATACATATGTATCCAAAACAAGTTTTCCATAAACATAAAGGTAGTAGAAGTAGAAGAGTACAGTCCATCAATGCACTCTTCCTCATCTATAGCAAATCTGCAAAGTAGGAAAGATATAGTTAGAAGAAGAAGACTAGCTAGAAGAAGAAGAAGAAAATGAAGAAAAAAAAGAAGAATTTATCTTCTATTTGTTTTTCTCCTCTCCTCTCCTCTCCTCTTCTCCAAGGTGGTAATGCCATTTTGTAGCTAACTAATCATATCAAGTAATTTTGGAGGAAAAAATTCTAAGTATAGGTCATTTTATAGCTATCCTAGGTAGAATATATCATTTTGGAGGTAAGTAAGGTTATTATGTATTTTTGAGGAAAATAAGCTAAGTATAGGTCATTTTGGAGGTAAACCAAGGTTTTTATGCCATTTTTTTACCTAAGTGAGAATATTATGTCATAAATGAACTAGCTAAGCTAATTATAGATCAATATTGAGCTATCCTAGGTAGTTATGCAATTTTGTACCTAAGTGAGCTAATTATGTCATAAATGAACTAGCTATAGATCATTATTGAGATATACTAGCTACTAATGCCATTTTCTAGCTAACTAAGCATATCAAGTCATTTTGGAGGAAAAAATGCTAAGTATAGGTCATTTTATAGCTATCCTAGGTAGAATATACCATTTTCTATCTAACTAAGCATATCAAGTCATTTTTGATGAAAATAAGCTAAGTATAGGTCATTTTGGAGCTAAGTAGTTCATTTCTTAAGCTAAGTATGCATTTGTTAATGAAAACACTTGGGAAAACTTACCATCAACATGGAGGTGAAGCACCGGTAGGGTTTGGGCCAGGGTGAGACGTAGAAGGACCGGTCGGGGTTGCGGTAGACGCAGAAGGATCGATCGATGCTTGTCGGGAGGCACGCAGCACCAAAGATCATTTGCAATGTCTCCTTAGCATTATGCAACTCAAATGTGAATACTAGTCACTAATGACCATTTAAATGAAACTCACCGTGGGTGCTATAGCAATATGGGGCATCGACGGAGGGGTCTGACCATTGTTCTCGCACACGGTCTGCACATTTTGTTTTCACGAGTCATTCATATTAGTTAGTGATGAAATGAACATTACATGCATGATTTGGCTAATATGCAGGAGAAACTTACCACGAGGAGCTCGTATAGGGCCCGGTGAGATGCGTCGTTCCGGTTCCTCTCCTCCTCCAACAGCCTAGTCGTCCTCTCCTCCATCTCCCTCTCCCTCTGTGCCGCCTGCCTATTTTCCTCCGCCAGAAGCTCTTGGGCCCTAGACTCAATGGCGAGCTCCATTGGCCGTGGACGAGGCCTGATCTCAGGATCAGAGCTCGTCTGGCGCTTCTTGATCTCTAGGAGAGTTCTAGGACAACGTATCAGTCCATCCCCGATGGCTATCGAGCCATGGGGCCTCCCACCACCAGATATCAGCACGATCTCTAGATCGAAAGGACTCTGGCTCGGGTTGAAGTCCTCCCCTTTCCCCGCCTTCTCCTCATCTCTGTACCTCACGAGCTTGTTGTGGGAGGAGATGTTGCTGAAGCTCTCTGGATGATCGAGGTCATCCTCAGAGAATGCCTTGGCCTTCTTGTATGAGGCAGTATGGGCCATGGCATAGAGGTCGAACAGCGGTGGCACCTCCTTCTTGTTTTCTCGCGCCTAAAAGAGGTGAACAAAATATTAGTTAAGGGCTCAAACTAGCATGAAGAATGAAATTGCATGAATCATAAAGCAAACCACATACCCAGTTATCCCCGTACTCAAACAGGTTGGAGCTCCCTTGATGGTGTGCCACACCTCACATTTGGGCACGCTTCTCCTTGGCCTTGTTGTGTTCGGCTAGCCATTCGGGAGAGCACCACTCATCCCCCAATGCCTCCCAACAGTCCATCCTATCCGCACACCATCTCGGGGGCACCTAAGTTAGACAAGAGAAATTTCAGCGCTACGCCTACGAATCAAATCAAAGAAACTAAGTACAAGGCCTTAAGAATAGATAATTACCTTCATAAACTTCTACTTACTCAGATAATTTCCGTGGCACTTTTTCTTGGCCCTCTTAATGTTACTCGAGGCGTAGTAGTCTCAAATAGCATGCACCCGAGCCTCGTGCGGTAAGTTCTGAAGTAGGCGCTTGCACTCGGCTCCGAGAACAACAGCCGCTCTCGCCTCGTCTTCCTCAAGACACCTATAGAAGGTCTACAATCAAACAAGACAACACATTAGACACTGATTAGTACAATCACTAGGTGTTGTTGATTTTTTAATTCTGTAAAGGAGAAATTAACCACAAGCGACGGATCACAATGTCAGCCACTGTCTCGCACAAGACAACATCGACCATCTCCTCCGGCGGGGCCGGGGCAGCCTTGTATAGCTCCAAGGTTAGTGCTACCTGTGGAGACTCACCCTCACCGGGCAACTAGACCTTCCCCGGGAAGTGGTGCCGGAGAAGCACACCAAGGACCTGGTTGGGCCTGCGGATACCACCATGCTCGTATTTCCAACCCCTGTAGTAGGACAAGGCCAACACATTAGATATTAATTTGAAGAAACATGAAGGCAAAAGGTTAAAAAAGAGTAAATGCACTTACTTCTCTGCATTAGGCGCAATCAACCACCTCTGCTCGTGGGTCATCGGCACGGGAGGCAGCTTTGTACCACCACGCTGGTAGACCTTCTTGCCCTCCTCAACCAGCTCGCTCTTGCTATAGGTGTCCCCAGACAAGTAATTGTCCTCGCCACCATCAGCATGGCCACTAGCCTCTAGAGTCACGTGGAACGAACACTCTGGGACCCGAGTCATGTGGGACGAAGACTCTGGGACCCGAGTCTCCTGGGACAAAGACTCTGGGACCTGAGTCTCCTGGGACGAAGGCTCGGTGACCCGAGGCTCATCGACTTGAGGCTCGTGGACCGGAGTCCGAGACGGGTCCAAGTCAGACGGGTCCACCCGAGACGAAGCACTCCTGTGGTCGGGAGAATCAGCTAGGGTGGTGGCGAGGAAGGCGCAGCAGCCTTCCTACCTCTAGCACCTCTCTTCGTCTTCCCCCGACCTCTCCCGGTCGAAGAAGAAGCGCCCGCCGGTGTCTGCATGCTGTGTACCAGTGCTCTCCGGAGTTTCTGGGGTGGAATAATAGCACCCCTCCCAGCACGCGCCGAGGAAGGAGGCTCAGAGCGCTCTCGACCCCCGTCCACCATCTGTTAACACCTGCAATGACAAAGAGTGAACGCAATTAGTTCAACATAAAAAATTGAATACGTAATAACATGAACTAATTAATAATATATATGTACATAATAATAATTGAATACCTCAGATTGCTAATATTAATCTTCATCATCTATATATGCTCCGGGATCAATAAATGCATAATCATCATCACTATCAGTAATGATGTGCTCATCAGCATCATCAATAAATGCATCAACATGTGGAAGGCCTCTATGTAATCGGTCAAGCATTGTCAGGTCATCCACAGTAGTAACCTCTTCTTCTTCCTTCTCTTCTTGTTCCTGCTCAGGGGTGAAGTTGGGTCCACTGTCACCGTCGACCTCAATGTTTTGGGGTGAAGTAGAGCGGTTCTTGAAGCGTTTTTTGGAAACACGTGTTTCTTGGAAGAATTCTCCTTCATATGTGTCTGGGTTAATGTGAGGTTCATAATCATCTTCATTGAGGGGAGGTGGTCTAAAATGTGGCGGTACATCATAAACAACATCCCAACCTTTCAAATTTGGATCCGTTTGGCAGGCCCATGGTAGATAGAAAACTTGGATCGCCTGTTGAGCCGTAATAAGGACATCGGGAACATCCAAATGGGTGCTTTGTTTGATTGTTCTGGGGGCCGATGACGGTCGAACACCTATGCGAATTTGTCTGGCAGCCTCTGCGATGAGGATCAAAGCCAAGTTTTGAAACTTCAAACAACCAAACCGACTTGAGTCAGTTAGTGTGTTTCAAGTTTCAACACTTGGCTTTTAATCGTCATCACAGAGGCTGCAAGAGAAATTCGCATAGGTGTTCAACCGCCATCGACCCCGAGAACTGTTGCTGCGGGATGACGAACGCCAGCGTAACTCGTGGGACATGGATGCAGTGTTCGACACCAACGGCCACATATATCTCGCACCAATGATACTTGCTATTTAGGGTTCTATCGACGTCGGGGGTGTCGTGTTGGGGTCGGGGTGTTGGGGCTGTCATGTCGGGGTGTGGGGGGTGTCGTGTTGGGGTGTGAGGGGTGTCGTGTCGGGGTCGGGGTGTGAGGGGTGTCGTGTCGTGGTCGGGGTTTCGTGTTAGGGTGTCGTGTCGGGGTGTCATGGTGTTGGGGTGTCGTGGTGTCGTGTCTGGGGTTGGGGTCGGTGACGTCAGGGGTTGAGGATCGGTGGCGTCGGAGGTTGGGGGTTAGTGGCGTCGGGGGTGCCGTGTCAGGGTGTCGGGTGTCGTGTTGGGGTCGGCATGTTCGGGGTGTCGTGTCGGGGTCAGGGTGTCGGGGGTGTCGTGTCGGGGTTGGGGTGCTGTGTCGTGGTCGGGGGTGCCGTGTCAGGGTGTCGGGTGTCGTGTCGGGGTCGACATGCCGGGGGTGTCGTGTCGGGGTCGGGGTGTCGGGGTGTCGTGTCAGGGTCGGGGTGCTGTGTCGTCGTCGGGGGTGCCATGTCGGGGTGTCGGGGTGTCGTGTCGGGGTCAGGGTGCTGTGTCGTGGTCGGGGGTGCCGTGTCGGGGTGTCGGGGTCGGGGTGCTGTGTTGGGGTCTCGGGGTGTCGGGGTCGATGTGCCGTGTCGGGGTGTCGGGGTCGGGGTCGGGGTGTCGGGGTCGGGGTCGGGGTCAGGGTGTCGTGTCGGGGTCGGGGTCAGGGTCGAGGTCGGGGTCTTCCTCTTCTTCCTCCTTTCCTTTTTCCTCTTCTTCTTCTCCTCCTCTCCTCTTTTTTATTCTTCTTCTTCCTCTTCTTCTTTTTTCTTCTCTTCCTCCTCTTCTTCTTCTTCCTCTCCTTTTTTCCTCTTCTTCTTATCCTCCTCTCCTCTTTTCTTCTTGTTCTTCTTGTTCTTGTTCTTCTTCTTTTTTCTTCTCCTTCTCCTCCTCTCCTATTTCTTCTTCTTCCTCCTCCTCTTCTTCTTTTTTGTTCTCCTCCTCCTCCTCTTCTTCTTCTTCCTTTCCTTTTTTAGTCTTCTTCTTCTCCTCCTCTCCTCTTTTCTTCTTCTTCTTCTTCTTATTCTTCTTCTTCTTCTTCTTTTTTCTTCTCCTCCTCCTCTTCTTCTGTTTCTTCTGTTTCTTCTTCTTATTTTTTGTTCTTTTCCTTTTTTATTTTTCCTTTTTCTTCTTCTTCTTTTCTTCTTTTTTTCTTCTAGGTTTTTTCTTTTCTTATTTTCTACCTAATATATAATAACTAATAACTAACTAATATAAACTAATTACTAATATGAACTAAAAAAAGAGAAAAAAACATAAAAAGAGGGAGGGTGGAGCATCAACCGGAGGGGGGGGCAAGGCGGCGGCGCGGGGCGGCGGAGGGGGAGGGCGGAGCTGGGTCGTCGGGAGTCGAGGCGGCGACGCGGCGGAGCGGCGGGGCCAGGGCAACGGACAGGGGACGGTGGGGCAGGGGGTGGAGGAGGGCCGTGGGGAGGGGGCGAGCGGGGGGCGGTGACACGCGGAGCGGCGAGGCAGGGGGGCGGCTGGGGGCTGTGCGGAGCGGGGAGGCGGCGACGCCTGGCGGAGCGGCAGGGCAGGGGGCGGCGGGGCAGGGGGCGGCGGGGCAGGGGGTGAAGGAGGGCCGGCCTGGCTCCGGCGGTGGTGGAGAAGGGCCACGGGGAGGGGGTGGCGGCGGGAGGAAGTCTGCGGGGAGGGGCAGCGGCGGGAGAAGGGCTGCGGAGAGGGGGTGGTGGCAGGAGGGCGGGGCGCCAGCGCTGAGAGAGAGAGAGGGAGAGAGTGATGTGTGTGTGAGAGAGAGAGGCGCGGGGGGCGCGCGGGGCCGAAACTTAAGTTCACTTCTTTGCCGTCTGCTGGCAGACAGCAAAGAACTCTTTGCCGTTAGTCCGCCCCCGGCCGTGACATTGTGGGCCCTCCTCACCTCTTTGCCGTCCGCTAGCGGACGACAAAGAAATCTTTGTCGTCTGCCAATAGACGGCAAAGAAGTTGCAGATTGACCTAGCCAGTGCCGTGCCCCGTGGGGACCACTCTCGTCTTTGCCGTCTGCTGGCAGACGACAAAGAACTCTTTGTCATCTGCCAGCAGACGGCAAAGAAGTGCAGGCGGCAAATACCCTCTTTCCCATCAGCTGATTCTTTGCCATCCGCTTTGGAAAGACAGACGGCAAACAACCTCTTTGCCATCCGCTAGCAGACGGCAAAGAGCTGGCAAACGGCAAATTGTCTGATTCCAGTAGTGAATAAGGAAAGGTCGAGGCAAAGATGAAAATGATTTAGAAGCGATCTTCGAGAAGGAATATGACTGTTGGGATTCATTCTTACGTCATATTTGAAAGAATTTGAGATCTCCACAAAGATTAGGAGAGCTAGGTAAGATCCTGGGATAAACCTGTGGGTTATGGTCCCACTCAAAGAAACACCATTGAAACAATTGCTTAGAAAGAAAGATTGCACCGGTACGACTCAAAACTTGATGAGCTGAGACCCTCGAAATAATTGAAAACATTTTGAATGGAAACATGAATCTTTTGAGATATCTTCAGCACTCCGGATAGAATAGAGAGATATGAAAACCAAGAGAGGTTTGATAAAGAATTCCAACACGAGAAGGCATTTGGAGAATGAAAAGGACATGATGAGCATGGAAAGCTTGAATCGAATCGACCGTTTAAGAATAACAACAAGGAGAAAGAATGTAAGGATAGATCTTGGAATTGGAACCTCTCAAAATCTCCACAAGGAATCACCGGAAACAATATGGGAGAAAAGATAGCGGACGCATCAATGAAAAGAAAGGCACTTGGATGAGAATATAATCATTGAAGAAAAAGGACGGGAGGGTGGGAAAAAACAAAGACAACTTGGAAGAGATGAGACGAACTACGGAACGAAATATGAGGATTGATCTTGCAAATATTGAAGAGGATAGAATTCACTTGAAGAGAGCACACCGAATGAAATAATTGATCTGACAACTTGATTGAGCAAAGGAATTAGAATTCCCACAGAAATATGAGGACATCGCTCCGGAAAGATATGAAATCATGACTTGACATTGAAGCACCATGAATTACCATATTCAAACAAAACAAAGGATGAGGCTTACGAAACAAGCCAGAACAAATTCATGATAGAGATTCCGCTCGATATTTTCGTGGTAAGGTTCGCACGGGCTCGATCGTACACTGGCTTGTCATATTGAAATGACGCTCGAATATGCTCCCTAGGCTTAGCGAACTACAAGGCTTGACAAAGCATATCTGATGACATATATCAAGACTGTCCTCTATAAGAAAGACCGTGAACAAATGAATCCATTAGATGTCGAACCCCAACCTCACATCATGCTCTGTTGGAAGATAGCCTAAGTAACTACTTGAATTCCCACCTAAGAACTCCAGAAATCTTCCAGTTATGCAATCGGATGTTGGGGATACAAGAAGGAAAAATATCTCACACAACTAACAACCCTACACTCCAACTATATCCATCCGTCAACACATAACCATAGGCTTCGGAACTCCATCTATCTCGGACCCTCGAAAACACAACGATACCAAACATGACAGTACCCCGGACACCTCCCCAGTACTGGGTGACTCAGACCTTATGTCGCCATGAAAAGTATTGAAGTAATTTTGAACATCCTCTGTCTTGAGATACTAAGGAAAAAGATAACGATGTGTCAAGAATCCCTTGGAGCTCTACTCCTTGGTAACAGGCGGCACCAAGTATAGAACTCCATCACATCGGCATCATATAGATTCCAAAATATCCGCATGATCCTAAAAAAATTGAGTGAGAAGAGGGTAGATCAAAATTCCTAAGTCGTAATTCCTCAAGAGAGTATAGAAGAGTAGTAAAAAGAATCTTACTCTCCGATATAATTAGACTCAAAATAGTTTTTCACTAGACTCGACTCAACCAAGTTTGATCAATCAAGGGGGCTCCTAGGTCGGTACAGGCTCTGATACCAACTTATCATTCCCAAGATGCAACCATATCCTTATTTTGGCTCGAGGGCCTCGGCAGTGATAGGAGCGCATCTCTTCGTGTTGCAAGAATGGATATCATTACAAGTACATGTACAGAAGAGGTGATTATATGGAATTGGCTTACACTCGCCACAAGCTACATCAAGATCACATCAATACAACAACATATTCAAACATCATACATAAGAGCAGGGTCCAATTATAGACGAAATCAAACGATAAAATGACATCCATCCTTGCTTTCCTAGGTTGCCACCTAGAACCCATCCTAGATCGATGATGAAGAAGACAAACTCCAAACAAACAAGCATCACTCTCACGTTCAAGCATCACATAACCTGTACCTGCAACTGTTGTTGTAGTAATTTGTGAGTCATAGGGACTCAACAATCTCATTTCCAAGGGTACCAAGACTATTAAAGCTTAATGGGTGAGGTATGGTTAATTGGTGAGGCTGCAGCAAGCAACTAAGCATTTATTTGAGTGGCTAACTTATGAACAAAAAAAGTAAAGTGGGTGGTCTATGCATAACAGACGCAAACTAGTTGTGATCACTAAGTGATCCTGAACACCTACTTACATAAAACATAGCCCCACCAAATTCTCTCTCAGATAAGGACTCATGAGAAGAGACAGTCACGGTTACGAAAACAGTTGGTGTATTTTATTTGAGTTTACTTCAAGTTTTCTATGACCGGGTGTTAAACAAAGTTTTCCAAGTTACCAGAAACCGCGGGCACGGCTTTCCGAAAGATTTAACACTACAGGGGTGCTCCAAATCATCCAACTCAAATTAACCACAAGCCGCATTGGAGTTCCTCAACCGTGGAATCACCCGTAGTATTTGCGGAATCCCGATGGAAAATCTCAACTTCAAGATATCCCGAAGTGTCATCAAAATCCCACGCGCAAGACGTTCGAGAATGGGAAAATAAGTCCAGCAAGTCCGTCCGGCGTGTCGACGAACCCGATAAGAGCCGCATATCTCATTCTCAGGACACTACCGGATAAGCACAACGTACAATGGCCTGATAGAAATCTCCCGAGTTGCCCCGGGTTGGCCCCGCACACGGCTCTAGTTTGGACCAACACTCATGAGGACCACTGGCCCGTGGAGTTGATTAATTATCCACGGGGTCCAGAAATTCCATATGCAATTTCATTAGTTATTAGGCAAATGTCGTACCAATGTTGGGCCTTGCCAGGCAAGCTTTATCCTAAAACGAAAATCAAGGGGGTCCCCATAACAACCCTGAGCATGTTAGGAGCACTCAATATGGAACCTAACACCGGTACAAAAGTAACTAGGGGCGGCAAAAGTGGAACAAAACACCGAGTAAAGGCCAAGCCTTCCACCTTTTACCAACTATATATGTTCATTAAATTAAATAGCTATAATATTGTGATATAACAAAAGAATGTCCATGTTGACACATGGAGCAATTGCACCTGCAGCTAGAAACGCTATAAGAAGGGCTGAGCAAGCGGTAACATAGCCAAACAAAGGTTTGCTGGGAAGTTGTAGGGTTAGAGGCTTTTCATGGCAATGTTGGGAGGCTTGAGAAACAAGTGGCACGTAGCAGGACATAATGGTAAAAGCGAGACAACTAGCATGGCAATGATAGTAGTGGTATCCAGGGAAATGTGTCATCTTGCCTGAGATCCCTCTTGGAAGAAGAACAAATCCATGAAGAAGACGAGCCAACGTAGTCGAACGAATCCTCACGCTCCGAATGATTTCGGAACTCTATCGAGAAGGAGCAATATAGAAACAACAATCAACACATGATACACCACAACATATGCATGACATGATGCACAAACAATTATTATGCATGTCCATTTAATTATGCAAGCCATGTCATGGCAAGAACAACAAACAACTACTACACATTCAATGAAGTTCAATATGCAACAACGAGTTGCATTGACGAAACTCCATGTGCAAATTATTTACTTTACTCTCGTTTAGGTACTCATCATTATTAAATGTTGTTAGACATGGCAAGAGGTGAAGCACAAACCACTACATCACCTAGGAACTTTAAATGAGGCCGGAGCAAGGAATACCAATTTCGGAATGACCTCATATGCATATTTTAAGTTTGGTCCAGATCTGAACTAACCATATTTTAGATTGTTAAATAGCAAAATAATTGGCACCATGTTATTCTACAATTTTTTTCTAGTCAAGTTTCATATGTAAAACATTTGCGTCAGAGCTACGGTTTAAAAGTTATTAAACAATTCATTTTACATGGCATTTATGCAAATTGCATGAAAACAGAAAGTTAAACATTTTAACCATATGTGAGAGTTGGATATTGTGAATCTAAATGAAATTCTAAGCACTTTTCATATATATATTATTTTCATCCGATGCAAGATAGAAAAGTTATTAATGCATGAAGTTAGGTTTTTTTTTGCAATTCTGTTAAATATTGTATAATGGTTAAATTCTCAGTGCAGGAAAAAAATAACAAATTGGGCCGAATCTGCAACATGCGCAAAATAGAAGCATGGGCGACAGATAGCTATATGACGCCTGCACGTTGGATAGGGGAGGCTGGCAGTAGTCACCATCGGTCAGGCCCAGTCGGTAAGAATGCCAAGCAGGCCAGCTAGAGGCAGGTCTTCGGCTGGGCCTTGCTGCAGTCGGTCGGCCCACGTGCTCTGGAGCTGCTTGGTCTGGCGGTCAACGCATCGCGCGGCCGAGGTCATCCCGCACGGGCGAGATGAACGAGCGGCGACTGCAACAGGCGAGCTGCCCCGACGCTAGGAGAGGACAAGGCGACGAAGAACGACTAGATCCGGTCAGGATCCTCCTCATCCGGCCCGCAACGGTGAAGCTTGAAGCTGGTGGCGGGCATGGCGAGGCTAGACCCGGGGCGACGGGGCTCGATATGGCGGCTACCTCTGGCGTGGGGCTCCTGGTGACGAAGGGGCGCGTCGGTGAGGTTCATGGCGGGGTCTCAGAGGCAGGAACACAGGGCTGACGAGCGGTGCGGTGCCATGGGACGCGGAGGCGAGCAGGCGCGAGCTCTGTATCGCGAGGTCCTCTCCTGATCTAGAGCGTGCGCAGTGGATGGGCTTCGCGACGTGCTTGGATCGGGCCTGGCGGGCCCAACGTGAGGAGGGAGACATGAGGCGCTAGGTTGGCGGCTGGTTGTTGGCTCGGCACGGAAAACAAGGAGGGATTAGGGTTAGGTCCAAAGTAGGAAGGGGAGGAGTGTTTAAATAGGAAAGGGGGGCTAGGTTAGGGGGTTTTGCTCCGTTTTCGGACCGTGCGATCTCGATCAGACGGTATGGAAGCGAAGGGGGCTAGCAGGATTAAGTGGGCTGTGTAGAGGTGGTTGGGGCTAAGATGAGAGGGTGTTTGTGGCCCCTGACAAGATTTGAAGCACCAAAAAACGTCCGATAATAAACTAATGACCGCACTGCTACGACTGCCCGTTCGGGTATCAAAGAAACTCGGAATGCGACGAAATTTGGTAGGCGGTCTACCAACAATAAAAGAAGACCGCTAACCAACTTCCGACCCAATCCGAGAAAGTTTTGTACGCACTTTTAAAACCAATATTTTATTGATGCCGCGGGCGCGTGCATGTGTGGTTGGTCTCGAAACGCTCAGCGGGGAGAACCGACAACTACAAACGAATGCCTGTTTTGAAAACGATGACAATGAAGTGTCGATGCTATGCAGATGATGTGAATGATGCGATGATGAATGCGACAACCAAACGAATCACATGACAACAACCGAATAAAAGGGCAATCTTATGGAGCGTCGGTCCCGGGCTGTTACGCTAGGTCTATATGTAGATGAGATCATGAGTAGAAAACAAAGGAGTTTGTGGGCATTGATGCTTAGATTGCTTCCTCCCTTGGTCGTTTTTTGGTTCAGCGGTATTGTGGGATGAAGCGGCCCAGATCAACTTTACTCGTATGCTTACGAGAGACCGGTTCCATCGACTGGTGTGTAACTTCGTTGCACAAAGATGGCTGGCGGGTGTCTGTTTCTCCCACTTTAGTTGGATAGGATTCGGCAAAGGCGGTCCTTGATAAGGTTGAAAAGCATCTTATGTATCACCATTGTGGTTTTTCCTTAGGTGAGAATTGTTCTTGCTAGATACCCGTAGCATCCACGTAAAACTTGCAACAACAATTAGAGGACGTCTAACTTGTTTTTGCAGGGTATGTTGTGATGTTATTTGGCCAACTACATGATGAGATATATGTGATGTATGAGGTGATTATGTATTGTATATAATATCACGACTTGCATGTCGATGAGTACGGCAACCGGCAGAAGCCATAGGGTTGTCTTTAATTATTTTCGCCGTTTTGCTTTACTTTATCGCTATGAGTTAGCAATAGTCATGGAAGCAAGAGTCGGCGCGACAACCCCGATGGCGACACGTTGATGGAGATCAAGATGATGGAGATCATGGTGTCATGCCGGTGACGATGGATATCATGATGGTGCTTTCAAGATGGAGATCAAAAACACAAGTTCATGCCATATCATGTCACTTATGATTTGCATGTGATGTTAATCCTTCTATGCACATTGTTTTGCTTAGGACGATGGTAGCATTATAAGGTGATCCCTCACTTAAATTTCAAGAGAAATTGTGTTCTCCCCAGTGTGCACCGTTGCGAAAGTTCATCGTGTCGAGACACCATGTGATGATTGGGTGTGATAGACTCTACGTTCGCATACAACGGGTGCAAGCCAGTGTTGCACGTGAGGAACACTCGGGTTAAACTTGACGAGCCTAGCATGTATAGACATGTCCTCAGAACACAAGAGACCGAAAGGTCGAACATGAGTCATATGGTAGATATGATCAACATGATGATGTTCACCATTGAAACCACCTCAACTCACGTGATGATCGGACTTGAGTTGGTGAATTTGGATCATGTATCACTCAGATGACCCGATGGATGTCAATTGGAGTGGGAGCTTTAGTAATTTGATTAACTAAACTCATTATCTTGAACAATAGTCTTAGTAGCCTTTGCATATTTATGTTGTAGATCAATGGCTCGTGCAGTAGCACCCCTGAATTTTAATGCGTTCCTAGAGAAAGCTAAGTTCAAAGATGATGGAAGTAACTTTTTGGACTACGCCTATAATCTGAGGATTATCCTCACGGCTTCCCAGAAGGCTTATGTCCTTGATGCACCGCTTGGTGATCCACCCACTCCAGTGGAGTGTGCAGACATTGCGAATGCCTGGTTGGCTCGTTCTGATGATTACCCAGTGGTTGAATGTGCAATGCTGTATGGCTTAAAACCGGGACTTCAAAGATGTTTTGAATGTCATGGAGCATATGATATGTTCCAGGAGTTGAAGTTTATCTTTCAAAAGAATGCCCGGATCGAGAGGTATGAGACCTCCGATAAGTCCTATGCTTACAAAATGGAGGAGAACGGGTCTGTTAGTGAACACATACTCAGAATGTTTGGGTATTCTACCCGTCTGGCCGAATAAGGGACGCCCCTTCTAGTTGAGGCAATCATTGACAGAGTTCTTCAATCATTGCCGCCTAGCTACAAGAGCTTCGTGTTGAACTATAACATGCACGGGATGAACAAGTCAGTCACCGAGCTGTTTGCGATCTTAAAAGTCGATGAGTCTGAGATTTAGAAGGAGCATCAAGTGTTGATGGTCAATAAAACCACTAGTTTCAAGAAGAATGGCAAGGGGAAGAAGTGTAACAATAAGAAGAGTGGCAAAGCAGTTGCCCCTCCCATGAACAAACCCAAGGCTGGACCCAAGCCAAAAACTGAGTGCTTTCATTACAAGGGAACTGGTCACTTGAAGCGGAACTGCCCCAAGTATCTGGTTGACAAGAAGGCATCCAACAACAAACAAGGTATATATGATATACATGTTATTGATGTGTACCTTACCAACTCTCGTTGTAGTGCCTGGGTATTTGATACCGATTCGGTTGCTCACATTTGCAACTCAAAATAGGAACTATGGAATAGACGAAGTCTGGCAAAGGACGAAGTGATGATGCGCGTGGGAAATGGTTCCAAGGTTGATGTGATCGCCGTCAGCATGCTCGCTCTTCGATTACCATCGGTATTAGTGATGAAGTTGAATAATTGCTATTTAGTGCCTGCGTTAAGCATGAACATTATATCTGGATCTTGTTTATTGCGAGACGGTTACTCATTTAAATCAAAGAATAATGGTTGTTCTATTTATATGAGTAATATCTTTTATGGTCATGCACCCAATGTGAGGGGTTTATTCATATTGAATCTATATAGTGATGATACACATGTTCATAACATTGATGCCAAAAGATGTAGAGTTGATAATGATAGTACCACTTTCTTGTGGCGCTGCCGTTTAGGTCGTATTGGTGTAAAATGCATGAAGAAGCTCCATGCTGATGGAATTTTGGAGTCACTTGATTTTGAATCATTTGACACATGTGAACCATGCCTCATGGGCAAGATGACTAAAACTCCGTTCTCTGGAACAATGGAACAGGCAAGTGACTTGTTGGAAATCATACATACTGATGTGTGCGGTCCGATGAGCATTGAGGCGCGCAGTGGATATCGTTACTTTCTCACCTTCAGTGATGACTTAAGTAGATATGGGTATATTTACTTAATGAAACACAAGTCTGAAACGTTTGAAAAGTTCAAGCAATTTTAGAGTGCAGTTGAGAATCATCATAACAAGAAGATTAAATACCTGTGATCTGATGGAGGAGGAGAATATCTGAGTTATGAGTTTGGCAGTCACTTAAGACAGTGTGGAATTGTTTCACAATTGACACCGCCTGGAACACCACAACGTAATGGTGTGTTTGAACATCGTAATCGAACCTTATTAGGTATGGTGCGTTCTATAATATCTCTTGCCAATTTTCCACTATCGTTTTGGGGTTATGTATTAGAGATAGCTGCATTCACTTTAAATAGGACACCATCGAAATCCGTTGAGACGACGCCATATGAACTCTGGTTTGGCAAGAAGCCAAAGTTGTCGTTTCTTAAAGTTTGAGGATGTGATGCTTATGTCAAAAAGCTTCAGCCTGAAAAGCTTGAACCCAAAGCAGAGAAATGCATCTTGATAGGATACCCAAAAGAGACAATTGGGTATACCTTCTATCTCAGATCTGAAGGCAAAGTGTTTGTCGCTAAGAATGGAACATTTCTTGAGAAAGAGTTTCTCTCGAAATAATTGAGTGGGAGGAAGATAGAACTTGATGAGGTTGTTGAACGTGTGATTCAACCAGATAGTAGTGCAGTGTAGAAAGATGTTTCTGTGGATCCTACGATAGTTGAAGAGGAAGTTAATGATGATGATCATGAAACTTCAGATCAAGTTACTATTGAATCTTGTAGGTCGACAAGGGCGCGTACTGCTCTTGAGTGGTACGACAACCCTGTCTTGGTGGTCATGTTGTTAGACAACGATGAACCCACGAGCTATGGAGAAGCAATGATGGGCCTGGATTTCGAGAAATGGTTAGAGGCCATGAAATCCGAGATGGGATCCATGTATGACAACAAAGTATGGACTTTGGAAGTATTACCTGAAGGGAGAAAGGCCATTCAGAACAATTGGATCTTTAAGAGGAAGACAGACGCAGACGGTAATGTCACCGTCTATAAAGCTCGACTTGGGGCAAGGGTTTTTTCACAAGTTCAAGGAGTTGACTATGATGAGACCTTCTCACCCATAGTGATGCTTAAGTCCGTCAGAATCATGTTAGCAATAGCTGCATATTTTGAATATGAAATTTGGCAGATGGATGTCATAACAGCGTTCCTTAAGAAAAAGTTGTATGATACAACCGGAAGGTTTTGTCGATCCAGAGAATGCTGACAAAGTTTGCAAACTCTAGCATCCATTTATGGACTGGTGCAAGCATCTCGGAGTTGGAATCTGTGCTTTGATGAGGTGATCAAAGAGTTCGGGTTTATACAAGTTTACGGAGAAACTTGTATTTACAAGAAAGTGAGTGGGAGCTCTATAGCATTTCTAATATTATATGTGGATGACATATTTCTGATTGGAAACAATATAGAATTGCTGGAAAGCGTGAAGGAATATTTGAACAAGAGTTTTTTGATGAAGGACCTAAGAGAAGCTGCTTTCGTATTTGGCATTAAGATATATAGAGATAGATCGAGACGCTTAATAGGACTTTCATAGAGCACATACCGTGAGAAAGTTTTGAAGAAGTTCAAAATGGATCAGTCCAAGAAGGGGTTCTTGCCTGTGTTACAAGGTGTGAAGTTGAGTAAGACTCAATGCCCAGTGACTGCAGAAGATAGAGAGAAGATGAGTGTCATCCCCTATGCTTCAGCCATAGGCTCTATTATGTATGCAATGTTGTGTACAAGACCCGATGTCAGCCTTGCCATAAGTATGGCCAGAAGGTTGCAAAGTGATCCAGGAATGGAGCACTGGACGGCGGTCAAGAATATCCTTAAGTACCTGAAAAGGACTAAGGAAATGTTTCTCGTTTATGGAGGTGATCAAGAGCTCGTCGTAAAGGGTTACGTCGATGCAAGCTTTGACATTGATCCGGATGACTCTAAGTCGCAAACCGGATACGTATTTATTCTCAAAGGGGGAGCGGTAAGCTGGTGCAGTTCCAAGAAGAGCGTGGTAGCCGATTCTACATGCGAAGCAGAGTACATCCCAGCCTTGGAGGCAGCGAAAGAAGGTGTCTGGATGAAGGAGTTCATGATAGATCTTGGAGTAGTGCCTAGTGCACTGAATCCAGTGGATCTGTTCTGTGATAACACTGATGCCATTGCCCTGGCCAAGGAACCAAGGTTTCACAAGAGGACTAGACACATAAAGCGACGCTTCAATTCCATCCGTGACTACATTAAGGAGGAGGACATAAATATTTGCAAAGTGCACACGGATTTGAGTGTTGCAGACCCGTTGACTAAACTTCTTCCAAGGGCTAAACATGATCAACACCAGAACTATATGGGTGTTCGATTCATTACAATGTAAATCACATAGTGATGTGAGCTAGATTATTGACTCTAGTGCAAGTGAGAGATTGTTGGAAATATGCCCTAGAGGCAATAAAAAAATAGTTATTATTATATTTTCTTGTTCGTGGTAATTTTTTATTATCCATGCTATAATTGTATTGACTGGAAACACATTGCATGTGTGGATGCATAGACAACACTTTGTCCCTAGTATGCCTCTAGTAGACTAGCTCGTTAATCCAAGATGGTCGAGGTTTCCTAGCCATTGACATGAGATGTCATTTGATGATGGGATCACATCATTGGGAGAATGATGTGATGGACAAGACCCAAACTATACACATAGCATATGATCGTGTCAGTTTATTGCTATAGTTTTCTGCCTGTCAAGTATATGTTCCTATGACCATGAGATCATGCAACTCACTAACACCGGAGAAGTACCTTGTCTGTATCAAATATCGCAACGTAACTGAGTGACTATAAAGCTGCTCTATAGGTATCTCCGAGGGTGTCTGTTGAGTGGGCATGGATCAAGACTGGGATTTGTTACTCCATGTGACGAAGAGGTATCTTAGGGCCCACTCGGTAATACAACATCACAACAAGCCTTGCCAGCAAAGTGACTAATGTGTTAGCCATAGGATCTTGTATTACGGAACAAGTAAAGAGACTTACCGGTAACAAGATTGAACTAGGTATAGAGATACCGATGATCGAATCTCGGGCAAGTAACATACCGAAGAACAAAGGGAACATCATACGGGATTAACTGAATCCTTGACATAGAGGTTCAACTGATAAAGATCTTCATAGAATATGTAGGAACCAATATGGGCATCCAGGTCCCACTATTGGTTATTGAACGTAGAGGTGTCTCGGTCATGTTTGCATAGTTCTCGGACCCACAGGGTCTACACACTTAACGTTTGGTGACAATATAAGTATAGTTGACTTATTATGTTGGTGACCAAAAATTGGTCGGAGTCCCGGATGAGATCCCGGACATGATGAGGACCTCCGGAATAGTCCGGACGTAAAGATTGATATACGGGAAAATAGTGTTTGGTCTCCAGAAGGGTTCCAGAATTCATCGGAAAGAGTTTCCATTGTTTCCCGAACTGTCCAGGGTACAAGTACACTTTATTTGGGCAAGGGGTAAACCCCATGACGCTTTAGTAAAGTGCAAAAGGAGTTTTGCGTAGGCCATGGTCCTGATGCCAGGAACCCTAGCGTGTGGGGCCAGACGCCGAGGACCCTGGTGTCTGGTCCTGGAGTCCGAGGAGGACTCTTGCCTTGTGGGCAAACCGACCTTGAGGAGGATTTTTCTCCAAGTTTCGACCCTAGGGCTCAGCATATAGACATAAGGGTGGGGCTAGCAGCTGGAACACATCAAGAACCCCCAAGCCGTGTGCCGGTAACCCCGTTCCTCTAGTTTATCCTCCGTCATAACCTTTGTGCTTGGCGAAGCCTTGCGAGATTGTTCTTCACCAACACCGTCACCACGTCGTCGTGCTGCCGGAACTGATCTACTACTTCGCCCCTCTTGCTGGATCAAGAAGGAGAGGACGTCATCAAGGTGTACGTTTGTTTAACGCGGAGGTGTCGTCCATTCGGCGCTAGATCGTGATCGGATCGCGGGACAACTTGTGATTTGGATCGCGAAGATGTTCGACAACATCAACCGCGTTTCTTAACGCTTCCACTTAGTGATCTACAAGGGTATGTAGATCCACTCTCCCTCTCATAGATGCTCATCACCCTGGATAGATCTTGCATGTGTGTAGGAAATTTTTGTTTCCCATGCAACGTTCCCCAACATCACAAATACCAGCAATATTACAAGGTCCAAATTCCAGCATAACGAGGCACAAATTCAAAGATTACAAGTTACAAACTTACATTAGAAATCAAATCTAGTCTTTAGGATCCATGGGATGAAATATTTCTACGAAGGGATCATCCACCGAGAAGTCATATATCAGCTCGATAGAATCGCTTGCGAGTAATTTGTCATATGAACTTCCAAAGTGAAAATCAGCTTCTGCAGAGCCTTTTCCATTCCATTGTAGACGCCTCGGATGGTGAGTAAACCACCCATTGTGGCGCACTAAATATAGTGCAAACCTCATTACCTTGAGCACCCTTGGTTTCTGAACAAAGAAATTGGCAAATTGAATCTCTGGATTGGTGTCTCGGTACTTGTTCAAAGTAATTTCCGTGAGATGGAATTCAAGGCATTCGATGGGATTCTTATATTGAGCCACCTTTTCCACTCCAACTCCTTCTTGTATCTGCAAACGAACACAACATGTCACTACATAGATGCAGTATCAAACACTACGGGCCTCTTTGATTTGCATGATTTATAAAATACACTAATAGATTGGCATACCATCCTCGATCGGTCATGATTAACATCTCAAAAAAAGTATAGTACACATTTCATTGTAATCATGGGTAAAAGTACCAACAAATTGAACTCTGTTGTGGTTAAGAATTAACAGTAAAGGAACATCACTTCGACATATAGCTTCTCTGTGCACGGAAAGCATATAAGGAACTTAACAATTTCATCCAGATTGGGGCTGATAGATTGTAGTGCCAAGATCTTCACTGTTCGCAGAGAAAATGCGAGGCTTGTGGGAATCATTTTCTGGATGGCAGCCGAACATAGATCAAGAAAATCTAGATAAAATGTGATGTACAATAATAAGAATGAGAAGAAGATTGTTGTACCTGAATGGGTATGGATCCAGCTGTAACAAGTTCAGAGAATTCAGCACACGAATACCCCAACACTATCAATTTCGGTGTGCCAATAACCCTAATTCTTGTTCGACCTACTTTATCAAGTACACACAAATCTCCCTAGGAAAGGTGAATTCTCAATGACCATATCATGAAACTCCCCAACTGACAGCATGTTGCGGCACCAGCCGTGCACATAAATCATACGAAGATTCGTCGTAGCTATCTGTATGGAGCGTTGTACAGCCGCCGAGCAGGCGCTCCAAATCCTACTTCGAGATGTCGAAGCCAATGGGCTCGAGGTGCTTCAGTTTAGGGAGATGAAGAGCATGTGTGGCATTAATCTTGGGGAAAAGGCACCGCATGAACGTAGCATGGTGCAGCATGGGCGCAAGGCGGAGGACTGACGGAGGCAGCGAGCGCCCATGTCCAGCATCAAAGTTGAGCTCGTTGAGCTGATCTAGGGCGGGGGTATAGAACCGGTCATGAAACTTGGGTTCGACCTTGCAGTTTGAACAGAAAGTGCCGATGGCAAGGCATCTGACAGGCGCAGTGTGCGTGACAAGGATGTGGGACAATGTGTCAAAGCGATTGCGATCCCCGCTGCAAAGATCGTCATTGTCGAGGAGGTCAATGGGGGTGGAGTTCCATAGGGGGCGCCACTGGATGGAGAGGATGGTGGTCTGCACGAACTTTGATGGGGAGGGGGGACATAATGGTTACCAACATCTCGCTGGGGATGCTGCTGATGAAGTCCACGCTCGCCGGAGGCTCGTGTGGTTCAGCCTCCACCCGACCCCGCTTGTTAGCCGCCTCGTCGTCCATCTAAAAAGGAGGTGATCTGCGGTGGCGACCCAAATAGATAAGACCAGAGGAGAAGGTGTAGCGCTAATGGAGAACTTGGTAGAGAATAGGGCTGTGGGTGGAAGTCCGAGGTCCAAGGGCTTGATTCCCGGTGAGCCAGCTGCGCCTATGCAGCGGACTGCTTGCACCATCACTTTGAGACTTCTCGGCGGACTCCTCGCACGTGTCCCGTGTAATCAAACCCGCACCCACAACACAGGTAGGCCCACCTCTCATAGAGGCGGGGCGATGCGTTTGCTCAATGAGCCCCTTCCCAAACGGTTTCTAAAAACCATAAAGCGTTCCGTGCTTGGGAGCTAAAACCATCAATAAATATTGAGCTCGTTTCCTTTAACATTACAAATTACCATGCGCTATTTGTCGCAAATCAGTTCACACCTACAAACATAAACGTGTTCTCACTTATCAGTTGTTTACTGTAGTAGGCTATAAAAACACAAACTCGTACTCGGAAATTACCACACATTCGTCACCCCCACCAAAAAAACATGCCTCTCTTGTTAGTCCTCTGTTCTGTCTGCCATGGCCGGTAAGGGGGGGTCTAGGTCAAGATATAACCAGGGAAGAAAGATCAAAGCTACATAAGCAACCGAGAGGTCTTGTTGCCACGCCGCGGAAGCGCCAGAGAACTCCGGCCACACCGCTTTGCCACAAAAAAGATGTCTGGTGGCACCATAGACACCCGGGAGGATCTTTCACGGAGTGGCGACGACTCTCACAGTCACAAGCGCATTTGCCTCGGAGGTGAACTGGACAATTTGCCAGCCTTTGATTCCTTAGCCGATGACAACATGCACGCTGAGCTCGATAGGAATGACGCCATGTTCGATGACCAGGTGAAGCCGCTGGAGAAGAGCGACGTCTCAATTAACAAGCCGACCGACCTCATGGAGAAACTTATGGAGGAGAACGATGCCTGGAAGAAACTTCTCGAGAAGAAAATTGCCTTAGAGGGGAGGCTGAAAGAACTCACTAAGGAACTTTTGGAAGACTTGGCAAAGCTCCACATCGAGCAGGAGGGGGTGCTGAAGGAATCCGTGGAGCGTGTGAAGGAATTTCATGCGTACGTGATGCATGCCATCGGTGCTCTCGAGCAAAGAGCCCATGCCATGTCCGTAATGCAGAAGATGTCAGATGTGAGGCGACAAGATATGGAGGTCGTGGAAGCGATGAAGAAGGAGATTGAGGAACTCGGTGCCCAACAATCCATGAAGAATTAGATATATTGTTTTCTTTGTCTTCCTTCTTCAACCTCCTCCTTCTTATTTTGCCCCTGTGTCTTTGGGGAGTTGCCACATGTGGCATTTCTCATTATCATGCATATGTAACAAAATTATTATTTTTGCCGGTGCTAGTTTCTTGTTATATTATTCCGTTCGTTTGTACATGTATACGAGTCGAAAACAGAAGAAACATCAAAGTTCTCGACAAGGCACGAACAAAACAGTGATCACAAGAAAACTAGTCCCTCCATCTAGGCGCATTAACAACATGATAAATAGCGGGTAGGACGCCATTAATTCAAAAGTTGGGAGCGAGGCGAGCGGGGGGTTGGAGGTCAAAGTATCACTTCCCGATGAGCATGCACAATAGACTCTCATGCGTCCCGTCGGGCATGAATGGCGGACAGCTCTCGCACATCCTGTCAAGCCTACATGACAGACAGCTCGCACGCGTCCCGTCGAGCCTGTGCGGAGAAAAGCTCACATGCGCCCTGTCATTAACCTGCAGCTACACGCATGATTCCCCCATATCAAGTACTCCCCTCGTTTCTTTTTAGTTAGCACATAAAATTTGGTCAAACTCAAAATTTGTAAAGTTTGTCTAGATTTATAGAAAAATAAATAAATATTTATAATTTAAAATCAACATTATTAGATGCATCATCAAATTAACTTTCATACTATATAACCTTACCATTGTAGACGTTGATGTGTTTTTCGTATAAATTTAGTCAAACTATGTTTAGCTTGACTTTGACCAAATCCTATATGCGAAGTAAAAAAGAAACGGAGGGAGTAAAAAATGGACGCATGACACCAAATGGTTATCATACAAGTTTCGTATGTAGAAGAATTCAAGAAACCTATATTATCAATGATTGCGACCGAGCTATCATGCCTAAATTTTTCTAATTCATTCACATTCATATGAAAAGGTCCCTAGAAAACCCAATTGATGTATAAAAAGGGCCAAATTGGTGAACTAGAGGACACGTTGAATGTAGTTTCGTCACAAAAGGTGACATGTACCCTATCGAAACCACGAGGTCAGAGCATGTGCCTCTAGTTCAAAATTTGAACTACGCATATTAAATCCCTAGAAAACTCAATTAATGTATAAAAGGGGCCGATTCGGTGGACTAACGACTCAGTGAACATAGTTTCACCAACAAAGGTGACATGTTCCCTATCATGGCGAGTTTTGGCTTGTAAGATGCATGCCCCATTATTTGTCCCAAATTCATGAGAAAACAAAATGCACACCGTAGATGTGCCGTGGCGTGACATTTTGTAAGTTTCGTGAATTCATGGCGAACTTTGGGTTCTCTCGGACTTTGAAACCAAGATTATCAATGTTTGCGGTCTAGTCAAGACACCGAGATGTTTGTAATTCAGTGACCATCAGTGCATGGAATGTAAACATGGACCCAATGACACAAAATGTTTTTTAATCCATTTTGGTGTGCTGGAGCTCGCACTTGTTATCAAATTTGAGTTCTTCACATTAAGTGCATGCCTAGAAAACTCAAATGTCATTTCAACCACAAAGGTGACATGTTCCATATCGAAACCACCATGCTTGTCGTGGGAAGCTCCTATTTGTAAAACTTTTGTCCCAAAACTTATATACCATGTCCTATAAGTGTCATGTCGACACACCAATTTCAATAATTTCACATTTTAGCATTGTAGTTGTATTAGCCTATGTTGCATGTAGATAAAATATTAACGCAAGAACAGACATCAAATGTCGTTCCCTCCACAGAGGTGACATATTGTTCCGTATTGAAACCACGTTGGTTCTTGAGAGAAGTTTTGGTCCGCAAGAGACTTCTCCCACTTTAGACAAAAAATTATCATGTTGTATAAATGACGTGTCATGACATCGAGGTAGGTTTCAAGAATTTCAGATAAGTAGTGGATTTGTGATGATTTAATAGCCAAGTTTCTCAATGGTTGTGGCCTCGTCATGACTTTGAGATGTTTGCAATCCATTCACGTTCATTGCATGGGACCTAAACAAGGAACCCAAGGAAAAAATACATTTTCAACCCATTTTGGTGAAATGAAGCATGTTCTTTTAGTTCAAATTTGAATTATGCACATTAAATGTCTACAAACTTGATTAGTGTAGTATACAAAAAAGGTAATGAAACATGAATAATTTAAAGCAGTTCTATATGCCCGTCTGAAGCTCGTGTGTGTGTAAGCACGGTGTGCGCATGTCGTGCTAGCTCGAAATTCCTTATTTGATAAGTTATCCAATTTGTATTAAAATGATGTTCTATCCGAACACACTTCAATGGCCACTCCCCCAAATCGGTCTCGCTTCACTCCCCCAATCGGTTACCCGCCGAAGCGCCAGCCCCGTCATCAACCTCCTGGACGAGGAGGACGAGATGGTGTAGGCCGGAGAGTAGGCAAAAGTGGCATCACGCCATCGATCATGAGCAAGACATCATTATCAGCCCCCATGCCACCATCGCACACGACTTCTAGTACTACCAGAAACATCTGTGATGCGTGTCTGGTCCCACCAGGTGCCCATCGGGGTACGGCTTGTATATGATAGGAGCCAACTGTTACCAGCAAGACGCGACTTTCCAGCCTGTAACCAATTCCATGGAACTCGGAAGTTAAGTGTGCTTTCAGTGGAGTAGTCAAGGATGGCTGAACGGTTGGGAAGTTTCTCGATTTCAAGGTTCATTTAGGCGGTGTGATATGATCACTGTAGGCATAAATAAAATGCCTATAGTGATATGTCATTCCGGTTAAATAAATCTTGAGATCCTTGTTTTGAAAATATCCATGATTTTATTTTGCTTCTTTTGCTATTTTGAAAATGTCAAGGATCGAGTGTGTGTGCGTGTGTGTGCGTGATATGTCATTCCGACTAAATAAATCTTAAGATCCTTGTTTTGAAAATATCCACGGTTTTCTTTTGTTGTTTTGAAAATGTCAAGGATCGAGTGTGTGTGTATACCAATGCCTGTGTGTGGACCATGTGCCTACATTGTGCGGTTTCAGATGACAACCATATCAGTGGGCCCTTAGGGTCTGCCATTCCTTTTACAGACAACATTGGAAGGCCAAGGGTGCGTGTGTGTGTGTGTGCACGCGTGCATGTGCGTGTGCATGTGTGTGCATGTGTGTGTGTGTGTGTTTGGTGCGAGTGAGAATCCATATGCTTGTGTGTGGACCATGTGTCTACATTGTGCGGTTTCCGACGACGAACCTGTCAGTGGGCCCTTAGGGTGTGTCATGCCTTTCATTGATAATGCTGGAAGGCAAAGGATGGGTGACGGTGCGTGCATGTGTGTGTTTGGGAGGGAGGGGATTGCGCACGTGTGCGTGTGTGAACCCATGCTTGTGTGTGGACCATGTGCCTACATTGTGCGATTTCCGATGACAAACCTATGGCCGAGGATGGGTGACGGTGTGTGCGTGTGCATGTGTGCGTCTCTCTCTTTCTCTCCCTCTCTCTCCCTCTCTTTCTCCCTGTGTGTGTGTGTGGGTCCATTAGTATATATACTATCACATGGTAGTATATAAGACATGTGAGTAACTACACCCGGTAGTAACGATCTAGGTGTATATAATATATATAACCAACCTTAAGGGGGTATATATATATGCGTCCAGTTATCTCAGCTAGGTGCATGCCACAACATAGATAGTGTACCATTGTGTATTAATTGTTGAAACACCGGACCACACCATTTTCTCATATACATTTGTCCATATGTAGGGGGTGATGTTCTTCTAGCCCCGCTTAATTGATCTTCGACGACGCGCCAACTCATGGGACCGCGTGATCTATATATCCCTCTTGTTCGACAACAATATGTGATGGTTTGGCCATATTAATTAAGGTATAAATTCTCTTGGTTTTCTTACGAAAATTCAGACATGGATAAATGTGGTCATGTGTTCATAGGACCCCATATATCCTCCGGCACATAGTGTAGGGGGCAACACCCTATATTATGTTTGTCATGAAACCCTTTTTTGTCACATTGGACACTTTTAGGCATGCACATATGCAGCATGTGCCACACATTAAAGTTGCGCATTGCAAATTTAAACATGACAACACCATGTTTGTACATATATATACTTCATCTGAACCTAATTACAAGTCTTTTTTAGATATTTCATTACGAACTACATATATATTTAGGAATGGAGGGAGTATATATTTGGGCCACTAGCGGGCGTGGTTGTGTTTTGACCCTCTCTTGCAGGTTTTTCTCGTTTATCTCAAAGAGGCTAGTATTATGTAAAATAGCAAACGAAACTGACGAAACAACCGTATACGATTGTACTCGAGCAAACACGAACGTGCTACTCTAACATTGTGCGATGCCGGTAGACAGCAAAATCGGCCTTGCCTAGTGGTGCCAACCTCAAGCATCAACCAGTGCAAAGGGGTAATGTGCACAGTACAAACCCAAACCCAACATCGACCTATAAAAGATATCGCTGCCGGTGGCTAACAGCTAATTTTTCTTCTGATAGGTCGCCACCACCACCACACACACCAAATGGAACCATTGCTCAAGCCTGAGGATGTGCATGGCGCTGTTCTGATAGTGTTGGACGACGTCGTGAAAGAGGATTCCGACGCGTTGGCCGCCATGGCGGGGAATGGCAAACAGCCAGCTGCCGCAGCCGATGACAACGGGATAGAGGATTCTGACACGCTGTCCTCCATGTCGGTTAACGGTCAACTGTCATCTTCCATGACCGCCGCCGCTGACCCCGAGTTTCAGCGTCGAATGCAGATGGCCATCGCTCTATCCATCCAGGAATAGGGCCTCGATGCGTTCCTGTGCGACGAGGACAAGCGTCGTCCTAGTGTCGGTGTGCAACAATCTAGCGCATCTGCGGATGCCATCCGCAACGCGGATAGGTATCTGAAGCGGCAGAAATGGTGGCAGAGTGCAAAGAGGAAGCGGAAATCAGAAGCAGAGAAAAAAAAGAGGTGGGAGCAGGACCAGAAGGCAGCGGAGTAGGCCACCGCATGCCTCTTAACCGTGTTGGACGCCAGTGCAGGCCTTGCAGCTGTAGCGACAGCTCTGGCAACAGCGGCCACGATGACCAGGGACCCATCTCTAGCGAGACCGGCGCCCTTATGTATCCCGATGGCCCACCTAGATGCCACGACATCTTCGTCGATAGCGGCAGGCCTGGCGAGAGGCGTCGCGGTCACTCTGACCGAGGTAGCCTCGCTGGTCGCTGCCATGGAACTAGTGGATTTCATCGACTTAATGAGCTCCTCTGAATACTCGTTCTGAGGCGAGGAAGGTCATGACCAGTGGCGAATCTAGCATTACAATCAAGGGAAGGCTCAAAACATAAAGTTTCTAAGCCTAATTAGCAATTGCATTGCGATTTTTGCATGCAAAGCACCTATATAATGTTTGTGAATGGTAGGCTTAAGCCTGATGATGCTTACCTAGTAGACTCGCCACTGGTCATTGACGAGGGTGGAGGCTCGGTGTTTGTATGCATCCATGGCATAGTGAATATTTTGTGCAGTTCATCTTCATGTAATTTGACGAACTATTTGTAAATTACTAAGCGTATGAACTAATGTGAACTAATCCACTGCAAAATAAGGCATTTTGTGTTGAAAAATTGCAAAATGTTTGTGTCATATGTTTGTGGGCATGTGGAAATTTAGGATGAATTTGACGTGTGCGACCGAAATTGAGGATGAACTGTGTGAGATGAACCTGCCTTGAGAAATCTCAGAAAGATATACCCGCCTTGAGACATGCAAAAATTCATGGTTTCGCAGCATGGCATTTCGTTACAGCGGAGAGCATACACACTTTATTATGTTTGGAACGTGTGCCATCTTCATTGCTCCCGCCCAGTTCATTTGCCAAAATTTAATTGGAAGCGCTATTTGAACCGCATGCCTCCTTTCCTCGTGCTCCGCACTGACCCTATACTAAAATTACAGCTGCCAAGACATTTCAACCGCCGCCATCCCTTGTCCACCACCATCTCCACCCACACCATTATTACTAAAATTTTCATCAGCAGCAGGACATCTGCAACCCCCTCACCGTTCGCACAAACCCCCTCTCCCTTCCTCCCCTTCTTGAACCCTATCTCGCCGCCGCCGCCTCCCACCACCATCCTCAGTAGGTCCTCCCATGCCTCATAGCTAGACAAGCTCAGAGTCCCCACCGATCCACATACACCGTCGCCGCCCTAAGTTTTTAGATGAGGCCGACGGTGTGCCTGCCCCTAGATCCCCATCCCGTACTCCAGAGAGTCGCATCCTAATCAGCCTGACCACATCTCCCATGGACCTTGAGGAGTGTACGAGCAAAAGTGGTCTATCATGGCCTCTCCACCGTAAGCTGGCTAGGTGTGCGCCGTTCGTGCCGAACCTTCGATCCCGGATGGACACCTCGCCCCGGGTGTCGGCAAGGACGCTGCCTATGTTGCCATGCCGAAGGCTTGAAGTCTTTGGGAACATGTGTTCATGTATCTCAAGAGAGTTGGCTACGACATCAAGCTCGTCAACATCACTAGCTTCACCCGGGCCATGTCACAAGTCAAGTGGTCAACCGACAACACCTCTAGTTCAACCACCGTCGATCTCTCCAAAGGCCCTGCCGCTGATCTCTTGCGCCTCGTGGTCATGGATTTCAGATCCTTTTGCGCCATTGAGCCCCTTTTGTCATTTCTAAAGGAAATGTTCCACGACGGTGGCTTGGGATCCTTAGCTCCAAAGTCAGATCTCATCCACCAAGATAATGGCACACACTATGGTTGTTACAAGGGGAAACGTGCCATCTGTGAGATTAGGGAGCGCACCCCTGGGCATCTCATATCCCAAGTGGAAGGAGCCCATCCATGAGAAGTGAGGCAACATCCTGTCAGCAAATCATAGCTTTTTTAGCTTGCCGTCTCATACCCATTATTGTAGTAGCTTTTGCCATGCGATAATCATGTAGTGTTTAATTGAGCATTTGTCCAGTTGTCAAGCATATGGCTTGCTTTTCTGTATCTCATTGTTAGGTTGGTTGCATTGAGTATTTGTCCAGTTTTCAATGGTTATAGTTGGTTGTTACAATGAGCATGAATGTCTTGTTTCTTTTAGTTATTCACAATGTGATGTTCATTATGTGCAAGTATGAACTCTGTAGATCAATTTCATCAATACCACCTGTTATGCCTGGTGTTGTTAACCTGTGCCCTTAACTCCCGCTTTAAACATTTATGCCTTGTTTCTCTGAATTTGGTTGCCAGGTTGTTTGAAGTGAGCATTTGTCTATTATTTAAGCAGAATCCTTGGTTTTTTGTATCTGGTTGTTAGGTTGATTGTAGTGAGCATTTGTCTAGTTTTGAAGCAGACACCTTGCTTTTTGTTATATGGTTGTTAGGTTGGTTCCATTGAGCATTTGTCCAATATCAAATGGCTATATTTGGTTGTTATAGTGAGCATATATGACTTGTTTATTTCATGCAGATACCTTGTATACTTGATTGATGTTAAGCCTGATGTACTTATCATGACTTTACATGTACTTGCACAGGACAACAATAGGAGTGGCAAACATTTTCCACCAAGGTTTTTTTCATCCCTCCGCTTATACTCCATCTGTTCCATCATGTAGTCCATATTGATTTTTTGTGATGTATCTACATATACCATCTAAAATGTATACAACATAAAATTTTGTGATGTATCTAACGAAATGGAATTGCAATTCTAGATGTAAATGTTTTTCTCTACAAACATGGTCAAAGTAAGTAAATGTAGAATTCTCAAAATGTTTATACACAACACATTGTGGAAATGATGGAGTAATATATTACACCATAGTGCAACTACATTTTAGCTTCTAATATTGGCTTCTTGCTTGTAGGTACATATGTCTTAGGTAAAGATCCATTCCTGGACCCTTTTTGCTTGTGGGGTAATGAAATATTTATGAACCAACATCATGTGAGGAAACTGAAAATGATTATTAGGGAAAAGAAACGAACAATGCCAATTAGACTATTTTTTTACGCTCTATCCAACACAATAGTGAGTTGTAGGATGGTAACTACAAACTCTGTAGGCTTCTATTAGTATTGCCCATAACGAGTTGTCACACAACAATGTGTGTATCTTTTTCTTTTGCAGTGGTTCCCAAAGAAGTTTACTCAATATTACCTTACAAAGTATATGATTGTTGTACATTCAATGAAGGTTAAATTATATCATCGAGACTACAATGAGCATCGAGAAGTCGTAATGAATACAACGAAGGATGGGCGGGCGGCCGTCACTAGGGGTTGGCCTAGAGTCGTTCGTGCCTTAGGCATGGAGGAGGGCACAATATGGGCATTCCGCTTCACCTTCTCCAGCATACAAAATGTCTTTCGACTCTCTCTTTACTGTCTTTAGTACAACCATGCTTCCATCATTCTTTATTTGTCCCTTCAGTAGTTTTCCTTTTTTTGAGAATTTATGCTTGTGTAGTTCTTGAGTATATGTACATGTGAATCGAATTATGCATTCGTTCTTAAACCTAAACATGATTCGATATGAAATACATGAATTCCTACTTTCAAATTTAAATTTTGTGAATTATGAAGAAAGGTGTTTAACTAGGGGCAAATCCTACTCTGCAGGCCATTACTATGCACACAATTTGAGAAAGCAAAATGTCTGCGATCAACTCCAACATCACACACATTTCTCCATTCGGGGCATGTGTGATGGCCCTCGTCTTCGTGCACGGTCAGACGAGAAAGAACGTGTGAGATTAACAACAACAACATTTGTGCTAGTCTCCTTATCACACACTATTTCGTATTTTGAACTGTGTACCATCATAAACGTTGGTCAAACAAGACATCATGCGATAGGCCTTCATCCGACATAGTTATTATGGATGCCACGTTTGGGAACTATGGATCACACATTTGGGACGTTTTCTAAATCACAAACGTTTATTAGAGACCCCGCATGTGGGATATATTCTACCTTCGCATACGGTTTTACAATGATAAACGTATGCACTCTTATATCATATCACACACGGTCATAGTGGAACTAACTATGTGTGATTTTCTCCTTATCATACACACTTTATAATTGTGAACTGTTTGCGATTTGGTGCACATCATAGACGGCACTTCACAGAATAGTGTGTGTGAAGTTAGTGTGATCTCACACGAGTTGCACGGATGAACCGTATGGGAAATACACACATCTCAAACGATTATCCGGTGACCTCATTTGTGATAGATGCGGACATCCCATACGCTTAGTTTGGCCAAACGTTTGCATTCCTTGACCACCATCACTGACATGTTTTCTGCGTCGTGTTGGATGGACCTCCCTATCACCCACATATGCAAGGTAACAGTTTGGAACTACGTCGCGGAAAGGGGTTAAAAACAGTGTGTATAGACGTCGCTGCACTAGTGATAAGAGTTCCTTCAGGACTGTCCTTTGCTATAAAAGGGATTGGGATTAGGCTATCTTTCTGCACACTTGCTACTATTGTTACTTTTCAATTGTTACGAATTATCTTGCTACAAAACTATATATCATTGTTACTCGCATCACTTGCGGAGAATATCTTGCTGAGAACTGCTTATCATTTTCTTCTGCTCCTCGTTGGGTTCGACACTCTTACTTATCGGAAGTACTACGATTGATCCCATGTACTTGTGGGTCATCAAGACTCGTTTTTGGTGCCGTTGCCGGGGAGTGAAGAGCCTTTGGTGAGTGGAATTTGGTAAGAAAACCTTTTCGGTGCATGCTGAAATTTATTGTTGCTTGTTACAATGGATAATCATCCTTTGAGCTGGTTTTCGGGCCATCTTCACCTCAAATGGAAGTGGTAAGAGCCATTGCCCATCCTAGTGAAGTTTCTGAATATATTTATTATGATATTTCTTCAGCTATGTTAGAGAAATTGCTAGCTAATCCTTATGCAGGAGATGGTACAACTTATCCTGATTACCACTTGATATATGTAGATGCGAGTTTTGGATTATTTAAGCTTGTCGATTTATCTGAGGACAAAGTCAAGAATAAGGTTTTCCCATTATCTTGGAAAAGCAATGATGTGGTATAGGCTATTGGATGATATTGGATCATGGGACTGGAATTGCTTGAAGCTGGAATTTCATCAAAAGTTTTATCCTATGCATTTAGTCCATCGTGATCAGAATTATATATATAAATTTTTGCCACATGAAGGAGAAAGCATCGCTCAAGATTAGGGGGGGCTTAAATCTATGATGCACACTTTCCCCAACCATGACCTCTCGAGAGAAGTGATTATACAGAACTTTTATGCTTGACTCTCTCATGATGATCGATTACTACTGGATTCTTCTTCTACTAGCTCATACATGAAGGGAACTATTGAATTCAAATGTGATCTTCTTGAAAGAATTAAAGACAACTCTTAAGATTGGGAACTCGAAAAAGGTAAAGAGTCAGGTATAACGCTTGATTTTGATTGAGTTAAATCTTTTATGGAAACTGATACTTTTCATAAGTTTAGCAATAAATATGGTCTTGATTCTGAGATAGTAGCGTATTTTTGTGAATCATTTTCTACTCATGTTGCACTCCCTAAAGAGAAGTGGTTTAAATATCATCCACCTATTAAAGAATTACTCGTGGTAACTATTAAGGTTAAGGAAGAAATAATTGTTTGCCATGTTGATCCAGTTGTACCCACTGCTTATATTGAGAAATCACCTTTTCCTGTTAGGATTAAGGAGCATGCTAAAGCTACAACCATGGTTAGTAAAAGCAATATTAGAACACCTAAACCTTCTGAACAAATAAATGTATAACCTAATATTGCTATGTTTAAATATCTACTAGTTGATAATATTGATGGACATATTATTTACTTTCGTGATGTAGGTTCTAGAATTGCAAAACCTATTAGAAACAAGTGAGATGAGTTAGAGAAAAATAAACCAGTAGCTGGCATGCCCGTTGTTTCTGTTAAAATTGGAGAATTGTTATCATGGCTTGTGTGACCTTTGTGCTAGTGTTAGTGTTATAGCTTTTACCTTGTATGAAAAAAAATATGAATGACATAGCACCCGCCAAAATTTAAGATATCGATGTCACTATTGAACTTGCAAATGAAGACACTATTTCACCCCTTGGGATTGTTAGAGATGTTGAGGTCTTGTGTGAAAAAATAAGTACCCTATTGATTTCTTAGTACTTGGTTCACGACAAGATAGTTTTTGTCCTATTATATTTGGTAGAACTTTCTTGATTAGTGTTAATGCTAAAATTAATTTTTTAACAGAGAAGGTTAAAGTAAGCTTTAGTGATATGTATCATGAATTTAGTTTCTCTAAGTTTGGTAGAAATCCACATGAGAAAGAATTGTCTAATAAAGATGAAATTAATGGCCTTGCTTCTATTGATGTGCCTCCTACCGATCCTTTAGAAGAATACTTGCTAGACCATGAGAATGATATGCATATGAATGAAAGAAATGAAATAGATGAGATATTATTTACACATATACTTATCCATGAACACAACTTGCCTATTGAGATCTTAGGTGATCCTCCCCCACCCAAGGGAGATCTCGTGTTTGAGCTAAAGACATTACCATATACCTCGAAATATGCTTATCTTGATGAAAAGACGATATATATTGTTATTATTAGTTCTAACATTTCAGAGCATGAAGAAAAGAGGTTACTCAAAACTCTGAAGAAGCACCGAGCTGCTATTGGATATACTCTTGATGATCTTAAGGGCATTAGTCCCACTCTATGTGAGCACAAAATTAATATGGAACATGATGTTAAACCTGTCATTGATCATCAACGACGTTTGAATCCTAAAATGAAAGATGTTATAAGAACTGAAATATTAAAGCTTCTGGAGGCAAGTATAATCTCTCCCATAGCTGATAGTAGATGGGTAAGTCTTGTTCGCTGTGTTCCTAAGAAAGGAGTTATAAATGTTGTCCCAAATGATAAAATCGAACTTATACCACAAAGGATACTAACTGGTTATAGGATGGTAATTGATTTCAGGAAATTAAACGAAGATACTAGAAAATATCATTACCCCTTGCCTCTATTTATCAAATGTTAGAAAGATTATCTCAGCACAAACATTTTTTGCTTTCTTGATGGATATTCTGGATATTCTCAAATACCTGTTTCAAAAGAGGACGAAGAGAAAACTACTTTACTTGCCCATTTGGAACTTATGCTTATAGACATATGCCTTTTGGTTCAAGCAATGCACCCACTACCTTTCAAAGAGGTATGACTACAATATTCTCTAACTTTTGTGAAGAGATTCTGAGGTTTTCATGGATGATTTTTTCGTTTACAGGGATTCTTTTGATGATTGCTTAAGCAACCTTGATAGAGTTTATGGCAGATGGCGGTTCACCTTTTATTAAAATGCTTAAAGATATTATTTTCCTGAGGTTCGGAGTCCCTAGATACTTTATGGCAGATGGCGGTTCACCTTTTATTCATTGTTCTTTCTGTAAACTCCTAGCTAAATATGATGTTAACCATATAATTGCATCACCTTATCATCCTTAGTCTAGAGGTCTAGGTTAATTGAGGAACCAAGAAATAAAATTAGTCTTGTAGAAGACCATAAATAGATCTAGAAAGAATTGGTCTAAGAAACTAGATGATGCTTTGTGGGATTATAGAATTGCTTATAAAAATCCAATGGGAATGTCCCCAAATAAAATGGTTTATGGAAAAGCTTGTCATTTATCTCTTGAGTTAGAACATAAAGCTTATTGGTCAATTAAAAAACTTAACTATGATTTAAAGCTTGCCGGTGAAAATAGGTTTTTTGATATTAGCTCATTAGATGAATGGAGGACACAAGCCTATGCAAATTCCAAGTTATTTAAAGAAAAATAATTAAAAGATGGCATGACAAGAGAATTCAAAAATGGGAATTCAATGTAGGAGACCTAGTTCTTTTGTACAATTCTCGTTGGGACTATTGCATTTTTGCCCCCAGTTGGAACCTACCCACGGGTTTTTCCCTTACTTTTTGACTCTCCTTAGTTTTGCCCTTAGATTTGCCTTCGAGGTGTGTCAGATGTCCTTTAACCGTTTGACCAATACTTTGAAAATTCATAACAAATTCATATGAACACAAAAAAATTCAAACAATATATCAAAATGTTCAGGAAAAACATTACCTTTATGTACATGTCATTTTGATTCAGGAAAAAAGTACCATTTAAGCTACCCATGGTTATAAGTGTTATTAAAATTATTAAAAATAAAAAGGTATAAACAATAGTGTTTTCATGAATAAAAATTAGATGCAAATGTAGGTGATGTTCTCTGAATATCCTGATATCTTATTTACAATTTTATGAGTTCATACCAACTCGATATGAGGTTTCAAAATAATGGTCAAAGTCACTTAAACCTTCATAACAAGTTGATATCAACTCGGAAAAATGCAAATAAGATATCAGCGTGTTCAGAGAACATTAACTACATTTGCATGTAATTTTTATTCACGAAAATGTATTGTTTATACCTTTTTTATTTTTAAAAAGTAAATAACATTAATAACCATATGTAGTTTAAATGGTACTTTTTTCCTGAATGAAAATGGCATGTACATAAAGGTAATGTTTTTCTGAACATTTTGATATCTTGTTTGCATTTTTTTGAGTTCATATGAATTTGTTATGAATTTTCAAAGTATTGGTCAAACGGTCAAAGGGCATTTGGGCAACCTTGGAGGCAAATCTAAGGGCAAAACTGAGCAGAGTCGAAAAGTAAGCGGAAAACCCATGGGTAGGTTCCAACTAGGGGCAAAAATGTATTTGTCCCATTCTCATTTAAGATTCTTTGGAGGTAAGCTTCTCTACAAATGGGAACACTACTACAGGATGGTCCGAAGATGACACATCAATCGGAGACTCTTCGACGAAACTGTGTGCGATGCATGAATCACAAACGGTATAGTTCAAGCTCCATTGCTAATGACACGAACTGTGTGAGATGGTGGATCCATCATATGCAATTCAGAAAATAGTTGGGTGTGCGATCTACGACAAACAGTTTGTTCTCACGAACCGTTTGTAATTAGAGAAAATAATATAAACGCTTAACAAAATGACATACGTGTGTGACGTACGGCATGCTGTTCACTCACATAAACTGTGTGCGATGATTTAACAGAACACATATGATTCAGTATAACAAGATGTGTGCGATATACAACACACAGGTGAGTTATGAGAATGGTGTGCCAACGCCAGAAATAACACACACAATTGGTGCTAACAACGCATGTGTGTTGTGGGAAAACGTTTGCTGGTATACAATTGCCAGGGATTGATGAAATCATCACCGACTAGTTTCGTAGTTTAGTCTGTGTGTACTACGATTTGCTCGGTCTGCACAACATCAATGTTGGACCTACAAAACAACAAAATATGTACTTATAAGAACATAATTGCATAAACAAAAAAGAACACAATGCAATTTCACATGTTGTATCACAAATACCATCAATATTAACAAGGTTCAAACTCCAGCATAACAAGGCCCAAAGTCAAAGATTACAAGGTACAAACTGACATTAGAAATCAAATCCAATCACCAGGATCCATGGGATGAAATATTTTAGCGAAGAGATCAGCCATCGAGAAGTCACATATCGGCTCGATAGAATCGCTTCCGAATAGTCTGTCATATGAACTTCCAAAGTGAAAATCTGCTTCTGCAAAGCCTTTTCCATTCTGCTGTAGATGCCTCCGTGGATCAGTAAATCATCCATTGTGGTGCACTAAATATAGTGCAAACCTCATTACCTTGAGCACCCTTGCTTTCTAGACAAAGAAACTAGCAAATTGAATCTCTATGTTTGTGCCTCACTACTCTTTCAAAGTAATTTCTGTGAGCTGGAATTCAAGGCATTCGATGGGATTGTTATATCGCGCCGCATTTTCCACTCCAAGTATTGTTTGTATCTGCAAACGAAGACAACATATAAGTGCTTAGATGCAATTTTGAACAATATGGGCCTCTTTGATTTGCATGATTGATGAAATACACTAAGAGATTGACATGCAGTCTTCGATCGGTCATGATTAACATCTCAAAAAATGTATAGTACATCTGTCATTGTAATCATGGATAAAATTACAAACAAATCGAACTCCGTTGTGGTTAACAATTAACAGGAAAGGAACATCACCTCAACGTATAGCTTCTCTGTGCACAAAAAGCATATAAGGAACTTAAAAACTTCATCCATATCGGGGTTGATATATTGTAGTGCCAACATCTTCACTGTGCGCACAGACAATGTGAGGCCTGTGGGAATAACTTTTTGGATGACAACTGAACATAGATCAAGAAAAACTAGATAAAATGTGATGTACAATAATAAGAATAAGAAGAAGATTGTTGTACCTCAATGGGTGTGGATCCAGCTGTAACAAGTTCGAAGAATTCAACACACGAATAGCCCAACACTGCCAATTTTGATTCATCAGTGACCGTGATTCTTGTTCGACCTTCTTCGTCAAGTACAAACAATATCTCATGCAAAGGCGCATTCTCAATGACCATATAATGAAACTCCCCAACTGACAGCGTGTTGCGGCACCATCCATCCACATAAATCATACAAAGATTCGTCATAGTGATGTGGAGGCTACTAAACCCAAACACCATCTGAAGACGAAGGTACTCAAGCATTGAACAGCCACCGAGCAGGCGCTCCAAATATGCCTTCGAGATGCTGACGCCAATGAGCTCGAGGTGTGTCATCTTAGGGAGAAGAAGAGCATGTGCGGCATTAATCTTGGGGAAAAGGCACCACATGAACGTAGCGCGACGCAGCATGGGCACGAGGTGGAGGACGGATGGAGGCAGCGAGTACCCATGTCAAGCAAAAAAGTTGAGCTCCTCGAGCTGATCTAGGGCGGGGGATAAGAACCACTTGTGAAACTTGGGTTCGGCCTTGCAGTTGGAACGGAAAGTACCGATGGCAGACGTCTGACTGGCACAGTGTGCGTGGCGAGGATGTGGGACAATGCGTCCAAGTGTTTGGGATTTGCGTTGAAGAGCTCCTCGTCGTCGAGGAGGTCAATGCGGTGGAGTTCCATAGGGGGCTCCACCACCTGGAGAGAATGGTGGTCTGTGTGGTAGATTTGATGGGGAGGAGGGACATTATGGTTACCAACATCTCATCAGGGATGCTGCCGATTAAGTCCGTGCTCGCTAGAGGCTCGTGTGGTTGAGCCTTGACCCATCCCTGCTTGTTGGCCGCCTTGTCGTCCATCAAAAAAGGAGGCGAACCTCGGTGGCGGCCCTTATGGATAAGACCGGAGGAGAAGGTGAAGCATTAATGGAGAACTTGGGAGAGAATAGGGATATGGGTGGAGGTCCGAGGTCAAAGGGCTTGATTCCCGATGAGCCAGCTGTGCCTACATGGCGGACTGCTCGCACGCGTTCCTTTGAGCCAACACAGTGGACTACTCGCACCCGTCCCGTGTAGACAAACCTGCACCCGCAACACCTCCTAGCCAATCTATACCTACTAATAAAGTAAGGTGATATTCTTAGTTTCGTTCCGTTGAGGTGATTTCATATTTATGAATATATACACGAGGTGGTACTAATTCGTGGAGCTCATGACAACATTACATCTGCCCGTTCGCGAAAACCAAACAAAGCCGGCCGACCTGAGGACAAGGTGTAGGCAGCTTGGGCTTTGGCCCAAAAAAATTATTTTTTGACAAAAAAGCATCTGTTGGTACGAAGACTTGAACCGACGACCTTCCTTATGCTATCTGGCCAAGGCCACCAGCACGACGCTCGCCTGGTCTTTGAAAGAAATGGTTGAATGAATGATTTAATAGAACCACCTTGCCCTTTTACGTTCAATCACCCTAATTTAAATATGTCTTCGAGTTTCTTTGATATAAATAAGGAGATCTTAGAGAGCAGGATTTCAAATAGCCCGAGAGATAAATAAGAAAGGAAGAGAATGAATCCTTGCATGCCTTGAATGAGCCCCAAGAGGGAAAGGAATTAAAGGATTCATGCCCAAGATGGGAGGGGATAATAAATTAGGGCACTTGCATGCCATCAATGAGCCAGGCAATAAGGCCATGGATGAGCCAAGAAGGAAAGAAATTGATGACCTCTCCGGGTCTGTGTAGCTGTGCTAGCGAGAACGTGAACTGCCTCGTCCAGCAAGATGTGCAGGAGTGCCACCGCCCACCGCGTCTTCCGACTTTAGAAAATCGGGCATCAAATTAGTTGGTTCATTAATTGATTAATTTGTAGTAGCTCAATTTTTATATACTTTAACTAAAGTGGAGACAGGAAGCCTGTCGACAAACCAAAACACTACTGACATGCAATTCCAAAACATTAAATATAAAATGTCAAAATTATGAATGAAAATCTTAATTAAATTCCAATTATACCAATGTATTTATTGGAATAAAATATTTAAAACAATATCCTACTTAAATATATTTAGATGAATTTTTTAAGAACATTTTTTATCAACTTAGGATATCATTTTATTAAGCAAAAAAAAAAATTCATGTTCAAGAAAGAAAAGATTAAGGACAAAGTTATTCTAGCTTTGTCAGAAGATTGATCCAAATCGATGATAATAATTTCCAGGTTTAGGAAACAATAACTATCATGATTTCGAGTCTTTGTTAATGAGCCAGTCATCACAAAAATTAATCCAATAATCCGTAGCCCTTATGTCTCTTAGGCTACAAATGTCTCACATTAATCGCAACAATTAGTACACCATCATCGATGGATATAAAAATTGATGAAAAATAAGACTTTTGGTGGTAAATTACACTAAAAACAATTTGGCCCTTGGTTAAAGTTTGTATCTTGGAGACATCATGGTGATGTTTGTTTAATACTAGGACATGCTCACTCATGTGCCCGTTTAGATTTTATTAGAAGTTCACAATCTGCTTTTAAACTGTGTACGTTTCTTCACCTTTCTAAGGATATTTGAGTATACCTTAAAAATACCTAGATGCATTTAAGATATGAGTTAATTAAAGCTCACTTGCGAAGACAAATGGAGGTTGAGGGGAAGAGCGGATGCTTTCACCAACAACTTGATGGATTGAACCATGTTTTGTTAGAGGACTGAAAACTTTAGAATGACAACATTATTATTATTTTCCGTTGCAACGTACAGGCATTTTCATGGTTTCGTTCATGTTTATCTATATATATATATCTATACCTATACCTAGTAATAAAGCAAGGTGATATTCTTGATTTCGTCCCGCTCAGGTAATTTATATTATTATTGTTTTTTACAAGGTGGTACTATTTTTTTGTGCACCACACAAGTTTTATCCTGTACGTGATAATATTTTCGCCAACGTTGCCTCGCCCGCTGTAATGGGCCTCGACGCAGGCTAGCGTGGGCCTTCTTAGAAGCAGTAAACATAAACGCTACATATAATGTTTAGCTCTAGGTTGCGGTCGAACTCATGACCTTCCGTTGAGTTTAAGAGACACCAACCACTAAGGTAGAATATGTCATGTTTATTTGTCCCACCTCTCCATAATAAAAGGACTCACACGTGTTCATATACGTTTGGAGCAACAAGCAAACGTGGGGAAGGAGGAAAGCAACATTATTGTGACTAAAGGATGTGAGCTAAATAAACGAGATGGGGGGACGTGCTGTGCATGCTCCATGATACATACGGAGGATTGTGTGGGCTGCCCTATAATTAAGGAAGAGGATCATAATTTAAAAGGAAGAGGTTGCATGCTCCATCTGTTCGCCACCACCACACAACGCTTTCAAGGTCGAAGATGCCTTCTTACTGCAGCTGATTGGTCACAATTCCTATTCCAGCTGCTCGCTCATGCATGCACCATGTGTGAGACACGAGACTTTAGCCGTCAATCCTCTCCGCACTGCAAGAGTTGTCCCAATGTATGCTACATCACACAACAAGAGCCGTCCCAAATGTATGCTACCATGAAGCCAAACTGCAGCTCAACTTGGTTCAACACTGTTTTTTATGAGAAGTTTTGTTGCTGCTGTTTCTATGGGCTTGTGCTGACATAGAGTCAATAGAAAATGCAGAGACCTGCAGTTTGATAGCGAAGGGATAAACTCATTGATTTTTGTGTTGTGCTATTAATCTGTATTTTTTTTAATAAAAACAAATAGTACGTCTATTCGTAACCCATCATTTTTGTTTGTCGACTTGGTCGCATTGGTGCGAGAAGACGAGGGCCAGCTTCCTTGATCTTGGCTTCATAGAGTTAGAGCTAAAGTGCTACCAAATATTCCCTAAGTCAACGATGCATGCACCAAAAACGTCCCACAATGCATGTATGTCAGTTCTCATGTAAGTGCATTCTCAATTTACATGGTTACGTTCCAGAATTTGTCTCCGCCGATGACGCACGAGCATATGTACTATGTTTGTACTAAGATATAGGGTTTGATTAATAATCAATAGTTCCACATCTTTTTTAATTAAATTCCACCAACTTATATACTTCTACGAGTTACATAATCAATAAGCTAGGCATCAACAAACAAAGGATGACATATGTGGCCCCATTTGCCCAAGAGACACGAAGAAATTAGTTTGCGCCAATAAGATATTCGTTGGAAACTAGCAGAAGGAAAATGACACTTGATTGCATACACAACCAATCAAAGAGGCGCGTTAATCTTCCAAGCAACTACGAGAGGGTGACATATGGGTTCCATTTACCTCTGCGAGTTACATAATCAATAAGCTAGGCATCAACAAACAGAGGATGACATATGTGGTCCCATTTACCCAAGAGAAATGAAGAAATTAGTTTGTGACAATAAGATATTCGTTGGAAACTAGCGGAAGGAAAATGACACTTGATTGCATACACAACCAATCAAAGAGGCGCGTTAATCTTCCAAGCAACTACGGGAGGGTGATATATGGGTTCCATTTACCCAAAATAGACGAAGATATTAGATTGTGCCTATAAGAGATTCGTGGGAAACTAGGCGAAGGAAACGAACACTCGCATGCATACATGACCGATTAAAGAGAAGCATGCATATAGTACCACAGAAAAAGCAATAAGGCTGCCAAGTCATGTTTAAAGACAAAAGGCGCAGCGCACCCCAATTAATTCTTTTGTGTCAAATTAAATATTGCTCGGTCCAATCAGTAGAGATAATCTAATTTTCTAAAAAGAAACTAAAATATCTAGATTTTGGCCAGCACCTCCATATCATCGCCGAACGACACCGTTCAGATGTTGTTTTGATGGACGGACTAATTTCTCCTGTTACAACGCAAAAGCATATGTGCTAGTAAAATTATATAATATAGTACATTACACCGCTTGCTAATATTGTCACCAAAAATATTAAATAATAGAGAAAAAGTATACACATGTTGCTAATACTGACATTTAATTATATTGACATATATTTGTAATATTATAAATTGGGCGAACATTTTATATATGTATATTTGAACAATTATGAAATGTAATTTACTTAGTTTGTATGTATAATGTTTATACCGCGAAGAATTAAATGTTATGTTTGTTATTGAGATTCAAATTTACAAACCTTTTACAAATTTATAAAAAACTTAGTTTTACGTCAATTTTCACATTTCCATGCGTCTGCTCGATGAGCCCGTTCCTGGGAAAAACCGCGCAGAAAAGCGCGCTACCCACTATGCTCCACCATGGCTACCCAAAGGCAACTGCTGCCGACGGCCAACTTGGCCGCCACCCCACGGGCAGCCGCCGAGGCCGTCACCATAGCGACGGGTGTCTTGGACGCCATGACACCGTCATCGGTCCAAATCCCGACCCTACAGTAATAATGGGCAGACACAGACACACATCCGAGAACGTAGGCCCACGTTTGCCATCCCACACGATTTCTAAAAACCATAAAATGTTCCGTGCTTGAGAACTAAAACCATCAATAAATATTGAACTTGTTTCCCGTCACATTCGAAATTACCACGCACTATTTTTTTTGTAAATCAGTTCACACCTACCAAACCTAAATGTGTTCCCACTTAGCAGTTGTTTACTATAGTAGGCTATAAAAACACCTACTCAAAAATTATCGCATATTCCTCACCCCCGCCACCAAAAAAACATGCCTTTCTCTGTTTGTCGTTCATTTCGTCTGCCATGGCCGGTAGGAGGGGGGTTCTGGGTCGAGATAAAACCAGGGAAGAAAGACCAAGGCCACGGAAGCAATAGAGATGTCCCGCCGCCGCGCTATGGAAGCGCCAGAGAGCTCCAGCCACACCACTTTGGCCGCAGCAGATATGTCCAGTGGTGCCGCGGACGCCCGGGAAGATCTTTTGCGGAGAGGCGACAACTCTCACAATCATAAGCGATTCGCCTCGGAGGCGAACTGGACGAGTTTGCAGTCTTGGATTCCTCATCCAGCTATGACATGCGCGTTGAGCTCGATAGGAAGAACACATTGATCGATGACTTGCTGAAGCTGCTGGAGAAGAGCGATGCCTCAGTTGACAAGGCGAGCAGCCTCATGGAGAAACTTATGGAGCAGAATGACGCCTGAAAGAAACTGCTCAAGAAGAAAAGTTTCTTGGAGGGGAGGCTGAAAGGACTCGCCGAGGAACTTTTGGAAGACTTGGCGAAGCTCTACATCGAGCGAGAGGGGTTGGTGAAGGAACCCATGGCACAGACCATCGATGCTCTCGAGCAAAAAGCCCGTGCCATGGCCGCAATGCGGAAGATGGCGGATGAGAGGCGAGAGAAGATGCAGGTCGTGGAGGCGATGAAGAAGGAGATTGCGGAACTCTACGCTGAGCAATCCTTCAAGAATTAGATAGCACCAGACTAGATCATTTTTTCTGTCTTCCTTCTTCAGCCTCTTCCTTCTTCTTTTGCCCCTGTTTCTTTGGGGAGTTGCTGCATGTGACATTTTTTTATTATCATGGATATGTAACAGAATTATTATATTTTCCCGGTGTGAATTTATTGTTATATTATTTTGTTCATTTGTCCAAGTACATGAGTCAAAAATAGAGGAAACGTCAAGTTCTCGGCAAGGCACGAACAAAATAATGGTTACGTTGAGCGGGGCAATGGGATCACAAGCAAACTAGTCCCTCTGTCTAGATGCATTAACCACATGAAAAATAGTGGGTTAGATGCCATTAAATTAGAAGTTGGGAGCGAGGCGAGCAGGTGGTGAAGGTCAAAGTATCACTTCCCGATGAGGATGCGCAGTAGACTGCTATCATGCCTCTCGTCGAGAATGCACGGCAGACAACTCACGCGCATCCTATCGAGCAGTGGCGAGTCTAGTAGGGAGGCTTAAATAGGCTGAATCCTACCCTCCAGAATCATATTCAGCTAAATATACCATTTGATAATTATAGATTGAAGTGTTTGACATAAAATAGTTATAATATAATTGCTAATTAGTCTTAAGAAATTAATCTTTTGAGCCTACCTCCGTTGTCATTCTTGATTCACCACTGCTATCGAGCCTGCACGACAGACAGCTCGCGCGCGTCCCGTCGAATCTACGCTGTGGAAAGCTCGCATGGGTCCTGTCATCAACCAGCTGCACTCACGACACGTCCATATCAAGTTAAAAAATTGGACGTGTGGCGCCAAATGGTTATCATATGAGTTTTGTATTTACAGGAATTAAAAAAACTAACATTATGAATGATTGTGGTCGATCTATCAAGCCTAAATGTTTCTAATTCATTCACATTCCTGTAAAAAGGACCCTAGAAAACTCAATTAATATAAAAAAGAGCGAATCCGTGCACTAGAGGACACGTTGAATGTAGTTTCGCCACCAAAGGTGACATTTTACCTATCGAAACCACAATGTCAAAGCATGTGTTTCTAGTTCAAAATTTGAACTACTCGTATTAAATCCCAAGAAAACTCAATTAATGTATAAAAAGGGCAAACTGGTGCACTAGACGACGCATTAAATGTAGTTTCGCCACCAAAGGTGACATGTTCCCTATCAAAATCACAAGGGTTCTTGAATAAGCTTTGGCTTGTAAGATGCATGTCCCAATATTTATCCCAAATTCATCAAAAAAATGCAAATCATATATGTGTCGTGGCATGACACTGTGTAAGTTTCGTGAATTCCTGGCAAGCTTTGGGTTCTCTAGGATTTTGAAACCAAGATTCTCAGTGTTTGCAGCCTAGTCACAACGCCAAGATGTTTGTAATTCAGTGGCCATCGGTGCATGGGATCTTAACATGGACCCAAGGACACAAAATGGGTTTAAATACATTTTGGTGCCCTAGAGCCTGTGCTTGTAATTCAAACTTGAGTTCTTCAAATTAAGTGAATGCCTAGAAAATTCAAATGTCATTTTGACCACAAAGGTGACATGCTCCCTACCGAAACCACCATGCTTCTCATGGTAAGATCCAATGTGCAAGAGGTTTGTCTCAAAACTTGTCCTAGACTGGTCAAAAAATTACCATGTCCTATAAGTGTCGTGTCGACACCCCAGTTTCAATAATTTCAGACGAGTTCCGAATTTATCGAGATTTAAAAGCAAAGTTTCTCAACTTTTGTGGCCTAGTCACGATGCCGAGATGTTTTTAACAATTGCATGGGACCTAAACAGGGACCCAAGGACAAATAAATGATTTTCTAACCCATTTTGGTGCCCTGAAGCATGTGCTTGTAGTTCAAATTTGAATTATGCACATTAAAAGGACAGAAAAGCTTAACTAATGTAGATAGGGCGCCAAACGAGACCTGGACAATTGCACATTTTAGCATTTCACTTGTATTAGTCTATGTTGCATGTAGAAAAAAAATATCAACACAAGAAGAGACATCGAATGTCATTCCCTCCACAGAGGTGACATGTTTCGTATTGAACCCACGATGCTTATTGAGAGGAGTTTTGGTGTGCAAGAGACTTGTCCCAAATTGGACAAAAAATTACCATGTCGTATAAGTGCCGTGTCATGATACCAGGGTAAGTTTCAAAACTTCACACGAGTTTTGGATTTATGGCAATTTAAAAGCCAAATTTCTCAATGTTTATGGCCTCCTCATGACCCCGAGATGTTTGTAATCCATTCATGTTCATTGCACGGGACCTAAACAAGGAAGCCAAGGACACAAATATGTTTTTTCAACCCATTTTTCTGACACAGAGCGTGTGCTTTTATTTCAAATTTGAATTATGCAAATTAAATGTCGAGAAACTTAATTAGTGTAGTATACAAAAGGCTAAACGAACCATGAATAATTTAAAGTAGTTCTATACGCCCGTTTGGATCTGGTGCGTGTGTAAGCACGATGTGTGCATGTTGTTGGGAAACATTGCATGGGAAACGAAAATTTTCCTATACTTCACCAAGATCAATCTAGGAGATGAGCATCTATGAGAGGAGAGATTGGATCTACGTACCCTTGTAGATCACTAAGTGGAAGCGTTAAAGAAACACGGTTGATGTAGTCGAACATCTTCACAATCCAATCACGATCCGTTCCGCGATCTCATCAAGAGCCGTCCCGCGATCCCATCGTGGTCCTTCCGATCTAGTGCCGAACGGATAACACCTCCGCGTTCAGCACACGTACAGCTCGATGACAATCTCTACCTCCTTGATCCAGCAAGCGAGGGTGGAGAGGTAGATGAGTTCTCCAGCAGCACAACGGCGTGGTGGCGGTGGTGGTGGAGCAATCTCAGCAGGGCTTCGTTAAGTGCTGCCATAGACGCATTTTGGAGGAGAAACATATCTAGGGAGAGAGGGAGGGCTGCACCTATGCCTTAGGGTTGTGCTGCCCTCCCTCTACCTCTATATTTATAGGAGGAAGGGTTAGGTAGGGCACATCCTTAGCCCCTCCTCCAAGGAAGGCTGGCCGGCCAAGATTGGGAGGAGTCCACCTCCCACAAGGGAGGTGTGCGCCCTAAGGAGGTCTCCCTCCTCTCCAAGGCACCTTCCCCCTACCCTTGGGCGTAAGGGCCCTATGTGGTCGGTTTCCCAGCCCACTATGGACTGGGACGCAACCACGTAGGCCCATGTGGCCCCCTAGGGTGGGTGGGCCCCTCCCGGTAGACCCCCGAAACCCTTTCATCACTCTCGGTACACTACCGGTAGTGCCCGAAACTTTTCCAGAACCCAAATACCACTTTCCTATATATCGATCTTTACCTCCGGACCATTCCGGAGCTCCTCGTGATGTTTGGGATCTCATCTGTGACTCCGAACAACGTTCGGTCACCAACATACATAACTCAATACTACCGAAATGTCACCGAACCTTGAGTGTGCAGACCCTGCGGGTTCGAGAACTATGTAGACATGACCGAGACACCTGTACGGTCAATAACCAATAGTGGGACTTGGATGCCCATATTGTCTCCTACATATTCTACGAAGATCTTTATCGGTTGAACCTGTATGTCAAGGATTCAAATAACCCCGTATGATGTTCCCTTTGTTCTTTGGTATGTTACTTGCCCGAGATTCGATAGTCGGTATCTCTATACCTAGTTCAATTTCGTTGCCGGCAAGTCTCTTTAATCATTCCGTAATACGAGATCCCATGGCTAACACTTAGTCACATTGCTTGCAAGGCTTGGTGTGATGTTGTATTACCGAGTGGGCTCTGAGATACCTCTCCGTCACATGGAGTAACAAATACCAGTCTCGATCCATGCCAACCCAACAAACACCCTCGGAGATACCTATAGAGCACCTTTATAGTCACCCAGTTACGTTGCGACGTTTGATACACACACGGTACTCCTCCGGTGTCAATGAGTTGCGTGATCTCATGGTCATAGGAACAGATACTTGACATGCAGAAAACTGTAGTAATAAACTGACACGATCATATGCTACATTTATAGTTTAGGTCTTGTCAATCACATCATTCTCCTAATGATGTGATCCCGTTATCAAATGACATCTCATGTCCATGGCTAGGAAACCTTAACCATCTTTGACCAACGAGCTAGTGCGTCAGAGGCATACTAGGGACATGGTGTTGTCTATGTATCCACACATGTATCTGAGTTTCCAATCAATACAATTCTAGCATGGATAATAAACGATTATCATGAACAAGGAAATATGATAATAAATAATTTATTATTGCCTCTAGGGCATATTTCCAACAGTCTCCCACTTGCACTAGAGTCAATAATATAGTCCACATCACCATGTGATTCGCATTGTTATGAATCTAACACCCAATGAGTTCTGGGGCTCGATCATGCTTTGCATGTGAGAGAGGTCTTTTAGTTAACGGGTCTGCGACATTCAGATCTGTGTGTGCTTTGCAAATCTCTATGTCTTACAGTAGACACTGCTACCACGCTCCACTTGAGCTATTCCAAATGGCTTCTCCACTATATGTGTCCGGATTGCTACTCAGAGTCATCCGGATAGGTGTTAAAGTTTGCATCGACGTAACCCTTTACGACGAACTCTTTATCACCTCCATAATCGAGAAATATTTCCTTAGTCCTCTAGTTACTAAGGATAATCTTGACCACTCTTGTACCCCTTGATGGACTCATGGCAAGGCACACACTAGGTGCGGTACACAACATGGCATAATATAGAGCCTATGGCTAAGGCATAGGGGACGACCTTGGTCCTTTCTCTTTCTTCTGTCGTGGTCGAGCTTTGAGTCTCACTCAACTTCACACCCTACAAATCAGGCAAGAACTCTTTCTTTGACTGATCCATTTTGAACTCTTTCAAAATCTTGTCAAGGTATGTACTCATTGAAAAATCTCATCAGGCATCTTGATCTATTTCTACAGATCTCGATGCTCAGTGTTCAAGTAGCTTAATGCAGGTCTTCCTTTGAAAGACACCTTTCAAACAACCCTTTATGTTTTCTAGAAATTCTACATCATTTCCGATCAACAATATGCCATCCACATATACTTATCAAAAATACTATAGTGCTCCCACTCACTTTCTTGTAAATACAAGTTTCTAGTAAACTTTATATAAACGCAAAAACTTTGATCACCTCATCAAAGCATACATTCCAACTCCGAGATGCTTGCTCCATCCCATAGAAGGATTTCTGGAGCTTGCACAACTTTTAGTATCCTTAGGATTGACAAAACCTTCTGTTTGTATCACATACAACCTTTCCTCAAGTAAACCGTTAAGGAAACGATGTTCTCACATCCATCTACCAGATTTCATAATTGAAAAATGCAGCGACTGCTAACGTAATTCCAACAGACTTTAGCATCACTGCGGGTGAGAAAGTCTCATCGTAGTCAACTCCTTGAACTTGACAGAAACTTCTTTGCGACAAGTCGAGCTTTATAAATGGTGACATTCACCATCAGCGTCCGTATTTATCTCAAAGGTCCATTTGTACTCAACGACCTGCTGTCCAATGAGCAAGTGTACCAAAGTCTATACTTGGTTTTCGTACATAGATCCTTTCTCGGATTTCATGGCCTCTAACCATTTGTCAGAATACGGACCCATCATCGCTTCTCCATAGTTCGTAGGTTCATAGTTGTCCTACAACTTGACCTCTAAGATAGGGTTGCCACACCACTCAGGAGTAGTGCGCGTCCTTGTCGACCTACGAGGTTCGATAGTAACTTGACCCAAAGTTTCATGATCATCATCATTAACTTCCTCTTCAACTAACGCAGGATCCACAAAAACATCTTTCTATGTTGCGCTACTCTGGTTGAAACAAAGGTTCAACAACCTCATCAAGTTATATCTTCCTCCCACTCAATTCTTTCGAGAGAAACTCTTTCTCGAGAAAGGACCTATTTTTTAGCAACAAACACTTTGCACTCAGATCTGAGATAGAAGGTATACCCAACTGTTCTTAGGGTATTCAATGAAGATGCATTTGTCCGCTTTGGGTTCGAGCTCATTAGGTGAAAACCTTTTTCACATAAGCGTCGCAGCCCCAAACATTAAGAAATTACAACTTAGGTTTCTATCAAACCATAATTCACATGGTGTCATCTCAACAGATTTAGATGGTGCCCTATTTAAAGTGAATGTAGTTGTCTCTAATGCATAACCCCAAAACGATAGTGGAAAAATGATAAGAGACATCATAGCATGCACCATATCCAATAGAGCACGACTATGACGTTCGAACACACCATCACACTATGGTGTTCTAGGTGGCGTGAGTTGTGAAACAACTTTCACATTGTCTAAAGTTGTATGCCAAACTCATAACTTAGATATTCACCTCCATGATCATATCACAGACATTTTTACCTTCTTGTCATGATGATCTTAAACTTCACTCTGAATTTGCTTGAACTTTTCAAACGATTCAGACTTGTATTTCATTAAGTAAATATACACTATATATACTTAAATCATTAGTGAAGGTAAGAAAATAACGATATCCACCGCACGCTACAAGACTCATTGGATTGCATACATCAACATGTATCATTTCCAATAAATCACTTTCCCGCTCCATCAAACCGGAAAACGGGGTCCTTAGTCATCTTGCCCAAGAGGCATGGTTCGCATGTCTCAACCGATTCGAAATCGAATGAGTCCAAAGATCCATCAGCATGGAGTTTCTTCATGCGATTTATACCAATATGACATTTAGCGATAGTGCCACAAGTATGTGGTACTATCATTATTAACTTTGTATCTTTTGGCATCAATGTTATGAACATGTGTATTACTACGATCAAGATTCAACAAACCAATCTCACTGGGTGCATGACCATTGAAGGTATTATTCATGTAAACAGAATAACCATTATGCTCTAACTTAAATGAATAACCGTATTGCAGTAAACATAATCTAATGACGTTCATGCTCAATGCAAACACGAAATAACATTTATTTAGGTTTGTCACTAATCCCAAAGGTAGAGAGAGCATGCGATGCTGATCACATCAACCTTGGAAACATTTCCAACACACATCGTAACCTCACACTTAGCTAATCTCCATTTATTCCGTAGCTTTTACTTCGAGTTACTAACATTTAGCAACTGAGCCGGTATCCAATACCCAGGTGCTACTAGCAGTACTAGCAAGGTACACATCAATAACACGTATATCAAATATACTTCTGTCGACGTTGCCAGCCTTCTCATCTACCAAGTATCTAGGGTTGTTCCGCTTCAGCGACCGCTCTCCTCATAATAGAAGCACTTAGTCTTGGGTTTGGGTTCAACTTTGGGTTGCTTCACTAGAGCAACAACTGACTTCCATCCATGAAGTTTCCCTCCTTGCCCTTGCCCTTCTCGAAACTAGTGGTTTTACTAACCATCAACACTTGATGCTCCTTCTTGCTTTCTACCTTCGCGGTGTCGAACAACATGAACAGCTCAGGGATCATCATTTCCATCCCTGGCATAATTATAGTTGATCACGAAGTTCTAGTAGCTTAGTGATAGTGATTCGGAGAACTATATCAATCACTATCTTATCAGGAAGATCAAATCCCACTCGATTCAAGCGATTGTAGCACATAGACAATCTGAGCACATGCTCAACGATTGAGCTATTCTCCTTCATCTTGCAGGCAAAGAATCTTGTTGGAGATCTCATATCTCACAACACAGGCACGAGCCTGAGATCCCAATTTTAGCTCTTAGAACATCTCATATGTTTCGTGACGTTCAAAAACATTTTGGAGCCTCAATTCTAAGTCGTAATGCATGACACAGTGAACTATCAAGTAGTCATCGGAACATGCCTGTCAGATGCTCACAACATCTATAGACGATGCTAGAGGGGGTGGTGCACCGAGCGGTGCATTAAGGACATAAGCCTTCTGTGCAGCAATGAGGACAATCCTCAGATCACGGACCCAGTCCGCAATATTGCTACCATCATCTTTCATCTCTATTTCTCTAGGAACATATAAAAATTCTAGGGAGCTACAACGTGAGCTAGTAATCTACAACATAATTTTGCAAAGACACTACTGACCATGTTCATGATAGTGAGTTCAATTAATCATATTACTTAAGAAATCCCACTCAAATTGACATCCCTCCGGTCATTCGAGTGATACATGATCCAAATTCACCAACTCAAGTCCGATCATCATGTGAGTTTAGGTCGTTACAATGGTGAACATCACCATGTTGATCATATCTACTATATGACTCATGTTCGACCTTTCGGTCTCTTGTGTTTCGAGGCCATGTCTGTACATGCTAGGCTCGTCAAGTTTAACCCGAGTGTTCTGCATGTGCAACACTGGCTTGCACCCGTTGTATGTGAACATAGAGTCTATCACACCCAATCATCACGTGGTGTCTCGACACGACGAACTTTCGCAATGGTGCACACTCGAGGAGAACACAATTTTACCATGAAATTTAAGTGAGGGATCACCTTATAATGCTATCGTTGTCCTAAGCAAAACAAGGTGCATAAAAGGATTAACATCACATGCAAATCATAAGTGACATGATATGGCCATGAACTTGTGCTTTTGATCTTCATCTTGAAAGCATTGACATGATCTCCATCGTCTCCGGCATAACACCATGATCTCCATCATTGTGTCTCCATCGGGGTTGTCGCACCCACCATGCTTATACTACTATAGCTACCGTTTAGCAATAAAGTAAAGCATTACATAGCACTTAATGATTGACACGCAGGTCATACAATAATTAAAGACAACCCTATGGCTTCTGCCGGTTGCCGTACTCATAGACATGAAAGTTGTGATATGGTATACAACACATGATCATATCATACATCACATATATCTCATCATGTAATTGGCCATATCATATCACAACATACCCTGCAAAAACAAGTTAGACGTCCTCTAATTGTTGTTACATGTTTTATGTGGCTGCTATGGGTATCTAGCAAGAACGATTCTTACCTACGAAAAACCACAACGGTGATATGAATATTGATTTTCAACCTGCTACAAGGACCGCCTTAATCAAATCCGATCCAACTAAAGTGGGAGAGACAGACACCCCGCCAGCCATCTTTATGCGACGAAGTCACATGTCAGTCGATGGAACTCGGTCTCTCGTAAGCGTACGAGTAAAGTCGGTCTGAGCCACTTCATCCCACAATACCGTTAAACCAAGAAAAGACTAAGGAAGGAATCAATCTGAATATCAACGCCCACAAACTCTTTGTGTTCTACTCAAGATCTCATCTACGCATAGACCTAACTCATGATGCCACTGTTGGGGAACGTTGCATGGGAAACAAAAAATTTCCTACGCTTCACGAAGATCAATCTAGGAGATGGGCATCTATGAGAGGAGAGATTGGATCTACATACCCTTATAGATCGGTGAGCGTAAGCGTTAAAGAAACGCGATTGATGTAGTCGAACGTCTTCATGATCCAATCACGATCCGTCCCGCGATCTCATCACGAGCCGTCCCGCGATCCCATCGTGGTCCTTCCGATCTAGTGCCAAATAGAGGACACCTCCGTGTTCCGCACACGTACAGCTCGATGACGATATCTACCTCCTTGATCTAGCAAGAGAGTGTGGAGAGGTAGATGAGTTCTCCGGCAGCACAACGATGTGGTGGCGGTGGTGGTGGAGCGATGTCAGTAGGGCTTCGCCAAGCGCTACCGCAGACGCGTTTTGGAGGATAAACAAATCTAGGAAGAGAGGGAGGGATGCACCTATGCCTTAGGGTTGTGCTGCCCTCCCTCTCCCTCTCTATTTATAGGAGGAAGGGGTAGGTAGGTCTCAGCCTTGGCCCTACTCCAAGGAGGGCTGGCCGGCCAATATAGGGAGGAGTCCACCTCCCACAAGGGAGGTGGGCGCCCTAGGGAGGTCTCCCTCCTCTCCAAGGCACCTCCCCACCTACCCTTGGCAGCAAGGGCCCTATGTGGTCAGTTTCCCAGTCCACTATGGGCTGGGACGCAACCACTTAGACCCATGTGCTCCCCCCGGGGTGGGGGGCCCCTCCTGGTGGACCCGCGAAACCCTTTCGTCACTCCTGGTACACTACCGGTAGTGCCCGAAACATTTCTGGAACCCGAATACCATTTTCCTATATATCAATCTTTACCTCCGGACCATTCCAGAGCTCCTCGTGATGTCCGAGATTTCATCCGAGACTCCGAACAACCTTCGGTCACCAACATACATAACTCAATACTACCGAAACGTCACCGAACCTTAAGTGTGTAGACCCTACAGGTTCGAGAAATATGTAGACATGACCGAGACACCTCTACGGTCAATAACCAGTAGTGGGACCTGGATGCCCATATTGTCTCCTACATATTCTATGAAAATCTTTATCGGTTGAACCTCTATGTCAAGGATTCATATAATCCCGTATGATGTTCCCTTTGTTCTTTGGTATGTTACTTGCCCGAGATTCGATCATCGGTATCTCTATACCTAGTTCAATCTCGTTACTGGCAAGTCTCTTTATTCTTTCCTTAATACAAGATCCCATAGCTAACAATTAGTCACATTGCTTGCAAGGCTTGTTGTGATGTTGTATTACAAGTGGGCCCTGAGATACCTCTCTGTCACACGGAGTAACAAATCCCACTCTCAATCCATGCCAACCCAACAGACACCCTCAGAGATACCTGTAGAGCACCTTTATAGTCACAAAGTTACGTTGCAATGTTTGATACACACAAGGTACTCCTCCGGTGTCAGTGAGTTGCATGATCTCATGGTCATAGGAATAGGTACTTGACATGCAGAAAACTGTAGCAATAAACTGGCACGATCATATGCTACGTTTACAGTTTGGGTCTTGTCTATCACATCATTCTCCTAATGATGTGATCCCGTTATCAAATGACATCTCATGTCCATGGCTAGGAAACCTTAACCATCTTTGACCAACGAGCTAGTACACCAGAGGCATACTAGGGACATGGTGATGTCTATGTATCCACACATGTATCTGAGTTTCCGATCAATACAATTCTAGCATGGATACAAACAATTATCACGAACAAGGAAGTATGATAATAACTAATTTATTGTTTCCTCTAGGGCATATTTCCAACACACGTGTCATGCTAGCTCGAGCTTCCTTATTTCAGAAGTTATCCAATTTGTATAAAAATGGTGTTCATCCAATCACGCTTCTCCCGCCACTCCCCCAATCGGTCTCCTGCCAATCCCCCAATCGGTCTCACCACTCCCCTAATCGGTTTCCCATTGAACTGCCAACCGCGTCATGAACCTCCTGGACAAGGAGGATGAGATAGAGCTGACCGAAGAGCAGGCAAAGGCGGCATCGCTCCATCGAGCATGAGCGAGACGTCATCATCAGTCGATGTTGGTGTCGGCAGGCGTCGCCATGCCACCATCGCACATAGTTTCTAGTACTACCAGAAATGTGTGTGATACATAGCTGGTCCCACAAGGTGCCCATCATGGAACGCCTGGTAAATGATAGGAGGCAACCCTTACTAGCAAGATGCAGCTTCCCAACCCGTAATCGAGTCAAATGGAACTCGGAAGTTAAGCGTGCTTTGGGTGGAGTAGTCAAGGATGGGTGACCGGTTGGGAAGTTGCTAGATCTCAAGGTTCATTTAGGCGGTGTGATACAAACAGTATATGCATTATAAGAAAGTGCCTATAGTGATATATCATTCCGGCTAAATAAATCTTGAGATCCTTGTTTTGAAAATATCCATGATTCTCTTTTATTGTTTTGAAAATATCAATAAATGCCTGTGGTGGTATGTCATTCCAGCTAAATAAATCTTGAGATCCTTGTTCTAAAAAAATCCATGACTTTCTTTTGCTGTTTTGAAAATATCTATAAATGCCTATAGTGGTATGTCATTCCGGCTAAATAAATCTTGAGATCCTTGTTTTAAAAATATATGACGTGTGTATGTGTGTGTGTGGGGGGGGGGTGTTTGTGTGTGTGTGTGTGTGTCAACCCATGCCTATATGTGGACCATGCCTACATTATGTGGTTTCTGATGACAAACCTATCCGTGGGCCCGTAGGGTCCGTCATGCCTTTTAGTGACAATGCTAGAAGCCTAAGGATAGATGGGTGACGATGATGATGATGTGTGTGTGCGTGCGTGCGTGCGTGCATGTGTGTGTGTGTGTGAACCAATCTCCCTGTGTTGACCATGTACCTACATTCTGCTATTTCCGATGACAAACCTACCGATAGGCCCTTAGGGTATGTCATGCCTTTTACTAACAATGTTGGAAGGCCAAGGATTGGTGATGATTGTGTGTGTGTGTGTGAACCCATGCCTATGTGTGGACCATGTGCCTACATTGTGTGGTTTTCAATGACAAACCTATCGGTGGGCCCTTAGGGTCTGTCATGCCTTTTACTGGCAATGTTGGAAGGCCAAGGATGGGTTACTATGTGTGTGTGTGTGTGTGGACCATACGTGCCTCCATTGTGCGGTTTTTGGCGACATGCCTATATATCGATGGGACGCTATGTAAAGTATACATACATATACATACATACATACACACATACATACATACATACATACATACATACATACATACATTTGACTGACAACGCTGGAATGCCACCCTGCTACGTGTCATGTGTGTGGGGGTGGGGGGAGGGGATTATATACGTCCATAATGACCTTAAGGGGGGTATATATGATCCATTCCTAAATACACGTCTTTTTTAGAGATTTCACTATGAACTACATACATGTATATGTACTTTGGAGTGTAGATTCACTTATTTTGCTCCGCACATACATACTCAATACTAGAATGTCTAAAAAGAATTATATTTAGGAATGACGGGAGTATATATTTGGGCCACTAGGGGTGTGGTTGTGTTTTGACCCTCTCTTGTGTTTTTTGTCATTTACCCTAAAGATGCTAGCATTATGTAAAATAGCAAACGAATCTGACGAAACAATCGTATGCGATTGTATCCCCAACAGTTACGAGTGTGCTATTCTAACCGTGTGCGATGCCCGAACACTACAAAATCCACCTTGCATAGTGGTGGAAACCTCAAGCGTCAGTTAGTGCAAAGGGATAATGTGCACACTAAAAACCCAAACCCGACAACGACCTGTAAAAGATCTCGTCGGTGTCGGCTAACATCTATTTTTTCCTGCCGGTAGCTTGCCACCACAACCACACACACCAAACGGAACCGATGCTCAACCATGGGGATGTGCATGGCGCTGTCCTGATAGTGTTGGACGACGACGTGATAGAGGATTCTGACTCATTGGACACGATGGCAGGCAACGACAAACAACCAACTGCAGCAGGTGCCGCCGACGGGATAGAGGATACCAGCGCACTGTCCTCCATGTCGGTCAACGGTCAACTGTCATCTGCCGCGGACGATGACGACAACGACCGTGAGTTTTAGAGTCGGATGCAGATGGCCATCGCTCTGTCCATCTAGGAATCGGGCCTTGACGCATTCCTGCGCGATGAGGAGGAGCGCCATCTCGGTGTCCGTGTGGAACAATCTATCGCATGTGCGGATGCCATCCGCAATGCGGCCAGGGATCTAAAGCGGCAGAAACGGCGAGAGAGTGCAAAGAGGAAGCAGAACTCAGATGTAGAGGGCAAAAAGAGGCGGCAGCAGGACTAGAAGGCGATGGAGTTGGCCGCTGCATGCCTCTTAGCCGCGTTGGATGTGGTGTAGGTTGTGCAGCTGCGGCAGAAGCCCTAGCAACATCGGCCACGACGATGAGGGATGCAACTCTTGCGAGAGCGGTGCCCGTCTGTATCCCAATGGCCCATGTGGATGCCAAGACAATTTCGTCAATAGCGGCACACCTGGCAAGAGGCGCCGCGGTCGCTCCGGACAAGGTAGCCCTGCCGGTCTCCGACGTGGAATGAGTGGATCTCATTAACTTGATGAGCTCCTCTGAATACTCATTCTGAGCCTAGGAAGGTCATGGAAATGGTGGAGGCGTGGCGTTTGTATGCATCCATGGCGTAGGGAATATTTCGTGCAGTTCATCTTCATGTAAATTGACAATCTGTTTGTAATTTATTGATCATGTGAACTAATGTCAACTAATCCGCGGGAAAATAAGGCATTTTGTGTTAAAAATTTGCCAAATGTTTGTGTCATATGTTTGTGGGCATGTGAAATTTTTTGATGAATTTTACGTCTGTCACTGAAATTGAGGATGAACCATGTGAGATGAACCCACCTTGAGAAATTTTAGAAAGAGCTACCCGTCTTGAGTGATGCAAAAATTCATGGTTTTGCAACACGACATTTCGTTACAACGTACAAACTTTATTATGTTTGGAACATGTGCGATCTTGGTTGCTCCCGCCCCGCTCAGTTACTTTATCAAAATTTAAATGGAAGGGGTATTTCAACTGCATGTCTCCCTCCCTCATCCACCGCACCGACCCGATAGTAAACTTTCAGTTGTCGAGGCATTTGAACCATCGCCATCCCCAGTCCACCACCATCTCCACCCACACCATTACTACTAAAATATTCATCAGGAGCGGCAAATCCGCACCCCCCTCGTCCACACAACCCCCCTCTCCTTCCTCCCCCGCTTGAACCCAAGCTCGCCCCCGCTGCTGCCTTCCACCACCAACCTCAGCAGGTCTGCCCATGCCTCATAGCTAAACAAGTTCAGGGTCCCCACTGATCCACATACACCATCGTCGCCCTGGGTTTTCAGATGAGGCCGACGGTGTCCCTTTCCCCCATATCCCCATCCCGTACTCTGGAGAGTCGCAACCTAATCAGCCCGACCACATCTCCCATGGAGCTCGAGGAGTGTATGAGCAAAACTAGGTCTATAATGGCCTCTCCATCATACGCTCGCAAAGTGGGCGCCGTTTGTCACGACCCTTCGATCCCGAACGAACTCATCGCCGCGGAAGCTGGTGAGGATGTTGACTACATTGCCATGCCGAAGGCTTAAAGTCTGCGGGCTCGCATATTCCCGTATCTTAGGAGAACCAGCTATGACATCAAGCTCCTCAACATCATCGATTCACTCGGGCCATGTCACAAGTTAAGTGGTCCACCAGCAACACCTCTAGTTCAACCATCATCGATCTCTTCAACGACGCCATCGCTGATCTCCTCCACCTCGTGGTCATGGATTTGCGATCCTTCTACGCCATCGAGCCCTTTTGTCATTTTTGAAGGAAATGTTCTGCAACATTGGCTTGGAATCTTTAGCTCCAAAGTTAAATAATGGCACACGCTATGGCTATTAAAAGGGGAAACGTCCCACCTACGACATTAGGGAGCGCACACTGGGCACCTCATATCCCAAGTGGAAGGAGCCAATCCATGACAAGGGATGCAATATCCTGTGAGGAAATCATAACTTTTCTAGCTGGCCATCGCCTAACCATTGTTGTAGTAGCTTTTGCCATGCAAAAATCATGAAGTGTTTAATTGAGAATTTGTCCAATTTTCAAGCTGATGCCTTGCTTTTCTGTATTTGGTTGTTAGGTTTGTTGCATTGAGTATTTGTCCAGCTTTCGATGGTTATAGTTGGTTGTTACAGTGAGCATGAATGCCTTGTTTCTTTCTGTTATTCACAATGTGATGTTCATTATCTGCAACTATGAACTGTGAAGTTCAATTTCATCAGTACCACCAGGTGCTGTTAACATGTGCCCTTAACTCCTGCTTTAAACATTTATGCATTGTTTCTCTGAATTTGGTTGCCAGGTTGGTTGCAGTGACCATTTGTCTAGTGTTCAAGTATATGCTTTGCTTTTCTGTATCTAGTTGTTAGGTTTATTGCAGTGAGCATTTGTCTAGTTTTCAAGCAAACGCCTTGCTTTTCGTTATCTGGTTGTTAGGTTGGTTCCATTGAGCATTTGTCCAGTACAAAATGGCTATATTTGGTTGTTATAGTGAGCATATATGCCTTGTTTATTTCAAGCAGATACCTCGTATACTTTGTTGATGTTAAGCATGTTGTACTTATCATGACTTTACATGTACTTGCACAGGATAACAATGGGAGTGGCCAATGTTTTCCACGGAGGTTCTTTTCATCCCTCTGTTTATACTCCATCCGTTCTATCATCTAGTGCATATAGATTTTTGTGATGTATCTACATATACCATCTAAAATGTATACAATATAAAATTTTGTAACGTATCTAATGAAATGGAATTGCAATTGTAGATGTATATGTTTTTCTCTACGAACCTGGTTGAAGTTAGCAAATGTTGACTTCTCAAAATGTATATACGTGACACATTGTGGAACTGGCGGAGTAATATATTACACCATTCTGCAACTACATTTTAGCTTCTAATATCGGCTTCTTGCTTGTAGGTACATATGTATCTGGTAAAGATCCATTCCTGGACCCTTTTTGCGTGTGGGGCAATGAAATACTCATGAACCAGCATCAAGTGAGGAAACTGGAAATGATTGTTAGGAAAAAGAGACGAACAATGCCAATTAGACTATTTGTTTGCACTCTATCCAACACAGCAGTGAGTTGTAGGATGGTAACTATGAACTGTGTAGCCTTCTATTAGTACTGCCCATAATGAGTTGTCACACAACAATGTCTGGATCTTTTTCTTTTGCAGTGGTTCCCAAAGCAGTTTACTCAAGATTACCTTGCAAAGTACATGCTTAATGTACATGCAATGAAGGTGAAAATATATCATCGGGACTACACTGAGCATCGAGAAGTCGCAATGAAGACAATGAAGGATGGGCGAGCGTCCATCACCAGGGGTTGTCCTAGAGTCCTTCGTGCGCTAGGCATGGAGGAGGGCACAATATTGTCATTCCGCTTCACCTTCTCCAGCAATCAGAATGTCTTTCAGATATCTCTTTACCGTTTTAATGCAATCATGGTTCAATCATTCTTTATTTGTCCCTTTTATACTTTTCCTTTTTTTGAGAATTGTTGCTTATGTAGTTCTTGAGTATATGTACATGTTAATTGAATTATCCATTCGTTCTTAAACCTACATTTAAACATGCTTCATTATGAATTACATGAATTCATACTTTCAAATTTAAATTATGTGAATTATGAAATGATGCTCTGCAGGCCATTAGAATGCACACAGTTTGAGAAAGCAAAACGTCTGCGATCGACTTCAACATCACACATGTTTCTCCACTCGCGGCGTGTGCGATGAGTCTCGGCTTCGCACACAATCAGACGAGAAAGAACGTGTGCGATTAATAACACCCACGCACACAGTTACTTATCATCAAATATTTGTGCTAGTCTCCTTATCACACATGATTTGGTATTTTGAACTGTGTATGATATCGTGCCCATCGTAAACATTGGTCAAAGAAAAACACGTGTGATAGGCCTTCATCCCACACAGTTTGTGTTGATGACACATTTGGGAAGTATGGATCACACATTTGGAACGTTTTGTAAATCACAACCATTTATCAAAAACGCCGATTGTGGGATATATTCTACCTTTGCAAACAATTTTATAATGATAAACGTATGCACTCTTATATCATATCACCGATGGTCATACTGGAACTAAATGTGTGTGATAGCCCCCTTATCATACAAGCTTTATTATCGTGAACTGTTTGTGATTTTGTGGAAATATTAAACAGTGCGCCACAAAATAGCATGCGGGATGTTAGTGCGATCTTACACGAGTTGCAAGGATAAACTATATGGGAAATGCACCATATCTCAAACGATTGCCCGGTGACCCTCGTTTGTGATAGATGAGGATATCCCATGCACTTAGTTTTATCGAACGTTTGCCTTCGTTGGCCACCATCACCGACGGGTTTTCCGTGTTGTGTGGGATGGACTACCCTATCGCCCACACATCCAAGGTGACGGTTTACATCTACGTCATGGAAAGGGGTTAAAAACTATTTGTATAGCACGTCGTTGCACCAATGGAAGAATCTTATATCGTCGAAGAGGATTATTGCTCTAGTGCTATCAAAATCAATGATGCCAAACACACACATCCAAGAGTGGTTAATGGGCAATAAATTAAGCATTATATCTCAGGTACGCCCATTAATGTTGATACTAATATTATTCAAGTGATGATACCGGAAGAACACATAAGAGAGACCTTTCGGAACACTCCAAAAACCTGAAAAAGGGGTATGTATGTGAGACGGTAAGCAAACCAACTCCAAACATTCAGTAAAAATATGTTCTGTTGGTTTTGGTATTTTAGAAAAATTACATAAATAAAAACGAGTCAGTGGGCCCACGAGGGGGCCACAAGCCAATAGGGCGCACCCTACCCCCTTAGGCGCGCCCTGATAGCTGGTGCGCACCTCGTGTGCCTCCCAGACTCAGTTTTATTCATGGACACGTATTGTGACCTAGGAAAAATCATTATATATACTCCCATGTGTTTTGACCTCCGCATCGCAAATTTTGCTTCTGTTCGAATTTCGGACTGTTTTTTCGACAGATTTGTAAGCAACATGTCATCACAAGATTCATATGGAGAGAGCTATGTTTCAGATATGATTGCCAATACCCGAGTCTATGGGGAGGTGGATCCTTGTGGGTGGTCAATCGAGGAAGAGGTGGAGGCTGACCTAAAAAGGATCGATCCCTCAAGTGATGAAGAAGAATAGGAAGTACCTCTACCTCAACCTAGAGATATGCAGGTGGAATTCAAAAAGTCGAGTTTACCAAAAAAGGTTCCACCTTCCAATACTCAATTTACCCCTTGTCGACATGTGCAGGTAGACACCACCGCTGCCTTAACCAGCAAAACACATCCTTTGATGTAAGGAGAAATGATCTTCACCAACAAACTCAGCAAGGAGTATCTAGACCTTAAGCGAAAGGTTGATAATCTCAATGTGGATATTCGTACCCAGAGGGGCATAATCGCGAAGAGGATTGCATCATCACCACCATCACCCAAGAGGGACACTTGAGTACATGGGTATGGGCACCACCCTTAGCTTGTTCCAATCTTGGGGGAGGTGCCCTAGTATTGTATCACCATCACTTTTACCATTATCATCTATCTTAGCTCGTTCAATAGTTATTTCATGATTTGGAGGAATAAAAATCTAGTTTTGCTTTGCTTAGAGTATTTGCTTTGTGATCTACCTATCTTCGTAATCGAGTATGAGAGTTATATAATAACGATTAGTTGAGTTTGTTTGATTTACTCTCATGCATCCATCATCATAACAATGAAATAAAAGAAAGAAAAAGAAAAATCATATGCTAATCCCATGGGGAGTAATGACTTCACATAGAAAAAGTATGATTGATAAGAGTTGTTGGAAGTCGACAAACATAGTGATAGTCATTCATTCAATCCATGAACAATTATGATAGAGGAGAGGAGATTAACATGCAAATACACTATCTTGGACTTCTATGATTGGGAGCCCCCATCAAATATTATATAATGATCAAATTGTTGGTGTTGGACAAGGAAGACAACATAATGAGTTATGTTTGTTTACATTCACATAGAAGTTATAATTCCGCGGATACTTTAACATGTGGTGCTTGCTTTAGACCTTTTGCTAATGAAAAGTTTTCTGCACTAAGTAGAGATACTATTTGTGCATTCTTAACCCTTAAACCCAGTTTCTTGCCATGAGAGTCCACCATACCTACCTATGAATTGCATAAGATCCTCAAGTAAGTTGTCATTTGTGCATAAAGAAATAAAACTTGCTCTTAAATATGTATGATCTTTTATTGTAAGGGAAAATAAGCTTTATACGATCTTGTGATGACAAAGAAATAAAGGCGACAAACTACATAATAAAGTTTGTTATCATAAGGGTAAATATAAAGTGATGTTCCTTTACATTAAGAGTTTGAACATCCAAAAATAAAAAGTGCATGACAACCTCTGCTTCCCTCTGCGAAGGGCCTATCTTTTACTTTTATGAATTTACTTTTCAAGTACTTACTTTCATACAAGAGTTAAATTCACCTCTACTCAAATCTATTAAATCTTTAGTAGCGAGCATCATATGTTGGGGAACCGTTGCATGTAGATGCTCATGAGTTATTATTGTTGACATTATCCTTGAGCTAAATAAGTTGGGTGGCAAAAACAATACCTCTATCTTCCTATGTGTCCAATGGAAACATTAGCTCCAAAAATATGCAATGAGTGTCAGCAATCATAGAAGACTAAATGATAGTTGAGTATGTGAACTTGCTAAAATGAAAGCTCTTACATAGAATCTTCTCCGAAGTATGATGAATTGTGATTGTCTCGATGACTAAGAACATAGTTTGTTGATTATCAATATGGTCTATGCTTCATACTTCAAGGTTGTGGATAGATTGTTACTTGACTATGAGAAGTTATATGATGAAAAATTTGCTATTATGTTAATATTCATGATGCTCTCATGTATGTATTTTGTTTTTATCGAAACCTCTCTCTCAAATTATGTGTTCATCATTTTCGAGTTCGGCTTTCGCTTGAGGACAAGCGAGGTCTAAGCTTGGGGGAGTTGATACGTCCATTTTTCATCATGATTTCCTATCAATATTTATAGTATTCTAGTCCATTATTCAACTTCATGATACAATTCTTATGCCTTCTCTATCTGAATTTACAAGGTACAACACAAACAGGGAAATTGTTGGGAAATGAAATTCTAAACCTGAAAACCAAGAAAAAGGGTAAAAATTCACTACATTCCAAATGACCTGTAACATCACGGAGAATTTTGGGGAATATATCAGAATTCACGGGCAAATAATATACCAGAGGGGGACCACATGCTGGCCACAAGCCAACAGGGCGCACCCACCCCCACAAGCCAACAGGGCGCACCCACCCCCTACGAGATGAAGCACCGCCCTCCCGAGGCAGAAACCTGAATAGAGGCCCTTTTGCATTCCGGTAGGGTGATTCTACCAGGGAAACCTCTCTTCACGAGGGGGAGATCAAAGACATTGTCGTCACCAACACTCCCTCTTTCGTGGGAAGACCAATCTTCATCAACATCTTCATGAGCACCATCTCATCTCAAACCCTAGTTCATCTCTTGTACTCAATCTTTGTCTCAAAACCTCAAATTGGTACCTGTGGGTTATTGGTAGTGTTGATTACATCTCGTAGTTTATTCTTGTTTATTAATCATTATTACACCTTTGGTATTGAACATGATGATGATTTGTGAGTAGTTACTTTTGTTCCTGAGGACATGGGAGAAGTATTTTTATAAATAATCATGTGAAGTTCGCATTCGTTTGTTATTTTGATGATATGTATGTTGTTGCTTTCTTTAGTGGTGTCATGTGAACATCGACTACATGAACCTTCACCATCTAATGGGCCTAAGGGAAGGCATTATGGAGTAATAAGTAGATGATGGGTTGTTAAAGTGACACAAGCTTAAACCCTAGTTTACGTGTTACTTCGTAAGGGGCTGATTTGGATCCATATGTCTCATGCTATGGTTATATCTATCTTAATTATTCTGTCATAGTTGTGGGTGCTTGCGAGAGGGGGTAATCATAAGGTGGTTGCTTGTTCAAGTAAGAACATCACCTTAGCACAGGTCCACCGTCATATCAAATTATCAAAGTAACGAACGCGAATCAACTAAACCTGACGAACATGACTAGACGGAAATTCCCAGGTTACCTCGGGAGCATTTTGCTTCATATAAGAGTTCCTTTAATCCTGTCCTTTGCTACAAAAAGGATTGGGCTATCTTGCTGCACACTTGCTACTATTGTTACTTGCCACTTGTTATGAATTATCTTGCTACAAAACTATCTATCTTTGTTACTTACAGCACTTGGAGAGAATATGTTGCTGAAAACTGTTTATCATTTCCTTCTGCTCCTCGTTGGGTTGGACACTCTTACTTATCAAAAGGGCTACGATTGGTCCCCTATACTTGTGTGTATTAACAGTTCATTCATCAAATTTTCATGGGAAAACCAATACTAACCCAAATGATTCATCCGAACAAGTTGTGTGTGTGTTGTGGGTAGATGGTTGCTGGTAAACAATTGTATGAGATGTGATTTGCTCGGTTTGTACAACATCTATGCTCTGTTTACAAAACACCAACATAGTTGCATAACCAACTTAAACATTCAATTACATAGTGACTACACAACACATGTACATGACTCAATATAAATATACAAAAAATGGACGATAATCAACTCATATTGTTCTTCTCATGACGTTTGCCACCACTGCTCTGCTTGTGGCTATCCCTTTCTGTTTGCAGGAAGGTGGCACTTCCTCATGTCAAAGATCCTCATGTACATGTCATAGCTTGTGTACGCATCCTTGGTTGCATACTTGATGTGTTCTTCATCCAGTTTGTTCAACCAGGCCTTGTGCCATATAGACTTGTCCTTATCGCACTCAGCTTCATGTCTCTGTAGTAGGGGTAGATGATGTCTGCGGCGAGGTCAACCAGGGAGTCATTCTGCTTCTTCTTATTGTCTCCCCCAAAACTGTACTGATCTTGGATGTTGACAAGCTTCTAGCAGGGCAAGCCCGAAGTCTTGAGAACCTTCAGATTGTTGCTGGTGTCCACTATTGTGAACCTGTAGTCGGGGCTATCGACAAACCTGGCAAAATGCTCGCAAGGCCTTGTGGCTAGGAAGTAGTGATAGACAAGCATGTGATGGCACGTGCACAACTGGGCGAAGGCAACCTTCTGATCATGCCCGGCACCACTGCCAGCGTACCTGTGGTCGAAGTCAACCACTTTGTACTTGTCATCCTCAGCAAGTAGCTGCTCCAACATGTTGATGGAGTTCTCCGCCATGACCGGGTCGTTGGTGTACACCACTAAGAGGTCCATCTTCCTGATGTGAATGTCCACTTTGACAATAATGGCGAACTGCCGCACGACGCTGGTTCCGCCATTGGATTCGCGCAGGTAGGCTGAAATGATGAAGAGATGTGCATCCTCTCTGTGTTATATTTCATCATGGGCGTGCTTGTTGTGTTGTGCGGCACGAACAGAAGGTGGAAAAGATGAAGGTAAATGGTTATAGGAACAAATGATTGGGCGTCGGATAGCCTGGCATTTTGGCACGTCCGCATGGCAGTTTTTGCAGTGCTTAACTGCATGGTGCGCACGTATAACTGCATGGTGGGGCCAGATGCAGTGCAACCGCATGCATATGGCGCCCCGAACATACATGATGGTTCACGCGTGGAGGGATGCCGGCAGAGCGCGCGTGCACGGACGCGAGCAGAGCACGCTGTGGCTGCCTCAATCGCCTCATGAGTAGAGCAGTTCGCGACGGTGCATACATAACAACCATTTACTATGTAATAAAATGCAAACACTTGTTTTATAATTATTAACCTTCCGCGTACTTCATTTCTCCCTCCTATGTACCATATGTCACCACATTTTCGCTAGAGGATTCCAGTGCACACTTTGGGAGTGTGCAGGAATGTCTTTTGGCCTTCCCGTTCCAGTGCAGGTTCTCGCGCAAGCTTCCCGCCCGATGCGCCGAAATCACCCAAACCCCAAATGCTTGGCCGCCTACTTTATAAACCATCATGGATGGCGTCTCCACATCGCATTCATACCCTTCCTCCGTGTAGCTTCTCTAGTTTGCTTCTCCCACAATCGCCAATGGCACTTGTCCGTCATCGTCTCTCCGCCACTCCACCAAAGGACAACTCTAGCTAGGACACTGCACCACATCGGCGGCTGAGCCCCCAAAAGCGTGTAGTGCACGTGGCGTCCTTGTTGGGTGTGTGAACGCCATCCATCGCAAGCCATCATTGTCGCCACACCACCAGCAGATGCCTTGGCCGCCACCATACCATCGTACTCCCTGGATGCCACCCCACCTTCAGTCGTCAGGGCCATCACCTGCTCCACCATCGCATCCTGGAGATGGGAGGAGGAGGCAGCCGACAATGCCCAGCCGCTCTGCTTTTGTGTCAATGGCCTTGCGCACTACATGAACTTCCTACATGAGGAGGAGGAGCGCCAGGTCGAGAACGCAAAGAGGCTCACCGCTGCCATGGCCACAACAGATGTCGCAACGGTGGAATGCAATGAGGAAATCAACACCGAGTCCTTCCGCTTTGAGGGGGCGCATGAGGAGCAAAGGAGGGCAGCTGCGGCAGGCGGCAAATTTGAATCCTCCAGCTCATAGGTAGCCTCCTCCTCCTATGCCTCTTACCGAACACGCTCGGAAGGGGAGAGGGTACAAGAAGTATTATAGAGCCCCTCTTTGGGAGTATTTAGGGGCTATTTTGTTCAGTTCATCTAACTATAGGTATTGTTGAACTGTACCACGTACTTTAAATTAGCTAGTATAAATAGTTGAACTAGCTATTTCACTACATGGTTGGCAACAACTGGGGAAAGTTTGTTCGATTTAGATGTCGAGTTAAACTATTATATACAAAGACCACTACTTAATCTATGAATGAAATCCATGTTTAGTGAATTTCTATTGAAAAATTAAACTGTAATTGTGATTTTGTTCTTGCAAATTTTGACAAATGTCAGTGTTACAATGTTATTAAATGTCAGTGTTACTAGATCGACAATTGACAATGTTTCCAATTTGACAAATGACAATTTACCCAATATGACACATGCAAATCTTACCTTTCTATACTAAGCACACGGCTCATCATACACAACCGTCCGCGATGACGCAATGAAAAAAATATCATTTGCGCCAGATTTTCACTTGGCTTAGTAGCTAAGGAACCATTACCCTCGGTCTGCATACTGGTATTAAGTCTGAAATGTTTGCGATGACGGGCAAAGGACACGCCTCCCCGATGAGCATTCAAAGGACTACTCACGAGCCTCCCATCTACTCCAATAACTGTCTACATGCTACCTCCTGGCTAGTAAAGAATGCGACGCGTGGCAGAACGTAAATGGTGAGTAGAACGTCCACTATTTATAAATTATACGCCCGTTTGCGATGGTAAAGTGATAGTTTTTTGTTCCAAAATGTATGTTGGTTGTTAATGTTTGCGCCTTCTCTCAAGGTGGACACAAAATATAACACAGCATATTTTTACTATATAACGAGACCCTGCACAATTTCATGAATTGTGTGTTAGTTTTTGATTTACTATAATTTAAACCAATATTTTCAATGTTGGCCCTCGAATAAAACCCTAGAAAGTGTCTCAAATTGGAATTTTTTTCATAAAATGCTTGTATGTGCCATGTCATTACACCATGCCAAGTTTCATGAATTTCCCACGTGTTTTGGATTTATGGGAATTTCAAAACCAAGTTTCTCAATGTTTGCGGCCGAGCCAAGACGCTAAGATGTTTGAAATTCATTCATATTTCTTGCATGTGACCTAAACATGCGTCCAGGGACACATACATATATGATTTTTTAACCCAGTTTGGTGCACTGTACCTTTGATTGTAGATTAAATTTGAATTATGCACATTAAATGCGCAGAGAACTCAAATAATGTATAAAAGCCAGACCAACCCTTAAGAATTCATATTTTTGCACTATGCATATATTGGTCTATGTTGTTACTAGAAAAAATAAAGGAGAGAAGGAGGCATCGGATGTCATTTCACCCGCAAATATGACATGCATGTTCCCTATTAGAACCACATAGCTTATTGTGAGAAGACACTCCGGTTTGAAACAGGCTTGTGACAAAACATGTCCAAGTTGGACAATGTTTTTACCACCGCATATGTGTGCCATGTCATGAAACATGCCAAGTTTCATGAATTTCCGACGAGTTTTGGATTGACGAGAATTTAATAAGAAAGTTGTCAATGTTTGTGGCCAAGACAAGACACTGAGATGTTTGAATTCATTCCCATTTCTTGCATGGGAACTAACCATGTAACCAGGGAATAGTATTTGATTTTTAACCAATTTTCGTGCACTGACCTTGTGATTATAGTTCAAATTTCAATTATGCACATTAAATGCCTAGAAAACTCAATTAACGTGTAAAATAGGCCAAATGAACCCTTGGATAATTCCATCATTTAGCACAACTATCATGCTGCTCTATGGTGCCTCTAGATATAAATTTAAGGCGATATGAGAGAACAGATGTTTTTTGCACATAAAAGGGGAATGTTCCCTATCGGAACCCCATGGCTTTCTTGTGAGAAATTCCGGTTTGTAAGGCGTGTGCCAAAACTTGTCCAAAATTGGGATTTTACCACAACACACAACAGACAAGGTCATGATACCATGCCCAAGTTTCATGAATTTCCCACGAGGTTTGGAATTACAGGAATTAAAAAACTAAGTTTTTCTATGTTTGCGACTCAGCCAAGACGCTGAGATGTTTGAAATCCATTCTCCTTTCTTGTGTGGGACCTACACATGCATCCAGGGATACATATATGATTTTCAACCAATTTTGTGCGCTGGACCTTGTCATTGTAGTACAAATTTTGAATTATGCACATTAAATGCCTAGAAAAGTTAATTGATGTATAAAAAAGGCCAAACGAACCCTGAATAATTACATATTTTAGCATGACAATCATGGTGCCCTACGGTTCATCTGGAAAACAATCGAGGTGAGAGGAGACGACAAATGTTGTTTTCGTACATAAAAGGTGAAAGTTCCCTATCAAAACCACATGGCTTCTTGTGAGAATCTTCGACTTGTAAGAGGTTTGTGCCAAAACGTTTCCAGATTGGGCATTCTTTTTTACCAGAACACACATGAGTCATGACATGACACCATCCTAAATTTCATGAATTTATGACAGATTTGGATTTACTGGAATTTGAAAACACAGATTCTCAATGCTTGTGCCCGAGCCAAAATACCTATCAGTTTGAAATTCATTCCCATTTCTTGCTTGGGATCAATACATGCATCCAGTAACACATATTTGATTTTTCAACCTATTCAGGTGCACTCTAGCATGTGCTTAACTGCAGTTCATATTTGAACTATGCACATTAAATGTCTAAAAATCTCTTTAAATATTTAAAAATGCCTAGACAACCCTGAATAACTCCATATTTTAAGACACTCATATAGTTACATGTTCACTGTAGATAAATTATATTGCAATCCAAACACCTTCAATTCCCTATGTAACCTCCTTTTTTGTTTGAAAACAATATGAAAATCAAGTACATCGCAAACAATTCATGATGATGAAACATGTGTGATGTGGTATAAAATATCTTGGGCCAATCCTCATATATGGCTTACGCCGGAAGCTTCATCGACTACAATCCACCACCGGCGCGTTAACCAAACAGTCACACTTGCTCCCCAAGACCACTATACTGTTCAAACGTCTCCAATAAAACATGGGGATGTGGATTCGCATCATGAAGGAAACTTCGATGACCCACTCCAAACCAACTGCGGCCGCATCGGCCTTGAACATGCTCACAACATCAATGAGCACGGTGGCAATCTCTAACAGTGCGGTTCGAACTGCCGAAAGGGCAGCTGCTACAGCTGAGAAGGCGACAACAAATATCTGTGACCGGGATAGCAAATGGTGAGAATGACAAAATAGTTGTCTGTTCCTCGGCAGCTGTCATAGCCCTGATGTCTAGCACCCACGCCTATGTCGAGGCCGCCCATGCCCAACTTCTGTCAGCCTCTGCACAAATAGGAGTGCCCTTCTCTGACATCGGTCGGCAACGTACATCCAAAGAGTTGGCATTCGCCGAGAGCGCATGGGCAGCCATCCGTTCGTCTGCGACATCCCTAGCGATATTGAGTCTGTCAATGCCTGGACCATGGCCGCCCACACCCGACTCATGGCGGCCTTTTCCAAAGAGATGGCTATTGGGGAATGTTGCATGGGAAACAAAAATTTTCCTACGCACACGCAAGATCTGTCAGTGGTGATGAGCATCTACGAGAGGGAGAGTGGATCTACATACCCTTGTAGATCGCTAAGTGGGAAGCGTTAAGAAACGCGGTTGGTGTAGTCGAACATCTTCGCGATCCAAATCGCCGAGCGTCCCGCGATCACATCACGATCCGTCCCGCGATCCAATCATGATCCGTCCCGCGAAATCATCACGATCTGTCCCGCGATCTCATCACGATCCGTCCCGCGATCTCATCACGATCTGTCCCATGAACTCATCACGAACCGTCCCGCGATCTTGTTCATGGTCCTTCTGATCTAGTGCCGAACGGACGACACCTCCGCGTTCAGCACACGTGCAGCTTGATGACGATCTCCACCGTCTTGATCCAGAAAGAGGAAGTGGAGAGGGAGAAGAGTTCACCGGCAGCGTGACGGCGCCTCGGTGATGGTGGTGGAGCAATTCCGGCAGGGCTTCGCCTAAGCACTGCGGAAATCCGATCTAGAGGAGCACCGGTGGAACAGGTAGCACGTGGCCGTAAAATCTGTGCAAAACCCTTATATTCCACCAGTATATATAGGAGGAGAGGAGGAGGAGGGTTGGCGCAGGGCTGAGCCCCTCTTGGAGTCGTCCGAAGCCAAGGGGGAGGAGTCCTACTCCTCCTCCACTCCTAGTAGGAGTAGGACTCTCCCCTTTTGCCTTTTTTCCACTCTTTTTTGTTTGGGACTCTCCCCCCAGCTACATGGGCCAGTTGTGGCTATTCCACCATCCCACTAAGGGCTGGTTAATACTCTCCCACATCCCATGAAGCCTCTTGGGTCGAAATACCCCTCCCGGAGGTCTCCCGGTAGACTAACGGCACTCCCGGTACACTACCGATGAGCCCGAAACTTTTCCGGCCACCAAACTGGGACTTCCTATATATGAATCTTTACCTCCGGACCATTCCGGAGCTCCTCATGATGTCCGGGATCTCATCCAGGACACCGAACAAACTTCGGTCACCACCATACATAAATCTACACTACCGAAACGTCACCAAACCTTAAGTGTGCAGACCCTGCGGGTTCGAGAACTATGTAGACATGACCGAGACACCTCTACAGTCAATAACCAATGGCAGGACCTGGATGTCCACATTGGTTCCTACATATTCTACGAAGATCTTTATCGGTCGAACCTCTATGACAAGGATTCAGTTAATCCCGTATGATGTTCCCTTTGTTCTTCGGTATGTTACTTGCCCGAGATTCGATCGTCGGTATCTCCATACCTAGTTCAACCTCGTTACCAACAAGTCTCTTTACTCGTTCCGTAATACCAGATCCCGTGACTAACACTTAGTCACATTGCTTGCAAGGCTTATTGTGATGTTGCATTACCGAGTGGGCCCTGAGATACCTCTGCGTCACACGGAGTAACAAAACCCAGTCTTGATCCATGCCAACTCAATAGCCACCCTCGGAGATACCTGTAGAGCACCTTTATAGTCACCTAGTTAAGTTGCAATGTTTGATACACACAAGGCACTCCTCCGATGTCCGTGGGTTGCATGATCTCATGGTCATAGGAACATATACTTGACATGTAGAAAACAGTAGCAATAAACTGACACGATCATATGCTACGTTTGTAGTTTGGGTCTTGTCCATCACATCATTCTCCTAATGATGTGATCCCGTTATCAAATGACATCTCATGTCCATGTCTAGGAAACCCTAACCATCTTTGATCAACGAGCTAGTCCATTAGAGGCATACTAGGGACATGGTTTTGTCTATGTATCCACACATGCATCTAAGTCTCCAATCAATACAATTTATAGCATGGATAATAAACGATTATCTTGAACAAGGAAATATGATACTAACTAATTTATTATTGCCTCTAGAGCATATTTCCAACAATGGCGGATGTGGACTGCGAGATGCTTGCGGAGTATATGGCGATGGATGCCATGGATCGCCTTCAACTGAAGGTCGTTGAGCGCGAGCTGGTCATGGAGAATGCGGCAAAGACGACGAGCGTCAAGCGGAACATTATTCTTTGTTTAGAGCAATCGTATTTTGTTCAGAGTAATTTTTAGGTCAACCAGCTCTGTTTAATTGCTCAATTAAGTAAGTGTGGTCCGTGGTTTAGGCTCTTTTGTGTCATTCCCGAATTTGCAATTGATGTTAAATTACGTGACGACATGGATGGCCATTGTAGCCAGGGAAAACCAGACAAAAATTTGTTGCCATATCCCTATTTAGTCTTCCAAATGAAAATGACATTCAAGTACATCACACACTATTTTATCGCACGAACCGTGTGCAATGTAGTATCCAATCTTATGTCGGAAGCTTGGAGACCAAAATTTGCATGTTCAAGCTCATCACATACGGCGTAAACTACATGATTCGTTTGTGATATTTAGATATCGCACATAGTTCTGAATAAGGGACTGTGTTCGATGACAGTTTCCACGCCAGTTTTTCGCTAAACTGAATGAAAATTTTGGGCTACTGTCGAAATATCTACGTCCCTCACCCAAGGTACAAAACCAAAAGCCACATTTCCCCTGTTTCCTCCTTCCTTTCCTAGTTCAAACCTTCACTGCTATCTTGCAATGCCACCTCCTCACCGGCGTTCCTCCTTCCTACTGCTCGGCCTCATCCAACTAGTCAGGTAATCCACACATCCCCAATACCACCTCTTCCCCATCCCACATGCCCTGACTGCGGGCGCGAGACCTTCCACCCAAATGACCGCACCATCCTCCAAATAATCGCCGCCGAAAGCAATAGTGCACGCAGTATAGCCAGGATCCCAAGGAACATTTGGCAACAAAGAAGCAAATTGTGGTTGCACACGCGGATGAGGTAGCAATGGCTACCATGGGTGCCGAGTCCCAAATTTTGGAGGAGCACCTCACCATTGAGGCCACCGTCGATGCCTCGCACGCGGACTTTTCCATGGGGTTGTCTGCTATAAACGACGGCTTGTGGTCATTTCTCGAGGGCACCACTAGTGCGTTCGACGAGGACTATGACGTGTTTTCTCAGCGTGCCCGTGCTTACCTCAGCTCCAGAGCCGACGTGTTGGTGTCGGGGAAGGATTATGCCACTCACCACTATTAAGAGTGCACCCACGATGTGGAGGCTTTTCCCTCTTCCAAGTTGAAGGAGCCCATTGTCATCAGTATCTCCGACGACGAGGAATAGCTCGTATTTCTTAGCTTTATCACTAAGGACCTATGCTCAACTAGCTATGGAGGTTAAGCATGTTCGGTTTACCTATTGCATGCGGTGCTCATGCCTTTATTATAGAAATCCTAGTGAAATGTCCAATGTAATTCTATTTGCAATCTGACCTTCGAGTATGTGCTATTGTGCAATGTGGTGCTCAGTTAACTATTTGGTTCATTGTTGTGGTGATCATTCAACTATTTGGTTCATTTGTTGTGGTGATCATTTAACTATTTAGTTCAATTATGCAATGTGATGTTTGATTGTTGTTGGTACAATTTTGTATTGTTATGCATGTGATATATAAATCGAATTTAGATGTACTAAATACTACATGTGAAATATATACAATTGCTATATTTCCTAGTTCTTAGCATGCTTAGTCTACATCATTGAATTTTCCATGAGGCTCGAATTAATCTGTTGGATCTGCAATTTTTTTATTTTTCATTAAGATATTTCACTGATAGTATGCCTAATATCACCTATAATGTGATCAAAATCTATCTTAAATATGTTGTATGGGGAACAATGGGAGACACTGAATTTTACCATCATAGTTTGCACATCCATGGTCCTTTGGCTAATAGCACATTATTGTGCAATTGTAGGAACCATTCTAATATTAAGGTTTTTAGTAATTTGTTCTTGCACATGTAGGTTCTGCTGTAACAGGTTTAGACCCACTGTTCAACCCTTTTTGCATGTGGGAAATGAGGTGCCCTTTAATATTAGTCAAGTCAAGAAAATGAGAAAGATTGTTATGATGAAGAAACTAGCGGGAAAAAACAACAAGATCTTTGTCTGCACAATGAAGAAGACATTAGTAAACTATATGATGGTACTATCTCTTTCACTTTGTCCTTTTCCCATTCTGAAATTTCAAATTTTGGAAAAGATATTTATGGATATGTTTATGTTCAATCCTTTTCATGATAGTTCATCGATGATAACATCTTAAACTACCTATATGGTCAAGAGGCGAGGAATGTATTCATACAACATTCAAGGTATAATCTTGAAGTCTTCCTCAAGAGGACAAAGTATGGGGGGCAATCATCCGCATACACTAGCCTAAATTTGCGACGACCTTCATCATCATCGAAGGCTCAATATTCGCCTTCCGCTTCAACAATTTTCTAGACAAGACTCACATGTCTATTTACCGTCTATGATGGTACTTTCCAAAGGTTTTAGATGTTGAATTTGAAACTTGGTATTGTCATGTAATTGGGTAGCTACATAGTATATGCCTAGATGATGTTTGTACTCTAATGTAATTTAATTATGAAACTATAGTTGTCGTAATACGAATAAGAAATTTATCCTGTGATTGATATGAAATGTTAATTTAATTAATAAATGGATTATAAATAAGAGACCAATTAGACAAATTATTGGGGTTTGCTATTGCAGACGGTTTCTAAGACAACACCGTGGGCGATGACCTCAAAAACCCACATAGTTTCTAGAATTTTGACGTGTTGGATTATTGAACAATCACACATGACTTTCGGTCGATAATAGTGTGTCTTAGGCCACCCTATCACAAACATTTTCACATAACAAGTGTGTGTGATCGATAGACCTATGACAAACAAATTCATCTAGGCACTGTGAGTGATGCATTAAATAATACCTTGTGATATTTGCCGACGATTTATCTGGGTCATATGGGATAGGTCCCCCTATCACCCACACATGCAAGGTGATGATTTAAAACTACGTCGTGGAAACAGGGTAACACCGTTTGTATAGGACGTGGATGCACTAGTGGCTGGACCTTCGTCACGTCCCTAGCAAATTGAGAAAACTTGACGTTGCTACAAAAGTCTGTACACCCCATGACCAAGTACTTCTTGGCAAATATCACAAGACATTGTCCTCCCTAGCCAGTGAGGATCATTCAGGCCCACTTAGTCATAAGGCACCAGTTCATAATTGGAATTTGTAACCCCTAGTCAACCAACATTTTTTGTTTCACATATATTCTCCCGACTCACCATGTGATATTTTTGCTTCCCATTTTCTATCGCCCAAAAGAAACTAGATCACACCTTATCAAGTTTTTCATTAACACCATCTTGAAGAAGATAAAATCCCATGACGTAGGTATATTTGTCAAGCAAATATTAATGAGCACAAGTCGCCCTCCTGATGCCAGTAACTTTCCCTCCCATGGCTCAACCGTTATTGCGGCCTTATCCACCATGTGTTGTAGTTCCCATACTCAAAGCCCTTGATGATGTCGGCTTCCCTAGATATTTCAATGGGATATACCCCAGCTAACAGTTCATCATATGAGTGACACCTAGTTAAGATTCAAGGTCACCACCCAGGACAATGGCCTCACTCCTGCCAAAGTTGATTTCTAGACATGACATCTCCTTAGAACACATGAGGAGATAATTGATATTAACTATTTCTTGCTCTGAATTCTTAATGAAGATAAGCATGTCATCGACATATTGGAAATGAGATATACCCCTTCTCCCCGAGATAATGTGAGTTTCCACCCCCGATATATGACTCTTCGCCTAGGCACAGTCAAGCATGTTAAAAGGGAGGAGAGATATCAGATCCCCTTGCATGACACCAGACTTGTTCCTAAAGTGTGAGTCGATCTTCCCATTAACATTGACCGTTTTTCGTTCCCCTCTGACCAGTTTCCTCATCCAACTTATCCATAGTGGATTGAATACCTTTTCCACAAAACATCCTCCAAGAACTCCCACCAGACCATGTCATATGCTTTCAGAATCAATCTTGAGAATGAGCACCTCCTCTTTGATTATCTTCATCTCATGTAAGTCCTCATGAAACACTACGATGCCATCCAATATACATTGACGATGAATAAAGGTCGTTTGATTCTGATCAATCACTTTGTTAGCCAACAGGGCCAAGTATGTCACAAAACCCTTCGCCAAGAGCCGAAAACTCACATTCACTAAGGTAATGGCGATATTGTCTAATGTTGTTCGCACTCTGGACTTTTGGAAGCAATGCTAGGACCCCCATAGTTCAAGTCTTTCACACCAATCTTCCCAAACATAAATTTATTAATCAGGTTACTCAACTATTTGTAGATGCCATTAATGTGCGCCCGGAGGTTGAATACGTCTCCAACGTATCTATATTTTTTGATTATTTCATGCTATTATATTACCAATCTTATATGCTTTAGGTGCTATCTGATATTGTTTTATGAACTAACCTATTAATTAGTGACAATTGTATGTTTATGTTTTCTTGCCTATTTCTATGTTTGACAGAAAAACCATACCAAAGGAAGTCGAAACACGATAAAATTTTATGGTGAATTTTTCTGGACCAGAAGAGACCCTAGAAGCTTTGGGGTGGCACCAGACGATGTTTAAGAGAGACACAAGATCACCGGACGCGCCCCCAGGGCGGTGCCCCACCCCGTGGCTTTGACTGACCTAATTTTGTATCCATATATTCTCTAAAATCTGGAAACCACCAGAACAAGACCCGGACCAATTTTATCACGTATGGAGGCCTTTTTTGGAGTTCTGACGGAGGGGGAATCCATCATGGAGGCATCTTCGTTAACCTTGCTGTCTTGGTGATGATGTATGAGTAGTTCACTAGGACCTACGAGTCCATATCAGTAGCTAGATTTCTCTCTCTCTCACTCACTCGCTCACTACGATCTTCAACACAATGATCACTTTAGAGACCTATTCGATGTAATTCTTGTGGTGCATTTGTTGGGATCCAATGAATTGTGGATTTATATTCAGATTATTTTTTGTAAGTAAATGCATATTTTCATATCTCTTATTTGTAATTTTATAGCTATGTATTCTTTCTGATCTATGATTTTCATTTGGCCAATTAAAGAAGTAGATCATCAGAGGGAGTGGTGCAAAGTAGTGGGTTCAATCTTCCAGTGTCCTTACTCTTTGAGAGGAGGAGTTGCAAGGCATGTATTGTTGCTAATATGGATAAAACAACAGTATCGGAACGTATTAATTGGTCTTATCTTGTCTACATTATGTCATCTAGCTCCAAGCATTAGTCCGTTTGTTATGAACTTAATACCTTGTGATGCATGCTAGATAGTGATCAATAGATGGAATGATAGTAGTAGATTTCGTAAGATTAACGATCTAATTATCACGGTATTTATGAATTTTTCCATGAAGAATCACAAAACTATGCGCTTTTCTATCAATTTCCCATTAGTAATTTATTTACCGACTGTATCATGCTTCTGAGAGAGATGCCTCTAGTGAATGTTGTACCCCCCGGGTCCACTTTTCCTATCAAATACCAAACATACAATTACCTCACTATTTATTTAGTTCTTATTTGAATTTATTATCTACTTATCATTGTTAGATTTAATCTTCATAATTGGCGTTAACAAGAAGGAGATTGACAACCCTCTTGCCTTCATTGGGTGCGATCATTTTCTTTGTGTGTGCGCAGGTGTTGCTGAAGTTATTTTTGTGGCATCTCGCATTGGTTCGTAAACCATGGTTCTCAACTCCAGGATCCTAAAATCTGCAACTGTGCTCATATTTTAACTTGGATTCATGCTCACAATTTTGGTTTTCCAGGTCATAGATCTAAGATTGAAGATGCTCGATATGGTCATTAAGCTTGAAGTTAGCTTCTATAATGTCCTTGCAATCCAAATTATGCTCCTGAATAAATTCCATGATGATGGAGTGATTTGCACTCATACCACAACCAACCATACCCTAGCACTTGAAAATTTCCTGCTCCACCACTTGATGCCCGACCTTCTCGCTTCCCTCCTTCTTCGGTTCTTGAACGTCCCACATGTGGAGCACCCCGTCATGCATCTCAATGATTTGATGGTGCTTCATCACCTTCGACAAATAGGGGTTGATGACCTTCTCGAAGAACTTGTCCTTCGACGAGCTCGACGAAGACATAGCGATCTAGATCTAACGGAAAACAAGCTGAATCAAGAAGAGAGGTAAAACTTGCGGGACAGTGGTCAAAACATCAAGGACTATATATAATGAATTTTCCCGTATAGGACAAGTCTAGAAAAGGAAAACAGGGTCGACAAAGCCATGCGGGGCCCACGAGCTTGGTATGCGCACACGGGGGGGGGGGGGGGTGGGTAGGGCGCGGTCTCCGTGTGCACTATAATTTTTTATTATTTCGAAAAAACAAAAAAGGATTTTACGAAACTTTTGGAATCGGTTTACTTACTATAGCACACACCTACCCTTTTTCAGGATTGTAAAGCGTTTTGGAAGTTATTTTATGTGCTCCTTAGGTGTCATCGGTTGGATAATATTGGCTTCCTTGTTAATGGGTGTACCTGAAATAAAATGTTTAATTCTTTGGCCATTAACCACCCTAGGATATGTGCCTTAGGCGTTGTTGATCTTGATGGCTCTAGAGCGATAAACCTCCTCGACAATATATGGCCCTTCCCATTTGGAGAGGAGTTTTCCTGCAAAGAATCTGAAATGAGAATTGTATAATAGAACTTGATCACCTTTATTGAATTCCCATTTTTTATAATCTGTTCATGCATTCTTTAAACAACTTGGCAATTTCATAGGCATGTCTCCTCCATTCATCTAGAGAGCTTGTGTCAAATAACCTATTTTCACCAACAACTTTGGTATCATAATTAAGTTCTTGAATTACCCATTATGCCTTGTGTTCTGATTCTAGAGGTAAATGACAAGCTTTTCCACAAACCATTTTATAGGGGGCATTCCCATAAGATTTTTATACGCATTTATGTATGCACGCAATGCATCATCTAATTTCTTTTGACAATTATTCCTAGACTTATTAACGGTCTTCTACAAAAAAAGCATTATTTCTCTATTTCTCAATTCAAGTTTACCACTAGATTGAGGATCATATGGAGATGCAGTTGTATGGTTGACATCATAATTAGCTAAGGGTTTACGAAATGCTCCATGAATAAAATGTGAACCATCATCAGTCATTAAATATCTAGGGACTCCAAACCTTGGAAAGATAACTTATTTAATAATTTTAATAGAGGTGTTGTGATCAGCACTACTAGTTTGAATAGCTTCTACCCCTTAGTGACATAATCAACAACAACTAAAATATGAGTGTATCCATTAGAGGAAGGAAAAGGTCTCATATAATCAAAGCCCCAAACATCAAATGGTTTAATAAAAAATGAACAATTTCATTGGCATTTCCTGACGTTTACCAATATTACCAATACTTTCACATTCATCACAAGAAAAGGACAAGCTTACGTGCATCCTTGAGGAGAGTAGGCCAATAAAAGCCAAACTATAGTACCTTATATGCAGTTTTATGTTATGCATTGTGTCCTCGGTAGGCTTTAGAATGACACTTCTATATGATTTGTTCATGTTTATGCTTAGGTACACAACGTCTAATAATACCATCAACTCCTTTACATAAATGTGGGTCATCCCAAAAGTAATGTCTCAACTCAAAGAAGAACTCATTCTTTTATTGATATGTGAAATTAGGTGGTATCTATTTAACAACAATGTAATTAGCATAATATGTATACCAAGGACTATAGCGAGAAGTTGAAGGATTTGTAACATCTAATTGCTCATCGGGAAAACTACCATCAATAGCTAGTGGGTCATCAAGAACATTTTCATCCTAGAAAAATTATCTGTTACAGGGTTTTCAACCCCTTCCTATCAAATATGTAAAGCAATCTCTTGTAATATAAAACCCCTCGGTATAGATTTGACATCTTTCTTTTCCATAATATATTTAATAGCAACATGATAAGTGTGAACTATTGCTTTAGAATCAAGAATATAAGATCTGAATTTGTCACATGCAAACACAACTGCTAAAAAATATTTTTTAGTAGTAGCACAGTTCTTTTGAGCACTATCTAGGGTTTTTGCTAGCATAATGAATAACATTCAATTTTGTATCAACTCTTTGTCCTAGAACAACACCAACAACATAGTCACTAGCATCACAAATTATCTCAAAGAATAGGTTCCACTTAGGTGGTTGGACAATAGGTGCAGAAATTAAGGCTTGCTCGAGTATTTCAAAGGCTTCTACACAATCATCATAAAAAAACGAATGGAACCTCTTTTTGCAATAGATTGGTTAAAGGGCTAAAATTTTAGAGAAATCTTTAATGAGCCTTCTATAGAAACCATCATGACCAAGGAAACTTTCAACGTCTTTGATATCTTTAGGACATGGCATTTTCTCAATTGCATCAACTTTAGCTTTATCCAACTCAATACCTCTTTCAGAGATCTCATGCCCAACAACTATAACTTCTTCCACCATAAAGTGAAACTTCTCTGAAATCAAAACCAGATTAGTTGCTTCACATCTCTGCATAATTCGATCAAGATTTTTTAAGCTATCACCAAAAGAGGTGTCATAAACAGAGAAGTCATCCATGAATACCTCAACAATCTTTCACAAAATTCAGAGAATATAGCAGTCATACATCTTTGAAAGGTAGCAGGTGCATTGCATAAACCAAAAGGCATATGTCTATAATCATAAGTTCCAAAAGGACAAGAAAGGTGGTTTTGTCTTGATCTTCTTTTGCTGCTGGAATTTGAAAACCCCCAGAATATCCATCTAAGAAACAAAAGTGTGTATACTTAGATAATCTTTCTAACATTTGATCAATAAAAGGCAAGGGGTAATGATATTTTCTAGTAGCTTTATCTAATTTCCTCAAATCAATTACCATCCAATAGCAGTTACTATTCTTTGTGGCATAAGTTCATTTTTATCATTAGGACCTACAGTGATGCCTCCTTTCTTGGGGACTCAATGAATAGGACTTTCCCATCTACTATTTGTTATAGGTTAATGTATACCTACCTCCATAAGCTTTGATATTTCAGTTCTTAGCGCAGCCGTTGTTTTAGGATTCACGCGACGTTGATGATCAATGATTCGTTTAGCATCTGGTTCCATATTTATCTTGTGCAGACATAAGGTGGGACTGATGCTCTTAAGATCATCCAAAGTATAACTAATTGCAGCATGGTCCTTCTTCAGAACCTTAAGTAATATATTTCTTCATGTTTTGAAAGGTTAGCACTCATAACAACATTATATATCTTCTTTTCATCAAGATAAGCATATTTTAGCGTATCGGGTAGTTTTTTTAATTCAAACATAGGGTCACTCTTAGGAGGGACAGTATCTCCTAAGTTTTCAATAGGCGAAATAAGTTTAATGATAGTTGCTTGATTAAAAAATATACCATCCATTTCTCTCCTTTCTTTCAAATGCATGTTATTTTCATGGTCTAGCAAATATTTTTCTAATGGATCAGTAGGAGCACAAAAATAGAGGCAAGACCAATTATTTCATCATTACTAGGCAATTCGTCCTCATGCATTTATCTACTAAACATGGAGAATTAAATTCATGAGACACATCACCCAACTTAACACTGATTGTTTCCTTAGTGCAATCAATTTTAGCATTAACAATATTTAGGAAAGGTCTACCAAATACAATGGGAAAACTTTTATTATTAGTGATCCAGGAACTAAGAAATCTGTTGGGTATTTGATCTTACCACAAAAGACTTCCGCATCTCTCACAATCCCATGTGGTAAAATAGTCTCTTTGTTTGTAAGGTTAATAGTAGCATCAATATCTCGTAACTCAACAAGTGCAATATCATGCATAATTTCTTGATAAAGAGTAAATGGAATAGCACTACCACTATCACCTCTATCACATAAGCCATGATAACAATGATCTCCAATCTTAACGGAAACAACAGACGTGCCAACAAAAGGTTTATGTTTATCATTAGAATCTTGTTTAGCAATTCGAGATACTTGATTACGGAAATATATAACATGACCATCAACATTATAAGCCAATAGAACTTTAATCACTACAACCTTAGGTTTTACTTTTTTTTGTTTAGAAGGTCTATGTGTTTTAATATTACACTTATTCAGCACAGTTGCAACTTTAGTATGATTCTTAATCCTAACAGGAAAAGGTGGTTTCTCAATATAAGCGGTAGGCACAACTGGATCAACATTATAAATGACCGTTTCCTCTTTAGCTATAACATGTTACTCACAAGTTTCTTCAATAGGTGGATGGAATTTAATCCATTTGTATTTAGGGAGGTCAACATGAGTAGCAAATGATTCACATAAAGTAGATTCTATCTAGAGTCAAGCTCATAGTTTGCACTAAACTTATCAAAAGCTCCAGTTTCCATAAAAGATTTAATACAATCAAACTGAAGATTTATACCCGACTCTTTCCCTTTGTCGATTTCCCAATCTTAAGAGTTGCGTTTAATTCTTTACAAAAGATTCCAACTGAATTCAGTAGTCCTCTCCGTAAAGGAACTAGTATATGAAGTACTGAGCATTGATTGATTATCATGAGAAACTCAAGCATAAAATTATTCTAAGATTATTTCCCTTGAGATGTCTTGATCGGGGCATGTGTACATCATATATTTAAGCCTCCCCCAAGCTTGAGAGATACTTTCTCCTTCACGAGGCCAAAAATTATATATATAATTCCGATCATGATGAACCAAATGCATAGCAGAACATTTCTGGTGGAATTCCATCTTCAATCGATTCCAGTCCCATGTACTGGCATCATCATATAGCCTATACCAAATAAATTCCTTTACGTACAAATATAATGAGGAAACTTTGTTATTCACACAATCCTCAGATAAACGAGCAAGCTTAAATAATCTACAAATTTCATCTATATAGATCAACTTCATATTGGGATGTATTGTTCCATCTCCTGCATAAGGATTAGCTAGAGGTTTATCAAACATACCCAAAGTAATTTCATAGTAAATATTTTAAGTAGGTTAAGTAGGTTGAGGAGCAACTCTTTCCACTTCTGTATGAGGTGATGATACCCCAAACAAGTCCCTCAAAGGATTATCTTCCATAGTAACAAGTGACAATAATTTCAGAACGTAACAAAAGTATTTCCTTACCAAATTCCACTTACGAGAGACGCTTCAGTCCCCGGCAACGGTGCCAAAAAATATTCTTGATGACCCACAAGTATAGGGGGTCAATATTAGTCCTTTCGATAAGTAAGAGTGCCAAAACCAACAAAGGAGCAGAAGGAAGTGATAAGTGGTTTTTAGCACGGAAGTTTCTACAAGCACTGAAGGTAGTGGTAATAAATAGTTCTGTAGCAAGGTCATTCATAAGAGGTAACAAGTAGCAATTATAAAAATGGAGCAGCAAGGTGGCCCTATCCTTTTTGTAGAAAAGGACAAACCGGAATGTAATCTTATATGCAGTAAAGTGCTCTTGAGGACACATGTGAATTTCATCTAGTCACGGATTATCATATTTAGTATATTCGCGTTCGATACTTTGTTAATTTGATATGAGATAAATCTAACCATATCATAAAACATATGGATCCAAATCAGCCCCTTATGGAATAACTCATAAACTAGGGCTTCAGATTTTGTCACTCTCACAACCCATCATCTATTTATTACTCCCCAATGCTTTCCCTTAGGCCCAATTATGGTGAAGTGTCATGTAGTCGACATTCACATGACACCACAAAAGGTAGAGCAACGTACACATCATCAAAATATCAAACGAATAATAACATCTCATGAATATGACAAGACATCTCCCATGTCCGTAAGAACAAAAGTAAATACTACAAATCATCATGTTCAAGATCAGAGATGTAATGAATATGCTTAAGGATCTGAACATATAATCTTCCACCAATTATACCAAGTAGCATCAACTATGAGATGTAATAAACACTACTAGCAACCCACATGTATGAATCTGAGGTTTTGAGACAAAGATTTAATACAAGAGATGAACCAGGAGATGGTGATGGTGAAGATGTTGATGAATATAGGTCCTCCCACGATTAAGGAAGCATTGGTGATGACGATGGCTTCGATTTCCCCTCCCAGAGGGAAGTTTTCCTAACGGAATCGCTCCACTAGAGAGAAAAAGTGCTCCTATCTAGGTTCCGCCTCCAGATAGTGGCACTTCACCCCGAAAGTATTCTTCTGATTTTTTCTAAGGGAAATGACATCATATAGGAAAATATGGGAAATAGAGGCCTCCTAGGGGCCCCATGAGCTTAGGGCGCGCGCTGGGGGATAGGGCACATAACCTAGGCTCATGGGTACCTGGTGGGTGCCCTTCTAGTGATTCTTTCACCAATAAGTTTTATATATTCAAAAAAATTATCCGTGAGTTTTCAGCTCATTTGGAGTTCTAGAGAATATCCAGCTCTTCGGTGGTGTTTTTTGTCTTGATTTCCATCTGTTGGCAATCTCCCTCTTTGTATGGAACTTGCAAAATAAGGGAGAAAATGCATTAGGATTGCCTCATAAAGTGAATAATGACTCAAAAAAAATAATTATCAACAAAAAAACAAGATGCAAAATGGACATATCAGGGGGCGCACTCTAGCCCCAGGGCGCCATGTGAGCGCGTGACTCCCTGTTGGACTTTCCTGACTTCGTTTTCCTTTTGCAGACTTGTCCTGCATGGGAAAAATCATTATATAGACTCCTCGCTGTGTTTGCCACCACATCACAAGTTTTCCCTCTATTCTTGTTTCGTGTTATTTTCCTGGCAGATCTATAAGCATTATGTCATCTCAAGAGTCGGGCGGCGAGAGCTAAGTTTCGCACCTCACCGCAGATCCAAGGTCTATGGGGATATTGATCCCTATGGATGGACAACAAATGAAGAGAAGTATGTTGATCTTAAAAGGATAAAATCCTGTAGTGAATAAGAAGAAGAGGCACCTCTTCCCCAACCTCGATATTTGCATGTGGAGTTCAAAAAGTTGAGTTTGCCAAATAATGTTATACCTTCTAGTACTCAATTTATGCCTTATCGCCGTGCGCGGGTGGATTTTGCTACCTCTTCTACCAGTAAGATTCATCCCATGGTGTATGGTGCTTTGACACCATCACCCAAAAAATAAACTTTAGTACACGGATATGGGCACCACCCTTCGCTTGTTCCATGCTTTGGGGAGGTGCCCCAGTCGTATCACCATCACTTTTACCATCATTAACGATCTTAGTTCGATCCTTTTAGCAATTTTTTTTAGAAGAATAAATCTTTAGTATGAATTAGTTTTGAGTGTTTTCTTTGTGATCTATACATCTATGCAATCAATTGTGAGATTTATATAATAAAGAGTAGTTGAGTTCGTTTGCTTTACCCGTTTGCATCAATCTTAGCCAAGAAAAGAATAACAAGATCATATGCTAATCCCATGGGAAGTGATGAATCCACATAAAAGGAGTATACTTGGTTAAATTTGTTGGAAATTGACAAACATAGTATTGGTCATTGATGCAATTCATGAAAAAGTAATAACGAAAGAGAGGTCTCACATATAAATATAATATCTTGAACATATTTTATGACTATGAGCCCCCATTAAATATTCTATGCATGATCTACTAGTTGACATTGGACAAGGAAGACAACATGATGAGTTATGTTTGCTTGTATTCACATAGAAGTTATATTTTCATGGATCCTATAAAATGTGGTGCTTGCTCATAATCTTATGCTAGCCAAAACTTTGCACTAAGTAGAGATACTAATTGCGCATCCAAAACCCTTGAACCCAATTTCTTGCCATAAGAGTCCACCATATCTACCTATGGATTGAATAAGATCCTTCAAGTTAGTTGTCATCGGTGCAAAAGAAATAAAAATTGCTCCTAAATATGTATGATCTTTTATTATAAAGGAAAATAAGCTTTGTATGAACTTGTGATGGTGAATAAATAAAAGTGACCACAACATAATAAAGGTTTCTATCGCAAGGGACAATATAAAGTGACGTTCCTTTCCATTAAGAACTTGCGCATCCAAAAATAGAAAGTGCATGACAACCTCTACTTCCCTCTACGAAGGGCCTATCTTTTACTTTTATGTATTTAATTTTATTCAAGAGTCATGGAAAGCATCATGTGACGGGAAAATATCCAGGCACATATATCTAGTTAGATATAGGTAATCATGGGTTAGTATTGTTAACATTATCCTATAGATAAATAACTTAGGAGGTGGAAACTATAAACCCCATCTTCCTATGTGTCTGATTCAAACTTTTTGCTCCATAATTATGTGTGAGTGTCAGCAATCATAGAAGACTAAATGATAGTTGAGTATGTGGACTTGCTAAACAAAGCAATGGTTTCAATTACTACGAAAATAGTTTGTAAGTTTTCTATGAAGTTTGTAGTTTGGACTTAGCGAGGTCTAAGCTTGGATGAGTTGATACGTCCATTTTGAGTCATGTTTTCCTATTGATGTTTATTATGTTTTGCGTCATTATTTCACTTTATGATTCAATCCTAATGCCCTTTCTCTCTTATTTTTCAAGTTCTATACAAAGAGGGAAATTGCGAGCAGCTGGAATTCTGGACTTGAAAAGGCTACAAAAGAGTTGGATATTTTGTAAAACTCCAAAGGACCTAAAAATTTACGGAGAATTATTTTGCAATATATAAAAATATAGGCTAAGGAATTACCAGAAGGGGGCGCGCCCTACCCCCAAGGCGTGCCCCTTGAGTTCGTGGACCCACGAGCAGGCCTCTGGGGACCATCTTCTCCTATGTGATTCTATTTTCCCTAGAAAAAATAAGGAGATAAGTCACGGGGCAAAGATCCACCATCTCGATACAGAACCTGATTAGGAGGACTTTTGCTCTCCGGCAGAGTGATTCCGCTGGGGAAACTTCCCTTTAGGAGGGGGAAATAAAAACCATCATCATGACCAATGCTTCCTCCATGGTGGGAGGACCAATCTTCATCAACATCTTCACCACCACCATCTCATCTAAAACCCTAGTTCATATCTTGTATTTAATTGTTGTCTCTAAACCTCAGATTGGTACGTGTGGATCGCTAGTAGCGTCGATTACATCTTCTAGTAAATGCTAGTTGGTTTAATTGGTGGAACGTTATATATTCATATCCTTACTCATAATCAATACACCTCTGATCTTGTACATGAAGATGATTTGTGAGTAGTTACTTTTTCCTTGAGGACATGAGAGAAGTCTTGTTATAAGTAATCATGTGATGTTGGTATTTGTTCGATATCTTTATGATGTGTATGTTGCTATTCCTTTAGTGGTGTCATGTGAACATCGACCACATGATAGTTCACCATATTTGGGCCTAAGGGAAAGCATTGGGAAGTAATAAGTAGATTATTGGCTGCAAGAGTGACCAAAGCTTAAACCCTAGTTTGTGTGTTATTCCTTAAGGGGCTGATTTGGACCAATATGTATCATGCTTTGGTTAGATTTATATTAATTCTTCTTTCTTAATTGTGGAAGCTTGCGAGAGGGGATAATCATAAAGGGTTGTTTGTTCAAGTAAGAATAAACACGCTAGCACCTGTCCACCCACATATCAAATTATCAAAGTACCGAACGCAAATCAACTAAACATGATGCAACGGGATTAGACTAAATTCCCATGTCCTCAAAAACACTTTGCTTAATATAAGAGAACTTTATGACTTATCCTTTCCTATAAAAAGGATCGGGCTAACATGACGCACCTTTGTTACTATTCTTACTTGTTACTTGTTATGAATTGTCTTGCTACAAAACCATCTGCTACTGCTACTTTCAATGCTTGAAGAGAATACCTTGCTTAAAACCACTTGTCATTTCCTTTTGCTCCTCGTTTGGTTCGACAGTCTTACTTAAGAAAGGAAAAAGATTGATGCCCTATACTTGTGTGTCATCAACCACCCTTTGCATGGAACATAGGGAGGGCATGACGAAGCTCTGCATCTTGCGCGGCCAACTGCTTAAAGAGATTGTGGTTGCTACCAAGCAACATTGTGAGGACGTGAAAGAGATCATCGATGCTTGCCTCTTGAAATCCTTCCACATGGACATAGTGACGAAGATGACAGAGGATAGGCAAGCATATATGAAGGTCATGGAGGCTATGAAGAAGGAGATAAAGGAACTCCGCGCCTAGCAACCCTTCATGACTAAGTAGAGAGCAGTTGCTTCTATATTCATTTTAAATGATTATCCCAAATATTGTGGGAATGGCTACACGTCAGTTGCCTGTTTTTAAAATTTGGGTCAGTTGACCATTTTTGGTCGTTAGATGCAGATGGATTGGTGGGCAGCCCTTCATGTTCTTCCCCTACCGTCGGATTGAACCGCTTGTGACCACCACTTGCGGTCAGCGACGCTCCCGTGCAACCTCGACCTCATTGGAACCTGTCTTGCTTCCCATGCTCACATGAGTACTGGTAGGCATGCATGCCATTGATTCACATTCTTTTTTACAACACAATAATTAATTCTTATCCCGTTCACTCTTTGACACACACCGGTCGATCCACCTCTCTAGTTTATTTTTTAACACACCTCTCTTGTTTGTTTTGTTTAACACACCTCTCTAGTTTGTTTTTAAAACACATAGATCTAGATATATTTTTACGGTACATCATATACTACATGATACAACATGGAGTATTTAGTCAATCCAATGGTTAATATGGATCAGGCTCTTGCCTATATTTGTAATCCCCTTTTAGGGTTGTCCTCTTTCAGTGTTACAAAAGTAACGACGAGCTCCTATAGCAACAATGAGCCAAGCATGTACCTCAGGCTCTTAGTCAAGTCAACCACAAACATGTAGAAACAAACTGCCGACAAGGCTGCAATTGCAAAAAAATGAGCGCAATTACCTGCTCACCAGTCAGTCGGCCAGTGCAAATGGCTCGCCCGCCGTTCACTCATTTTTTGAGGAACGACTATGCTACTTCAGATGCGCTAGGATTTTCCCCCAAGAGGAATGGTGATGTAGTAAAGTACATAAAGGTATTTCCCCTAGTTAAGAACCAAAGTTTATCAAACCAGTAGGAGAAGCAAGAAACCAACTGTTAGCAACACCTACACACAAAAGAGCAAATACTTGCACCCAATGCAGGCAAGAGGGTTGTCAATCCCCTTGTACTTGTTGACATCAAGGATTAAATCCGATAGAGATAGATAGATAATTTGCAAGTAAAATAAAATTAAATAAATTGTAGCGATATTTTTTTGTTTTTGTAATATGATTGAAGTAGACACGAGGGACATAGTTTTCACTATAGGCTTCTCTCTTTTATCATAGCATATTGTGGGTAAACAAATTACTATTGGGAATTGATAGTAAAGCACATAATTATGATGTTATTCATGGCATGATCATATACAAGTAGATTGACTCCCACCTACATTTACTACTATTACTCCACCAATCAACTGACTCTTGCCTGCATCTATGGTATTAAGTTCATAACAAACAGAGTTACGCTTTAAGCAAAAAAGACATAACGTAGACAAAGAAAGACAAGAAATATGTTCAAACTCTATTGTTTTATCCTTAGTGGCAACAAAAAAATATATGCCTCGCTACCCCTATAGTCACTGGGTGTGGACACGGCAAGATTGAACCCACTACTATCCACCACTTCCACTAAAGATCAATAGATCAACTTGGCCCAAGAATACACATAGATCGGAAAGCATTAAATAGCTATATAAATCACACATAATAAAGTTTAGATTTGACTCAATTACTTTCAATGAATACTCTGATCATAAACCCCCAATTGATCAGATCCCAACAAAGACACCACATAAAAGGATTACATTGAATAGGTCTCAAAAGATAACATGGCATTAAAGATCATAGAGAGAGAAGAATCCATCTAGATAATCACTATGGACCCATAGGTCTACGGTAGACTACACACACATCATCGAAGGTGTGGCAAGGTTGATTTAGAAGCCCTCTGTGATCGACTCCCCCTTCAGTAGGTTGCCGGAAAAGGCCTCTAGATGGGATTGCGGAAGAATAGAGACTTATGATGGTGAAAAGATTGTTTTGGGTTGATCTTTGGGGGCTTCGGAATATTTGGGAATTTATAGAAGTGGGATTAGCTCAGACGAAGCCACGTGGGGCCCACAAGACTTTAGGGTTCGGCCACCCCCTAGGCGCAGCCTGATGTCTTGTCATCTCCTCGTTTGTGATGTGGACTCCCCAAGGCTTTTAGGGTGTCTTCTAGTCTAGAAAAATCATCACAAAGTTTTGTACCGTTTGAACTCCGTTTGGTACAGATTTCCTGTAAAAGCAAAAATATGCAGAAAAAACAATAGCTGGCACTAGGCACTTGGTTAATAGGTTAGTTCCCAAAATGATATAAAATTGCATAAAAGTATTTAATATTGATAATATAATAACATGAAATAATCAAAAATTATAGATATGTTTGATACTTATTAGGGCATCAGTCCCACCATATCTCAACACAAGATTAGTATTAAGCCGGATGATAAACCGGTTGTTGATCATCAACATCATTTGAATCCAAATGAAGGATGTGGTAACAACTAAAATATTAAAGCTTCCAGAGGTAGATATAATCTATCATATAGCTAATAGTAGATGAGTAAGTCATGTTAATTGTGTTCCTAAGAAAGGGGGAATTGCCATCGTACCTAATGATAAAAATGAAGTTATCCCACAAAGAATTCTAGTCGCTTATATGATGGTCATTGATTTTAGAACATTAAACTAAGCTACTAGAAAAGATCTCCATACATGACCCTCCACTCATCAAATATTAGAGAGATTGTCTTAGCATATGCATGGCTATCATGGTTTTTCCGAAATACCTGTATCACAAGAAGATTATGAGAAAACTACTTTTACTTGTTCTTTTGAAACTTATGCATATAGATGTATGCCTTTTGGTTTATGTAATGCACCTGCTACCTTTCAAAGATGCATGACTTCAATATTCTACGTCTTTTGTGAAAAGATTTTTGAGGTATTCATGGATGATTTTTTCGTGTACATAACTTATTTTGACGATTGCTTGAGCAACCTTGATCGAGTTTTGTAGAGATGTGAAGAGACCAATCTTGTCTTGAACTAGGAGAAGTGCCACTTTATGGTGAATGAATGTATAGTCCTTGGTCATAAACTTCTGAACGAGGTATTCAGGTAGACAAAGCTAAGATTGATGCAATTCAGAAAATGTCATGTCCTAGACATATAGAAGGTATAAGAAGATTCCTAGGTCAAATTGGTTTTTATAGATGATTTATTAAGGTCTTATCTAAAATTTCTAGGCCTCTCACTAATCTTTTCACAAAAATATGTCCCATTTGTTTTTACTGATGATTGCGTAGAAGCCTTTGAAATGCTTAAGAAAGCAATAATATATGCACATGTTGTCCAACCACTTGATTGGAATTTTCATTTCAAAATTATGTGTGATGCTAGTGACTATGCTATTGGTGTTGTTTTAGGGCAAAGAGTTGATAAGGAATTAGATGTCATTAATTATGCTTGTAAGATCCTGGATGGCGCTCAAATAAACTATGCCACTATTGAGAAATAATTTTTAGCACTTGTGTTTGCATGTGATAAATTCAGACCTTATATTGTTGATTTTAAAGTTACCATTCACAAGGATCATGCTGCTGTTAAATACCTTATGGAAAAGAAAGATGCTAAACCTAGATTGATTAGGTGGGTTCTTTTTCTACAAGAATTTGACTTGCATATTGTTGATAGGGAAGGAGTTGAAAACCCTGTAGTAGATAATTTGTCTAGAATGGAAATACTCCTCGATGGCCCTGTCCCTTTTAATGATAGTTTTCCTGATGACCAATTAGCGGTTATAAATGCTTCTACTTCTCGCAATAATCCTTGGTATGTAGACTATGCTAATTTTATTGTTGCTAAATATAACGAACCTAGTTACACCTATCAACAAAAGAAAAAGTTCTTCTTTGATTTAAGACATTAATTTTGGGATAACTGATATGTCTCCAATGTATCTTCTTTTCCAAACACTTTTACTCTGGTCTTGACCTCGAATTTACATGATTTGGATGAAACTAACCCAAACTGACACTGTTTTTAGCAAAACTATCTTGGTGTTATTTTTGTGCGTAAATAAAAGTTCTCGGAATTGGACGAAACTTTTTGTGAATTATTTCTAGAATATGTAATGAATTATGGATAAAGAACTGCCGGAGGAGTGTTGCTAGTGGGCCACAAGCCAATAGGGAGCCCCCTTGGTTGCACCATGATGGCTTGTGGGGCCCACGTGGCTCCTCCGACCCTAATTACAGTCCTATAAATTTGCATCTCCGGAGAAAAAATTGGAGAGAAGTTTTCATCACATTTTACGAGGTGGAGCCATTCACACCTCTTGTTCTTACTTTGGAGGGCTAATTTGGATCCTGTTTTCGTCTCTAGAGAGGGGAAATCAACGTCGTCGTTATTTTCACGCCCAAGATGCGCTCCTATCCATATTAATACACAAGGCCCTCGAGAGAGATAGAGGCGCATCTTGCCGTTAGCAAGTACAGCATCATGACATACATTTAGGAAGAGAAGAGTATATGAGTTGGCTTACACTAGCCACATACTAAATTACAAATCCACACAATTATATCAATCATCAATACAAAGGCAGGGTCCGGCTACGGACGAAATCAAAGGATAAAATGATGCAATGACACTAGCTTGCAAGCCCAAAGATCTCGACCACGACCACTCTACTGATCTGGATAAGTGACATACATCCTGCCACGCTCCTCGTCATACTCCCACTGGAGCTGCGTGATATCATCTGGCACGACCTCATCTGTACCTGTACTTGGATTGTTGTAGTAATTTGTGAGCCATGGGGACTCAGCAATCTCATCCTCGGGTACCGAGACTATTCAAGCTTATAGGTTGGGAAGGGGTATGTGTTTAGTTTGCAGCAGCACTAAGCATTTATGGTGGCTAAACTTGCAAAAACATGAAAGTAAATATGTGGTCTACGATAAACGATCGAAACTGGAATGACCTCTATGAGATCCTAAACACCTACTTACGTCAATCATAACTGCACCGTGTTCTCTCTCGGTTCATGTTCACGAGCAGAGACGATCACGGTTACTCACACAGTTGGTCTATTTTATTAGAGTTCACTTGAAGCTAACTATAACCAGGTGTTAAACAAATATCCAAGTTGCCACATAATCGTGGGCACGACTTTCCGAAAGTTTTAACCCTACATGGGTGCTCCAACTAGTCCATCATAAATTAACCACACTCTGCGGGAATAACCTCGACCACGGATCTCGTGATCATCATAGGCAACTCCAAAGGAATTCCAACACCTCGAGATAGCCCGAAGAAAGTCAGAGCCCCTCACGCGAGACATTCAATAAAGGTAAAACAAGTCCAGCAAGACCACCCGACGTGTCGACGAATCCGCTAAGAGCCGCGTATCTCGTTCTCAGGACACGACAGATAAGCACAGCATACAGTGGCCTGATATTAATCTCCCGAGTTGCCCCGGGTTGGCCCCGCACACGGCTCTAGTTTGGACCAACACTCATGAGGAGCACTGGCCCGGGGGTTGATTAATTATCCGTGGGGTTGCAAAGCCCTATGCAAATTTTATTAAGTTGTTTTGGCAAATGTAGTACCAATGGTGGGCCTTGCCAGACAAGTTTTAATCTCAACCGAATAAACAAGGGGGTCCCCATAACAACCCCGAGCATGTTCGAAGCGCAAAGTATGGAAATGTAACACCGGTAACAAGAAACTATGGCGGTAAAAGTGGAACAAAACACCTAGCAAAAGGCCAAGCCTTCCACCATACCAAGATATATATGTGCGTTATATTAATAGCATATAATATTGTGATATGCCAAATCCATGTTATCACATGGATACAACCTGCACCTGCAACTAAGAACGCTATAAGAGGGGCTGAGCAGCGGTAACTTAGCCAAACAAGGTTTGCTAGGATGTGGAGGGGTTAGAGGATATCATGGCAATGTAGGAGGCTTGACATTCAATTGGTAGGTAACACATATGTAACGATAAGAATGAGACATCTAGCAAAGCAAAAATTGTGTCGGGATCCGGGTACGATCATCTTGCCTGTAGGTTCTTTAGAGGGGCAAAGAGCGGGGTCCTCATAGTGGTACTCACCTGGATCCTCGTACTCAGTTTCAACACTCGCGTCTACCCAAGAGAAACAACAACAATAAACAACCAACCAAGGTTCAATGCACAAACAAGATGATGCATGATTCATTTAAAGTATTTAGCATGGCAATCCTAAACTAGTCATGTTTCACGTGCAATAGTTTAGTTATTTAGAATTCTGAACAGAACCTCATGTTAAGTTATCTAAACATGCATGATCATGGAAAATGTGGATGCTTCATGCAAAATCGATGCAAATGCATATGAAGAACGTAGGAAACGGAGTTACGGTTCTCACGCTAGGCTCACGACAAGTTACGTAGGCAAAACACAAGACAAAGAAGGACATGGACTATTCCTTGGCACTCCAAGGTAGCCACTGGTTAGGCAACGAAAAACCAAACACAATGGAGTCAAATATCAAGAAATTCCATGGAGTATAGCTCCCACAAGTCACAAAACACTAAAACAAACAATCGGCCACAAAATAGCAACATAGCAAATTACACAGCCAATAACTAGAGCTACAGGAAGTATCCAATCACAAACAAGAGATTGACAGAAACTACATAGCATGCTTATCAAATCATCCAACTACACAATCTGGAATGGAGGCACACATCAATCAGCATGAAGCTCACAAGTTGGCATGATGAAACAGATTTTAGGGACTTAGTGAGAATAACAGTTTTCTGGAATCTGAGTTAAGCTGATAGCAAGTTGACAGCAGAAACTAATGGTGATAGAGACCACCTAATGGCATGAAAATTAACAGGATGATAGAGGACAACATCTACTTCAATACACTAACACTCAACTTCAGCTAATTGACAACATATCACTTGGTAGCATCCACTCTACATGGCATAAAAATATTATCTGATTCTCACACTTAGAAATATTTGGCTTGTTTGAAAACAACAACATTTTAGTAGTTGCTTTAGAGCATGGTTCCCACTTGTATGCAAGTTTAACATGACAAAAATAAATACCATGAAATTCTACTCATCAAGGGATACCATATTCATGTTGGCACAAATATCATAGCATGCATGGATTAAATATAACAAAAATGACAAAATAGCACTTTGAGACAAAATGCCATTTTGTCAAACTTTCTCAACTGCCCAAACAAGTCACACCAATGGATTCCTTGGGTTATTCTACCCCAAAATCATGTATCATATGCATAAGTTCACATGGAGCATCATGACAAAATACTAGATAGCAAAAACATCACCCATTCCTATAAGTGAGAACTTACCTAAAATGCTCATGTTCAAAAATGCACATATCCAGATTTAGCAATTATACTAGAAATGGAAATGATCTATTAGAAAAATTAAATCACTTAAAACAATAAAAGAAAAACCACCATTTGCAGGGGGGCAGCCTGGCATACTCACCAGGCCCCCCTGGTGCATGACAAGTGGGGCCTGGGCCCACTTGTCACACACACCACACACACACTACACAACACACGCACACTGTACTCTGGATCTGGCAGCCACACCAGATCCACCACATATACACCACACACTGGCACACACACACCTAGTGCATAGCCACACCTGGATCTGGCCATAGCCGCACCAGATCCACACACACACACACACACAGCACGCGCACGGGATCCGGCACCACACCAAATCCGAACACAGCACAACACTTCAAGCCAATCGGAAAAACAAAAAAGGGGAGGTGCTTGCGCCCACGAGGGATCGAACCCGCGTCTCCCTGTTGGGAGCGTGCGGTGCTGGCCACTGTAATACGGAGGGGGATTCTGCTAGAGAGGGGGAATGCCTCCTTTTGAGTTATCCCCGTCGTCTTAACTGACAAAACTAAAAACAGCAACACTCATGAGCACGGCAGGAACGCGTCGGCGACTCCGGCGGCTACGTGGCATATCCGGCAAGGAACACAACTGCGGGGTCTGCGGAACGCTGAGCACACCTAGGGCCTGCAGGGAAAGCCAAGGAAGGATGAAGAAGGGGGGTCGGGGACGCGCGGACGGTTCGGAGCGGAGGGAGAAGCGCCACCGAAGGGGTTCCTGGAGCGCGAAGGAGACGTCGATGGAGCCGACGGCATTGAGGCGCTCTCCACCTCCTAGCGGCGGGAACGGGGTGAGGACGACGATGCAGATGCCCCAGACACCACGACCCGCGGGAGGGAAGCCACCATCTGGGGCGGCGATGACAGAGATTGCCGACCCTCTCTGAAACCTTACCTGTAGCTCCCTCTAAACTCACATAAGGGGAAGAAGAAGGGGGAGAAGGACATGGCGGCGCCAGAGGGGAAAGCGCAAAACCCTAGGGGCACGCACGCTGAGCGGGATAAAATAGGACTAGGGCTAACGGCCTTCTCGACGTCCGTGAGCCGGCGACAGCGCACTCTCTCACATGCGCTTGTTGGCAGACGGAAAAGGGAGACGGTGACGATGGAGTAGGTGTCTGCGCGGGGATGGGCCGGCTATGCGGGCTAGCTGGGCCACGAGGGCAAGAATACCGGCCCAGCTCGCCCTCTCACAGGAAATAAAGCACAGAGTTTTCCCTTTTAAAAAAAACCAGCCACACAAGAAAAAAGAACCCAAAGGAAAATAAAAGGATTTTTGCAAGAACAAAAATACTTTGACATAGAAATACTATGCACTAATTAATAAAAATAACAAGATGATTTTTAAGGCAAGCAATTTTAATACTGTACAAAACAACAGCCCCTGTTATTTTAAAACCCCAAAATCATAAAGCTCAAAACACCAAAAGAACAACACACATGGTCTCAAATTAATATTGGTTACATCATGAACATCTTTGACAAATTTTATTAGCAAGATAATTCTGTTGAAGAATGGGAATGGGAATAAAAGGTTTTAGGTTTGTTTGTTTGAAATAATAAGAGAGGGGGAAGGAGTTTGATGCCCACTCATGCAGACACATCCACAAGACCACTCACACATCACAACAAGGTCACAAGAAGCACACCACATTTATATAGTGCATGACCTGATGATGAAATGATATGACGCATGATTCATGAAACAATGGCATGGAAAAAGAGCAAACTCATTCATTCATCACATGGAAATAAGGGTCCACATAAGATTACATGTCATAAAGGGTAGGGGCGGCACTTGGGTTGTCACAGTTATCACCAACCTTTCTTCATCAACACCGCCATGATGCTCACCATTGGGAGTGAGTAATTCTTTTGTAGGCTTTCTAGATGATGGTGGGATTGTATGAGATTGATCATGTAATTGAATTAATTAAGTTTGATAGGGCTTGATCCCTCATATCCACTATGTTCCGAGATTGATGTTGTTATGACTTTGCTATGGTTATTGCTTGTCGCTAGGGCCCGAGTGCCATGATTTTAGATCTGAACATATTATGTTTTCACGTATATAAGATTGATTTGTATCCTATCTTGCAAGTTGTACGCATCTATTACATGTCTTGATCCGCATACCCCAAGGTGATAATAATTGGGATTCTTTCCTGTGATTGTTGTAGTTTGAGGAGTTCATGTATTCACCATGTGTTAATGCTTTGTTCTGGTTCTCTATTAAAAGAAGGCCTTAATATCCCTTAGTTTCCAATAGGACCCGGCTGCCACGCGAGGGTAGGACAAAAGATGTCATGCAAGTTCTTATCGCAAGCACGTATGACTATATACAAACTACATGCCTACATTATATTGATGAATTGGAGCTAGTTATGTGTCGCCCTCGTGTGTAACTGTTACATGTTCAATGTTATCTAAATCATTATCCATCACCGATCTGCGTGCCTACGCTTTACGTATACTGAATCTTTGCTAAGTTACTATTGCCACGGTTACTATCACACTTCCTATTCAATTGTTGTTGTTACTACTATTACTAAAATTTCTACTGTCACTATTATTGCTACTCCTACTATTTGCCTTGCTACTAAACTTTTGTTGTAGAGAGATATCCTAAGTGCGATTGAATTAACAACTCAATTTTCAAGGCCATTAAGTATTCTTTGGCTCCCCTTGTGTCGAATCAATAAATTAGGGTGAAATACTACCCATGAAGACTATTGCGATCACCTATACTTGTGGGTTATCAAGACCATTTTCTGGCACCGTTGCCAGGGAGCATGGCTTTATTTATTAGTTAACTTGCGGATATCAAATTGCTACTACGAGGAATCTAAAAGATAATCGAACTAAGATTGTTCCCTTTGGCATGAGAGGAGGTAAGGGACTGCCTTCTTGCTCTGCTTTTGATTCACCTACTATTTTGAATCATCTTGTTACACCACCACATATTGATTGTTCTCATATGTCACATGAACTTGATGATGCTACTTCTGAAATCAATGATGATACTATTGCTACACATGTTAAACCTAAACCTGTGCCACTGAGTGCGTTACTTGATGCTGACATTGCTAAATCTAGAGAACTTGAAAATGCTGAAACTGATGAAGATTTTGCATCACCTGTCACACCTCGCTCTCGTAATAGATATGAATTCCCTTATGTACCTGAAGGTTATGTGATGGATGGCGAGGTAGCTAGGGACTTTCTTGCTTGTGAAAATAGAGATGATTTGAAGAAGGTGATATGCAAACCAAAACAAAAATCTATGATGGAGAAAATGAAACATGATCCTAAATTTGCCACTTCTCCTATATTTGTTACTAATAAGGATTACCATTTCCCTGTAGACCTTGAAATGATTCCTATAGTAGAGTCTGATTGTTTCCATGGTTATGAAAATGAAACTATTGTCTAACACCTTATGAAACTGAATGATATTGCTGCTTTGCTTACCAATGATGAAAAGATACACTACTATTATATCCTTAAGATTTTTTCATTCTCACTAAAAGGCGAGTCCAAGGATTAGTTCCTTTCTCTTTCTCCTGGTTGTATGTGTAGTCCCCAGGACATGCTTTATTATCTTTCTAAAAAATATTTTCCTGCTCATAAGAAACAAACTGCTTTACAGGAAATATTTAACTTTGCGCAAGTTGAAGAAGAGAATCTTCCTCAATCTTGGGGGAGGCTTCTCCGGTTACTAAGAGCTTTGCCTGATTGTCCTCTTAAGAAGAATGAAATTCTTGATATCTTTTATAATGGACTAATAGATGATTCTAAGCATTTCCTAGATAGTTGTGATGGTTGTGTTTTTAGGGAAAGAAATGTTGGACAAGCTGAAGAATTCTAAAATAACATATTGAAAAATGTTAATGATTGGACACTTCCCGAAACACCTTTGGAACATATTCAAAAGGAAATAGGTATTCTATTCCTCAATCCTGAAGATATGCAAGAAGCAAGAAGATCTATGAAAGACAGAAGGTATTAAAACTGAGGATGCCAAGAAATACATGGAATTGATCCCCCGACACAAGTAGTAGAGGTAAACTCTCTCTGTTCCTTTAATGAAAATGATATACCTTATACTAAGACTCCTTATCAATGCATGGATGAATTTGATAATTACATTGTTAAGCAAGAGCACTTCAACAACAGTGTTAAGGATCAATTGAGATGTAATGCCATGATGATAGACAGGTGAAGTGAATTGATGTTTAGAGTTGCTAATGATGTGAAAGGTTTAGGTAAACATGCTTCTATGGTTCACATCATTTTAGATCAAGTTGTTAAGTCACAAAATGATTTGCTTGCTGAAATAAATAATAATATGAATGATCATGTTGTTAGAGTAGTGACTAGAGGAGGTAGAATGACTCAAGAACCTCTTTATCCTGAAAGTCATGCTAAAAGAATTGGAAAATATTCTCAGAAAATTAATGATGATGCACCTAGTCCATATAATAGGAAAAACAAAAAGAAAGATGATAGGACTTTGCATTCTTCTAGTGAACCTCTTATAGAAAAACCTGTTGAGAAACATAATGATGTTCCTATTTGTAATGCCGAGACACATTTTGGTAGTGAACATTCACCTAGTGATAAAGATGATAATGATGATGTTCCCATAGATGCCCAAACTAATGATTATAAAGAAACTGATAAAGACGTGGAGATAGAACCAGTTGAAAGTCTTGATAACCCATATCCCCAAAATAAACATTATGATAAGAGAGACTTTGTTGCTTGAAAACATGGTAGGGAAAGGGATCCATGGGTTAAAAAACCCATGTCATTCCCTCCTAAGTCTTCTAAAAGTAAGGACGATGAAGATTTTGAACGTTTATCTAAAATGATTAGACATGTCCTTTTGCGCACTCGCTTGACTGATATATTGGAAATGCCTCCGTAGGAAAAGGATATGAAAGATATTATTACCAATAAAAGAAAAATACCGGATAGTGAAATCGCTTCCATGCTTTCTAATTATTCTTTTGATGGTGGAGTAACTAAGAAATTTGGAGATCCAGGTATACCCACAATACCTTGCTCTATTAAAAGATATTATGTTAGGACTGATTTATGTGATTTAGGAGCCGGTGTTAGTGTGACATCTTTCTCCCTTTATAAAGGACTTGATTTGAGTAAGCTCAGACCTACTAAGATATTTTTGCAAATCACTGATAAATCCAATGCTTTACTTATTGGCATTTGTGAGGACGTTCCTGTTGTGGTTGCAAATGTTACTATCCTAACAAACTTTGTTATTCTTTATATGCCCGAGGAAAAGACTATGTCGATCATCCCTGGTAGACCCTTTCAAAATACTATAGGGGTTGTTATCGATTGCAAAAAAAGCAAGGTTACTTTTCATGTCATTGGCAAGCAACATACGGTGCATTTATCGAAGAAGCAAACTTTGGTTAATAATATTAATGTCATCGAGGCTATTCCCACGGTTATCATTGGAGATTTTACAATCCCCCTACCTATTGCCAAGAAGACGAAATATTATAATCTTATTGTTGGGGAGATGCAAATCCCCATTCAGGTAACCTAATGATATACAAAAAATTCTTTGCTTTCATGTTAATCGGAAATGGTTGTTACTAAGACTTGATCAACCTTATTAATGGATCCTTTGCGAAAGACATGTGAATGATGAATTGGGTATTCATAACTCTCTGTATCACATGTTTGGTGTCTGTTATTCCTAGTTAAGATAAAATAAGTTGACATGATTTTCCTATTTTCTATTTTTCCCGTGAAGTAGAAATGACACAAAAATAAAAAGTCTCAAGGTGCCACAAAATTTTAACATGATTTTTTTTGGAATATATATGAATTTTTTGCATAAAAAATACAACAAGGGGATGCACCTGTTAGCCAAAAGCCAACAGGGAACCCCTGGCCGCGCCATGATGGCTTGGGGGGCCCACCGCCCCCCTGCCTTATCCCTTTAGCTCACGTCATCTACTGCCTCGAGAAAGTATTCTCTAGCTCTCTCTCTCATGTTCGTCCACCTCAAACTGAAATTTTCGATCTCTTTGCTCAGAACTTTGTTTGCGAAACTGTTTTGAGGAATTGTTCCTTGGTATGTGTCACGCCAAAGATGCGTGCCTATCCATTTTAAAACACGAGGGCCTCGCAAGGGATAGAGGCGCATCTTGTCGTTCGCAAGTATAGAATCATTGCATCATACATTACAGAAGAGATGGGTATACAAGTTGTCTTACAGACGCCACATGCTAAATTACAATTCCACATAGAGTTCAAATCATCAAGATTAAGACAGGGTCCGACTATGAACAAAATCAAACGATAAAAACATATGCAAATGAAACTATCTAGCTATCCCAAAGATCACGACCATGGTCCTCTACTCATCCGGGTAAGTCAAGTACATCCTGCATCTTTCCTAATCATATTCCCACTAGAGATGGGTAAGATCATCCTGCACCTACTCATATGTACCTATACCTGGAGGGTTGGAGTAATCTATGAGTCACAAGGACTTAGCAATCAAGCGCCCGGGTACCGAGACTATTCAAGCTTAAAGGTTGGGATGGGGTATGTGTTTAGTTTGCAGCAGCACTAAGCATATATGGTGGCTAACTTACGTAACATGAAAATAAATATGAGTGGCCTAGGATGAACGATCGAATCTAATATGATCTCTATGAGATCCTGAACACTTACTTACGTCAATCATAACCCCACCGTGTTCTCTCTCGGATCATGTTCACGAGCAGAGATGATCACGATTACTCACATAGTTGGTGTATTTTATTTAGAATTTACTTCAAGTTTACTATAACCGGGTGTTAAACAAATATCCAAGTTGCCACATAACCGCGGGCACGGCTTCTCGAAAAGATTTAACCCTACAAGGGTGCTCCAACTAGTCCATCACAAATAACCGCACTCCACGGCAATAGCCTCGACCACGGATCTCGTGGTCATCATAGGTAACTCCAAAGGATTTCCAACACCTCGAGATAACCCAAAGAAAGTCAGACTCCACACGCAAGACACTCAATAAAGGTAAAAGAAATCTAGCAAGACCACCCGACGTGTCGACGAACCCGATAAGAGCCGCGTATCTCGTTCTACAACGGATAAGCGACGCATACGGAGGCCTGATAGAAATCTCCCAAGCTGCCCTGGGTTGGCCCCGCACAGTGCTCTAGTTTGGACCAACACTCATGAGGAGCACTGTCCCGGGGGTTGATTAATTATCCACGGGTTTCCAAAGCCCTATGCAAATTTTTATTAAGTTATTAAGCAAATGTAGTACCAATGTTGGGTCTTGCCAGACAAGTTTTAATCTCAACCGAATAAACAAGGGGGTCCCCATAACAACCCCGAGCGTGTTAGGAGCGCAAAATATGGAAAACATAACACCGGTAACAAGAACTATGGCGGTACCAGCGGAACAAAACACTTAGCAAAAGGCCAAGCCTTCCACCAATACCAAGATATATATGTTCATTAAACTAAAAAAAATATTGTGATATCCAAATCCATGTTATCACATGGAACGACCTGCACCTGCAACTAAGAACGCTATAAGAGGGGCTGAGCAACGGTAACTTAGCCAATCCAAGGTTTGCTAGGATGTGGAGGGTTAGAGGCTTTCATGGCAATTAGGAGGCTGATATTCAAGTGGTAGGTAGCGCAATTGTAACGATAAGAGCGAGAAACTAGCAAACAAAAATAGTATCGGGATCCGGGTACGATCATCTGGCCTGTTGGTTCTTCAGCGAAACAAGTAGCAGGATCCTCGTAGTGGTACTCTCCTGTGTCCTCATACTCAGTATCAACACTCATGTCTACCCAAGAGAAACAACAATAATAAACATCCAATCAAGGTGCAATGCACAACCAAGATGATGCATGATTCATTTTATGAAGAAATTAACATGCCAATCCAAAACTAGTCATGTTTCACATGCAAAGTTTGTTTATTAATGAATCTATACAACACCTCTTGTTAAGTTATTTCAACATGCATGAACATGGAAAAAATGGATGCAGCATGCAAAATCGATAGAAATGCATATAGAGAACGCAAGAAACGGAGTTACGGTTCTCACGATATGCTCACGACAAGGTACGAAGGCAAAACACAAGACAACCAATACCATGGGCTAATTCCTGGTATTCCAAGGTAGCCACTGGTTAGGCAACGAAAAACCAACCACAATAGACTCAAAGATCAATCAATTCCATGGAGTATAGCTCCCACAAGTCACAAAACAATAAAACAAACCATCTGCCACAAAAAAGCAACATAGCAACTTACACAGCCCACTACTTGAGCTACATGAATCCTACAGCCGCAAACAAGGTATTGAAAGAAACTACATAACATATACATCAACTTATCCAACTAACAATCTGCAAAGGAGGCACACATCAATAAGCATGAAGCTATCAAGTTGACAAGATGAAACAGTTTTCTCGGACTTAGTGTAAATTACAGTTTTCTGGAATCTGAGTTAATCTGGTAGCATGTTGACAGTAGTAGTTACATATGTTAGAGAGCACCTCTTATCATTAAAATTAACAGGATGGTAGAAGACAAAATCTGCTCCAAACACTAGCAGTGAGCATGGTCTAATTCTCAACACATCACAAGATACCAACCACTCTACATGGCATAAAAATAATAGCAGATTCTCAGACTTAGCAATTTTTAGCATGCTGAAATAGAAACATCAAGTTGGCTACATTGCAACATGTTTCCCACTTATATGGGTGATTCTAATGTTAAACAAAAATACCATGGCATAATAGATATAAAGCACTAGCACTTTCATGTTGGCACATGCCCCAAAGCAAGCATGGATTAAATCATGCAAAAATGACAAAGTAGCATCACAGCTGAAAATGACAGTTTTATGAACTTGCTCAAAAGTGAAATCTGAAAGCACCAATGGATTCATTGGCTCTTTCTACCCCCAAAAACATGTGTCATACTCATATTTTCATGTGAAACAACATGGCACAAATAAGATAGCAAAACTACCACCTATTCTCATAAGTGAATCCTAACTCTAATTTGAACATGAGTAATTATGAACATGACCAGATTTGTAACTTAGATAACATGGCAAATGTTAATAAAACCCTCTAACAAACATAACCAACAAATGGGTATGTCAAGTGGGGAAACCCACTAGTCCCCCCCCACACACATACACTCTACTCACACCACTACAGGCAAGCACACACATGCTCTATATATGCCCAAGGCATATGAGCACCAACACTCATGAACATACCACCATAGAAGGGGTGTTCACCCACACACACACACTCACATGCCCATATATGCATAAGCATATGGCATATACACACACAACACTAACAAGTGCACTAGGCACATACACTCTCATACATGCTCATGAGTGTGGGTGTGCATCCACACACTTATGCACACACACATATGCACAAGTGCATATATGCCTATGCATATGCATAGGACTACCACACACACACACACTACCACTCACATATGCATGCACATATGCATACCACATGCACACACACATACATAGGGCACACACACTAGCCCTACTCTCACATGTGCACTCACCACATGGGTGCAACCAACCACACACACACTCACAAAACCATGCATATATAAACATAAGTAAACACACATACAAAAGTGTGTATGCATGAATCACACACACTCACAAGCTCATGCATATATGCATAATCACTTGCACATACACACCACACACTCACAAGTCACATACACAAGCACATGTGTATCCATGCAGTAAGCACACACACACATGCACACAAGCAAGAAAAATAAAAAAAACCACAAGCTAGAATTAAACTACACACACATACATGTATAGCAAGGAAGAAAACAAAAGAAAAGAAAAAACAAAACAAAACAAAACAAAAAGGGGGGAAGGGGTCGGCTCGAACCCCAGACCTCAGCGTCATTTCCCCCTGGTGCCTACCAGTCTGCTGCGCGCTCGAACGTTAACCGAGGAAGGGCAGCGTTGCTCTAATACACACACACACACATATGAACTCTCTAACAAAACTGAACCTGAACAGCTGCGGTGACAGGGCAACGGCGGCGAGCGCCTCCGGCGATCTACGGCACTAGCGGCACGAGGGAGCTACTGCGGGGACTACAGACACTATAGGGAACCCATCCCTCTGCTCATCTTGCGACGAGGGGGACAGAGGCGAGCTCAAGCCCGCGCCTTATGGACGGTGGCAACGGACAGCTACGGCGACAAAACTCTAGCTACGACGACAGGAGGCATGACGGTGGCTCACCGAGGGGAAGGGCGACGACGATCCAGACGCGCGAAGAGGAAGGAGAGGTGGGGACGACCACGCGTACGAAGAGGAAGAAGACCCGACGATGATCCGGCAGCAAGGAGGAAGAAGACTGTTGGGGAACGTCACATGGGAAACAAGAAATTTCCTACGCACACGCAAACCTATCCATGGTGATGAGCATCTACGAGAGGGAGAGTGGATCTACATACCCTTGTAGATCGCTAAGCGGGAAGCGTTAAGAAATGCGGTTGGTGTAGTCGAACATCTTCGCGACCCAAATCGCTGAGCGTCCCGCGATCCAATCACGAACCATCCCGAGAACACATCATGATCCGTCCCACGAACTCATCACGATCCGTCTCACGATCTTGATCACGATCTGTCCCGCGAACTCATCACGATCCGTTCCGTGATCACATCACGAACCGTCTCGCAATCTCGATCACGGTCCTTCCGATCTAGCGCCGAACGGACGGCACCTCCGCGTTCAGCACACGTGCATCTTGATGACAATCTCCACCGTCTTGATCCAGCGAGAGGAGGTGGAGAGGAGAGAGAGTTCACCGGCAGCGTGACGGCGCTCCGGTGATGGTGGTGGAGCAATTCCGGCAGGGCTTCGCCTAAGCGCTGCAGAAAACCGATCTAGAGGAGAAACTATGCACCGGTGTAACGGGTAGCACGTGGCCGGAAATTCTGTCCAAAAACCACCCAATCCACTAGTATATATAGGAGGAGAGGAGAGGAGAGGCAGCCAAGGCCTTTGGGTCGGCCGAAATAGGAGGTGGGAAGCAATCCTACTTCACCTCCAATCCTAGTTGGAGTAGGATTGCTTCCTATTGGCTGATTTTCCACTTTTTGCTTTAGGACTTTCTCTCCTGCGCCATGGGCCTTTGTGGCTGTTTTACCAGCCCACTAAGGGCTGGTTATTATTCTCCCACAGCCCATGGACCTCTTGGGGTCGAAATACCCCTCCTGGAGGCCTCCCGGTACACTACCGGCACTCCCGGTACACTACCGATGAGCCCGAAACTTTTCCGGAAACCAAACTGGGACTTCCTATATATGAATCTTTACCTCCGGACCATTCCGGAGCTCCTCGTGACGTCCGGGAGCTCATCCGGGACTCCGAACAAACTTCAGTCACCACCATACATAACTCTACACTACCGAAACGTCACCGAACTTTAAGTGTGCAGACCCTGCGGGTTCGAGAACTATGTAGACATGACCGAGACACCTCTACGGTCAATAACCAATGGCGGGACCTGGACTTCCACATTGGTTCCTACATATTCTACGAAGATCTTTATCGGTCGAACCTCTATGTCAAGGATTCAGTTAATCCCGTATAACATTCCCTTTGTTCTTCGGTATGTTACTTGCCCGAGATTCGATCGTTGGTATCTCCATACCTAGTTCAACCTCGTTACCGGCAAGTCTCTTTACTCGTTCCGTAATACAAGATCCCGCAACTAACAATTAGTCACATTGCTTGCAAGGCTTATTGTGATGTTGCATTACCGAGTGGGCCCCGAGATACCTCTCCGTCACACGGAGTAACAAATCCCAGTCTCGATCCATGCCAACTCAACAGACACCATCGGAGATACCTGTGGAGCACCTTTATAGTCACCCAGTTACGTTGCGACGTTTGATACACACAAGGCACTGCTCCGATATCTGTGAGTTGCATGATCTCATGGTCATAGGAACATATACTTGACATGCAGAAAACGGTAGCAATAAACTGACACGATCATATGCTATGTTTGTAGTTTGGGTCTTATCCATCACATCATTCTCCTAATGATGTGATCCCGTTATCAAATGACATCTCATGTCCATGGCTAGGAAACCTTAACCATCCTTTGATCAACGAGCTAGTCCATTAGAGGCATACTAGGGACATGGTTTTGTCTATGTATCCACACATGCATTTAAGTCTCCGATCAATACAATTATAGCATGGATAATAAACGATTATCATGTACAAGGAAATATGATAATAACTAATTTATTATTGCCTCTAGGGCATATTTCCAACAGTCTCCCACTTGCACTAGAGTCAATAATCTAGTTCACATCACCATGTGATTCGCATTGTTATGAATCTAACACCCAATGAGTTCTGGGGCTCGATCATGCTTTGCATGTGATAGAGGTCTTATAGTCAACGGGTCTGCGATATTCAGATCCGTGTGTACTTTGCAAATCTCTATGTCAAACCGTAAATACTGCTACCACACTCCACTTGGTACTATTTCCAAATGGCTGCTCCACTATACGTATCCAGATTGCTACTACGAGTCATCCGGATTAGTGTTAAAGCTTGTATCGACGTAACTCCTTACGACGAACTCTTTATCACCTCCATAATCGAGAAACATCTCCTCAGTCTCTTAGTTACTAAGGATAATCTTGACCGCTGTCCAGTGATCCACTCCTGGTTCACTCTTGTACCCCCTGACAGACTCATGGCAAGGCACACACAGGTGCGGTACACAGCATGGCATAATATAGAGCCTATGGCTAAGGCATAGGGGACGATGTTCGTCCTTTCTCTTTCTTCTGCCGTTGTCGAGCTTTGAGTCTCACTCAACTTTCACACCTTACAAATCAGGCGAGTACTCTTTCTCTGACTGATCCATTTTGAACTCTTTCAAAATCTTGTCAAGGTATGCACTCATTGGAAGTCTCATCGAGCATCTTGATCTATCTCCATAGATTTTGATGCTCAACAATTAGGTAGCTTCATCCAGGTCTTCCTTTGAAAATCACTTTCCAAATGACCGTTTTATGCTTTCCAGAAACTCTACATTATTTCTGATCAACAATATGTCATCCACATATACTTATCAGAAATTATATAGTGCTCCCACTCACTTTATTGCAAATACAAGTTTCTCGTAAACTTTGTATAAACATCAAAACTTTGATCACCTCATCAAAGCGTATATTCCAACTCCGAGATGCTTGCTTCAGTCCATGGAAGGATCACCGAAGCTTGCACACCTTTTAGCATCCTTAGGCCTGACAAAACCTTCTGGTTGTATCACATACAACCTTTCCTCAAGTAAACCGTTAAGGAAATGATGTTTTGACATCCATCTGCCAGATTTCATAATTGAAAACACAGCAACTGCTAACATAATTCCAACAGACTTTAGCACCACTACGAGTGAGAAAGTCTCATCGTAGTCAACTCCTTGTACTTGTCACAAACATCTTTGCAACAAGTCGAGCTTTACAAATAGTGACATTCACCATCAGTGTCTATCTTCATTTTAAATATCCATTTATACTCAACGACCTGCCATCCAACGAGCAAGTCTACCAAAGTCTACACTTGGTTTTCATACATGGATCCTATCTCAGATTTCATGGCCTCCAACCATTTGTCGGAATCCGGGCCCATCATCGCTTCTCCATAGCTCGTAGGTTCATCATTTGTCCAACAACATGACCTCCAAGACAGGGTTGTCGTACCGCTTAGGAGCAGTACACATCCTTGTCGACCTACGAAGTTCTATAGTAACTTGATCCTGAAGCTTCATGATCATCATCATTAACTTCCTCTTCAACTAACGTAGGCTTCACAGAAACAACATCCTGCGCTGCGCTACTCTCTGGTTGAACAAAGTTTAAACAACCTCATCAAGTTCTATCTTCCTCCCACTTAATTCTTTCGAGAGAAACTTTTCCTCGAGAAAGGATCCATTTTAGTAACAAACACTTTGCACTTGGATCTGAGATAGAAGGTTCACCCAACTGATCTTAGGGTATTCTATGAAGATGCATTTGTCTGCCTTGGGTTCGACCTCATTAGGGGAAAACATTTTCCACACAAGTGTCGCAGCCCCAAGTATTAAGAAACGACAGCTTAGGTTTCTATCAAACCATAATTCACATGGTGTCATCACAACGGGTTTAGATCGTGCCCTATTTAAAGTGAATGTAGTTGTCTCTAATGCATAACCCCAAAATTATAGTAGTAAAACGACAAGAGACATCATAGCACGCACCATGTCTAATAGAGCATAACTATGATGTTCGGACACACCATCACACTATGGTGTTCCAGGTGGCGTTTAGTTGTGAAACAACTTTCACATTGTCTTAAGTTGTATGCCAAACTCGTGACTCAGATATTCACCTCCATGATCATATCGCAGTCATTTTTATATTCTTGTCACGATGATCTTTAAACTTCACTCTAAATTTGCTTGAACCTTTCAAATGATTCAGACTTGTGTTTCATTAAGTAAATATACACTATATCTACTGAAATCATCAGTGAAGGTAAGAAAATAACGATATCCACTGCACGCTACAAGACTCACTAGATTGCATACATCAACATGTATCATTTCCAATGAATCACTTGCCCGCTCCATCCAACGGGGTCCTTTAGTCATCTTGCCCAAGAGGCATGGTTCGCATGTCTCAACCGATTCGAAATCGAATGAGTCCAAATATCCATCACCATGGAGTTTCTTCATGCGCTTTATACCAATATGACATTTTGCGGCAGTGCCACAAGTATGTGGTACTATCATTATTTAACTTTGTATCTTTTGACATCAATGTTATGAACATGTGTATTACTACGATCAAGATTTCAACAAACCATTCTCACTGGGTGCATGACCATTGAAGGTATTATTCATGTAAACAGAATAACTATTATTCTCTGACTTAAATGAATAACCGTATTGCAACAAACATGATCTAATCATGTTCATGCACTCCCGGTACACTACTGGCACTCCCGGTACACTACCGATGAGCCCGAAACTTTTCCGGAAACCAAACTGGGACTTCCTATATATGAATCTTTACCTTCGGACCATTCTGGAGCTCCTCGTGACGTCCGGGATCTCATCCGGGACTCCGAACAAACTTCGGTCACCACCATACATAACTCTACACTATCGAAACGTCACCGAACCTTAAGTGTGCAGACCCTGCGGGTTCGAGAACTATGTAGACATGACCGAGACACCTCTACGGTCAATAACCAATGGCGGGACCTGGACTTCCACATTGGTTCCTACATATTCTACTGAGATCTTTATCGGTCGAACCTCTATGTAAAGGATTCAGTTAATCCCGTATAACGTTCCCTTTGTTCTTCGGTATGTTACTTGCCCGAGATTCGATCGTTGGTATCTCCATACCTAGTTCAACCTCGTTACCGGCAAGTCTCTTTACTCGTTCCGTAATACAAGATCCCGCAAATAACAATTAATCACATTGCTTGCAAGGCTTATTGTGATGTTGCATTACCGAGTGGGCCCCGAGATACCTCTCCGTCACACGGAGTAACAAATCCCAGTCTCGATCCATGCCAACTCAACAGACACCATCGGAGATACCTGTAGAGCACCTTTATAGTCACCCAGTTACGTTGCGACGTTTGATACACACAAGGCACTGCTCCGATATCTGTGAGTTGCATGATCTCATGGTCATAGGAACATATACTTGACATGCAGAAAACAGTAGCAATAAACTGACACGATCATATGCTATGTTTGTAGTTTGGGTCTTATCCATCACATCATTCTCCTAATGATGTGATCCCGTTATCAAATGACATCTCATGTCCATGGCTAGGAAACCTTAACCATCCTTTGATCAACGAGCTAGTCCATTAGAGGCATACTAGGGACATGGTTTTGTCTATGTATCCACACATGCATTTAAGTCTCCGATCAATACAATTATAGCATGGATAATAAACGATTATCATGTACAAGGAAATATGATAATAACTAATTTATTATTGCCTCTAGGGCATATTTCCAACAAAGACGACCTCCAGGAGCCTCCTAGCACCTGGAATGGATCGAGGATGATGGCGCCTTTCTCCACGCCATCTCCGCCGATGACGAGGCCCACAGGAGGTGCGAAGGCGACGACAACCTCTCTGCTCTTTGAATTCCCTACTCTCTGAGTCCTGACCTGAAGGGGGGAAGAAGAGCAGAGGAAGAGGGAGAAGAAGGAGGGGAGAAGGGGAGCGGCGGTGGTGAGGAGGAAGAATAAACCTAGGGCTTCGCGCACTTATAAAGGGGGGGCCGGCCTCGACGTACGTGAGCCCCTGACGCCGACGGCATCAACTCTCCTGCGCTTTCACTCTCTCTGAACCTCCTAATGGAGGAGGACGAGGTAGGTAGCCGTCAGCTACCTGCTGGGCCGCGTGGGCCGGGAGGACACAGCCCACACGCACACACTCTCTCAAATCCAACAAAACAGAAAGTTTTTTTAAAACACCACAATGCAAGTGAAAAAAACCCAGAGAAAAATAAAAGGGTTTTGAGCAGAAAAAAAATACTTTTGTAAAGAAAATATTAGGCACTATTTAATAAAAATATTAAGATGATTTTCAGGACAAGTAATTTTTTAAATATTTTAAAATAGGCAGCCCTCTGTTATTTAAAAGCCACAAATGCATAAAGCTCAAAACAATAAAAGACCCACACTCAGATGCTCAAAACATATTAGGCTAGAACTTGAACATTTTTAAATAATTTAAATATCAACTTAGTTTTGATTATAAGATAAGATGAAGCACAAAGGGGGGGGCTATTGGAAGGTTTGTTGAAAAGAAAAGAGAGGGAAGAAAAGGAGGGTTGCACACCAACATTCCACCACATCACACACAATACAAGATCACCACCCACCAATCACACAAGGTCACATAAGAATCAAAATGCATGATGGATGAAATGATGCATGAATGGCATGGCATGACTAGGTGCAATCTCATTTCATAACTCAGACACAAGGTTCATACAATTGTTTACATGCCATAAAAGGTAGGGGCAGCACTTGGGCTATCACAGTATGTGACTCTCCAATTCCTCCAATTAGTTTTTGCTTTAGTGTTTTATATTTTGCATATTTTGCTGCACTTGGTGCTACAAAAAATGGGCTGTATTTTCAATTCTCTTAGTTCTATGTAGTATGAATGCTTGATATTGCCTCTAGGCATCTATACGAGAAGTTGTTATCCATCTTACAAAGTTTTATTAGCATAAATTTGTGGCTCGAAAAATTTAGAAATTTGTTCTTAGGGAGATGAATTTTCTAAGGAAGGGTTCTTCGAGGTGTAGCGCCAAGGGAGTTGCCAGAAGGACTCAAGATCGTGCCATCAACATTTTTAGGAACACGGAGGTTATGCCTTGTGAATGGCAACATACACCTTTCATGAACGAAGCGGGTTTGTATGAAGAATTTATGAATTTCGTTGCAAATGACAATTGACCAGCTTCCTCACAGATGAATGTGACCAATACTATCTCCTTACTAATTCCTTCGTGCAAAACTTTCACTTCACGAATACACCTGGTGCTCCCACAATACATTTTGATCTTTATGCTACAAACAATGAAATGCCTCTAGATTAGTTCTGTGAAATATGTTTGCTTCCTTGTGACGAGGGAATATGTGAGCCTAAAACAGGGGAGTTTGAGTGTTTCTTCCTCACCTTAACTATGGGGGAAACCAGAGGCGTATCAAACGCCAAGTCCACTAGTCTGCATTTTTCATCTGTGCTATATTTTTCCATGTTTATAAGAAAATGCATAACTGCTATGGAGCAGGGTGGTGGTCTGAGTGCCCCCACCCTTGCCTTTTTGCGCCGCTCACTTTATGATGATAACAATTACACCCTAGCAGCTATTGTTGTGCGCCGCTTACATCTTAACCAAACAAGAGGCAAGATTCATGGTGGTATTATGCCACACGCTTAGCAAAGCGTTTTAATGTCGACATATGCCCCACTGACTACTTATTGCCAAGGTCTATCTCGACCACCAGTCTATGTTAGAACACCAATTCATTGAGGAATCTAAGCCACCCCAACACATTCCCTATAACTTAGTATACAACGAGGGTACTCATGATATTATCTTCTTGCATGCACCCTATTTATATAATTATCATGCCGGGAACGGATACACCGTCATGCTCGAGGACATCACTGCTTACCAGAATGATCTGGTTGTTGCGAAGGCCGAGGCCCAGGCATGGGATGCTCAGGTACCCTAGTAGGAACATATTCCCAGACCGGACGGCTACTATTAGTGCTGATTACTAGGCTAGGCAAATGACTAAGCTTAGGGGAGTATGTATTTCCGACCGACATTACATTCATGTTCACATATAAATTGTGGGTGTCCATCCTCTTTCATTGTATATCCATGTCAGTTTTATTATTTCCATTTTCTTCTTGTGTGTTTGAAAAACTTTGATAACCCAAAAAGATTTCTCGATTCTTTTCAGTTTTTCTTTCTGGTTTAATTTGTTGTTGTACTAAAAAGAAAGACAAAAAAAATTTCCTTTGCATGTTTGGAGTTTTCTTGTGTAAATAGTTTTTATTGTTCTTGTTTTCCCTTAGTTCATTTGCTTGCTTGGGAAGAACAAAAACTCCAAAAATATTTTAGTGTGTTTCTCTAAATTTCTTTTCTTTTTGATTGAGTCATCGAAAGGAGAAGACCATGATGAAAATGTTGAGTGGCTCCTATATGCTTTAGTGTTGACCTAACAGAGAGCCAATATTACCTAGTGTTCTCCCTTTGTCTAAACTGCCCAACATATGCCAGCTTAGTCCACGACATTCTTGCACTATTAGTATTAACATATCATTTGGTCATGCAAGTGAAAGGCAATAATCACGATATTCGATCAAGTGATCATGGAAAGGGAAGCTGGTATGAAATCTTTTTCTTTTCCGTTTTTGTAAATACGTTTAGCTCATTCGATCTTGATTCAGTATATCATGAGCAAACATATTCATGATGACAATTAGAGCTTATAGTTTCTCATGCCATGCTTAAATATCTAGGAGTGGATAATGATTTATCTTGTGTGTCAACATGCATTAAAATGGTTATGATATGGTATGGTTGTATGGTATTTCCCTCTGAGTAATTTGAGCGGCTTGACTTGGCCCATGTGCAAACATGAAGTTGATTCAAAACCAATGCAACCTTCATGATGTTTAAATTCAGAGTGCTTGTATCCTACTCATTCTACTCCCAATGTTAATTATTCACAATGCATGTTTATGACCGTTGTTGCTCTCTAGGTGGCGACTTCTCAATCTATTGATAGCCTTCACCTGTACTAAGCGAGAATAATGATTGTCCATCCAAAATCTATAAACCAAGTTATTCCACATGAATCCAGCATCCCTACCTATATGTGGTATTACCCTGTCGTTCCAAGTAAATTTACATGTGCCACCTCCAAATATTCAAATAAACATCTATTTTGTGCACTCGTCCCGCTCAGGGAGCGACGAGGCAGTCAGTATCTTCCATGCTAAGTGAGTTATTCTCAAGACGGTTGGTTATTCTCCATCATTGCATGAGAGAGGCTAGTAAAAAGGATGACCAATCCTACATAATAAAAATTAATTAAACAAAACTACTTGGGACAGTTGATATGTTGGCAGGCATCCGTGGATTCGGCTAGCCATGTATGGATGGTGGATAGGAGTAAACTTTACATTTTGTTTGGGAACCGCAAATAATGATTTTAGCATTGAAGATACTAAAAACCTTGGTCGTAACATTGACAAGAAAAGTGCACCACCCAAAATTATATCTTCAATCTTGTTTTAAACTTCGAGCTTTGGCACCTTCGCAAATTAATGCTTCCCTGTGCGAAGGGCCTATCTATTTAATTTAATGTTGACTTATCACCCACTTACTAAAACCACCCGACCGGAGAGCACTACTGTCATTCTTATGCATTGATTCTAGTTAATGTTGGCTGTTAGCATGACTGGATACATTCCACCCTGAATTATAATGTTTAGTCGCTGCTTGAATCTCAGAGGTGCTCTGCATTTATGTTTTACGTCTCAGAAAGGGCTAACGAAATACCATGTCACCATATTATATCATGATTGTTTTGAAAAATTGTTGGCTTATAAGGTATATTATTATTGCTTGTTATGTGGTTATGTATTGCTATGAGTTAACATGATGCTTAGTTGTTATCATGTATGTGCTTATTAATGATTTATGCTGAAAACTTGAGTACTAGCTAAGCATGTGTATGATGACGAGAAAAAAAGAGTTTGTAAAAATTTTCTTTCTCACTTTCAGTTTATCAACTTAATTGCTTGAGGACAAGCAATGAGTTAAGCTTGGGAGACTTGATACGTCTCCGACGTATCTAGTTTTCCAAACACTTTTGCTCTGGTCTTGACCTCTAATTTGCATGATTTCAATGAAACTAACCTAGACTGACATTGTTTAAGCAGAACTACCTTGGTGTTATTTTTGTGCAGAAATAAAAGTTCTCGGAATTAGACGAAACATTTTGTGAATAATTTCTGGATTATATAAGGAATTATGGAACGAAGAACTGATGGAGGGGGGCTGCCAGTGGGTCACAAGCGAATAGGGTGCCCCCAGGCCGCGCCTTGATGGCTTATGGGGCCCACGTGGCTCCTCCGACCCTAATTCCAGTCCTATAAATTCACATCTTCGGAGAAAAAAATAGGAGAGAAGTTTTCATCGCGTTTTATGAGACAGAGCCGCTGCCACCTCCTGTTCTTCCTCCGGAGGGCTGATATGGAGCCTATTTTGGGCTCCATAAAGGGGAAATGGACATCGTCGTCAGCACCAACCTTCTTCATCAACATCGCCATGATGCTCACTATCGGGAGTGAGTAATTCCTTTGTAGGCTTGCTAGACGGTGGTGGGATTGGATGAGATGTATCATGTAATTGAGTTAAGTTTGATATGGCCTGATCCCTAGTGTCCACTATGTTTTGAGATCGATGTTGCTATGACTTTTCTATGCTTAATGCTTTTCACTAGGGCCCGAGTGCCATGATTTCAGATCTGAACATATTATGTTTTCACGAATAAAAGATTTATTTGGATCCTATCTTGCAAGTTGTATGCACCTATTATGTGTGTTGATCCGCAAACCCCAAGGTGACAATAATTGGGATTCTTTTCGGTGATTGTCGTAGTTTGAGGAGTTCATGTATTCACCATGTCGGATTCAGGGTTCCGCAAAACCCTTAAGGTTTGAACACTGGGGTGCGTGCGAGGATCTAAACCGGCTCGAAGTCTCAAGCTTATCACCCTATGACCTAGCTACAACGAACGAGTGCGGGCAAGGGAGAAAGTGGACTCGGAGATTTACCCAGGTTTGGGCCTCCTTGCGGTGTAAAACCCTACTCCTGCTTTGTGGTGGATTGATTTCAAGAGGAGGCTAAGGATGAACTAGTATAGTGTGGAGTGGCCTCACGAGGACCTTTGGTGGTGATGAACTAGCTCTACTCAACCTTCCTTCCACCGGTGGGAGTGGGTGGCTATTTATAGGGGACACGGTCTTGTTTCCTCATTGCACATGCGGGAAGGGATCCACAACAAACACATTTGAAAGGGGAGATGAGGTACATCTTATCCTGACTAAAGGTGGTCTTCGCGTGCAAAGTTTTGGGGGTGACACGGTGTTGGGCTCGGCGATGACATCCGTCCTCCCGAGCTCGTGGTCTCGGTCTTGTTGCACCAGGAAGGAAACCTTTGGGGGATTCCTTGGGAACACGTGGATTTCCTTGTCTATTTGGCACCAAAGAGGAAATTGTCCTCCCCCTGCGCTGGCTGGCGCCCGCCTAGCTCCGTCGTTCGAATCCACGTCATCCCGTCCTCGGGAGGTTGGGCACTTGCATAGGAATCTTCGCTCCTCAGGAGGCAGCTTGGGGGGGATGCAACTCTCCGGAGGTCTTGACGTCGTCCTCCTCATAAGGTGGGGGGGTCCTCGCGGGGGTCTTGGCTGGAGGAACTTGTTGTTGGCCGTACTGCGCCATTATGGTGGGCCACGTGCTGGGTTGCAGGTAAGCAAGTCTGGGTACCCCGGTCCCAGAATGCCGACAGTAGCCCCCTGGCCCAAGGTATTCTAACCCTGGCTCTGGGAAGAAGGCGAGGGGCAAGGGGTGAAGCTCCACAGGACCCCAATCGCCTGCGGGCCCGGCGCAAGGTGCTCAATGGGCACTAGAACCCTCCTCTCCCGTGAGGTCTCGGGGACCCCCCCTGAGTCGGGTCGATTCCTAACCTACGCACCTACCTTGGTCATCATTGCTCCTCCTCAATTGTCATTGCCTTCCTGCCACTCTGTCACCTCGGTCCCATGCTGATGTGACTTTCCAAGGGAACTGAAGCGAGGCGAGGCAAAACGACCCACTAGTTGAGTACGGCAAGTGACACCCGAGGGGCTCACATTGCCTCTGCTTCCCACGATGCCTTGGGGGCTACGGTTACACCTATAAACCTGCCCCGCCCGGGGGCAGTTCCATCTTTGCTCGCCTTCTCATGTGCTTCTTTATTTTGCTCCCCACCCGCTTCATCAAAAAACCGCCTCCTTCCCCACTTTCTTCCTTCGATGGAGTCCGGGAGGAGTGCTGCCGGTGTCGGAGCATGAGCGGGGTCTTCTGCGCTGCCTCCGCCTCTAGGGAGCACCGTTGGCCAAGCTTCCAAGCCGGCGCAGGCACACTAACGTTGGGCCGCCACCGACGAGTAAGTGCATCGGTGCCTTTGTCTTTCTTGCGTATCCCTTCTTCCCTGTGGAGCATGACCGTCGATCCTCCTTAGGGAGCCCATACCCAATAGGCACATGCTTGACGCGCTTCAGGGCGAGGCGAACGCCCTCAGGACCCAACTGCTGGACACAGAGGCCGCGCTTCAGGCCGCGTGACGGGGCGAGGAGGACGCCAAGGCGGAACTGGCATCTCTCTAGGCCCAGATCGAGGAGGCCACGAACACCGTCTAGGCGGCCAAGGACGATGCGGCGCATACAAGGATGATGGATGCACAGCGTGCCAAGCAGTACCTAGACATCGCCCACCGCAAGGACCGCGCAATCCGCCGCTTCGTTAGAGAGACCCCCGCGCTGTCGTGTGCGCATGGCGACGGGGTCTACCTCACCTTCTTCCAGAAGGTGGTGGTGGCGCTCGAGTTTGACATCTCCCAAGTGGATGAGGACGTCAAGTCCAGCATGCGTGATCTCCTGGACAATGTGCCGCATGCTTCTTCTCCAACATGTGCCGTCATGCCCCCATGTCCGACCTGTCCTGAGTGATGGAGCCGGTGCCTGAAGCACTCCAGAGGCCCCTCAGGGATGAGGTGCGGGAGCACGTGGAGTCCCTGATCGAACAGTATGCCCCGGAGGCGCCGTCTATGGGCGACGACAGCTCCGGCGACGAGTCTCCTAGGAGCCGCGACGACGACAACTCCTCTTCTTCCTGAGCTTCTTTTCATCTATCCCTCTTGCATCAGGAACCATTGGCCCCCCTATGGGGTGTTAAACATTTGTATGATAACTTACTTTTGCGTAGTAGTAGTTTGTTATGCCTTAAGTATCCTTGTTTCCTTCGCGTGATTCTTGATTTTCTTGATGTGCCTCCGATGGAGAATGGCTCCTGTGGTTCTTGCTCCCGGCGTGTGGTGGAGATCTCAGGGTGGTAGCCCCCATGTGCCTCCTCACACCCGTGCTCTCCTTGTCGGTCGGCCACTGCGCCCCGGGCCCTCCTCAAGGGGAAATGGCCTCTGGAAATGCCGTGTGGATTCTCAACGCCTGCTGCTCATCCGCTCCTCCTGAGGCTGGTGGCCTAGAGAGGGTGTCGTTCATGAAGCTGGGCCCATGCCGGCAGAAGGTCCTTGGGGACGGTGTCGCGGGAGCCCATCGTCCCCCCTTATGTGTTGCTTCTTCTCCCCATAGCATCCGAGCCGGTCCTACAAGAGCATGCCCTTTAGACTTGAGAGTTGAGGCTGGGGGAGCTCCTGAGGCGCGACACTTGAGCGTATATCTCTGAGGCAAGGGCAACCCGCATCGAGGGAGCATTGCTCGCGAGGCCTACTCCGTGAGGCCTCAGACAAAGATCCTGTAAGAAAGTCATTTTGCGTCAACGTTACGAGCATGATCGCCTACATTTGGGCGTCCCCTCATGCATCGGGCTGTAACGTGAGAAGTTCGGCCCTCAGATCCCTAGAGGGGCGATGTGCGAGCAATATGCCCACGAGCCAGAGCTTGGTCTCTGATCTTCTGGTGCCACCAGGACAGACCCGGGCACCAATTTTTGCTTCGGCCAGGGTGCGACCACCATACACGCTTATCTTCTCCCCAGCTTGGAGCGTGGGGTCCTCTACTGGACGTGGGCGGAGCCCTTCCCTCCGTGTCCATGATGCGTCTCATTATGGGCTTCCACTTTTGGGGGTCCGGAGCAGGTACAACCCCTTAGATCATTCTTACGTGAGAGTGTCATGGTGGCGATAAGTGGGTGGTCACACCAGGAGCAAGGATTAGGAATTCCCAGCCCGGTCTTCCGATGTTTCTGTATGTTCAGGCACCGGAACAACCTGTATACGAATGCCTTCGTGTTCCATGTGGCCACAGAGGTGTTGTTGCATGCCCTTATGGCCCAAACATGGACGTCGTGTCACGCCCTGCGTGTCCGCAAGAGCACGTCTGTGGGGGAACCGTTGTTCACTAGTTACATGTTCAGTGGCCCGCGTGCCCCTATGGCCCAAACATGAGTGTCGTGTCATGCCCCTCGTGTCCGTAGAGGCACGTCTGCATGGGGTGAGTTGTTTTTCATACCTTAGGCATGAAGATCATGAGCTCGTGCTCTGTTCTTCAGATGCTCCTGCACATTTCGGTGTGGGAGCATCCCGCGTGCGAGCGCCATCACACATCGCCCGGTCACAGGAGTGTCATTGCGTGTCCTTACGGTCCAAACACTGGTGTTGTGTCATGCCCATCGCGTCCGTAAGGGCACGTTTGGGGTTAACTGCTGTTCACCGTTACGTGTTCAGCGGCCGCATGCCCCTACGGCTCTAACATGAGCAACGTGTCATGCCTCGTGTGTCCATAGAGGCACGTCTACGCAGGGTTAGTTGTTCGCGATACGAGCCATCTTCCATTCCTCTGCCCGCGACAGTTCACTGAGGGGGTGTGGCACTAAGGTAGACAACCTGCATGGGAGGCCAGCCCATGGGTTGGACCTCGGTGGCTAGATTTTTCGATGATTCACTCTGAGGACGAATCCTACGCAGACGTCATGCCCATCCCCCGCGTGAAACCATCGTGGGACGGTCATGGGGGTGCATGAGCCCCCGGTAGCGGTGGTGTACCAGAGCCTGATGCTTAGACAACAATATCATATCGAGTGGGGCTTAGCCAAATCCATCATGTGTTCAAAAGGGGACCTGATGTGGGCGATACAAAATACAGGGAATTGCTTGTCAGGGGCAACTCCAAAGGTCACTTGGCGGTCGTGCCGCAGCTGGAGTTGTTGGCCGCTTTCCGATGCGTGCCACGGGGGTCCACCTACGTGCAAGGGGTTCAGATGGCTTCCTTGTGCCTTGAGGGCCCGTGGTGCCCTAGTGCCTCTCAGGATCACGAGTCCTATGTTTTCCGCTACCCATCGCCATCGGGAGAACCTGTAGGATCGAGAGAGGGGTGTCTAAAGGGGGGTGGATAGACTACTAGCAGGAATTTAAAACCGAACCTTTTCCCAAGTTAATTGGTTGGCAGATTTTAACTATTTTAGCAAGTTTAACAGCCCTACACATACATGTCTACAATTATGGCAGTGGAAAGTAAAGACATTGCACATGTAAGTAAAGAGATGGGGTAGGAAGATCAAACGCAATAGGAGATGCAAGGATTTTTCCCGTGGTTCCGATAGGTGGTGCTATCGTACGTCCACGTTCATGGAGTCTTCAACCCACGGAGGTTAACGATCGCGATAGTCCATGGAGGGTTCTACCCACAGAGGGTTCCATGACGAAGCAACCTTGACTATTCCATGCGGCTTCCGTCCACCAAGGACTAGCCTCACTATGGGTAGATCTTCACGAAGTAGGCGATCTCCTTGCCCTTACAAACTTCTTGGTTCACTCCACAACACGAAGTAGGAGGCTCCCAAGCGACACCTAACCAATATAGGAGGCAGCACTCTCCAAAAGGTAATAGGCTTGGTAATGATGATGAACTCCTTGCTTTTGTGCTTCAAGATGATAGACTCCTCAACACACAATCACTCTCTCACAGATTTGGCTTGGTAGAAGAGATGGGATTGGTGAAAAGCAACTTGGGGAGGCTAGAAATCAAGATCCATATGGTTGGACTAGAAGATCTTGACCTCAACACAAGGGTAGGTAGTTCTCTCTCAGAAAACTGAGTAGGATAGGTATGGAATAGTTCTGAGTGCTTGTCTTTTGAGTGGGTGGTGGTGAAGGGGTATATATAGGCATCCCCAAAAATTCGACCGTTACACACAATAAGTTAGACACGGCGACACCAATGTGTAAATCTCGGTGGTACCAAAGTGACCAAAAGTGGCAACTTTTGAATCTCAGAGGGACCGATATACAATTCTCGGTTGCACCGACAAGGTGACCAACAGTCAGATTTGCCAACCACAGTGATGTCGATGCACCATTTCGGTCGGACCGAAAATGAGAACTTGCGTAACAGAATCTTGGCAACCGAACTCGATGGCACCGAGTGCAGTGTCGGCTGCACCGAAGTGTTAGGGTTTGGCTGAGTCTGTCTAGGGTTTAGAATCAGTGGCACCAGGATAGGAATGTTGGTTGCACGAATTTTGCATATTTCACTTAGTATAGACTTTTGTGGGAGAGTTTGTGGATGTTTTGGTGACTGTCACTTGTGCACGGTTGAGCATATTGTCCATCATCAAAACTTTACCCCCTTTTAATAGTATTGCCTTTCCTATGGACTCAAAGTGATTTCTCACAAATGTAAAATGTAGAGTCCTCTTGCTTGAAGCTTGGTCAAACTATTTCCTTGAATCTTGGGGTAATTCCACAATCTCCTCAATCCTTTTGCCAACTCAACTCACCATGGACTATTATCTGAAATACACTATATGGAAGTGTTAGTCCAAGAGACAATGTATTTTGTCATGAATTATCAAAACCACCAAGGGAGCATGTTGTGATTTCAGCACCGGACTCTCGTACTCCTAGTGATTCGCGTCTTGCTTCTTGCTCCCGAGGTCGTGCAGCACAGCATGCCTCTGAACGTTGCTCGGTCGCCTCCCCTCGGTACCGAGCGCTTGTGAGCTTTCCAGGTGATAGCCCCCAAGCCCGTCTAGAGGAAGGCATAGGGAGCACCCTCCTAGGCAGAAGAAGGATGCGCCCCAGTTGCGGACGAGGCACCAGAGACGCCAATGGTGGGACCTCTAGTCCCTAGGCCACTCTTGGGCAGGAGCAGCCTGATGACGCGGTTGGAGATTGGGACTTGTGCATCTCTTAGGACGATTGCCTGGGCTCTTGGAATCCCCTAGCCTCGTTGTCCTGCTAGTGGTCACCCTTGCTTGGTGGTGGCGGCAGCGGGGTGAGGCCGGCCCTACCCTGACGGCGGACCTCTTGAAGATGGCCACGCCATGGTTTGCCATGAGGCTCACCACGCCCCTAGACTTCACGGAGCCGGTCCCACTAGTTTTGCCACAGGCCGCGGTTGTCCCAACGGCTGCTGCCGTGATCGCGATGCTCCGAGCGGTGGCCGAAGCACTCATCACGAATCTCCCAGAGCTCTATGCAGTTGTTGGTGTTGTGCATGCTGGTGTAGTGGAAGACGCAGAACGGGCGACTACGCCTGGTTAGGGAGTCCTGGACTAAGGGGTCCTCGGGCCGCTGTCCTATCTCCAATAGGCCGGCTTGGTGGGCCGCTCTCTGACTATCGCGGGAAGGGCCGGATATACCATGACCCCGTGTTCTAGAAGGAAGTCTCAAAGGTGCGTCGTGCACTCCAAGTCAAGATGAGAAAATAGACATCTCCATCCCCGACAGTTGACCTATCATGTGTAAACCCTAGGTACCCCCTGGTGCCTATATAAACCAGGGGGGTTAGATTGTAGGGCAGAGAAACTCATCTAGGGTTTTAGCTATTCAATCTCGAGGTAGATCAACTCTGTAACCTTCATACACATCAATATAATTGAGCAGGACGTAGGGTTTTACCTCCATAGGAGGGCCCAAACCTGGGTAAACATCGTCTCCTTTGTCCCCTGTTACCATCGATCCTAGACTCACAGCTCGGGACCCCCTACCCAAGATCTATCGGTCTTGACACCAACATTGGTGCTTTCACTGAGAGTTCCGCTGTGATCACCACAAGAATCAATGGCTCTCTTAGTTCGGCAGCATGGAAGCATGGACTCCTTTATCCCTGGACAGATCTTCACTTTCGGTAGCATCGTGATGCACGCCGACCCATCGGCCGTCTTGGCCGGGTCGGGACTTTCGCCCCTGATCAAGCGGTCAAATTCGGGAGCCTAGGGTTCTCCGTAGACTCTGGGTGATCTTTTCCTCACCGGGCTCGCAATCTCATCTGACGCGCCCGAGGACTCTGAGGCCTTAACTTTGGATTTCGCTCTCAACCCAGCCCACGGGACCAACCCCGACGATGATCTGGCTTTTTTTGGATCCAGTCATAGTACCAGATGGTCGGGGGTCAGCTCCTGCCGAACACACTCCTTGTGCGGACGCATCGGAGGTTAGCTCCGAAACCTCTGGGCAGATTGACCCGATCGAGCTCATGACACTCAACGAGGCTCTAGATCGGATCCTATCGATGAAAATAACTTATGACCCAACCCCGGTCCATGCTCAGAACGGTCTAAAGGTAGGTCAAGAGGAATTTTTCATCCCACCCACGACCCACTTAGTAGCCACTATCAAAGACTTAACCTATATGTTGGACTACGCCTTCGAGGAGGCAGAAGACATGGATGAAGAGGATTGCGCTCCCGCCCCCGTCAACACCGAGCGATGGACTGCCACCTCCACCTAGAACATCTAAATGGTGGATACCCCAGCCGATAAGGGTGAGCACACACCCAAAAACAATGGCGATAAATCGGGTGAAGAAACGTCAAGGCACCAGAAATTGTGCAAACGAGCAAAGGCAAAAATGGTAAGTGAAGCCATTGCTAACACCGGGGAAAATGTCACCCCGGAAGACCTCGGCGATCCCCATATCCCTGAGCAGATGCTAGCGGACCAGGAGAGGCCGGAAGATTAGGACGACCTCAAGGATCTAAACGATTCCGAGGATGACAACTACCTCCCCCCTGTCGAGGAGGAGGACAACCTCGAAGCTGAAGACTTCAGCGTCCCCGAAAACCTTGAGAACTAGGAAAGGTTTAGGTAACAACTTATAGCCACTTCCTGAAGCCTGAAGGGAAAAGAAAGGCAGCTTAAGGTCCTATCAGCCAAGGAAGGGTACGGTACCGGTCTATTGGACCAACCCAAGAGCTATCCACGCCGACGGCTGCTGCTGCAGTTTGACGACGAGGTCCTTAATACACCGTCTCCCAAGCAAACTACATATGACCAGCCATACTGCCCTCCCCGAGGACGAGATAGGACGGCTAGCAAAGCCGATTATAGGCTAGGCGATACCTCGTAGAAGGGGAAAAGAGCCAATGGAGCCTGAGGATAGGTACGACCTAGATTATAGAACAGGTTGCACGAATCCATCTATGGATCTAGAGGGTACTCCCCCGATAGACGGGACGGGAACCAGCCTTGGCTCGACCACAACAATAGAGGTCGGGAACAAAACCGGGCCAGATCAGGCACCAACTTTTGGCGTGACATAGCTTGGGTCAGAGGTGCTTCCCACCCACTGTGCTTCACCGACGAGGTGATGCAGCATTAGTTCCCATAGGTTTAAACCCGTGAACATAGAGCAACAGGACGGGACAACTGACCCAGCAGTGTGGATCAATGATTTTCTCCTCCACATTCGTATGGCACGAGGAGATGATCTCCACACCATCAAGTATCTAGCCCTAAAACTTATGGAGCTCCACACTGGTTAAATAGCCTCACCAAAAATTCTATCGAGAGTTGGGAGGATCTCAGGGACGCTTTCCGATCTAACTTCTAGGGCACCTATGCACGGCTGCCAGACTCCTCTGACCTAAGCAATGTTGTCCAGAAAGCAGGCGAATTGCCTTGACAATTCTGGAATCGATTCTTGACCAAGAAGAACCAGATTGTCGATTGCCCAGATGCTGAGGCAATAACCTCCTTGTAACACAATATTCAGGACGAATGGCTGGCTCGCCAGCTTGGACAGGACAAACCTAGGACCATGTCCACCCTTACATCACTCATGACCCACTTTTGCGTGTGCGAGGATAACTGGCTAGCTAGATGACGCCACAACCCCGAAGACCCCGGCACCTCCGAAGTCCAGGATGGAAACGATAAACCACGACGCAAGAAAAGTAAACGCTAGCACAACAACTGTGATGCCTACGACATGGTCATTAATGCCGGTTTCTGCAACCCCCGATCTGGCAGAGGAAGAAGCCTTCTAAAGGCAATCATGGCGGACCTACCCCGCTGGACAAAATCAGGGAGAGGCCTTGCCAGATCCATGGCACCCAAGACAAGCCCGCCACCCACGCCAATCGTAACTGTTGGGTGTTCAAACAAGCTGGCAAACTCACAGCCGAAGAGCAAGGAAAGGGCCCACGCAGCAAGGACGATGACGAGCCCCACAGTCCAAGCAATGGAGGACCGAAGCAGTTCCCTCCAAAGGTACAGACTGTGAACATGATATACGACACTCACATACCCAGAAAGGAGAGGAAGCGGGCCCTTCGAGAGGTCTACACCATAGAACCTTTAGCCCCAAAGTATAACCCATGGTCGGCGTACTCGATCACGTTTGATCGACGAGACCACCCGACCAGTATCCATCATGGTGGTTCTACGACCCTTGTCCTAGACCCCATTATTGATGGGTACCACCTCACTAAATTGCTAATGGACGGAGGAAGTAGCCTTAATCTGATTTGTGAGTATAGACTCATCAAGGATCAAACCTAGAAACACTACCTTTAAAGGAGTGATCCCATGCGTCAAAGCCTAGTGCACGGGCTTTGTGAGCCTGGAAGTAGTGTTTGGTTTGCCCGAGAGCTTCAGCAGCGAGGACTTGATCTTCGACATTGTTGCTTTCTGTAACGATTATCACGTCATGCTGGGCCGCACAACGTTCGCTTGCTTTAACGTTGTCCCACACTATGCATACCTCAAGCTCAAGATGCCTGGTCCCAAGGGGGTCATTACTATCAACGGCAACACAGAGCGTTCCTTCCGAACTAAGGAACATGCATTGGCCCTGGCGGCCGAATTGCATTACAATGACGATCGGCCAACACCGAAATCTGCCATAAAGGCATGTAAGGTTGACAAATGAGCTTGGTCTCAGTCCGAACTCTTGGAACCTTCTTATCCCGAGAAATAGGGACACGCTCCTCATTGCACCACCCTAGTGCCCATCAAACATGTGTCAAGATGGCACAACTTTGCACTCAAGATTCCATGGGCAGCGGTGGGGAACAACTATCAAAGGGAAAGTGTTCGGCTAGACGGAACCACTGCCAGTACATGTCCACGGACAAACCACATGTACCATCAAGGACCTGCTAAAGCCTAAAGCTCATTCATACTTCGGAGACTTCTCAAGGTCTTCTTCCCAAGGTCTGCTCACCGACACCAATCACCCTTAAAGGAATGCAACTCCCTTGGGGGCGCAGGAGCGGACATGCGACTAGGCACATCGAGGACGTCAAGCCACCCATCGAAGACCCCGGGTACAACCTCTCCTCTGTAAACCTTATATTTCCTCGTCAAATGCCTGTAAACAGTGGCTTCAGCAATTTGAGTTATAAGAATTAATGAGCAAATAATAGACCATTGTACATGGCTTCTTCGTTGTATTTTATGCTACATACTGTGTTTTCCCTCATCAACGCTTCTTGCAAAATAGTTCGTTATACATTATGATGCAACCGGCTAGTAGACCAAGGGATTGACTTTAAAATATCACCCTAAGCATCACCCTGAAACAATTGATCGTGTGTTCAGCATCTTGGATTTTGCTTTATATGAATTGGATCCGAACTATGTCTTGGGTCAATAGTTGGGTTGCCCGACTCCTGTCTTTGCCCTCTTGTGTTCCGCTCGATCGACTAAAAGGGCAAAGGGAGAACCACTGTGATTGTGCTTCCAGCTCGCCTGGTCAAGCACCTCAGGGGATAAAGCTGAAAACTGACTGCCATAGTAAGCGAGAACAGGTCTGCAAATCCGAGCACAAGTGTCATACTCAAAAATCGATAGAGGTTATTCCGTGTCATATGATGGGTTTCGTACTTGTACAAACCATGTGATGCTGGCTTTAGCCTCGGTACATCCGAATATCACAAAACACTAGGGCTAGTCATCAGCCCCCGCATTTTTAAGCTCCTATGGCTAAGTGAAAGCGATAAAGCATCATAGTCCAATTGCCTTGTTCCCCTCGCACTACCGCCTTCGGGCACAGATACCTCGGCTAAGGGTCACAGTGTGGAGACAGAAACACCTCGCGTAGTATCTACGTGGGGGCTGAAGCTGACGACTCGCAGCTTTCAGATAAAACGGCCACATGCGAGTCACAATAAATACAAAACTCAAAAGACATGATAAACCATGCAGCCTCATTATAAAGTGTTAACAGTCTTCGAACATATTACATCGCGCTCATTCATAAAAAACATCCTTAGAGCTTTGGGCCTCTATCGCTCGAGAACCCTCCATCACTGCGGAGAAATATTTCTTGGGGTGTCTATATCCTTTCCAGGGGGCACAGGTGTGGTGGCCATCTCGCTTCGGTTGAGCTTATGCTAGTGCATCATGGTCCTTGCGAAGGCCACCCGATCTCCCTCAATGCATGTAGAACGCTTTAAAGTGCCAGTCCAAGGCGCATCATTGCATAGTTTCTACACCAAGCATAAGTAACTTCTCGGTTGCGGCTCTGTAGGCCATAGTCGGATACATAGATCCGTCATGGCCTGCTCTGCCATCCTGTGCAGCTCCATGAGTTGCTTCATCTCCTCGATCAGAAGTGGAGAGAGCTCGAGGGCTCCATGAGTTGCCTCATCGTCCTCATCCCGCAAAGCATAGAATTTGTTCGCATCCGCTGCACTCCTTCGGAGGTCCAAATAGGTGCCTGAGGATCGCCACACCTGGGTGAGCAATGCAAACCTGCTACCACCAAAGGCACAATGTAGTAAATACGGCTTACCATCCATGACCGCCTTGACTTGACGGACTTCTTTTTCAAAGAACCGCCTATCCACCCGCTCCTTTTGGAGCTCATATTTCAGCATGGATAGCTCGGTGGCCTGCTCTTTGCCTTTCTACTCAAGGGCCTGACACTTCGTTCTGGCATCCTTGAGCTCCTACTGCACCTCCTCCACCTAGGCCTCATGCTTATCGCTCGTAGTTTTTAATGCGGATAGTGCGGCTGCTACTTGTTTGGCTGTCGCCTTCCCATCCGCGGCCTCCTGCTTCATCTTCTTTAGCTTGGCCTTGAGGTTTTCGACCTCCGCAACCGAAGCTATGGAAGCAATAAATAAATAATTACATTGGGTTACCAGTGTGGATCACTAACAATAAAGAGCTCGGATATTACAATTCGGCTTACCTTGCGCCTCATCGAACCTCTTGTTCAGGCAATCAAGCTCCTCTTTAGAGCTCTTGAGCTTCCGATTTACATCGGCAAGCTGTGCCGCATTGACGACCGTCGCCGATGACGAGGCCTACAAAAATTAAATAAATAAGAGGTTAGGTGCATTCAAACTCCCGGGCCGTCAGAACATGACCATGTGCTATGTTTTCTTAGGGTCTCTTAGAACAATGCGGGACAAATGATGCCTTGGGCATCGTTAGTCATTCGTAGTTATTTGAACCCTTAGTGTGTTTTTTCCAAACTCACCCAGGTCTCGCTGGCTACTATATATATATAAAGATAGCACAAAATTAATAAAATTAAGTTTTTTGTGAAAAGGGTATTATGTGGGTCACCTTGAAGCCTGTCAAGAGATTGTTGAAGGCCTCTTTCAGTCCGCTATCAACGGACTGAATGCCTTGCAAAACTACACCCATAAGAGTGTGATCCTTCGAGATGGAGGCGCTTGATAGAGCCTCCTCCATCATGACCGGCCACCCAGTCATGGGTGGCACCGGTGGTGACCGGCCAACCCAATCTCTGATGGGGGATTGAGTCGGTAGCTCTGGAGGGACAATGCGCTCCGGAGAGTTCCTCGGAGGGGATTGGACATACTCCCGTCCTCCCTCCTCACTGTCAAGGAGAGTTTCCTCCCCCTGGTCTTCGGCGGTCAAGTTATTGACCTCGGCCATGACATCATCGCCCCCATTGCCTGTGTTCGGCTCTGAATGAGCCTAGCGCAATGACACCTCTGCGGCCTCTTTCAAAGCCCCTAGAGGTGTGGGGTGTGATGTAGTCCCACTCTCCGGCAGCATAGCGGGTGGGACTCCCCATCCGATATTTGGTCGATGGGGAGAATGCGTGGTGGGCTACAGATTAAAAAGCCTTCGTCCATTTAACGTCGAAAACTTCATATAAATAATTCAGAGGGTCTTCGAATATATACCTTTGGGTCGGGGGCTTGACCCTTGGGTTCCTTCGAGGAACCCTTTCAAAGTCCTCCGACTTTTCATCAGAGTCCGAGGTGTCATCGGCTAGGACTACTTTTGTCCGGCATGACATCTTCGAGGAAGGAGGAGATAGGTCATCTGCGGCATCCGCTGGTGCTGCCCTTTTTCTTGTAAGGGGGGAATTGCTGTCCCCTCCATACTCATGCTCTTCCTCATGAGTGGAAGAGGCGTGGGTCTCACCGTACATAGTATCCGAAAGATCCCTCAATCAGAGACCTTCTCTGGCCTTCTTCTTCTCCTCCTTCTCTAGCACCGTGTACGACACCACGACAAGCATCGCCGTCAACAAATCTGACTTGGGGTCTTCGGGCTGCGGGGCTGGTCAGTTAATCTCCGCGGCGTTGCTCAACCATTTCTGTAAAGATGAGGGGGAAGGTGTTTAGCCCTTTTGTCAAAGAACGGAGCCAGAGAATTACAATTTTATCATACCTGGGCAGGAGGGTTGTCGGCGTCAAGACCAACGTCTTCTTCCTCGGGCGACCAGTTTTTCTGGGGCTTGAATAGCACTTTCCACAATTTCTCATGGGTAGTGCGGAAAAGGTGGCGCATTGTAGGCTCATCCTCAAGATGATAATCCCACATTGGGGAGGCCTTGTGCTAGCAGGGAAGACGACGTCGAAGCATGACCTGGACCACATTAACCAGCTCGACCTTGGCCGCGATCATCGAGGAAATACGCTTCTACAGCAATTTCACCTCTGCGTCCGACCCCTAGTCAAGGCCCTTCTTGAGCCATGAGGTTAACCTCGTAGGAGGTCCAGATCTGAACTCGGCAGGTGCCACCCAGCCCTTGTCCCTTGGTTCGGTAATATAGAACCATTCCTTCTGCCAGATCATGATTGTATAGCTAAAGGTACCGGCCAACCACTCAACGCGAGGGATCTTACTATTTACCGCCCCTCCGCAGTTCGCGTGCTCACCCGCGACTATCTTCGGCGTAACATTGAATACCTTGAGCCACATGCCGAAGTGCAGCTTGACCTGCAGGAAGGCTTCACAGATAATGATGAATGCCGAAATATGCATGAAGGGTTTTGGGGGAAGATCATGGAAATCTAGCACGTAGAAAAACATAAGGCCCCTGACAAACGGGTGGAGCAGAAAGCCTAGTCCCCGGAGGAAGTGGGGGATGAACACCACCCTCTCACACGGCTTCGGGGTGGGGACCAACTGTTTTGCTTTTGGAGCGCGGTGGAAGACGTTGGCGGGGATGTAGCCGGTGAGCTTGAGGTCCCGAATGTCCTTGTAGGTGACCGTGGACGCCTCCCACTTGTCCATAGAGCATGAACCCGCCATGGCTAAGCTCGGAGAATAAATTAGGAAGAACTAGATCTAGGCTCTCGGAATTTGGGAAGATTGAGGAAGCGAGGGATGTGAATGGGAGGCGTGAATAAGCCTCGAGGTTTTTTCCCTTTTATGAGGCGTGACGCTAATTAGCCTCCCTTTTACTGCGTCGCAGGCTTCGCCACTTCTCGAAATATCCGTGCCGTTACGCACACGTAAGAAAAACCTAGGGCATTAATCATATCGCATGTGAAACGGGGCACGGTCTATATGTTGATAAGTCATCCCAACATAAAAATGGCCTCGAACCGCGAATCAAGTTTTCATAACTGGTTCAGCGGTCGTGATAGGCCACGACCCTTCGTCAAAAAGGGTTGTCAGAAAACATTGTTTACACTTTGATGTTTGGCCTTTGGGGCTAAGAAACTCATGGCGTCCGGACGGTCGTATGATCGGAAAAATTGCGCGTCATCGGAAGATGGACTAGTCTCAGCCGATCATTAATGGGGAAAAGAACTCACCCCGCAAGTCAAAGACTCCGATCACGTGGAGCTGCCAGTGCTGTGACCCTTGGCATTGGGGGCTAGTTCGGGGGCTACTGAGGGAGTCCTGGACTAAGGGGTCCTCAGGTTGCTGGACTATCTCCAATAGGCTGGCTTGGTGGGCCGCTCTCTAACTATCGCCGGAAGGGCCGTATATACCACGACCCTGTGTTCTAGAAGGAAGTCTTGAAGGCGCATTGTGCACTCCAAGTCAAGATGAGGAAATCGGCATCTCCATCCTCGATAGGAGACCTATCATGTGTAAATCCTAGGTACCCCCAGTGTCTATATAAAGCCGGGGGTTTTAGATTGTAGGGCAGAGAAACTCATCTAGGGTTTTAGCTAGTCGATCTCGAGGTAGATCAACTCTATAACCTTCATACACATCAATATAATCGAGCAGGACGTAGTGTTTTACCTCCATAGGAGGGGCCGAACCTGGGTAAACATCGTGTAACGGCCCGGGACCGACGCTCGAGAAGATTCCCCTTTTTATTCCATTGTTGTCGTGTGATTTGTCTGGGTGTCGCATTCATCAAGGCATCATTCGCATGATCTTCATAGTGTCGTCACTCGTTTTCAAAAACTTGCATCCGTTCGTAGTTGCCGGTTGTCTCTGTTCGTGTCATCAACCGTTTCGAGACCAACCACACATGCATGCGCCCGCGACATTGCAAAACATTTTTTTCTAAAGTGCGTATAAAACTTCCTCGGATTGGGTTGAAATTTGGAATGCGGTCTTGTTATTTTGTAGGTGGACCGCCTGCCAAATTTTGTCGCAATCAGAGGTCATTTGATACCCCAACGGTCAACTGTAGCGTCGCCGTCATCGGGTTATTCGTCGGATGTTTTCGCTGTCTCACCTCATCGCACGGGCCACAATTCTTTCTCTCATCCCCTCCTAGCCCAACTACACATCCCACTAGCCCAACCTATCCCCTCCCTCCATTCGTGGTCATCGGATCGCGATCGGACGGACGAGGTCCAGCCCCCTAGTGTCATTCCCTATTTAACCCCCCATGGAGAGAGCCCCTCACTCTCTAGGGTTTCCCCCATGTAAAAATTTCAGCCACCCCCTTAAATAATTCCACCTTCAAGCCCCACCTCCTTCAATCCCAAAATCCACTCCTCCCCTCCATTTTCAGGCCTCAGATCCGCAATTAGAGGCCCAAAATTCATCCCTACAGCCTGCCGAACATTGTCCATGGCCAACCCAGACATGTCCAGGCAACCACAGAGCCAACCATCAGAGCCAAGGAGCTCACTCCTGAGCGGCTCGCCCGGCCGCACGCCACCTCGCCTGTGTTGCCTCGGTCGGCCACCGGAGTCGCCGCCGCCGCTGTGTAGGTCATCCCCTCCAGCCTGCGCCGCCCCTGCCCGCTTTGCTTCTCTCCCTCCCCTAACCACTCTCTCGTGTAGGAATCCATGTCCACCCTCCATCTCGTCAAGCCGCCGCCCGGGAACCTCCGTCTATGCTCATATCCACCCTGTATCGAGGAGATCCGGCTGCCCCAACTCCCCTCCGCGCCTCCCGCGTCAACCATGGCCTCCCCGACGTCATTGACCAAATCGTCGCCTCCCTGCGTGCGGGCGAGACAACGGGGACGAGCGCTAGCTGCTCGGCTCTGCCACGTGGGCCACCAAGCGCCAAGGCCCAGCGTTGGCCCCGAGAGCAGATTCGGCACATAGTCGTTTTTTCCTTTCTGGCGAATTTGTCTATTTAACCTGTGAATTATCTGTTTTACAGAAAATTGCATGTTTTGAGAGGCTCATAAATAATTAACCGTGCATCATATGTAAGAACTTTATACATGAAAAATGACTAGAATTGTGTGTAGATTCACAATATCCTACTATCACATGTTTCTAAAAAATTTAACTTGCTGTTTTCATGTAATTCACATAAATGCCATGTAAAATGATTTATTTCATAACTAATTAACCGTAGCTCCATTGAAAATGTTTTACATTTGTAACTTGGCTAGAAAAATGTGTAGAATCTCATGGTGACATTTATTTTGCTGTTTAACAACTATAAAATGCCGATTAGGGCAGAACAGTACCAAAATCTTAATTTGCTCATGAGGTCATGTGGGAAATGATATATGTTGTTTACGACCTCATTTAAGATGCCTAGATAGATAGTGTACTTATGCTTCACCTCGTGCCATGTTTAACGACATTTAACATTGTTGTGTACCTAAATGAGAGTGAACTAAATAATCGATCATTGAGTTTTGTCAATATGCAACTCGTTGCATATTGAGCTTCACTTTAATGTGTAGTAGTTGTTTGATGTGATTTGCCATGCCTTGCATATTTAAACCGGACATGCATCATATTTGATTGCGCATCATGTCATGCATATGTTGTGGTGTACCGTGTGTTGGTTGTTGTTTTCGGATTGTTCCTTCTCGATAGAGTTCCGAAAGCGTTCGGAGTGTGAGGATTCGTTTGACTACGTTGGCTCTTCTTCTTCATGGATTCATTCTTCTTCCAAGCGGGATCTCAGGCAAGATGACACATTTCCCTGGATACCACTACTATCATTGATATGCTATTTGTCTCGCTTTTATCGTTATGTCTCGCTACCTACCACTTGTTTGACAAGCCTCCCAACATTTCCATGATAAGCCTCTAACCCCTCCATATCCCAGCGAAACCATTGTTTGGCTATGTTACCGCTTGCTCGGCCCTTCTTATAGCATTTCTAGCTACAGGTGCAATTGCTTCCAAGTGTCAACATGGACATTCTTTTGATATCACAATATTATTGCTATTTAATTTAATGCATATATATACTTGGTAAAAGGTGGAAGGCTTGGCCTTTTGCTCGGTGTTTTGTTCCACTTTTGCCGCCCCTGGTGACTTGTGTACCGGTGTTATGTTCCATATTGATTGCTCCTAACATGCTCGAGGTTGTTATGGGGACCCCCTTGATTTTCGTTTTAGGATAAAGCTTGTCTGGCAAGGCCCAACATTGGTACTACATTTGCCTAATAACTAATAAACCTGCATAGGGAATAATTAACTTGAGGATCTTAATCAACAACCCGGGCCAGTGCTCCTTATGAGTGGTGGTCCAAACTAGAGCACTGTGCGGGGCCACCCCGGGGCAACTCGAGAGATTTCTATCAGGCCTACGTACGCCTCGCTTATCCGCCGTTGCCTGAGATTGAGATACGCGGCTCCTATCGGGATTGTCGGCACGTCGGGCGGCCTTGTTGGACTTGTTTTTACCTTTCTCAAACGTCTTGCGCATAGGATTTTGACGACACTTTGGGCTATCTCGAAGTTGAGATTTCCATCGGGATTTCACAAATACTACGGGCGATTCCGCGGTTGAGGAATTCCAACGCGGCGTGTGGTTTTTTCTGATGGATGAGTTGGAGCACCCCTGCAGGGTTAAATCTTTCGGTAAGCCGTGACTACGGTTATGTGGCAACTTGGAAACTTTGTTTAACACCCAGTCATAGCAAACTTGAAGTAAACGCTAATAAAATATACCAACTGTGTGCATAACCGTGACTGTCTCTTCTCGTAAGTCCTTTATCCGAGAGAGAACCCGGTGAGGTTATGTTTGACGTAAGTAGGTGTTCAGGATCACTTAGTTATCATTACTAGTTCGCGTCTGTTATGTGTAAACCATCCACTGTACTTTCTGTTTTCGTAAATTAGCCACTCAAATAAATGCTTCCTCTCTTGCTGCAGCCTCACCACTTAACCATACCTCACCCATTAAGCTTTAATAGTCATGATACCCTTGGAAATGAGATTGTTGAGTCCATATGGCTCACAGATTACTGCAACAACAGTTGCAGGTACAGGTAATGCGATGCTTTGACGTGAGAGCGATGTTTGTTTGATTTGCAGTTCTTCTTCTTCATCAATCTAGGATGGGTTCCGGGCGGCAGCGTTGGATAGCAAGTTGCTTTCCACTCCAATACATCTCCTACCACCATGTCAAATATGTCCGAGAGTGGTTGAGTGTTGAGGAGACTATCTTTTCAAGCTCAAGAGCAAGGAGTTCATCATCAACAACAACATATATTACCTTTGGGAGAGTGGTGTCTCCTAGATTTGTTAGGTGTCACTTGGGATCCTCCAAATCTTGTGGTGTTGAACCGAGGAGTTTGTAAGGGCAAGTATGTCACCTACTTTGTGAAGATCTACCCCATGTGAGGCTAGTCCTTTGTGGATGTAAGCCATGATGGCATAAACAAGGTTGCTTATTCGTGGACCCTTTGTCGGTGGATCTCTCCGCGGACTTGCACAACCATTAACCTCCATGGATTGAAGTCTCCATCAATGTGGATGTACGATAGCACCACCTATAAGAACCACACCAAAAAACACCGTGTTTTCATTGCGTTTGATTTCTCCAATCTCTCCCTTATGTTTCTTATGCAAAGTCTTTACTCTCTGCTACTCACTATCTAGACCTCCATGTGTAGGATGTTACTTGACTTGTGTGGAAGCCTAGAACTTGCTTGAAACTAAAATTGAAAAAAATCTAGGTTTTATTTGGTCAAGTAGTATAACCACCCCCCTCTAGACCTACTTGCGATCCTACAAAGTGTCAAAGGCTGAGTTGTTATGGTTGTGAGATATTTATGGGCCTTGGTGTGTGACTGTGCTCTGTTGTGTCATGCATGTGTGAGTTGGGCGCTTGGTATGATCTGGTGTTGGTGGTGTTGATATCAGCTGCTTGCTTTCGTCAAGCTCTCCTTGATGCTAATCTACACAAGTTGATGGTGGCTAATTGCATAGGGACTTGTCCCCTGGTCGGCTGGTCGCATGTTTATCTCAGCTTGGGCTTTATTTTGATGTTGGACATTCAACTATACCTATTGTAACTTGGGGATTAGATACAGTGATATTGTCAACTTAAAGGATTAATATGGTTGACTAGAGGGGATGAATAGGCAAACAATAGTAGCAGCAGCAGCAGCAACAACAACAACAACAACAACAACAACAACAACAACAACATCAACAACAACCACAACAACAACAACCACAACAAGAGCAACAACAAGAGCAACAACAAGAGCAACAACAACAACAACAACAACAACAACAACAACAACAACACAACAACAACAACAACAACAACAACAACAACAACAACAACAACAACAACACACAACAACAACAACACAACAACAACAACACAACAACAACAACAACAACAACAACAACAACAACAACAACACAACACAACAACAACAACAACAACATCACACCAACAACAACCAACAACAACAACAACAACAACAACACCAACAACCTCAGACAAGTGTAACAACAACAAACAACAACAACAACAACAACAACAACAACAACACAACAACAAAAACAACACAAAAGAACAAGAACACAACA